>LR880968.1:875321715-875336112 GCA_904067115.1 Aegilops sharonensis | reverse complement strand
ATTGCATATCCCGGTACACCGCCGGAGGCATTCATATAGAGTCATACTTTGTTCTAGTATCGAGTTGTAATCATTGAGTTGTAAATAAATAGAAGTGTGATGATCATCATTTAATAGAGCATTGTACCAAAAAAAGAAAGGCCAAAGAAAAAAAAAGGCCGAAAAAAGGAAATAAAAAGGGGCAATGCTACTATCCTTTTATTTCCACACTTGTGCTTCAAAGTAGCACCATAATCTTCATGATAGAGAATCTCTTGTTTTGTCACTTTTATATACTAGTGGGAATTTTTCATTATAGCACTTGGCTTTTATATTCCAACAATGGGCCTCCTCAAGTTCCCTAGGTCTTCGTGAGCAAGCAAGTTGGATGCACACCCACTTAGTTTCTTTTGTTGAGCTTTCATTCATTTATAGCTCTAGTGCATCCGTTGCATGGCAATCCCTACTCCTTGCATTAACATCAATCGATGGGCATCTCTATAGCCCATTGATTAGCCTCGTTGATGTGAGACTTTATTTTTTTTGTCTTCTCCACATAACCCCCATCATTATATTCTATTCCACCCATAGTGCTATATCCATGGCTCACGCTCATTATTGTGTGAAAGTTTATAAAGTTTGAGATTACTAAAGTATGAAACAATTGCTTGGCTTGTCATCGGGGTTGTGCATGATGACAGTATTCTTGTGTGACGAAAATAGAGCATGACTAAACTATATGATTTTGTAGGGATGAACTTTATTTGGCCGTGTTATTTTGAGAGGACATAATTGCTTAGTTAGTATGCTTGAAGTATTATTATTTTTATGTCAATATGAACTTTTATCTTGAATCTTTCGGATCTGAATATTCATGCCACAAGTAAGAAGAATTACATTGAAATTATGCCAAATAGCATTCCACATCAAAAATTATTTTTTTATCATTTACCTACTCGAGGACGAGCAGGAATTAAGCTTGGGGATGCTGATACATCTCCAACGTATCTATAATTTTTGATTGCTCCATGCTATATTATCTACTGTTTTGGATGTTTATGGGCTTTATTTTACACTTTTATATTATTTTTGGGACTAACCTATTGACCCAGAGCCCAGTGCCAGTTCCTGTTTTTTCCCTTGGTTCAGTGTTTCAAAGAAAAGGAATATCAAACGGAGTCGAAACAGAATGAAATCAACTGGAGAAGTTATTTTTGGAAGGAAAGCTACCGAAAAAACTTGGAGTGCACGTCAGGAAAGAAACGAGGGAGCCACGAGGCAGGGGGCGCGCCCTCTCCCCTCCCCCCCCCCCAGGCGCGCCCTCCACCCTCATGGGCCCCTCGTGGCTCCCCTGACGTACTTCTTCCTCCTATATATACCCATTTACCCTAAAACGATCGGGGAACAGAATAGATCGGGAGTTTCGTCGCCGCAAGCCTCTGTAGGCACCAAAAACCAATAGGTACCCTGTTCCGGCACCCTGCCGGAGGGCGGATCCCTCACCGGTGGCCATCTTCATCATCCCGGCGCTGTCCATGACGAGGAGGGAGTAGCTCACCCTCGGGGCTGAGGGTATGTACCAGTAGCTATGTGTTTGATCTCTCTCTCTCTCTCTCTCTCTCTCTCTCGTGTTCTTGATTTGGCACGATCTTGATGTGTCGCGAGCTTTGCTATTATAGTTGGATCCTATGTTTCTTCTCCCCCTCTACTCTCTTGTAATGGATTGAGTTCTCCCTTTGAAGTTATCTTATCGGATTGAATCTTTAATGATTTGAGAACACTTGATGTATGTCTTGTCGTGTGTATCGGTGGTGACAATGGGATATCACGTGATTCACTTGATGTATGTTTTGGTGATCAACTTGCGGGTTCCGCCCATGAACCTATGCATAGGGATTGGCACACGTTTTCGTCTTGATTCTCCGGTAGAAACTTTGGGGCAATATTTGAGGTTCTATGTGTTGGTTTAATAGATGAATCTGAGATTGTGTAATGCATATCGTATAATCATACCCACGGATACTTGAGGTGACATTGGAGTATCTAGGTGACATTAGTGTTTTTGTTGATTTGTGTCTTAAGGTGTTATTCTAGTACGAACTCTAGGGCTGTTTGTGACACTTATAGGAATAGCCCAACGGATTGATTGGAAAGAATAACTTTGAGGTGGTTTCATACCCTACCATAATCTCTTCATTTGTTCTCTGCTATTAGTGACTTTGGAGTGACTCTTTGTTGCATGTTGAGGGATAGTTATGTGATCTAATTATGTTATAATTGTTGAGAGAACTTGCACTAGTGAAAGTATGAACCCTAGGCCTTGTTTCCTAGCATTGCAATACCATTTATGCTCACTTTTACCACTTGTTACCTTGCTGTTTTTATATTTTCAGATTACAAAAACCTATATCTACCATCCATATTGCACTTGTATCACCATCTCTTCGCCGAACTAGTGCACCTATACAATTTACCATTGTATTGGGTGTGTTGGGGACACAAGAGACTCTTTGTTATTTGGTTGCAGGGTTGTTTGAGAGAGACCATCTTCATCCTACGCCTCCCACGGATTGATAAACCTTAGGTCATCCACTTGAGGGAAATTTGCTACTGTCCTACAAACCTCTGCACTTGGAGGCCCAACAACGTCTACAAGAAGAAGGTTGCGTAGTAGACATCATGCTCTTTTCAGGCGCCGTTGCCGGGGAGGCTAGGTAAGCGGCACTCACACCCCGTCAACTAAGCTCTTTTCTGGCGCCGTTGCCGGGAAGGTGACTGCTTGAAGGTATATCTTTAGATCTTGCAATCGAATCTTTTTTTTCTTGTTTTATCACTAGTTAGCATTACAAAAGAAAACTACAAAAAAATGGAATTGAGTTTGTCTCTTACGCTTCATCTTTTTAATATCTTTCATGAGTATGATGGAAAGGAAAATTGTGCCAAAGTGTTAGATAAAGAATGCATTAAAATGTTTGGTACTAGATCTTTTATGACGAGGAATTTTGCTTCCCACCCGCCACCCACTTCATAGCCACCGTTGATGACTTAACCGACGTGCTTGACTATATGGCTCCGAAGACATCGACGATATGGACAACGATGCCGATATGGAGCAAGGCCAAGACCCGCCATTCACCGGACGTTGGACGGCCACCTCTTCGTACGACGTGTACATGGTTGATACACCCAAAGGATCTGGCGACGACAACGAAGAGCCAGATGTGAATAAAACCTCTAAGACGCAGTCAAAGCGCCGTTCCAAGCCTCGTCGCTCAAAGGACGGCAACACCGGCACCGGAGAGAATAGTACTCCAGGCGATGCCGAAAACAATGAAGACCCTGTCGGAGCTACATCCGAACAGGATGAATAGGACGACAGGCAAGACAATCCTGACGAACAGGCCATAGAAGATGACTCAGAGGACAACAGCTGCCGTCCACCCTCCAAGGAGGAGACAAGCCTCGGCAACGAAGACTTCATCGTTCCTGAGGATCCTCTAGAGCAGGAGCGCTTTAAGCTTCAGCTCATAGCCACTGCAAGGAGCCTGAAAAAGAAACAGCAGCAGCTTCAAGCTGAACAAGATCTGCTCCTCGACAGGTGGACTGATGTCCTGACAGCCGAAGGATACGGCCTCAGGCGCCCAACAAAAAGCTACCCGAAACGTAGACTGCTACCTCAAATCGATGAGGAAGCACCAGAGCACACGTCTCCCTTGCGTAATGCGGAACGACCACCATGTGGTCGAGACAGGGCGGCCGACCGGCCACCCCGTGGCCGGGATAAAGCGGCAACTCAGGCCGAAAAGCAGCCTGCCCAACAACCTCGTAAAAATAGAGATGGAAGAGTTCGGGGTCACACGTACGACCTTCAGCAGATCCTGGACGATAGAGCAGGACATACAAGATCGATCTACGGATCGCGAGGGCTTGCCTTGAGGCACGACGACGGCTACCTATTCGGACATGATAAATCCAACCACGCCCGGATCGAATACCGCAGACGGGCTCCGTCAGAGCTACGCCATGACGCGGCCCGATATAGAGGCGCCGCACACCCCCTCTGCTTCACAGATGAAGTACTGGATCACGAATTGCCTGAGGGGTTCAAGCCCGTCAACATTGAATCATACGACGGCACAACCGATCCTGCAGTATGGATCGAGGATTTCATTCTCCATATCCATATGGCTCGAGGAGATGACATCCACGCCATTAAATACCTCCCACTAAAGCTCAAAGGGCCAGCTCCGCACTGGCTTAATAGCCTGCCTGAAAATTCTATCGGCAGCTGGGAGGACTTGGAAAAAGCTTTCCTGGACAACTTCAAGGGAATATATGTCCGGCGAACAGACACCGATGACTTAAGCCACATAGTTCAACAACCCGGAGAGTCAGCCAGAAAATTCTGGACTAGGTTCCTAACTAAAAAGAACCAGATCTTTGACTGTCCGGATGCCGAAGCCCTATCGGCCTTTAAGCATAGAATCCGGGACGAATGGCTCGCCCGCCTCCTCGGCCAAGAAAAGCCAAGGTCCATGGCAGCCCTCACGGCACTTACGACCAGCTTCTGCGCGGGAGAGGACAGTTGGCTGGCTCGCAGTACAAACACAACCAACAAAACAGGCCCCTCCGAGGCCAAAAGCAGCACCGGTAAGCTCCGACGCAACAGACACAAACGCCGAAGCAATGGTGATAACACCGATGACACCACAGTTCACGCCGGATTCAGTGGCTCCAAGTCCGGCCAGTGCAAGAAGCCCTATAAAAGGAGCAGCAGAGGTCTATCCAGCTTGGACCGCATACTCGATCGTCCTTGCTGGCGAAACGGCACCCTAGACAAACCGGCCAGCCACACTAACAGAGATTGCCGGGTATTCAAACAAGCTAGCAAGATAAACAGCGGAAACAAGGAAGGGGAATCGCAGAGCGAGGACGATGACGAAGAGCCCCGGCAGCCGAACACCGGAGGGCAGAAGAAATTTCCCCTCAAGTCAAAACGTGAACATGATATACGCTACGCACATCCCCAAAAGGGAGCGTAAGCGAGCACTTAGGGACGTCTACGCAGTAGAGCCAATCACCCCAAAATTCAATCCATGGTCATCATTCCCGATCACCTTCGATCGTCGAGATCACCCAACCAGTATCCGCCATGGCGGTTCAGCCGCACTAGTCCTTGACCCAATCATTGACGGGTTTCACCTAACACGAGTCCTGATGGACAGTGGTAGTAGCCTCAACCTGCTCTATCAAGACACAGTGCGGAAGATGGGCATTGACCCCTCACGGATAAAACCGACAAAGACTACCTTTAAAGGAGTCATACCAGGCATAGAGGCCCGTTGTATGGGCTCAATCACGCTGGAGGTGATCTTCGGGTCCCCGGACAACTTCCGAAGCAAAGAGTTAATCTTCCATATCGTCCCCTTCCGCAACGGCTATCACGCGCTGCTCGGACGAACCGCGTTTGCTAGATTCAATGCAGTGCCACACTATGCTTATCTCAAGCTCAAGATGCCCGGTCCACGCGGCGTCATAACAGTCAATGGCAATACGGAACGCCCCCTCCGAACAGAGGAGCACACCGACACCCTAGCAGCAGAGGCATTGAACGGCCTTCTCAAGCAGCACCATAGTACGGTCGTCGAGCCCTCAGACATCATTAAGAGGTTCCGGACTACGCTGCAACAGGACGGCGCGGCTCGTCAAGAGCTCGACTAGCAATTCGGCCTCTGTCCCAATCTCAATGAGGTAGTGGCATTCGTACGACGCGTGCACAATTACGCACTCGAAACCCCATGGGTACTGACGGATGCATACCCATTCGCAATCCACAGTACGGCTTGACCGACCCTGGGATCTGCATATTTTTACCTTTTTTACGAGTTTTTCTTCTCTTTTCGAGGACTACACGGACAACCAGCCAGTAGAACACACCAAGGAGGCAGGGAGCTCTGGCTTACAAGGGAATCCCCGGGTGGTCTCTACTAAACTATGGCCATAATTGCTTTTTATACTCGCATGTAGCTCGCCCTTGATGGCGGAGTGTTAAATAGATTTACTCGCTTATCACATTACTTGTACAAAGTATGCCTCGACGTACTAGTTACACCACAATGGTGAATACACGGTAGCGTCAGCTTCTTACTTCATTTTCCCGTTTCCTCACCTCGGTATTAATTACCCATTGCACACGTACATCATGGTACATATTACCACGCCAGGGGCTTCATTACACCCCGCATCATGGCAAATAAAAGTCCGAACACTTTTATAGTATAGTTCGGCACCCCGAACTTATAGCATTATATGCATCGACTCTGAATCATGTCTTTGGTCAATAGTTGGGTTGCCCGGCTCCTGTGCTTACTGACTTACGTTCCGCTACATCGGCTAGGGTAGTAAAGGGAGAACTACTGCGATTGTGTGCCGTTATTCCGGATGAGCGCCTCAGTAGAGAAAGCCGAAAACTGACTGTCATGATGCGGCGAGAGCCGGTCAGCTATTCGAGAGGTTCCAAATCGTTGGAGATTTTTTCCGCTTCTTCGAAGAATCGGTTCTTCCGATTAGGCATGTATAACACCCCTAATTCGGCCTTCCGAACACTAGGGGCTTCGCCAACTTTATTAATTGTCAAACTCCTATGGCTAAGTGAGGACGGTAAAGGCCGCATAGTCCGATTGCCTTGTTCGTTGTGCTAAACACCTCCTTTAAGGACCAAAATTTGGAGTAAAGAGTATTTAGATTTATCCCGAACACCCCCGTAGTATCTACGTGGGGGCAGAAGCCGACGACTGGTCAACCCTCAGATTTAATACACGGCCGCGCATGAGGTAAAATTTAAAGCATAAATATTATACTACATAATATCATCGTTCCATATTACAGAACACGGTAATACACATGTTCTCATGGGAATATAACATCCTTCGAACATTGCTCCGCCGCAGGGCGTGACCCCTTCAGAACATCGTCAAAATAATGCTCGGGTCGACAATGCTCCTTGCCCTCCGGCGGTCCCTCGGTCATCAGCTTCTTGGCATCCAGCTTCCCCCAATGCGTCTTGACACGGGCAAAGGCCATACGCGCACCTTCAATGAAGAACGATCGCTTCACGGCTTCGAGCCGTGGACAGGCACTCACAAGCGCTGCACAAGTCCGAAGTAGCTGCTAGGTATAGGATCGGCAGGCCACAACCTGACTATCAGGTCCTTCATGGCTAGCTCCGCCAACCTATGCATCTCGACCAACCGCATTAGCTGGTCGATGAAGGGTACCGGATATTCGGATCCCAGATGTTGGGACCAGAATAGCTTCTCCGTAGACATCCCTTCCTCGGCTCTGTAATACTCGGCAGCATCCGATACACTGTGCGGCAGATCCGCAAACGCCCCTAGAAAATCCAAATTCCGGATAAGTACAAGGAACATTTCTTCTATATACTTGCTATGCATGGTGAAAGACTTACCCGAGGTAATCATCTTGGCCGCCTGAATCTCCTGGAGGGCGCTCTGGGCTTCCGCTCGTGCATCCTGTGCGCTCTGGCGGACCTTCGCTAATTCGGACTCTTGCGCCTTACAATCGTGCTCCAGGGACTCACATCTCTCTATCGCGCCCTGGAGCTGTTACTACGCCTCACCAACCCGGGCCTCGTGCTTCTCACGCGAGGTGTGTTCCTTGGCCGCTTTGTCCTTGGCCTCGGCTAGCGCCTTCTTAAGGGCTGCCACCTCGGTCACGGCCCCTAATAAAGTTTATGACAATTTAGTCCATTCGGACTATTCATTTTCTAGAAATATACCTACAGGTTATTGCATACCTTGGTTATCCCCCAGCTGCTTCTTCACGAGGCCGAGCTCTTCCTCGGCCCGCTCCAGTTTCTGCTTCAGTCCAGAGACCTCCGCGGCATGAGCAGTGGCTGTCTTCAGCGATACCTGCTTATTCACATAGACAACTCATGTTAGACTCCTACGATATTTCTTCTCGATCCTCTGTTCGACTTTTCTTCACGAACACCAAACAGAGCATCAGGGGCTACTGTCTATACTGTGATATTTTTTACAATCACTTCCCTCAAAGCCCGCTAGAAGGCTAGTGCAGGCTTCGGTATGTCCTCTTTTGATGAACTGAACATTCTCTATCATCGTGTCCATAAGGACACGATGTTCATCCACAATAGAGGCGCCTCGTAGAGCCTCCAGCAGATTATCCGGCGCCTCTGGTTGGACAGAGGTCACCGGTGGAACAGGCACATTCCCTCCTTGAGGGAATGCCGTTCGCCAGACCCTGGAGCCGTGTAGATCTCCGGAATGGTATCCGGCTGAGGTTCAAAGGGAATTCGGGCCCCATCACCAGTTCCCATGGGGACTTTTTTCCCCACATGTCCGGCGGCCGAAAAATAATCCTGGGACGTCACCCCAATGATCTCCGGAATCTCCCCCCGGCCTTGGAAAGTCTTTTTGGACACCACCTCGTCATCACCCTTGGGTGAGACAGAATGAGCAGGTGGCGGAGATGTGCTAGCCCTCTCCTTCGAGCCCAGCGAGTCCTCAGTCAAGGACGGCGGGGAGCCATCGCGTGCCGGACTGCAGTAACAAGGCTCACAATATGTCAATACTATAAAACAGGAAGGCCATACATTTGCAGATTCTGGTACTCACGAAGCGGCCCAAGGCTTGGTCCGGCGAGGTTGTTCTGGACTGCTATCAATATCCCACACGGAGTTATTCGTTTGGGAGCCTTTAACCTTCTTTGGCGCTTTCGCCTCCGGATCCGAGGGAGCCGCCCTCTTCTTCCTCCCCACCTCAGGTGGAGAATCGTTTTCTTCTTCTTCCTCTTCGTCATTGTCATCGTATGAAGAGGAAGTCTCATCCTCGGACGACATGTCCGGGGTGCCTTTTTGGCAAGGGCCTTTCTTGGCCCCTTTGGCCACTTACTTGGCCGTCTTCTCCGGCACGTCATATGGCGCCGGAAACATCTTCGTCAGAAGTGGGAATTCTTCCTCCTCAAGAAGCAGAGCCGGACAGTTAATCTGCTCCGCCAACTCGATCCAGGCCTGGTAAAATAGATGGAGGAGCTCAGTATCCATCCTCAAAATATGCTGGTGAAGGGTATACCTCGAAAGCATTAAAAGACTCACCGAATTGGCCTGGCGCTTTGAGCTAAGCCCACGATTTTCAGTTGTGGGCGGGGGCGTCTCGCCTGCCTTGAAGAGCGCTTTCCAGATGCCTTCGTGCGTTGTGCCGAAGAGCCCTCGCAACGTCTGGTGCTCGGCAGGGTCGTGCTCCCACAAATAGCAAGTCCGGCGTTGACACAGAAGGATCCGGCGAATGATCATGACCTGGATCACATTAACAAGCTTGATCTTCTTGGTTATCATGTTCTGGACGCATGTCTGGAGCCCAGTTATCTCGTCCAGGGCTCCCCAGGTCAGGCCCTTCTCTTGCCAGGAAGTGAGCCGCATCGGAACTCCGGATCGGAATTCGGGGGCTGCTACCCAATTGGCATTGCGCGGCTCAGTGATGTAAAACCACCCCGATTGTCATCCCTTCACCGTTTCCGCGAAGGAGCCTTCGGGCCAGGTGACGTTGGGCATTTTGCCCACCATGGCGCCTCCGCACTCTGCTTGTTGACCGCTCACCACCTTCGGTTACACGTTGAAGGTCTTCAGCCATAGGCCGAAGTGAGGCGGGATGCGGAGAAAGGCCTCACACACAATGATGAATGCGGAGATATTTAGTATAAAGTTGGGGGCCAGATCGTGGAAGTCCAACCTATAGTAAAACATCAATCCACGGACAAATGGATGAAGGGGGAATCCCAGCCCGCGAACGAAATGTGTGAGGAACACAACCCTCTCATTGGACTCGGGGGTAGGGACGATTTGCCCTTTCGCAAGGAGTCGTGAGCAATCTCCTTGGCTAAATAGCCGGCCTCCCGGAACCCCGTGATGTCCTTCTTCTTGACAGAAGAGGCCATCCACTTGCTTCCAGCTCCGGATCCGGACATGGTTGGAGTACCTTCTCGAGCGAGGAAAAACTAAAGCTTGGGCGCTGGAGCTCGAGGACGGAAGGACTGGAGATGAAGAAGGGTGTGGGAAAGGGGAGAGTGTCCTTATCCCCTTATAAAGGCCGCGAATGTCAAGCGGCTCCCCACTCGTCCTAAAAACTCGCCTATTCCCAAGGGCTATATAAACGGCACGGTTGAGTTGCCCATGCCCGCATTGATGAGAAGCCCGCAATATGGGGACACGATCTCCACTTTGACAAGACGTGTCGATAGCAACCGCGTCGCGAAACGTGGGATGGCAGACTAAAAGCGGTTCGAAATTATGACCGGACAGACACGATGTCGTGTTGTAAAGAGGCTATCAACAGCTTAGATTCATGTAAGTATTATATTCTCTCTGCGGTTATACTAGGTCTGGATACAATCATCGCATCCGAAGACTATCTTGGAGTTCGGAGAAAAGGGAACCCGCCTTGCAATGCCGAAGACAATCTGCGCGCCGGACTCCTCGTCATTGAAGCCAGGTTCAGGGGCTACTGAGGGAGTCCTGGACTAAGGGGTCCTCGGGCGTCCGGCCTGCTATCCATGGGCCGGACTGATGGGTTGTGAAGACATGAAGGCCGAAGACTGCACCTTGTCTGGATTGGACTCTGCTTGGCGTGGAGGGCAAGCTTGGCGACCGACTATGAAGATTCCTTCTTATGTAACCGACCCCATGTAACCCTAGATCTCTCTGGTGTCTATATAAACCGGAGAGCATAGTCCGGATAGGGGACATTCATTACCATATACACATAGGATAGGCTTCTAGGGTTTAGCCAATACGATCTCGTGGTAGATCAACTCTTGTAATACTCATATTCATCAAGATCAAACAAGCAGGAAGTAGGGTATTACCTCCAAAGAGAGGGCCCAAACCTGGGTAAACATCGTGTCCCCCGTTTCCTATTACCATCGATCCTAGACACACAGTTCGGGACCCCCTACCCTAGATCTGCCGTTTTTACACCGACAGCGGCCCTCCCCCCAAGCTTGCTGCTGGAAGGGATGAGGAAAACCTCCCGAAAATTCCCATTGCGGTGGTGGCCCTTGGAAGCCATAGCCGAAGAACTGTTGTGGCGGAGACCCCATTGGCGGCGGCATCTGAGTATGATCTTGCGCCCAGCCGGCTATGCCATCGCCCCTCCCACCTTTCCCTTTATTGCGGCCTCTCCCATGACCTCCATCAGCTGTCGCAGGCAGATGGGAAGCGGCAGTGGTGGCGGAGTTCTTGGTGGGGTGGGGGAAGAAATTAGGGTTGCTGGAGGTATCGATTTGGTCCTAATTTATAGGCAGCCGGAGCTGACGGTGAAACTCGGTCAGCGCCAGGTCGGCGTCCCAGTCAGCTGAGCTTTTCCTAAGCTTTTTCTCCCCCTCTCTCTTCTGCATAAAGCTGAACCCGCCTGATTGCTGCAGCACGAGCAATGTTGTTTCCTCCCTCCGCTGCAACACATAGCACCTAGGTGTTCTAGCATCCACATCCTGGAATATGTCCAAGTCAATACCTAATTCTTCATCAGGTGCAAGCAGCATTGCAAGAGGATCATCTGCGCCCGAATTTGCAGAGGTTCTCGCTCTCGCTTTAGCCTCCTGACCAGCTCTGTGCACAGGCTCTGTAATGCCTTCAGGAACTGACATGGGCGTAATTGCTTCAGACGAGCTCACTCAATCAATTTGACCCGAAGCAAGTGTGTGTTGTGCCGAACCGCATCCATGCTTGCAGAGATGATCACGATGATAGGCAGAGAAATGAAGTGGCTGTCTCACCTTGCTCAACGGATCCGCAATCCAGAGGTTGAAGGCAAGGTAGGCATCGTGTTCCTCCTCGGATTGAACCAGGCCCCTCCGCTGGGGCTGCATCAGTCTGTCGCTGGCATTAGCGACAGGTATGGGAGCGGATCCACCTGCTCTGACTCTGACGGGGCCCTGGTCGACATGAGGCCAAGTATGCAGCTCCATCTTTCCTCTCTCAGCGGATCCCCTGATCTCGCCACCTATCTCGCCCAATTGACGAACGCCAGCGGCGATTCCGAGGGATGGGGCATCCTGCGCTTCTCCTCCCAAGTGCCCTCGAAGTAGATGCGCCAGGCGAGGTTCAGCAGCTCCCTATTGACATGGTCCTTGCAGATTTGAACATGCCTCCGGGCAAATGAATCCTGACCTGCATCTGGATCCAAATCCTCCTCTGCTTCCTTCCACTCCCGAGTGCATTGGGACCACGAGAATGCGTCGTCCATGACCCTCCTCGCTCTCTCCTTCCAACGCATCTCCCTCATCGCCGCTAGGACCTCCGGCGATACCGAATCGACCCGTTGAAGCAGATCTGGAAACGCCTGGTAGATGAATGGCAGCGGCACGCAGTATCCCCTCCCCTCCCCTAGCGGAATCCCCATGGATCTGATGAGGTACGGCATGGGGGAGGGGGGAGGGTGCGCTCCCCGCGGTGGCTCGTCGGAGAAGGCTCGGCTAGCGGTGGCGGCAGGGGTGGTAGGGTGCATCGGCGGTGTGGGTAGGTGGGTCGCGAGAGGGGTGGCTGTCATGGGTCACGAGGGGTCTATGGAGGCTCGTATGATAGAGATCGAAGCCAATAAACAGCGATTCAAGTTTCAAAGCAGTGAAACAAGCAAGATCCGAAAACAGATACGAAACTAGACGAAATCCTCTACTTACCGGCTGTGGATGAGCCTGAGTTAGGGTTTGAGACTCGGATCAGATGATAACAAGGGAAAATCAATCGGGAAGAGAACTGAATTTCTCTGCAAATCACGGGAAATCAGGTAGGTACTGCCACCATTGTTATCCCAGGTGGCTTTGTAGCGCTCACTGGAGAAACCGGGCGATGACACCAAGCGAATCGGCGGTCAGCTTGACCAAGTCGGGGAAGTGCGCCCTCGAAAGAGAGCTAGTGAGGTGGTTCACCTAGCGCTGGTGCGCACCTGCTCAAATGAGTTAACACTTACTGCACAACGGAAATGAAAATCATATTGTAGTGTCCAAATATTATATGGTAAATACAGTAACTTGTAAGAACGTCATTTACCTATCTCCCTTAGGTTGAACGATGGGCTGGCAGTTGGCAGGCGTCAGTTCCGGGATCATTGACAAACCACACGCAGAGTGCTTCCTCCCGGTTGTACTGCAGGAGCCAGACCCCAAGTCAGCATCCGTAGCGTGCGGACCGTGGTCGGCAACGGTCTCCAGTTCTACATTTTTCTTATGACATGAATTTTTAAAAATGCATTCTACACTTTTTCTCATTAAATGAACATATCTATAAATGTGTCAAAACACTTTCTTAATTATGTGGATTCTAAATACATGAACATTTTTCGAATGACAAGAACGTTTATGAAAAAATACATCGAACACTCTTTAAATTAATTACATGAATTTATTTGTATTAATGTTTCAAACTCTTTTTTACTTACATGAACATTTTTCTAATCTACGATCTTCGGCTGGGAGGTCAATGAACAAGTCACCTTAAAATCTAGCTTATATTCATCTTCTGAGTTTTGCTATGATCTTATAAGCTCAAGTACCCCATCATTTCACGCCAACAACTTGGGCACGTAGACGCATGGTAGAATGATAGTGTGATGCATGGGGTTTCAAAGGCGCGCGAGCACGGTAGACTGACGGTCTTCACGTCCCGACTCTCCAGCTCCAACAAACTTATGGTGCACAGTTCGACAGGCTGCTTTTGATCGCATGCCAAAACTCCGGTAAGCTCGCTCTTTGCCACTTTGCACGCGGTGAACAAAGCCGTGCATTGTTGTAGGCTAAACATAGCAGGAGCACCGGTAGCAGGAGCACAGATACGAAACTAGACGAAATCCTCTACTTACCGGCTGTGGATGAGCCTGAGTTAGGGTTTGAGACTCGGATCAGATGATAACAAGGGAAAATCAATCGGGAAGAGAACTGAATTTTTCTGCAAATCACGGGAAATCAGGTAGGTACTGCCACCATTGTTATCCCAGGTGGCTTTGTAGCGCTCACTGGAGAAACCGGGCGATGACACCAAGCGAATCGGCGGTCAGCTTGACCAAGTCGGGGAAGTGCGCCCTCGAAAGAAAGCTAGTGAGGTGGTTCACCTAGCGCTGGTGCGCACCTGCTCAAATGAGTTAACACTTACTGCACAACGGAAATGAAAATCATATTGTAGTGTCCAAATATTATATGGTAAATACAGTAACTTGTAAGAACGTCATTTACCTATCTCCCTTAGGTTGAACGATGGGCTGGCAGTTGGCAGGCGTCAGTTCCGGGATCATTGACAAACCACACGCAGAGTGCTTCCTCCCGGTTGTACTGCAGGAGCCAGACCCCAAGTCACCATCCGTAGCGTGCGGACCGTGGTCGGCAACGGTC
>LR880968.1:875310872-875321612 GCA_904067115.1 Aegilops sharonensis | reverse complement strand
CCCACATAGCGTGCATCTCACAACCAGTCTCCTTCCCGTGGTGAGGGGACGGCAAAGTGTGACAAGCCCGGTCCTAGTGGCAAGGTCTGCGAGTGTCCTATAATTCAACTCATGGCCGGCCTCATAGCTCGGGGAAATGGGCAAGTCGGAGACTTCGTCGAATGACGCGGTTTCACCAAACCTGTTATCCAAGCACCAACCACTGGTCTGTTGCTCTCAATCCCGATTATGCATCTCACGTGGGCCAGGAGAACATCACGGTGGATCCGACCAGAGTAGGGTGGTTGGTCGGCTTGCGGTTGAAGATAGTTTCGAAGGCGACTTCCCCATAGTGGAGACCTGAGTCTCCGTAACTTCCATTGCGTGTAGCGACAGTGGCGCCATGGCCACCGCACCTGTCAAAGCTATGGGTTTAGATATGAACGTGTGGGCACTGTGCAGATGTATTGGAGCTGCACTGCGGAGTTTACGATGGAAGACATTATTGGACATGGAATTGTTCTAAATAACAGCACAAATATGTAACCATCCCTAACGCAGTTTACTCTCGGCTCTCTACAACTATAATAGATGTCCTAGCTTTTAAGGACCGAAGGGAAAGACCGAGCCCTAGTGTCTTCCCAAAACCTAACCATATGACCATAGCGAGTGGCCTGTTTGTACACAAACTTCACATATTTTGCGCCTCACAGCACCACTTGTAAGAAGGTTAATGTGCCGACTATGTTGCTAAAGTATATGTTTGGGGATGAAGGATGATGTCTTGCATCAACTATAGTTTTTCAAATCATGCCTTCTCCATGCATATATCTATTTACCCACGTGTCAAGGAGACATATATTGAGGTAATAAATATTTGGGATGCCTAAACCACTATAGATGAGAGAATAAACTTCTAATGTAAGCATTTTGGATCCCTAACTTGCTGCTCTATTTTGTCGCAATAAATTTTCTTTGCATTTCTAGTGTTCCTTCAACATTTCTAGTGTTTCATAACAAGCAAATCTCAAATTACCAGTACTTATTAGAAAAATAGATGGAACACATTTTTATTACATGATTTTCAATGCATGAACATTTTTTATTACAAGAATATTTAAGAAATACATTGAACACTTTTTAATTACATGACCATCTTAAGATAATATACTGACCACTTAATTTGATTTCATGGATACATTTCTTTTAAATGCATTCAACTCTTTTTTCAATTACAGGAACATTTCTATAAATGTGTTGAACAGTTTTTTATTACATGGATTTTTAATAGAATAAAGAAATCTAATAACACGAACATTTATGAAAAATAAACCAAATACTTTTTAAATTACATAATTTCCTTTGCAAAAAGTGTCAAATACTTTTTAAAATAGAAAACATTTGTCTAACCTACGAATTGCTCATCTTCGGCTCGGATGTCTATGAATTCTCACCTTCGTAGTCTAACTGATATTCATCTTTGAATCTTGCTCTCCTCTCGTATGCTGAAGTGCTCCATCATCTCACACCGACAACTTGGGCACGTCTGTTTATGACCGCCTCTAGCAGCAAATTAAAGCACAGTTGTCTGTAAACTATTTGTACTCTTCACCAACATTTAGGAAGACAATGGGAAAGTTTTCAAACTCACCGTGCATGTCTCTTCCAACGGTCTGAGCTAGTGGGCCCACTTTCCGTTTCCAAGGAGAGCCGCAGCAGCATCCCTTCAGTTTATAGCTAGTGTGCACGTGCCTTCCTTCCTTTGGCTATAAGAAACCGCATCCGACGATCCGCCATCATGTGGGGGAGATAGTTGCAGCCTGAGCTCATTTTGTTTCATTTGAGAGAGAGAGAGAGAGAGAGAGAGAGAGGGGGGGGGGGGCGCCAGGACCATAGTTTTGCCACCGTGGGCGNAGAGAGAGAGAGAGAGAGAGGGGGGGGGGGGCGCCAGGACCATAGTTTTGCCACCGTGGGCGCACACGGCAGATGTCACACAGACGCACTTGATGGCATGCAAGTGCACAAGGTTTAACTGTAGTCTTTTTAAAGTAATAGTATTGATCCCATAGGGAGCACTAGAAATGGACTTTGTCTCTTGTAGATATTGTGCCTGCAAGTTAGTTGCGATCCAAAGCAAACCGGAAATGGAAGCTTGAATCAATGTGAAGTTGTTGTGAACACAATAATAAAATGCAAGAGTAAAATAAAAGAGCTTAGGACTTGAAATAAACGTTGCTGAAATCAATAGGGCTAAAGCATTCTCAGTGAGTCCAGATTCCCCATAAGTATGTATCNGTTTTGCCACCGTGGGCGCACACGGCAGATGTCACGCAGACGCACTTGATGGCATGCAAGTGCACAAGGTTTAACTGTAGTCTTTTTAAAGTAATAGTATTGATCCCATAGGGAGCACTAGAAATGGACTTTGTCTCTTGTAGATATTGTGCCTGCAAGTTAGTTGCGATCCAAAGCAAACCGGAAATGGAAGCTTGAATCAATGTGAAGTTGTTGTGAACACAATAATAAAATGCAAGAGTAAAATAAAAGAGCTTAGGACTTGAAATAAACGTTGCTGAAATCAATAGGGCTAAAGCATTCTCAGTGAGTCCAGATTCCCCATAAGTATGTATCTAACATGACCATGCCCAAGCATATTTCGAAGTTCAGATTACTAAGCCACATTATATGTTCTATAAGTGGGTGGAGCAAACTACAGAACTGCGCATGCATGCCGCAACCCCGTATCCCATATGCCACAATCATCCATCCCCACATCAGTTAACGATTTTATTTCGTTTTGTTTTTGTATTCTTAATTCTTAAGGTTGAGCATTTCTAAATCACTCAATTAAATCATAGGAACATTTTTTTTCATATGTAAACAATTTTTGAATTGCATTAACATTAAAAAAACTAGTTGATTCCCCGCGCGTTCCAGTGGAACGTGTTGTACCAATGAACTCATGTGAGAGATGCACATCAAGAAAGAAAATAAGAAAGAAAATGAAAATTGTTTGCTACCTTGCATGAAAGGATTAACCAAGAGACAATTCGGTAAAAATCTGCTCAAATATGAGTTTTTACAGTGCCTCCTCAAATGAAGTTGCTTGGTGATCGGGCCAGTCGATAAAATAATGTTTATTACGTAGTCTAGGGAGAAAAAACAATAAGGAATTATGGGAGGGGTAAACACACTGAGGGAGCTCCACCGGGGTGTCTGGGACACCTACCTAATTGGATAATGATAGAAGCAGCTGCGATAGTAAAGTTGTGTTAGTATATCAGCAACAGTGAAGCTGTGTTATGTTAGAGAGACTGCTAATGGGATCGAGAAAGGAAAGTAAAAAAATCAACGAATCCATACTTGTTAGTGAGGCCATTAGAACTGCTCATCTTATCACGTCCCGTTATGATGGTCGTCATGCTACTACTCCAATTAAGATGAGACCCACCGACCCACGACTTTGGATCCCGCAACGTAAGGATTGGCCCATGTCAAACAGGGGCAGGAGGACGTACATGTTACCGCCGCTGTGTGCGGACTCCTCTGCAGGCCGCCACACGTGCAGCGTGGCCAGGACATCGCGGTGTTCACCCGAGCCACGTAAGCCAGATTCAAAAAATGTTCCTGACATTTGTTTGCAAATTTCGAAAAGATGTTCATGTTTTCAAGTTTTCGGGTGTTTCAAAGTTTCGTTTCAAAACTTGTTTGGAAATTTTGAAAAATGTTCGTGTTTTCCAATTTTGCTCTGGAGTTTCAAAAAATGTTCGTGTACAAAAGTTATTCGTGATTCCAAATTTTTTTTTGGAATTTGAAAAATGTTGCTGTAAAAAGTGTTCCTATTTTCAGTTTCTTAGGGAGTAAAAAAAATGTTCCTATTTTTAATAAAGTTCGCGTCTCCAAAATTTGTCTGTGTTTTGAATTTTTTTAGTTTTATCAAAATGTGTAACAGATTTGAAAAATGTTTGCGTTTGGTAAAATATTCACATTTTGTTTAAAAAAAATATGTGTTGCATCGACTTTTAGAAAAAATGGGATCAGTGCTTACGTTTCTTAAGGTTTTGCGCTATTGTGTAATCAAGAAGGCTCACTAGTTCACCCGGCTAGAGTCATATCCTCTGAAGCGCTGGTTTTGCGTTCGAACCTCAGGGGCGCAACTATGCGTAGTCCCGAGATCCGCCTGTGCGTGTGGTCGACAGTTTGCCGCTGAGAGCGGCAGATAGGAGCTGCGCCAAAAGGTAGCTCCTATTCGGCGCCCACGCACCGGTGCTGATGGGCCGGCCCATTTGCACGTTCATATTACAGAAAAAACGAAAATATAACAGGAAAATCGCAAAGAAGAAAAGAATTCGCAAATTCAAAAAAGTTCACGTATTTTGAATAAAAGTTTGTGAACTTGAAAATGTTAATAGAATTTAAAAAAATCATCAAATTTTAAAAAGGTAATCAAATTTGAAAAGGTTCACATTTGTTTAAAGATCATTTAATTCGAAAAAAAAAGTTCATCATTTTTTTTAAAAAAATCACCACATTAAAAAAAGTTCATCTATTCTGTAAAAAGTTCACAAAACTGAAATAGTTCATCGTTTTATAAAACAAAACTTCACCGACTTTGGAAAAATTTCATGAAATTTAAGTAAGGGTATGTCTAGAACTCAGTTGACTGACTTAGCGAAGTCTCGGTCGAGCGATGTCAGCGTAGTTGTTTTGCTGCAAGCGGCATGGCTAGATGGTACAACCAATCAGTGGCGGAGCCAGGATTGATGTAAACCCCGGGCCTAAAATTTTTTCGGCGACATGCAAACTTACCATCACACATAAAAACTGCAGAAGTTCTCCACTATCGTAAAAAATACCGCATATGAAAAGCACACAAATATATCACCCAATTGCACTAGAATATGAACTCAATCTATAACAATCCAACAAAATAGACACTCCTATTAGAACTTATGAGCATTGATGAAAAGACAGTTTCTTCATCGTCTATATTTTCTAAAACATGAAATGGAATTGATATAAGAATTCATCTATTTAAGATCAATCAATACATATAGGCAGTAAATTTTGATGCAATTTATGATAATTCTAGGCATAGAGAACCTACCAATATTGTAGAATAGAGTACCGGGCGGTTGCAGAAGCAACACCAGGGCCAGGGGCCGGGGCTTAGGCCGGGGACGCTAGCAGTAGGGGCGGAATCATGTGCGCGCTGCAGATGCAGGGATAGGCACACAACAGCATCGCAACAATACGACGTTTGAGGCCTGAGTGGCAACGGCAGAAGAGGGCATGCAGCGCACAGGGGATGGGAGGGGTGGTCGAGGTCGTGAGGAAGACGACGGACAGCAGCGCCGAGCAGGGCGAGCGGCGCTGCGTAAGTGCGATCTGTCTCTAGGTCGGCAGTTCGCGGCGATCAGAAGGGATGGATCGTTCGTACGAGGCTTCGGGCTTTGGTGTGTGCCTAGGCTGTGCTGGGCTGCGCCCCAGGCCCAGTACAAAATATGCATAGGTATAGGGCTAAAACACTTCTCACACCCCGGGCCAGGGCCCTGGGTGCCCGGGGCCTGGCTCCGCCCCTGCAACCAATGATAAAAAAGGTTGGGATGGTTTTGCAAGCAATGACAACTTGTGCTGCAACCGGTGTGACTAAAATGCTACAACTGTCAATGACGGGACGATGTGCTACAATCGATGAGGGACAACATGCTACAACCAACAGGACAGATGCTGCAACTGGTAGGAAAAACGTTGCTAAATGGGCCGGCCCAGCTTGGAGGGCTTCAGGCGCCCGTTTGCAAAATGAAATTAACTGGCGGCTGAAGCGCCAGATAAGATCTGCCGAAGAAGAGCTCCCCCACCCGTGTCCTGACTCCTGACTCAAAGAAAAAAAAATCTGTACCAGGCCGGACTCGGACTCCGATTCATCTGCCGCTGAGTGCCAGTTTTTTTTCCTTTTTTTTTGAAGTTCAAACCGCACTTTATTAAACTAAGTTAGGAATCTCCTCAACAACAATACTCAGAATACAATCTGGGGGAGCAGAATCCCAAAAAACCGAAACACTAGAATTTACACCCAACCTAGCAAGAGCATGTGCAGCCCCATTTGCCTTCCTCTGAACCCAGGTGAGCTTGAACTGTTCTCTTGATTTGATCAACTCCTTTATTTGTTCAACTACTTGTCCAGCAGGGGACAAATTCCGCTCCTCCCTCGCCAGCATTCCAGCCACCACCTGCGAGTCCGTTTCCAAATGTAACCATTGAATATTCCGCTGAGCTGCCCACTGAAGCGCTTGTTTGCAAGCCAGAAGCTCGGCAATCTCCGGTTTGGAGCACACTGGGAAGAAGTGGGAAGCTGCTCCTCTGAACGCACCATTTGTATCTCTGAAAATAACACCCCCGCCTCCCGTCTTCTCTGATTTCGCCATGGCACCATCAACGTTCGCTTTGACCCATCCTTGGTCCGGAGGTCTCCATTTCTCCACAGAGATCTTCCGCTCTTTAGGGGCTCGAGCAACATGTACGCTCTTTCACTCCTCCAGAAGCCAAGCTACTGTCCTTGCAATCAACACCGGATCTTCGATCTTCTTCCCTTCACGGGTGTCGTTCCTAGCAAGCCACAGCGCATAAAGTCCTTGAATCATCATTGATTTTTCATCATCATTCGCCTCCGTCATCCACTGAAGCATCCACGCTGCTAGTTGGCTCTGGGAACACGTCGAGCTAGGTGGGGTGGCCACCCTTGCTCCCAATACCGAGCCAAACTCTTGCCAGAACAAAACAGAGTGATAGCAGGACCAGAAACGATGGTGTATCGATTCTTCCCTTCCACAAGCCGGACAGAACACCCCTTCCTTAATATGTCTACGCAGCAGCTCCGTACCTACAGCCAAACCATTTTTGATCAACCTCCAAGCATGAATTATTGCCTTGCCCGGCGCACTCGCGCCCCACAGGGCCATCCAGCCTTGGTGCTCCGCCACCGAAGACGAGGGCCCCGGCCTTCCTGTTTTNTTCGACACGTGGGAGATATAGCCGCATCGAGGGCGTTTCAAGTTGGTAATCAGAGCCTTCCCCGACTTAGGAGCCCCCGACTTGATTGTTTGCTGGCGTTGTTGAGTCTAGAATGGAAAATGTTTTGAGTCTTAGGATTATATATATCGGAGAGTAGGATTCTTTTTACTCCTCAGTCCCTTCGTCGCTCTGGTGAGGTATCCTGACGTAGAGTTTTGACTTTTCTCTCCTCAAATTTCACTAAAATTTTTTTTAGGATCACGTGGGTATCTTGGAATAGTTCCGATGGTTTTGTGACGAGAACATTGTTCTTGGTGCCTCCTGACATTTAGGGGTTGTGGCAGTGTCCCGGGGAGTTGAGCTCCGAGGTGTTGTCGTCACAATTTTATCGTTGCAGTTCTGGAATACCTGAGTTTTACCGACATCGAAATCTCTTTTGTGCAGTTGTTGGTGAGATAACCCTGATAGCCCAGTACTGTGGCGAGTGCGGGAGTATTGCCATGACTTGTATAACGGATGTTTTTCGAAGGTCGAGGTACACGATTTCCGAGGATTTCTTGGTTATGTGTTGACGGATGGATACAGCTNGTGGGGTGGCCACCCTTGCTCCCAATACCGAGCCAAACTCTTGCCAGAACAAAACAGAGTGATAGCAGGACCAGAAACGATGGTGTATCGATTCTTCCCTTCCACAAGCCGGACAGAACACCCCTTCCTTAATATGTCTACGCAGCAGCTCCGTACCTACAGCCAAACCATTTTTGATCAACCTCCAAGCATGAATTATTGCCTTGCCCGGCGCACTCGCGCCCCACAGGGCCATCCAGCCTTGGTGCTCCGCCACCGAAGACGAGGGCCCCGGCCTTCCTGTTTTAGCTCTCTTCTTCGCCATACATAAGTGGTATGCTGATCTGACCGTGAATTGTCCACTGTTGGTGAAATTCCATGCAAGAAAGTCCACCGCGCCACGACCTCCGTTCGTAATCTGAAGGATATCCTGCACATCATCCTGAGAAAACATCATATCTAACTTGGACGGATCCCAGGCATTTCCTTTTTTTGCTTTCATAAACGACGTAGGTCGTAGGGGTTTCCAGTCCTCCGTTCCCCGTGTCGGGAGATTTGATGATAACTTCCCCAGGCCACTTAAACCCCACATGTCAAGGACAGCGGCGGGTTGGTCGACGAGATCGATCAGGTCATCAGGGAGTTGGACAGAGAGGCCAAGGTCTTCGACCCCTCCGTCGTCTTCCGGCGTATCGACATCTGCAGCAAACTCATCCACAACATGCTCACCAGCATTTTTTCCTAACCTAAATGCACCAGCATTAATAGAATACACAATCGTATATGAGCCTCTAATTGAAAAAGTGGGTTCAAAGTGTTGTATTACTGGGAGACAAAAGCCAACATATATACATGTACAAGAAGGGCCAAAAGGCTAGAATTTAGAAGGCCGAAGAACATCATAATATAACTTTAGCATCCCCTCAAACTCATGATGGATCCACGAGTAATGCTAGACTCACGGATGGATTGATTACAGGGTTCACGGACTAACAGACATGGGTGATTGGGATTGGACAAGAGGGGAGGATAGGCCCCACTCCCGCTGAAAATCACGGAAAAGAGAGTTAGAAGAAAATCATGTAAAAATCGTAATGGGTCCGTGTGTGCAGGATTATTGGTGGATCCACAACACTAAGTTTGAAGAGGTAAAATCCATATTGCACTCTAGTCTAGGCCTTCGTGAAGAAGTCTGCTATTTATAACTCGAAAGGCACATGCTGAAGAGCAATAACATGATCCTGCACAACAACGTGCACAAAAGAAGAACAACACCAATATGCTTGATAAGCTTATGCTTCATGTGGTCCCGCGCAATACTGATAGCACATGTACTGTCTGATAAGAGGATGATAGGTGTAGTAACAGAAACACCAAAATCCTCCAGTAACCACCATAACTAAGTCACCTCTTCCGTAAGAAGAGCCATAGCTCACAGTTCGGCCCCTGCACTCGAACGGGAAACTGCATGTTGTTTCTTTGTCTTTCAGGCAATGAGAGAACCAGCAAGAAAAACACAGCAAACAGAAAGTGAATGACGATATGAAGGATCACTAGCCCACATAGCATACGAATAGGCTTGAAGCTATAATGGGGGAAAAGAGATGGTGGGAGATCATGCCACGAAGATATCGCAGAACATGACGGAGGTGACTATAGTGAACTGAATGGGAGTAGAAACAAACTGACTTGTAATATGGACACGATAGAAGATATGTGGACGAGTGATAGCAAAATAGATAGGACTCCCAACAAGATGACATAACACATCGGATCAGACAAGGTCTCACCATCAGAAACACAAAGGGAAACAATGAGCTCCATTGGAGTCTCAACAGTGTGCTCATCAATAAGTGTCACACAAGCAAGAAGATCCTGGATATACTTTTGTTGGGAAATAAAAATGCCATCGGAAGTGAAGGAAAACTCAATCCAAGAAAGTAACAAAGAGGACCAAGATTAAGCATAAGAAACTGCTTAGTGAGACTGGCCTTGAAAAAAACAATTTACTCAGAATCGTCACTGGTGATGATCATGTCATCAACATATAGTAGAAGAAGAGTACGACCACGAGCAGAAAGATGCACAAACATTGCTGGATCATGAGCACTAGGCGATAAGCTAGTTGCAGTCATTAGAGAGGCAAAACGCTTAAACCCATCGCGGGTGGCTTGCTTCAAACCAAAAAGAGAGCGACGAAGACGGCAAACCATGCCATCAGGAACTAAATACCTAGGTGGTGACTGCATATAATCCTCCTCACGCAACTCTGTAGGACCTTGAAGTATGTCTAGAGGGGGGTGATTAGACTACTTGACCAATTAAAAACTTAACCTTTTCCCAATTTTATAGTTTGGCAGATTTTAGCTATATTAGGACAAGTCAAGCAATCATCACACAATTCAAGCAAGCATGCAAAGAGTATATTGGCAGCGGAAATTAAAGCATGCAACTTGCAAGAATGTAAGGGGAAGGGTTTAGAGGATTCAAACGCAATTGGAGACACGGATGTTTTTCTCGTGGTTCCGATAGGTGGTGCTATCGTACTTCCACGTTGGTGGAGACTTCAACCCACGAAGGGTAACGGTTGCGCGAGTCCACGGAGGGCTCCACCCACGAAGGGTCCACGAAGTACCAACCTTGTCTATCCCACCATGGCCGTCGCCCATGAAGGACTTGCCTGACTAGCGGTAGATCTTCACGAAGTAGGCGATCTCCTTGCCCTTACAAACTCCTTGGTTCAACTCCACAATCTTGTCGGAGGCTCCCAAGTGACACCTAGCCAATCTAGGAGACACCACTCTCCAAGAAGTAACAAATGCTGTGTTGATAATGAACTCCTTGCTCTTGTGCTTCAAATGATAGTCTCCCCAACACTCAACTCTCTCTCATAGGATTTGGATCTGGTGGAAAGATGATTTGAGTGGAAAGCAACTTGGGGAAGGCTAGAGATCAAGATTCATATGGTAGGAATGGAATATCTTGGCCTCAACACATGAGTAGGTGGTTCTCTCTCAGAAATGGTAAGTTGGAAGTGTAGGTTCAGTCTGATGGCTCTCTCCACGAATGAAGAGGAGGTGGAGGGGTATATATAGCCTCCACACAAAATCTAACCGTTACACACAATCTACCAAACTCGGTGGGACCGAATAGTTAAACTCGGTCAGACCGATTTAGTAA
>LR880968.1:875268732-875281954 GCA_904067115.1 Aegilops sharonensis | reverse complement strand
AAATATGTCGTAGGAGTTGGTTGACACAAGTGCTAGACCGGCAACACCTTCATCTTGAGTATATTCGGAGTCGGAGTGATAGCTTCTCTCGGAGTGATGGTCGGAGTCGGAGCCGGAAACCCATTCACCAACATGAGCTTAATGTCTTCGTTTTGTGTAGATCCTTGATGACTTGTCCTTCCTTTCCGAATCCTTGCTTCTCCGTGAGGGTCTTCGTTCATAACGATCTTCTCTACTCCTCCTCTCTCTTGGTGGTGATTCTTCCCATTTGCTTCTTCTTTTTGGAGAATATTCTCTTCTTTTGTAGGGTGCCGTACACTCATTGGAGTAGTGTCCGGGTCTCCCACAATTGTAGCAATTGCGCTCTCGACTAGAAGATCTTTTGTCATTGTAAGACCTTGACTTGGAGCTTCTTTCTTTGCTTCAACTTTTGTAGAACTTGTTGGAGTTCTTCACCATTAAGCTCAATTCTTCATTGAAGGTTGGTTTCTCACTTGATGATGTGGGGGCTTCACTTGAGGCTTTGTAAGCACCACTTGACTTGTTGTGAAGTTCCTCCTTATCCTTGAGTGACATCTCATGAGCAACAATCCTTCCAATGACTTCCATTGGCTTGAGATCTTTGTAGTTTGGCATCATTTGGATCAATGTGCACAAGGTACCATACTTTCCATCCAATGCTCTTAGGATCTTCTTGATGATGAATTTGTCGGTCATCTCTTCACTCCCTGAGCCGGCAATCTCATTTGTGATAAGAGAAAGCCTAGAGTACATTTCAACGACACCTTCACCATCCTTCATTTTTAACTTGTCAAGCTGACTTTGGAGCACATCCAACTTGGATTCCTTGACGGACTCGGTACCTTCGTGCATATCAATCAAAGTATCCCAAATTTCTTTTGCATTCTCAAGACGGATGATTTTGTTGAATTCTTCGGGGCACAATCCGTTGAAGATGATGTCACATGCTTGAGCGTTGTATTGTAGCATCTTCAATTCTTCCGCATTAGCTTCACGGTTTGGTTCTCTCCCATCGAAAAATTCACCTTGCAAGCCAATACAAATAATTGCCCAAACGGCGGGGTTATGTCCAAGAATATGCATTTTCATCTTATGCTTCCAACTAGCAAAATTTGTACCATCAAAATAAGGACCTCTACGGTGATAATTTCCCTCGCTAGACGCCATACTCTCCTAGGTTGTGAAACCAAGGCTATGACCACCCAAAGCTATGGAAATCAAAGCAAATGGAGACCAAAGCTCTGATACCACTTGTAGGACCTTGAAGTATGTCTAGAGGGGGTGATTAGACTACTTGACCAATTAAAAACATAACCTTTTCCCAATTTTATAGTTTGGCAGATTTTAGATATATTAGGACAAGTCAAGCAATCATCACACAATTCAAGCAAGCATGCAAAGAGTATATTGGCAGCGGAAATTAAAGCATGCAACTTGCAAGAATGTAAGGGGAAGGGAATAGAGGATTCAAACGCAATTGGAGACACGGATGTTTTTCTTGTGGTTCCGATAGGTGGTGTTATCGTACTTCCACGTTGGTGGAGACTTCAACCCACGAAGGGTAACGGTTGCGCGAGTCCATGGAGGGCTCCACCCACGAAGGGTCCACGAAGTACCAACCTTGTCTATCCCACCATGGACGTCGCCCACGAAGGACTTGCCTCACTAGCGGTAGATCTTCACGAAGTAGGCGATCTCCTTGCCCTTACAAACTCCTTGGTTCAACTCCACAATCTTGTCGGAGGCTCCCAAGTGACACCTAGCCAATCTAGGAGACACCACACTTCAAGAAGTAACAAATGGTGTGTTGATAATGAACTCCTTGCTCTTGTGCTTCAAATGATAGTCTCCCCAACACTCAACTCTCTCTCATAGGATTTGGATCTGGTGGAAAGATGATTTGAGTGGAAAGCAACTTGGGGAAGGCTAGAGATCAAGATTCATATGGTAGGAATGGAATATCTTGGCCTCAACACATGAGTAGGTGGTTCTCTCTCAGAAATGGTAAGTTGGAAGTGTAGGTTCAGTCTGATGGCTCTCTCCACGAATGAAGAGGAGGTGGAGGGGTATATATAGCCTCCACACAAAATCTAACCATTACACACAATCTACCAAACTCGGTGGGACCGAGTAGTTAAACTCGGTCAGACCGATTTAGTAAACCTAGTGACCGTTAGTGATTTTCGGTGGGACTGACATGCATCTCGGTGAGACGGACCTGGTTAGGGTTAGGGCATAACGTAATCTCGGTGAAACCGATTACACAAACTCGGTGAGACCGATTTTGGTAATTAGCTAACCAGAGAGTTGGTCAGGTAAACTCGGTGGGACCGATTTGCTCTTTTCGGTGAGACAGAAATGTTACAAAAAGGAAATAGAGAGTTTATATTGCAATCTCGGTGGGATCGATCGCTCACTTCGGTTAGACCGAAACGTTACGAAGGGAAACAGAGAGATTGCAACCCCATCTCGGTGAGACCGAGATCCCTATCGGTAAGACCGATTTTCTTAGGGATTGTGGCAGTGGCTATGACTTTTGGAATCGGTGGCGCCGGATAGAAAGAATCGTTGTGACCGATTTTGGCTTTAGGTTTAGGTCATTTGTGGATGTGGGAAAGTAGTTGAGGGTTTTGGAGCATATCACTAAGCACATGAAGAAAAGGCTCATTAAGCAACACCTCGTCCCTTCTTGATAGTATTGGCTTTTCCTATAGACTCAATGTGATCTTGGATCACTAAAATGTAAAATGAAGAGTCTTGAGCTTTTGAGCTTGAGCCAATCCTTTGTCCTTAGTATTTTGAGGGATCCACTTTCATCATCCATGCCATGCCATTCATTGAGCTTTCCTGAAATAATAGTCTTGGAAAAGCGTTAGCTCAATGAGCTATATGTTGTTATGAATTACCAAAACCACCTTGGGATAGTTGCACTTTCAAACTCATCATTAAGAAAGTGATAACCCACAAGTATAGGGGATTGCAATAGTTTACGAGGTTAGATTATTCAACCAAAATGTATAGATTCGACACAGGGGGAGCCAAAATATATTTGTAAGTATTGGCAGTTGATTTGTCAATTCAACCACACCTGGAGATTAAATATCTGCAACACTATGATCAGTAGCACAGCAATATGATAGTTTTGATAGCAGTGGTAATGGTAACAGCAGTAAGAGTTTTGTAGCAGTTGTAACTGTAATAATAGCAATAGTAACTTAGCAAGAACAATATGGGCAAAACTCGTAGGCATTGGATCAATGAATTCGTTGGATGATATTCATCATATAACAGTCATAACCTAGGGCAACACAGAACTAGCTCCAGTTCATAAATACAATGTAGGCATGCATTCCGTAAGTAGTCATACGTGCTTATGGAAAAGAACTTGCATGACATCTTTTGTCCTACCCTCCCATGGCAGCGGGGTCCATAATGAAACTAAGGGATATTAATGCCTCCTTTTAATAGAGAACCGAAACAAAGCATTAACACATAGTGAATACATGAACTCCTGACACTAGTAGAAAAAGGGTCTTCTGTCCTGGTTGGTAAGGGCCTTTTGTCCCGGTTTTTGAACCGGGACTAAAGGGTCGTTACTAATGCCCTAGCCCTTTAGTCCTGGTTCTTACACGAATGGGGACAGATGGGCCTCCACGTGGCCGGTGCGCCGAGCCCAGGCAGGAGGGCCTTTGGTCCCGGTTGGTGGCACCAACCGGGACCAAAAGGCATCCACGCGTCAGCATTTCAGGGGCTGGGGTTTTTGTTTTTTAAGGGGGGAGGGGTTGGGGGTTTTCGGGGGTTAATTTAGGTGTTTCATATATTGTGTTAGCTAGCTAATTAATAGAGAGAAGTGTCCTCTCTTATGTCCGTGCTTGGTCGACACTACGTACTATACATAGAGAGGCCCTCGACACGCTAGCTAGTAAGAAAATAAAGGAAACCATGAAGTACAGAAGTGCGTCATGCATACCGAGAGAAGTGATCGACCTCTCCTTCTCCGAGAGATTGGTCGAACAACAAGTTTTCGTATTATCTATCCGACGCTACTGGCTACATACATATACAATATGTAAGATCTCTTACAATCCCCTAGCATTTGAAATCAACTTCCACATGGTATTCTCTGGCTTTATTGATGACGTGGTCAAGAAAGAATCCCGCCAATTCCTCTTGAATTGCTTTCATGCGATCTTGTGGTAGGAGTTCATTCCGCATCTGGCACGTCTAATTTGAAGAAGGGGGTTAATACATATATATGAATGCAACTCAACAAAAATGATGGTGTAATAAAATGAAATTGTGAATATTATTGCTTACGCACTTCATATTGTCTTTTAGAGTAGCCCTGCTTATTTTTCAAAGTCGCGTTGTAGATGAACTCGCACACGTAGTATTCACAGTAATCATTCCCTTGTTCCTGCCACAAGCACTTTACGAGAATAGAGGTCAATCAAACTGATAATGAAGCATTATAAATGGCATTGATGAAAGTATAGCTATAGAATCAACTGGAGATGTGCGCAACTAGCTAGATAGTAGTACTTACTTTCGGGTATGTATATCGCAGCTCCTTCGGCAGTCCCGGAGCTTCTGCGGTGAACTGTTTCCAAACCCTGCAAGACAAATAAAATAATTATTATTACTTGAGATATCAGGAAATGAACCAAAAGTTGACCGATATGGTGCAATAATGATCGATTGAACTTACTTGTTGAGCATTTTAGTCATGTCCGCATAGGTTTCGGGATCTTTTCGTCTCGAGTCTAAGACGGTTACTAGTCCCCGCTCAAGCTTAATCTCCAGAAGAACATAGTGGAAGCTGCGCACGCATGCATAACTCATCAATTACATTACTATAACCTCGCTCGAGTAATAAGGGAAACCGAATATGCACACGACAGTAACACTCACTCAAAGTTGTAAGGAAAGAGTATTAAATCTTTGTTTTGATTTTTGAGCAACGATTGTAGCAAGTTGGCCTCGGCCTCTTCGGTGTTCTTTTTAACCTGAAATTCATCTATGAGATTTGTGTTAATGAACCCAATATCATACATTTCTACTTTTCTGTACTCGACGATCTTCAATCTGCATAATATAGTGAGTATAATTATAAATACATGCAATGAAAGAGCTGAGCTATATATAGAGACTTAATGAAAGAAGTAGTACTTACAGACAGTAGCAAGTGACCATTAATTTATCGAGGGCCTTTTGATTGAAGAACTGGAAGAACTCCTCAAATGGAACTCCTCTTTAATTCTCAGATACAAAGTATTCGTCCCCCCATACTCTCTGCAGGTTTTCATGTACCAATTATGGAATCTTCGCATCATCGTTGTTTGAGATTTTTCATCTTTGACGAGAGGCTTCCCGTACTCGTATCTGTGTTCGTCCACCTCCAAGAAATCATAATGTACATCGTCGGGCAGGTAATCTCCAAGATTTCTATAACCGGGCACCACCCCCGGAGCATTAGCGACGATGTCGCTAGACACATTGAGCGGGGGGCACGATTGCTTCGCTTGTTCGCCGAGCTGGGCAATTTTTTTCCCAGCTGCTCGTTATTTTAAGCTTTGATCACTGACAGTACTTCCCGACCGCTCCGCTTCGAGATATGCCTTTTCAGTAATGCACTCATAGTTGGTTTTTGGTGGAGACTTTGGTGGTTTCCTCAGGGCATCGATAGTGCGCTTTGCTTTCACCGGATCTACCTTCTCCTCCGGAGGTGAATGTCTCTGCGCTTTCAACCCTTCAAAGAAGTCCTTCACTTCGGTCCGCACGATCTACTTGTTTTCCTCCACGGTCATCTCGTACGGTAACTTCTCTAGAGGCTTGATAGGTGGACCCTATTTGTATTGCCTCCTGCATCTGGCTGTACTGCTAGACGCCGGAGCAGACGGAGCGGCTGCGGCTGTCTTCTTTCGTGCTTGCTTACGAGGCGGAGGAGAGGACTACGACGCGTCGGAGCAGCCGGGGCGGCTGTCGGTGTGAAAACGGGCGGATCTCGGGTAGGGGGTCCCGATCTGTGCGTCTTAGGCTGATGGTAACAGGAAGCAGGGGACACAATGTTTACCCAGGTTTGGGCCCTCTCGATGGAGGTAAAACCCTACTTCCTGCTTGATTAATATTGGAGATATGAGTAGTACAAGAGTAGATCTACCACGAGATCGTAGAGGCTAAACCCTAAGAGCTAGCCTATGATGGTATGATTGTAATTCTGATCGGCCCTCTAAGGACCAACCTCTCCGTTTTATGTAGACACCGGAGAGGGCTAGGGTTTACATGGAGTCGGTTACAAGGAAGGAAACACAATATCCAGATCGCCAAGCTTGTCTTCCACGCCAAGGAGAGTCCCATCCGGACACGGGACGGAGTCTTGAGTCTTGTATCTTCACGCTTCAATAGTCCGGACGATGTATATAGTCCGGCTGTCCGGATACCCCCTAATCCAGGACTCCCTCAGTAGCCCCTGAACCAGGCTTCAATGACGATGAGTCTGGCGCGCAGTCTTGTCTTCGGCATTGCAAGGCGGGTTCCTTCTCCGAATACTCCATAGTAATTATCGAACACTTAAACCGTGTCCGAATCTGCAAAATGATCTTCACATACCACCGTAGAGAGAATGATATTTCACAAATGCAATCTGCTGACAACTTTTTAGACAACGTGACATGTCATTACGGTCGGGTCATTATTTTAACCGTTTTCCCACAACCGGCCACAGCGCATATTGCGAGGTGGTTTCCTTGACACGTCTTGTCAAAGCAGAGATCGTGTCCCCTTATCACGGGATTCTCATCAATACGGGTATGGGTAATCCCACCGCGCCATCAATCGTGGCGCTTGGGAAGCAAGCGATCGCCAATGGGTAAGTGGGGAGGCGCACCGCTTTCTTCGCCTCTATAAAGGGATAAGAGTTCCCCATTTTTACCCACGCCTTCTTCCTCCCTTGCTCACTCCTGCCCCCTCGAGCTCCAGCACCCTAGCCCAAGTTTTCTCCGCACAGCTAAACATGTTTGGAGCAGGAGGCAAGTGGGTGGCTTCCACTGTGAAGGAGAAGCATATCGCGAATCTTCGGGTGGCCGGATACTTGGCCGCAGACATAGCGCACCGGCTACCGGACGACGGGCAGGTCATTCCAACTCCGCTACCCCACGAGAGGGTCGTGTTTGTCGCCCACTTCGTCCGTGGACTGGGATTTCCACTTCATCCCTTCTTCCGTGGGCTCATGTTCTACTACGGGCGAGATTTCCATGATCTAGCCCCAAATTTCGTCCTCAACATCTCGGCGTTCATCGTCGTATGCGAGGCCTTCCTCCGCCTCAAGCCTCATTTTGGCTTGTGGCTACAAATCTTCTGCGTGAAGCCGAAGATCGTGAGCAGCCAGCAAGCAGACTGCGGAGGGGCCATGGTGGGCAAGATGCCTAACATCACCTGGCTTGACGGCTCCTTTGCGGAGACCATGAAAGGGTGGCAATCTGGGTGGTTCTACATCACCGAGCCTCGCGGTGCCAACTGGGCGGCAGCCCCCGAGTTGCGATCCGGAACCCCCATGCGGCTCACCTCCTGGGAAAAGAAGGGCCTGGCCTGGGGCGAACCTAGAGAGCTGACCGGACTCCAAAACTGCATTAAGAGCATGAAGGACAAGAATATCAAGCTTGTCAACGTGATCCAGGTTATGCTCGTTCGCCGGATTCTTCCGTGCCAAAGACGGGTATTCAATCTGTGGGAGTTCGTCCCGGCCGAACACAAGACGCTTCCGAAGCTCTACGACATGACGCACAAAGGCGCATGGAGGGTGTTGTTCAAGGCCTCTGAAGTACCTCCTCCCACATCCGAGGACCGCGGACTTCACCCACGCGGCCTCCTAGTCCGGTGAGTTTTCTGACTACCACCGGATTCAGCTCTTTCTAGTATATTCGTGGGGAAGTCTTAAGTAATTGTGCATATTTAATCAGGACTATGCGAAGACAGCGGAGCGGGTTGACTGTCCGGCTCCGCTGCCAGAAGGCCCAGCTGATGCTCTCCTGAAGGAGATGCTGGTCCCAGCGCCCTACAAGGCACCGGAGAAGAAGGCCGAAAAGAAGGCCCCGGGGACCAGGAAGGGTCTCCGGCTTAAGGTTGTACCAGAAGCCTCGTCCGAAGACGATGAGGCAAACTCCTCCCCCGAAGGGGAGGAAGAAGAAGAAGGGGCCGCCCCATCCGGAGAGGATGGGGGCCTGAGAAGGCATACCAGGGGGCCGGGAAAGGGCCCCGGCACAAGGCCGTCATACCCACGTCGTCTGAAGACGACGAGACAGATTCCTCCCGCGGAAGCGGGGGGAAACATGAAGAAGTTCTCCCTCCCCACATTGGGGAGGAGAAGAAGAGGAAAGCCACCCCGGAGGAGGGGGCTGGGGCGTCCAAGAAGGGAAAGGTGTCCCTTCCGGACTACTCCGCCACGGCCGCCCATAGCGAGGAGGGGTGGCTAACCAGGGGGAAGCCCCTAGCGCGATCGTAAGTATCCGCACTCTATCGTAATTTTACTTCATAATCTTTTTATAACGCCGAACATATATGTAGTCCGGCCAGGGCTCATCCCGAGGTATCATCGTCGGATGGGTCCCTGAACAAGTCAGCGATGAACTCGCTCCCGACGACCACTACTCCTCAGCCCGCGGATGACACGGAGGTGTTGTCCCGAAGGCTCCCAGAGCGGGGGAGGTGACTCTGGAGACGCCCCAAGGCGGAATTCCATATGTCGAACACGTGGGGTTCAAGATTCCCGCGGATCGTGTCGATGAGAGCTGCAGTAGGCCGGGCTCTCAGACGAACACTATTCCGGGACCTCCAACGGTTCCGGGCTCAGGCGGGCAGCCCCTCGTTAGGGAGGGCGAGCCGTCCGTGCCGAGGACTTCCGTAACGCCAGAGGCGTCGGATAGTCTGGTGGAAGCGCTTCGAGGTGCTTCCATGGATGACGAGCACCGTACTCTTATGAGTGCGGTGATTCAAAAGGTTCTGTCTGCCAGGAGCGGACTAACCGAAGCCTACACAAGCCTACTGACGGGCTTCGAGGTAAGTAGGGAATATGTAAAATTACCACCCGATAGGTAGTAGCCCCTGATACTCTTTTCGGTGTTCGGAAGGAAAAGCCGAGCAGAGGGTCAATTAGAATCCGCAGGAGTCTAATAGTAAGTATGTATTTTGAATAAGCAGGTTGTGCTGCTTGCCGCTGCTGTCCGCACAGCCGAGGTCGCCGGACTAAAGCGGGACCTGGAGCAGGCGCTGGGGGAGCTCGACCTCACGAAGAGGCAGCTCGAAGAGAACAAAGGTGAATGATTCCCCGCTCTCATGTAATGAAGGATAGATAAAATTGGTTATTCTAATGACGAAGTGTCGTGACTGTGTAACAGGGGCCACCACCGAAGTAGCGTCTCTGAAGAAAGCGTTGTCCAAGGCCGAAAACAAGGCGGCCTTGGAATGCAAGGAGCGCGAAAAGCAAGATGCTAGAGTGGGCGAGGTACAGGAAGAGCTCCATGAGCCCAGCATGAAGTTCGAGTCCATGGAGCATGAGCTTAAGATGAAAGAGGTCGAGCTTGCGAAGGCCCTTGCAAGCATGAAAGAAGCCAAGGCCGAAGCCGACAAGGCATAGCAGGAAATCCAGGCGGCCAAGAAGATAGCGGCGGGTAAGACATTCTTTATTTAAAGCAAACATGTGGAGGAGGCGTTTCTTTTACTTACCCAAATTCGGAGCTCTCCAGGGGCATTCGCAGATCTTCCATGCAGCGTCTCAGACGCCGCGGAGTTCTACCGTGCCGAGGAGGGGAGCTCCACGGAGAAGTTGTTCTGGTCCCAATATGCTGGGGCCGAACACCCAATGCCTCTAAGTGACCAACTGAAGGAGTTGGTCGAACTCCACAGGGCGGCTGAAGTGGCTATGAAAGATTTCATAGTCCGGATGTGGCCTGGTGAGCCCCTACCCACTAGCTACTTCGGCCTGATCAAGCGGATGGTGAATGCCTGTCCGCGGCTTGAGGTTATCAAGCGATCCGTTTGCGTTGAGGGTGCCCGCCGAGCCTTTGCCCGTGCGAAGGTGCATTGGGGCAAGCTGGATGCGGAGAAGCTGGTGAAGGACGGGCCGCCGGAGGGCAAGGCGCATCGCTATCCCAAGAATTATTACGATGGCGTTATGAAGGGAGCTCGTCTCGTGGCCGATGAATGCACCAAGGACAAGATCTTTGTATAAATGTACCTATGTCACTGTTGTAATATAAAAACGAAGTTACTTGTGCTATGTAGCACTGTTTGATTTAAAATATTACCTTCTGTGCAGCTGTTTATAGAATTCTGAAAGTAGGCCAGTCGTCGGCCTCCTCCCCCACGTAACTAGTATCGGGGTGTTCCTGGAAAAACCCGGATACTCTTTATCCAAAATTGTGGTCCCTTAAGGAGGTATCCGGCGCAGCGAACAAGGCAATCGGACTATGCGGCTTTATAACTTTCACTTACCCATAGAAGTCTACAATTTTAAATTTCGGCGAAGCCCCTAGAATTCGGAGGGCCGAATTGGGGCGCTATATACGCCTAAATTGGACGAGTCCGATTCATCGCCTAAAGCGGAAAAAATCTTGAAGGATTTTAAGGCCTCTCGAACAGCGACCAGCTCTCGCCGCATCATGCCGGTCAGTTTTCGGCTTTCTCTACTAAGGTGCTCGTCCGGAAGAACCGGGACACAATCGCAGTAGTTCTCCCTGCGCTACCTTAGCCAATATAACGGAACATAAAGTAGCAAAACAAGGGAGCCGGGCAAACCCAACTATTGACCCAAGACGTGATTCGGAGCTGATGCATATAGTGCTATAAGTTCGGGGTGCCGCACTGTTGAAAGTGTTCGGACTTGTTATGCCGTATTATGAGGTGTCATAAGAAGCCCCTGGCAAACTAACCGTACCAAAGTGTACGGATGCAATATTAAATAAACATTTGCAAGAAATATGCGCAAATAGGAATAATAAGCTGATTCTATATATTATTTCCCATTGATGAATAATATGTTTAAGCGTATCTTTACAACGGTAGCATTAAGCAGAAGTAAATAGGACTATTTAACATGTCCTATCCAAGGGCAGGCTGCATGTAGGTATGTAAAACATGTATAACGATCGTGAACAGATTCCACCTGGGTATTTCCTTTTGTGCGCAAAACCTGTTGCTTCCTTGGTTTTCTCTTCTATGTAAGTCCGACAATCCGGCTCTTCTGAAGAGGCTGCTCTAAAGCAATGTCCTGGAAAATAAGAAGGATGGGTTATGAAGGTATGTGGCGGTTATACCGCACTGTTGACTGGGTCATTTTTGCGCCTCCGCTTATGACCATGGTATTTTGAGGCGTAATTGTGTACACGTGGCATGAATGCTGCTTTGATGGGGCTTGAGTGGAGGCCGAACTGCTAGTCGCGCTCTTGGCATGCCTGATGATCCTGTTGCGGGGTGCTCCCGATTCGCTTGACGGTACTCGAAGTTGTTGTCGCCGGATTGGTTTGTCAGAGGAGGCCGCATTGTACTTCCGCTGCGAGGGCTGCAGTATGCTCTTCTGTTCGGAGAGAGTGGTCCATGTTTCCGTTGACTGTTATGACCCCGCATGCTCCTGGCATCTTGAGCTTGAGGTATGCGTAGTGTGGTACCGCATTGAATCTAGAGAATGCGGTTCGCCCGAGCAGTGCGTGGTAACCACTGTGGAAAGGGACGATATCGAAGATTAACTCTTCGCTTCGGAAGTTATCCGGAGATCCGAAGACCACTTCCAATGTTGTAGATCCCGTGCAACGGGCCTCTACTCCAGGAATCACACCTTTAAAGGTGGTTTTGGTGGGCTTGATCCTTGAAGGATCAATGCCCATTTTGCGCACTGTGTCTTGATAAAGCAGGTTCAGGCTACTGCCGCCGTCCATAAGGACTCGCGTGAGGTGGAATCCGTCGATGATTGGGTCTAGGACCAATGCGGCTGAGCCGCTGTGACGGATGCTAGTAGGGTGATCCCTACGATCAAAGGTGATCGGACAAGCTGACCATGGGTTGAATTTGGGGGCGACTAGCTCCATCGCATAGACGTCCCGTAGTGCTCGCTTCCATTCCCGCTTGGGAATGTGAGTGGCGTAGATCATGTAGACCGTTTTCACCTGGGGGGGGGGGAATTTCTTCTGTCCCCCCATGTTCGGACGCCGGGGCTCTTCGTCATCGTCGCTGTGCAGCCCCTTGTCCTTGTTTTCGGCGTTTATTTTGCCGGCCTGTTTGAACACCCAGCAGTCTCTGTTGGTGTGGTTGGCTGGCTTGTCCGGGGTGCCATGAATTTGGCACGAGTGCTCCAGTATACGGTCTAGACTGGACGGTCCCTGATTGTTTCTTTTGAACGACTTCTTCTGCTGACCAGACTTGGATCCGCTGAATCCGGCGTTGATTGCCGTGTCTTCAGTGTTGTCGCCATTGTTCCGTCGCTTATGTCTGTTACACCGTGGCTTGCCGTTATTGTCGCGGCCATCCGAAGTGCCAGAATGTGGCGTAGTGCTACTGCGAGCCAACCAGCTGTCCTCGCCCGTGCAAAAGCGGGTCATTAGTGTTGTGAGAGTTGCCATGGACTTGGGTTTTTCCTGGCCAAGGTGTCGGGCGAGCCACTCGTCACGGATATTATGCTTAAAAGCCGCCAGGGCTTCAGCGTCCGGACAGTCGACTATTTGGTTCTTTTTAGTTAGGAACCGAGTCCAGAATTTCCTGGCTGACTCTCCGGGCTGTTGAGTAATGTGGCTCAAGTCATCGGCGTCCGGTGGTCGCACATATGTACCCTGGAAGTTGTCGAGGAATGCGTCTTCCTGGTTTTCCCAACTGACAATGGAATTTGCTGGCAGGCTGTTTAGCCAGTGTCGGGCGAGTCCTTTGAGATTAAGGGGAAGATACTTGATGGCGTGCCGCGGGCCATGTGAATGTGGAGAAGGAAATCTTCAATCCATACTACGGGGTCTGTTGTGTCATCGTATGATTCAATGTTTAGGGGTTTGAACCCTTCTGGTAATTCATGGTCCATCACTTCGTCAGTGAAGCAGAGGGGGTGCGCGGCGCCTCTGTGCCGGGCTATGTGGCTACGCAGTTTGTCTCTGGGTGGTTGTGTTCGGCCCGGCAGGACTTGTTGATAGTGTGTCCGGCGTGACGGTCGTCGTCGCGTGTTTGGGCG
>LR880968.1:875241094-875268207 GCA_904067115.1 Aegilops sharonensis | reverse complement strand
GTCCTGCCTATTGCCCCGGGCCGTAGTGTATTGGTGTGGGGGTGCGGGCTGGTATTCAGGCCGATACGCCGTTTTATCCCGGCCACGAGGTGGCCGGTCAGCCGTGTGGCGCTCGAGTCCATATTCCTCGGCTTCCAGGACTTCAGTCCATCTCTCTGTGAGCAGGTCTTGATCAGCTTGAAGTTGCTGCTGCTTCTTTTTCAGGCTCCTTGCAGTGGCCATAAGCCGACGCTTGAAGCGCTCCTACTCTACGGGATCCTCAGGCACGCCGAACTCGTCGTCGCCGAGGCTAATCTAGTCTTCGGAGGGGGGCCTATAGTTGTCCTCCTCCGGATATCTGTCCATCGCCTGTTCGTCTCGGCTGACCTGCTCATCTTCCTGCTCGGCCTGCTCGAAGGAGGGCTGATCAGGGTTGTATTCCTCTTCAGCACCATCCGGATTGTTTTCATCTCCTTGGCTGATGTTACTGTGGCGGGGCTTGGGGCGGCGTCGACGACGCCCATGCTTTGTTTTTCTCCCTGAGGGGTTATCCTCCGTTGCCTCATCGCCATTGGTTTCCTTCAGAGTGTCTACCATATATATCATAGGAGGAGGTGGCTTTTCACCGCCCTGTGAGCGGTGGTTACTGCACTTCTCCTGCATCGTCGTCCATACCGTTGATGTCTTCGGAGTCGAAGTCAAGCACGTCGGTTAGATCATCGACCGTGGCAATGAAGTGGGTTGCGGGTGGGCGGCGAATTCCTTCATCGCCTGCTTCCCACTCGAGCCGGGCATAGTTCGGCCCAGAGAGACTTAAATGAGTTCAGCATGTCGCCTAAGGGCGAGTGCTGAAAGATATCCGCATCAGCAAAATCCATTACCGGGGCCCAACCTGGCTCGGCTGGCTCGGGAGCGTGCGGAATGGAACCCACAACCGGATACAAGTCCGGGGTCCGGAGTCACAGGCTTCTACAGAGGTGAGACCTGTGTTCGGCTCCAACGTTGACGGGTGTTCGGCCTGCGGGGCGGGGTCCATCCCTCCGTCCTTAGGCAACGCAGCCTGCGGGGCTACTGATGAAGTCATGTACCTAGGGTAGGGTTATAGACCTGCCCAAAGGTACCCTCCCCAAGGATACTCGCGAAAGAAGCTGCCTTCCAGTCGACCTAGTAGGCTTCCACTCGACAGAATCAGAGACACTCGACCAAAAAGGCTCACTCGACCATCAGGTGCTCAGGAATCACTCTGTATCCAAACGGTCTGTAATTAAGTAGTCTTTATGGTCACGATGACACTTTATGTCCAGCGTTACCAGTAACGCCAGGTCTTAACGTACCTTAAACCCTCTGCTACGTGGGCTGGCTGGCGTCCTGGCGCACTCTATATAAGCCACCCCCCTCCACAGGCAGAAGGGTTCGAACCCCTGTAACACATACGCATATAATCTAGTCGACCGCCTCCGGGCTCTGAGATGTAGGGCTGTTACTTCCTCCGAGAAGGGCCTGAACTCGTAAATCCCTTGCGTATATAGCTACTCCATAGCTAGGATCTTGCCTCTGCATTCCTACCCCCCATTCTACTGTCAGACTTAGAACCACGACAGTTGGCGCCCACCGTGGGGCAGGTGTTCTAGCGATTTGTTGGAGAAGTTGGGATTCTTTCGATCTCCTACATCATGGTTTCAGGAGGAGTTCTGCTCGAGGGCCGCGAGATCCGTCTCGGTGCGCTCACGTTCGCCGCCGACGACTCCGCTTGGCTTCAGGAGGCTCCACTCGACATGGACGCGCTCCCCATCCGCGAGGCGACGCACTTTCGCGCGCGTGTCCGCGGCGTCCTCCTGCGGCAACCGTCGACTCAGTATGGGTCGGCTCCTGTGCCGTCCTTGCTCCCAGTCTCCCGCCGGCGCAGTCGTTCCGGTCGGTCGAGGCTTCAGCGGTGAGTGAGGCATGTGGTTGCTCGTCAGTCGGCCACCCCCCAAGTCGCGGCAATCGAGCCCGACGAATCTCTCTACGGCCTGTTTGATCTGTCGACTGGCTCCGCAGAGACTGTGTCCGAGTGTGATAGCAGTGACCCGACGACAGAGGTTCTGATGGTCGATGGACCGTGCAGTCCCCCCGGATTCCCCCGCACCAACGGAGGTGACGGTGGAGGCGATCCGGCGCAAGCCCGCGAAGAGTACCTGCCCGAGCCCCTCACTTCGCTACAGAGGGAGGAGCTTCGCCGTCCGAACATGGATGCGCTTCACACTCCTATCGTTGGAGAAACCCCCGAGGCTCATGCCTTGGAGGATGCGCGCTTGGCCAACCTGGCTGAGCGCACTCGACTGGAGAACCTCCAGCGAGTACTCGACGAGCTTGCGCGACCAACGGTTCCTGAATCCAGTCGACGTCAGCTCTTCCAGCCACCAACTTAGGTATATCGAACTCTGATTCAGAATTTAGCAGCTGCCGCCCATATAGCAAAGTCCATTCAGCCTTCCCAGTCGGAGGCGGGTAGAGGTTTGCTACAAATCAGAGATCTGCTCTGGGCGGCAGGGGATCAAAACTCAGTCGTATCACAGTCACGGAACAGGATTCACATCAGATCCGTCGCTGCGAATTCAGTCCAATCGCCCCATAGTCCGAGATCGCCCCCGAGGCGTGAGGGACATGGAGGCCGGCATGATGATCAGTACAAGAGCCGCGAGCAATATGAGCACCGATTCGATCGCAATGATCGACATCGAGTGCCCACTCCTCCCCCAAGGGGTGGATCATACGCTCCTCGGCAGCAGGACGACAGACGCCAGCACAGTGTTGGGCGAAGAGTTCCAGTTGACCCCACGGAACCAGGCTTTGATGCGAGATCTATTATCGTTCAAGGTTTGGTCGATAGGAACAGAGCTCACTGAGAAGGCCATGACAGAGATGTTCCCTCCAGCAGCAGAGTTCATGTCTCAGGGCCAGAGTGTTTCAGCAGAGCCATCAGAGCCGCGGTGATTCCTCCCAACTTCAGGTTGGCGACTGGAGTCAGTAAGTTCACTGGTGAATCCAAGCCTGACACTTGGCTTGAAGATTACCGAGTGGCTGTTCAGAACGGCGGCGGCAACGATGAGGTAGCCATGAAGCATTTGCATCTTATGTTGGAGGGTTCAGCCAGAGCGTGGTTGAATCAGTTAGCACCCAGCAGTATTTACACTTGGGAAGATCTTGCCCGAGTGTTTGTCAGGACATTTGAAGGGACTTGCAAGCGACCAGCAGGGTTGACGGAGTTGCAGTCGTGTGTGTAGAAGTCGAGTGAAACTTTGAGAGATTATATCCAGAGGTGGATCACTTTGCACCACACAGTTGAGAATGTATCTGATCACTAGGCAGTCTGTGCCTTCAAAGAAGGTGTCAAGAACAGAGAGTTGAGTTTGAAATTCGGTCGAACCGGAGATATGACCCTGAGTCGGATGATGGAGATTGCCACCAAGTATGCAAATGGTGAAGAAGAGGATCTGCTCCGGAGTGGTAAATACAAATCGGCCGCTAATGAGGCCGGCGGAGGAAATTCCAGCCGGAAGCAGAAGCGCAAAGTCGAGCCAACTGCTCCAGGAGAGGCCTTGGCTGTGACCCCAGGAAAGTTCAAGGGGAAACCCAAGGGTCCTTGGAACCCCAAGAAGGTGAAAGACCAGGATGGAAATGACGTGTTGGATTTTCCATGTCACATTCACACGAAGAAAGATGAAGAGGGTAAACTCATTTACCCGAAACATACCACTCGACAGTGTCGGCTCTTGATTCAGCAGTTCCAAGGGAAACAACCCAAGGATAAGGATAAGGAGACAGACAAAGTTGAGGACAAAGATGACGGCGATGATGGATATCCCCAGGTAAATTCCACCCTGATGATTTTTGCTGACGTCGAAAGCAAAAGTCGATTGAAGGTTATAAATCGGGAAGTGAACATGGTCGCTCCGGCGATGCCCATCTATCTGAAATGGTCCCAGATCCCCGTCCCATTCAACCAGTCCGATCACCCGACGCACATTGCCACCCCTGGGAGGCAAGCGTTGGTGGTCGACCCAGTCGTCGAAGGCACTCGACTGACCAAAGTTCTGACGGATGGTGGTAGTGGCTTGAACATATTGTACGCAGAGACGTTGAAAGGGATGGGCATTCCGATGTCCAGACTCAGTACCAGTAACATGAGCTTCCACGGAGTCATTCCTGGAAAGAAGGCTGAGTCACTCGGCCAAATTGCTCTTGATGTAGTTTTTGGTGATTCAAAGTATTTCTGGGAAGAAAAGTTGACCTTTGAGGTCGTGGAATTCCAGAGCGCTTATCACGCTATTCTGGGAAGGCCAGCATATGCACGTTTCATGGCCCGAAGGGCGTGATCACTGTTACGGGCAATCGGAAGAAGGCGGAAGAGTGCTTCCAGAAGGGCTCTAAGATCTCCGATGCTCAGTTGGCAGTGGTAGAGTTACAAGAGAATCAGAAAACTGCAGATCCGAGTGATTTGTTGCGAGCTAAGAAGCCCGCTACGGAGTCAGCATTCCAGTCGTCCGGTGAGACGAAACAGGTTCACATTCACCCGACTGATCCCAATGCTGCTCCGACCAACATCTCAACAACACTCGACTCAAAATAGGAAGAAGCGTTCATCCAGTTCCTCCGTGAGAACTGGGACATCTTTGCATGGAAGCTTGCTGACATGCCGGGTGTTCCCAGGGGGATGGCTGAGCACCGCCTACGAGTCGACCCAAAAGTCAAACCGGTTAAAGAACATCTTCGACGGTCCGCCATCCAGAAGAGAAAGGCCATTGGTGAAGAGGTGGCTCGGCTCTTAGCGGCAGAGTTCATCCGAGAGATCTACCACTCCGAGTGGCTCGCCAATGTCGTCGTGGTCCCCAAGAAGGACAAGTCGTTGCGCATGTGCATCGATTTAAAGCATATCAATCGGGCCTGCCCGAAAGATCATTTCCCTCTTCCTCGCATTAACCAAATAGTCGACTCAACTTCGGGATGTGAGAGGTTGTCTTTTTTTACGCCTATTCCGGGTACCATCAGATCCATCTGTATGGACCCGATGAGATCAAAACAGCGTTCATCACTCCATTCGGGTGTTTCTGTTATGTCACCATGCCATTCGGTCTCAAGAATGCCGGAGCCACATTCATGAGGATGATTCAGAAGTGTTTGCTCACTCAAATCAGTCGGAATGTGGAAGCGTACATGGATGATATAGTGGTCAAGTCACGAAAGGGTTCCGACCTGTTGACTGACCTTGCTGAAACATTTGCCAATCTCAGGAGGTATGATATCAAGCTTAAACCATCAAAGTGCACATTTGGAGTTCCTGGCGGAAAGTTACTTGGTTTTCTCAATTCTGAGCGAGGAATCGATGCTAACCCCGAAAAGGTTGGCACTATACTCCGAATGAAGCGCCCTGTGCTTGTGCACGATGTCCAGAAGCTTACTGGATGCTTGGCCGCTTTAAGTCAATTCATCTCTCGCCCCGGTGAAAAGGCATTGCCTCTTTACCGACTGATGAAGAAGTCAGACAAGTTCGAGTGGACTCCAGAAGCTGATGCAGCATTCGCAGAGCTAAAAGCTCTGCTCTCCACCCAGCTGGTGGTTGCTGCTCCTATCAGCAAAGAGCACTTGTTGCTTTACATTGCATCCACTGGACAAGTCATCAGTACCGTACTTACGGTCGAGCGGGAAGAAGAAGGAAAAGCCTTCAAAGTTAAACGCCCAGTTTATTATCTTTCTGAAGTGCTGACCCCATCAAAGCAAAGATACCCTCACTATCAGAAGCTTGTTTATGGTATTTATATGACCACAAAGAAGGTTGCTCATTATTTCTTTGATCACTCCATTACAGTCGTCAGTGATGCCCCATTGTCGGAAATTCTTCATAACAGAGATGCAACTGGTCGAGTGGCTAAATGGGCGATTGAACTCCTTCCCCTTGATATCAAATTTGAGGCAAAGAAAAGCATCAAGTCCCAAGCAATAGCAGACTTCCTCGCCGAGTGGAATGAACAACAGCTTCCAACTGAAGTTCACTTGGAGCACTGGACTATGTTTTTCGATGGTTCCAAGATGCTGAGCGGTCCTGGTGCGGGGGTTGTGTTAGTTTCCCCCCGAGGAGATAAGCTCAAATATGTTCTCCAGATTCACTTTGATTCTTCCAACAACGAAGCAGAATATGAAGCACTCCTGTATGGGTTGCTTATGGCCATTTCACTCGGCGTCCGTCGCCTTATGGTCTACGGCGACTCGGATCTGGTTGTTAATCAAGTGATGAAGGAGTGGGATGTCAGAAGCCCAGCTATGACAGGTTACTGTAATGCAGTGAGAAAGCTAGAGAAGAAATTCGAGGAGTTAGAGCTTCATCATATACCCCGACTAAAAAATCAAGCTACGGATGATTTGGCGAAGATAGGGTCCAAGAGGGAAGCCAGTAATGTATTTTTGGAGCACATTCATGCACCATCAGTGCAGGAGGATACTTTCACAGAAGAAGCCCTGCAGCAAAAGAGTGCCAATGATCCGACTGAAGTTGAGGTCCCAGTCGTGGTCGACCTGATTATGGAAGTTGTGGTCATCACTCCCGACTGGACAATGCCGTACATCGCATATATCCTAAGGAAAGAGCTCCCAGAGAATGAAGAAGAGGCTCGACAGATCGTCCATCGATCCAATGCCTTTAAAGTGATCAAGGGACAATTGTACAGAGAAAGCACGACTGGAGTCGGCCAGAAGTGTATCACGCCAGAAGAAGGTCAGATAATTCTTGAGGATATCCACTCGGGGACCTGTGGCCATCATGTGTCCTCTCGGACCATTGTGGCTAAAGCATACCGAGCGGGATTTTACTGGCCGAAAGCAAATGAAATGGCAAAAGAAATAGTCGACAAGTGTGAAGGGTGTCAGTTCTATTCCAACATGTCAGACAAACCCGCCTCAGCCTTGAAGACCATTTCACTCGTCTGGCCCTTCACTGTTTGGGGATTAGACATGATTGGACCGCTGAGAACTGGCAGAAGTGGCTTCACTCATTTGCTAGTAGCAGTCAACAAGTTCACCAAGTGGATCGAAGCCAAGCCCATCAAGAACCTTGATGCATGCACTGCTATCAGTTTCATCAGAGAGTTGATATTCAGATATGGAGTTCCGCATAGCATCATCACCGACAATGGGTCAAACTTCGATAATGACAAGTTCAAAGCCTTCTGCGCCTCTCAGGGCACGCGGGTCGACTATGCTTCAGTTGCTCATCCTCAGTCGAATGGACAAGCAGAGCATGCAAACGGCCTCATTCTCAAAGGGCTGAAACCACGGCTGATGCGTGATCTCAAGCACGCAGCAGGAGCTTGGGTCGACGAACTTCCATCAGTTCTCTGGGGATTCAGGACCACTCCTAATCGGTGGACTGGGAGAAATCCATTCTTCCTGGTCTATGGAGCTGAAGCAGTTCTGCCGAGTGACCTGCTTCACAATGCGCCTCGAGTCGAACTATACTCTGAAGAAGAAGCGGAACAAGCCCGGCAAGATGCAGTTGACCTCTTGGAAGAGGAGAGGGAGATGGCCCTGATCCGCTCGACTATCTATCAGCAAGACTTGCGTCGATTCCATGCCAGAAATGTGAAGAGTCGAGCCTTCCAAGAGGGAGATTTGGTCCTCCGAGTGGATCAACAGAAACCACACAAGCTCGCTCCCACTTGGGAATGTCCCTTCATCGTCACAAGAGTTCTCCACAACGGAGCGTACCATCTCTACAACGTTGATCGCCAGATCGACGAGCCTCGAGCTTGGAATGCGGAGCTGCTCCGCCCCTTTTATACTTAAATACTCACTCGGTTGAGATGTAATAGAAGTACTTTTGTAGTTTGTTTATCTAAGACAAGAATGTTATAATTTTCCCAGTGATTGTTATTAGTTTTTGTTGAAATTTCCCCCAGTGGGTGGCTTAGCTGCGAATCCGGCTCGCCTAAGTTTGTAAAAAAAAATCTTCCGAGTGGCGAGCCAGTCTCCCACTCGGGGGCTTAGCTGCGAATCCGCTTAGCCTAAGTATTCAAATTCCTACCGAGTGGTGAGCCAGCCTCCCACTCGGGGGCTTAGCTGCAGTCCAAGTACTCGCCTAAGTATTCAAAATCCTACCGAGTGGAGAGCCAGCCTCCCACTCGGGGGCTTAGCTGCAGTCCAAGTACTCGCCTAACTATTCAAAATCCTACCGAGTGGTGAGCCAGCCTCCCACTCGGGGGCTTAGCTGCAGTCCAAGTACTCGCCTAAGTATTCAAAATCCTACCGAGTGGAGAGCCAGCCTCCCACTCGGGGGCTTAGCAACAGCCAAAGGATTCGCCTAAACATTCAATATAATGAACGCTTCGCAAGGACGACGAGGTGCAGGTCGGCTGCTACCTTCTCCTTCAGAGCTACACCATAAAAATCCTACCGAGTGGAGAGCAAACCTCCCACTTGGGGGCTTAGCTGCAGCCCTGTGCTCGCCTAAGTAATAGAAATCCTACCGAGTGGAGACCAGACCTCCCACTCGGGGGCTTAGCTGCAGCCCAGTGCTCGCGTAAGTAATAAAAACCCTACCGAGTGGAGAGCAAACCTCCCACTCGGGGGCTTAGCTACAGCCCAGTGCTCGCCTAAGTATTCAAAATCCTACCAAGTGGAGAGCGAACCTCCCACTCGGGGGCTTAGCTGCAGCCCAGTGCTCGCCTAAGTGATAAAAATCCTACCGAGTGGAGAGCACACCTCCCGCTCGAAGGCTTAGCTGTAGTCCAATACTCGCCTAAGTAAGGAATTCATCCCAATCCGCAAGGACGACGAGGTGCAGGTCGATTGCTACCTTCTCCTTCGGAGCTTCGCCACAAGTACAACGTACGGTCCATCCCAATCCGCAAGGACGACGAGGTACAAGTCGACTGCTACCTTCTCGTTCGGAGCTTCACCACAAGTACAACGTGCGGTCCATCCCAATCCGCAAGGATGATGAGATACAAGTCGACTGCTACCTTCTCCTTCGGAGCTTCGCCACAAGTACAATGTGCGGTCCATCCCAATCCGCAAAAACGACGAGGTCAGTCGCAGTCTGTGCTCCGTCTCTACCTGCAAGATAGATGAAGTACAAGTCGGCTGGAGTTTCACCTCAAGGATACTACTTACAACAATGAAATATATTCCGAATGAAGAGCAAAGTTCTCTCGAAGTCAAATAAAGCATGTTCAAGGTTAGATCAAGTTCGGATAAACGTCCTACGGATACGAAAGTGCTCAGGCGTTAAGCCTGTTAAAGTTTGTCGGTTACAAAAACCACTCGGCATTCCGAGGCAAATTTAAGATGGGACTTAGAAGTTTTTTACTCCTCCAGTGGAGGACTGGAAGGTGCAACAAACTGGTTGAGGTCGATTCCGTCGGCAATACGGGTAGCAGCAGCGATGAAGGTCTCCATGAAAGATCAGAAGTCGTACTTCCTGGTGTTGGCAACTTTGAGGGACGCCGACTTGTCCTCTTGTGCTTCCTTGCAGTGGACACGAACCAGAGACAGAGGAACATCAGCACCACACCTGGCAAAAGACTTTTTCCATTCTTGCACTCGACTTGGAATCTCATTCAGTCGAGTCATTAAGGATTCAAGGTCATTCTGAAGCGTCTGCTCTGGCCAGAGAGTTGAGTCGATCCGCGACACCGCATCTTTCAGTCAAGCAAGACAATCCACCATGCTAGCAATGCGAGACTCCAGTCGGAGCACATTCATAGCAGCTTCGTCCTTCACAGGAGAGTTGATGGGGTCCAAGCTGGTTTCCACTCGACTGGTTTCTTCTTCGAAGTTTTGACAGAATTCTGAAAACACAACTCAGACTCAAAACAACAATCATGCAATGAGCCGGTGATAGCAAGACAGTCAGATAAAAGAGATTACCTTCAAGCATGAGAAACAGCTTCTTGGCGAGCCCTCCAAGATAAACCTCCAGGTCATTTCGCTTCCCCGCCAGTTGGCCAGCCTTGTCAGACAGAGCAATCTTGTCATTCTTCAGTCGACTAACTTCCTTGTTGGCTGCATCAAGAGCGGCTTTCAGCTTGGCATTTTCATCTTCAAGTTTGCCGACTGAGGCAAGTTTCTCTTCAGCGAGCTTTGTTTTCTCCAAAGCCGCCTTCTGTGCCTCTGCAAGGTCAAGGTCCTTCTTCTTCAGAGTCCCCTCCAGTTTTTCTGCAAAGCAACAATGAGAACAGAGTTGATAATGAACAGAAAAACAAATACAGTCATCAAGTTCTCACCAGCCATATCTTTTGCTTCATCCTTCGCCTTCTGCAAATTCTCCTGAGCAAGCTTCAAGTCGAGGTTGAGCTGGATCTGTTTTTTCTCTAACTCAGTATAGCGAGCCACAAGCTCGCAAGATTTCTACAAAGAGTCAAATCAACAAAAGACATCAAAGTCAGATCACTTCCGAGTGACTAAGGAAAAATCGTAGCATTTCTAAGACTACAGCCGAATCAAAACATTCGACAGTAGTCTCGGGGACTACACCCAGCGGGTGCACTCAGCGTGCCCCCACTGGTTTTACCAATTTGGTTCGACCAGTCGACCAAAAGAGGAAAAAAGGTTATGATTCTAAAACCATGGCTAATTGTCAGCGGTCAACCGCGGTAAAAAAACAGTTCTTTAGACTATAGCCGACTGCCCGCAGTCCACCATAGTCTCGGGGACTACACCCAGTGGGTGCACTCAGCGTGCCCCCACCGGTTTTACGGTTCAATTCGACTTGGTCCGACCAGGCCGAGTGAAGAAGTTCAAAGTGTAAAGACTATAGTCGACTGCACGCAGTCCACCATAGTCTCGGGGACTACACCCAGTGGGTGCACTCAGCATGCCCCCACAAAAACTCAATCGACACGCCCACCCAGTGGGTGTACAGATATGGAAATCTTCAGAAAGAAACAGTTTCAGGTAGCATGTCCTAACAGAGCAAGCAGTTTCAGGTAGCATATCCTCACAGAGCAAGCAACGATCAACTTACTTGAACATTGCTCTGGAGAGCTGAACTAGCATCATAGGCCGCCTGGCTGGCCTCTCGGACTGCCTTCACTTGCTCCATCATGATCCCTGCCTGGCGTATAGCCTCCTTAGCAGCACTCACTTGGTCTTCCGGGACGTGGTGTGTAGCAAAAAGGGATGGTGGATCAGCAGTCGACGAAGTGGGTCGGGCACTTGTCAGCGGTACAGCAAAAGACACAGAGGCCCAAGCGGTGTTGCCTCCCTCGGAAACCAGCGTCTCAGGTATCGTCACAACTGGAGCAGCCTTGCCAGCAGGCACCCTCTTGTTCTTCCTCTTCCTCAATGGCGTTTCCTCGTCATCATCGGGGAGATCAATGACATGAGGCGGAACTACAAGAAAGATTCAAAAGTAAACATGGAAATCCAATCGACTAAAAGCGAAACTGCAGAGATCATACCAAGGTTGGAGGTGACGGCATCTTCCATTTCCTGATCTTCGTGCTTGGCTGAGGTCTCGGAGGTAGCAGCACTGCAGATTTCAAGAAACGGCTGATCAGTCATCGAGTCGACCAAAAGTACACTCATGTTGAATAGGGAAATACAAGTTCTGCTGATTACCCGGAGATGGTGGGAATGACCATCTGCATCTTGGGCAGGGCCTTCACCGGCTTCGACGACGTTGCTCGAGGTTGCTTCGGCGGTTTCTCAGTCGGCGCAGGGGAAGTTGTCCGAGGTCGCTTCGTCGACTGCCCAGTGGGCGCAACAGCTTTACCGCGCTCGGCCGTCGGGTCATGCGTCAACTTGGACCTTCTTTCTGAGCGGGGAGGATCGACGTCTTCCTCCTCTTCCTCCTCCTCCTCCTCCTCTTCACCAGAGCTGTCGTCCCCCTCATCCTCCTCGCCGTTGGACTCCCATTCCTCCTGGCTTTCACCTTCGCTTCCTTCTTCTTCTTCGGCTGGTTCCTGCGCCCCGTTGGGCATCGAGTACATCTCAGTGGTGGCCTAGAAGACAACAAAACAAGGCAAAAGTCAGTCGATGAATTGGCATCAAAACAGAATGAATGCAGTAGAATCACAGTCGGAGATAAGTGGTTATACCTTGTCTGGATCGTAAGACTGGTCGAGTGGGGGAATCCTCCTAGCTCCGCGAGGATTATCTGTGTTTCCTGTGATGGCAGTCATCCACTTCTCCAGCGTGGCGTCATTGACCTCCTCTAGATGGACCCGAGTGGTATCATCCGTACCGGAGTACATCCACATCGGATGGCCTCGGTATTGGAGTGGCTGAATACGCCATCGGAGGAAAACTTCCAGAAGATCCATGCCGGTCACCCCGTCGCGAATGAGCTGGACTACGCGTTCCATCAACAATTTTACTTGGGCCTTCTCCTCTGGTAGCACCTTCAAGGAAGATGGCTTGTTCACTCGACTCATGGAAAAAGGAGGGAGTCCAGTCGACTGCCCCGGCGTCGGCTGGTCTTGGCAGTAGAACCAGGTCGACTGCCACCCTCTAACCGAGTCGGCGAGAGTCATAGCCGGGAAAGCGCTCTTCCCCCTCATATGGACCCCGAGTCCCCCACACATCTGGATTACTTGTGTTTTCTCGTCATTCGGGTTCGCTTTCTTCACCGTCTGAGAGCGACAAGTGAATATATGCTTGAAGAGGCCCCAGTGCGGCCGACAACCCAAGAAGTTTTCGCACAACGACACGAAAGCAGCAAGATAGGCAATGGAGTTGGGAGTGAAATGATGGAGTTGCGCTCCAAAAAATTTCAGAAACCCCCGGAAGAAAGGATTCGGCGGCAGAGAAAATCCCCGGTCTACGTGAGTGGCTAAGAGAACGCACTCACCCTCTTCAGGCTGCGGCTGCCACTTTGTTCCCGGAAGCCTCGCCGACCCATGGGGGATCAGTCCCTCGTTGGCTAGATCGTTGAGGTCCTTCTCGGTGATGGTCGAGAGGATCCAATCTCCTTGGACCCAACCTTGCGGCAGTTTGGACCATGAAGATCCGCCCCGACTGGGAGCTCTCCCCTTCGCCTTCGCCTTCGCCGCTCCCTTCTTCACCGGCTCCAAAGCTGCTGTCTTCTCCTTCACCATGGTCGCCGGCGAAGCAGGTACTGAGCTGCGGCGCTAAGCAGGCTAAGGGCGCAGCAGAAGGATTTGGAGGCGGAGGGAGGGGAAGATTGGGGTCACACTGTTCAAAATACACCGTCCGATGCCTTATATGAGACCGCTTCCAAGTGGCTGACTGGTAGGCCCAGGAAATCCTGTCAAATCCCGCAATAGGCGCGCGCGATACGTGGCGAAAAAGGCGGCGCGAAGATCGAGGCGTCATCGCCTTATCCCATCCGAGTGCCGCAGTTTTCTCCGCTTCGCGCGCTTCCCAAAATTGAGATCTCGCGAAATCCGCTAATCGCGGAGCAAATTGTCAGACAGCAGATTTCCTCCGATCCGTCGCTCGGAAATCCTCAAGTTCACAAAGTTCACTCGACAAATGTGAAGAATGGATCAAGGCGACTGAAAGAGAAGTTGACGCCATCACTAAAAGGTCGTTGATCCAGAGTAAGACACACTCGCAACACAAAGAACAGGTCGGAAAGATTATCAACTCCTTCCTCACTCAAACCTCGATCCATTCGGGGGCTAATGATGAAGTCATGTACCTACGGTAGGGTCATAGACCTGCCCAAAGGTACCCTCCCCAAGGACACTCGTGAAAGAAGCTGCCTTCCAGTCGACCTGGTAGGCTTCCACTCGAAAGAATCAGAGACACTCGACCAAGAAGGCTCACTCGACCATCAGGTGCTCAAGAATCACTCTGTATCCAAACGGTCTGTAATTAAGTAGTCTTTATGGTCATGATGACACTTTATGTCCGGCGTTACCAGTAACGCCGGGTCTTAACGTACCTTAAACCCTCTGCTACGTGGGCTGGCTGGGGTCCTGGCGCACTCTATATAAGCCACCCCCCTCCACAGGCAGAAGGGTTCACACCCCTGTAACACATACGCATATAATCCAGTCGACCGCCTCCGGGCTCCGAGACGTAGGGCTGTTACTTCCTCCGAGAAGGGCCTGAACTCGTAAATCCCTTGCGTATACAACTACTCCATAGCTAGGATCTTGCCTCTCCATTCCTACCCCCATTCTACTGTCAGACTTAGAACCACGACAGCTACTGCAGGGGTGATATCCCGAGCATTGTCCGACAGCAGGTCTAAGCCGTGCTCATCATGACTGTCCGGTGCTCCTGGCACAGGCCCAAATCCGTCGAAGATCAAGTCTCTGTGAATGTCGGCCGTGTAGTTCAAGTTTCCGAACCTGACCTGGTGGCCAGGGGTGTAGTTGTCGATCTGCTGCAGATGGCCAAGCGAATTGGGCCGCAGTGCGAAGCCACCGAACACGAAGATCTGTCCAGGGAGAAAAGTCTCACCCTGGACCATGTTGTTGACGATTGAAGGTGCCATCAAGCCTTGCAGCAACGACACAGAGGAACTCTCAATGAAAGCACCAATGTCGGTGTCAAAACCAGCGGATCTCGGGTAGGGGGTCCCGATCTATGCGTCTTAGGCTGATGGTAACAGGAAGCAAGGGACACAATGTTTACCCAGGTTTAGGCCCTCTCGATGGAGGTAAAACCCTACTTCCTTCTTGATTAATATTGGAGATATGAGTAGTACAAGAGTAGATCTACCACGAGATCGTAGAGGCTAAACCCTAAGAGCTAGCCTATGATGGTATGATTGTAATTCTGATCGGCCTTCTAAGGACCAACCTCTCCGGTTTATATACACACCGGAGAGGACTAGGGTTTACATGGAGTCGGTTACAAGGAAGGAAACACAATATCCGGATCGCCAAGCTTGTCTTCCACGCCAAGGAGAGTCCCATCCAGACACGGGATGGAGTCTTGAGTCTTGTATCTTCACGCTTCAATAGTCCGGACGATGTATATAGTCCGGTTGTCCGAATACCCCCTAATCCAGGACTCCCTCAGCGGCAGCGGGTCTCTTCCGCCCTTGCTGGCGAGGCGGAGAAGGAGGAGGCTACTGGCTGCTCGGGCGCGCCGGCATGCGGAGAAGGAGGCGGAGTGCCGCCACGCGCCGGAGAAGCAGGCTGAGTGCCCTGATCGTCACTCGCCGGAGGAGGAGGCGGTGGAGGAGGCGGAGTGCCCTGACTCGCCGAAGGAGGAGGAGGAGGCGGAGGCGTTTAGTTCGGAAGGTTGATGAGCTTCTTCCGCCATAGGCATGGAGTCTTCAGAGCAGAACACAGCCGAGTCTCCCCTTCACCGGTAGGGTGGTCAAGCTGGAGGTCCTCAAATCCCTCCGTTATTTCGTCCATCGTCACCCTAGCATATCCTTCTGGAATCGGACGAAGGTGAAAAGTTGCGCCGGGTTCAGGAGGTCGAACAGATCCAATAGCCGCCTTGACTTTGAAGTTCTGCCATTGCGTCATAAGGTGGCAATTTTGAGACTCCGTGATAGCATCGACGGGGTAGCTAGCAGGAGCTGTCAAGACATGCTCCAGCTAAAGCAGCTCGGTGGAAGCCACGCTGCTTCTCCGCTGAGATGGCGGGGTAGCTTCGGCAGTTCGTTTGCTGCGATTTGCTTCTCGTTCCTCTATCGCTTGTACCCTTGCGTGTAGCGCCTGCAGTTGGGTCTGCTGCACTTTTTTCCTCCACTACTGGCATTTGTAACCGTCTGCGTCCGGAAACCCAGCCTTCCACGGAACGGAGCCTGGCGTGCCTCGTGTCCGTCCAGGGTGCTCAGGATTCCTGAGGGCCACTGTGAGCTCGTCGTTCTCTCTGTGTGGAACGAACGTCCATTCCTGCGGTGCATCGATATAGTGCTGAAGCCTCTTGACTGGTATTTTCATTTGCTCGTCCGTCTAAAGGCACTTCCATGATACAGGGTCCAAGGTTCCGCCAGCCCCGAAGAACCAAGTCCGGCAACGGTCTGGCCAGTTCATTGTCTCTGGGTCGATCCCTTTATTAAGCAGATCATTCCCAGCCTTGGCCCACTTAGGCCGGGCTTTGAGGTAGCCACCTGACCCCGTGCGATGGTGAAGCTTCTTCTTCGCAGCGTTTTGCTTTTTTTCACCGACATCTTCTTAGTCTTTTCCGATGTCTTGTGGGCCACAAATGCGGGCCAGTGATCTCTGATCTTCTCATATTTGCCGATGATTTCTGGTGTCTCTTCTTTGTCGACAAACCTTTTCAGCTCATTCTTCCACCTCCTGAATAGGTCTGCCATCTTCTTAAGAGCATGAGACTTGATTAATTGCTCTTTAACTGGCTTCTCCGGATCCTCCTCTGGCGGTAGGGTGAAATTTGCGTTCAGCTCAGTCCAAAGATCATCTTTCTGCATATCATGACATAAGACACCTCAGGGTCTTCGTTCTTAGGCTTATACCATTGGTGGATGCTGATCGGGATCTTGTCCCTAACAAGAACCCCGCACTGAGAAGCAAATGCTTCCTTTGTCCGGATGGGTTCAATCGGTTGGCCATCGCGCGCGACTGCTGTGATATCAAACCTTTCTTCCGAGCGTAACTTTTTCTTCGGGCCTCGTCTCTTTACCGAAGTTGTGCTCGATCCGGCGGGCTAGAAAAAAGAAGAAAGATGAGAGTTAATTAATATGTGTACATACCAAAACAATGAATGCATCAATTAGCTAGTCAGCACAGGCTTAACTAATATATATACCTGGCCGGACTCGGTTCGGTCACCGGAGCTGTCATCACGGTCTCCTTCTTGCACCGTCATTGGGTCACCGGAGCCGTCATCACGGTCTCCTTCTTTGTCGGGCAAGCTAATCGTGGCCCACGGACACCTATGGGACCTGGTCCCTTGTGGTTCGGAGGAGGGCGGAGATTGCACAAAGAGCGGATCGAAGCGATGCACACGAGCAGATTTACCCAGCTTCGGAGCTCTCCGGAGAGATAATACTCCTACTCCTGCTTTGTGGATTGTATTGTGTTCTTGCTAGGGAGCAATGGGAGCTACAAAACCTAGCATGAGTGAGTGTGGTCTCGTATGAGTCGAATGAACTAAACCAGAGCCGAACCGAACCCTTTCTACGTTGCACTTGGGCCTCCTTTTATAGGCACAAGGGGTCACCACAGGTGGCAAGTAGACAAGGGTAAAATAGTAAAAACAGAGGTTGGTACACCGCTTTGTACAGTGTACAGTGATCTATACCTAACTCTGACGGCAAGGGACAAGAGTCATAAATGCCCGTCTTAGTCGCTTCAACAGTGTAACAGGGACCGTCAAGTGCGCCTCCGTTTGCCACGATGGTAGCTTGTCAGCGCCGCTTATCGCCGCTCCCCGCTGGCTGCACAGCCCATTGACACGCGTGCTTGGGAAAGCCCCATGGCGACACGTTGGCGGATGAGCTGGAGCGGAGATGAAGAGAGGTTACCTGTCGCGGCAAGCGCCTTGCCGCGGCAAGGTCCTTGTCGCGCTCGGGAGCTTGTCGCTCACCAAGCCTTCCCGGCAAGCTTCTCTTGCCGGGGTCTTGTTTCCTTCGTGCCTTGAGTGGCCTTCCCGACAAGCTCCTCTTGCCGGGGCCTTGATTACTTTGTTCTTGAATGGCTCCAAAGGGGCCGCTGAGGATCTTGGCGGTCATCAGGCCAGCCCTGCCACGGGGTGCTGCGACTGTCCGTGCACGAGTTCGGTGGTACTAGGGTACCCCTACTCTAGTACCCCGACAGGAGCCCCCGGGCCTGGGCCACACACGGCGCCAAGCTCTGTTGGGCCAGGCCCAAAACAGTGCACGGGCACGCGCGGCCTGGATCACGCAGTTATTCGCTTCGGTCCCACCACGTCCCCCACGAACGGCACGTTCCGGACGTGGCGTCGTGGGAGAGATCGTGGGGGCTTTCTTTAATGGGAAAATCGGAACGCCGCCCCCTCTCCCCCCTTATAAGCAGGGGAAACAGGGGCAGAATGCCCACTTGCCATTGCTGTCACATCAGAAACCACTGCCGCTCCCCCCTTCTTCTCAAGTCCACAGAGAGCGACGCTCCGCCCCCTCCCCATTGCCACCGGCGCCACCAATGCCATCAGATTCCTCCACCACCTCCGCCATGGCTCCGAAAGCCGACAAGGGCAAAGGGGTGAAGTCGGCCGAGGCGCAGCAGCTCGCGGCGCTGCGGAAGGAGAGGGCCCTCTTCGATCCCCTGCTCGACGGGAAGGAGCTGCGGGAGCTGTATTACCTTTTCTGGTCGACGGAGACGCGGGCGCACCCGCGCACGAGGGTGATCTCCGCCGCCACATCCGAGAAGGTTTCCATCGGGTACCCTTTCTTCGCGCTTTTCTTCCACTGCGGGCTCTGCCCGCCCTTTTCCGAATTCTTTTGCGATGTCATGAACACATATGGCCTCCGACTCCTTGATTTCACCCCCAACGCCGTCCTCACCATGGCCGTTTTCGCACACCTCTGCGAGAACTTCGTCGGGGTCTACCCAAATGTCGCACTCTTCCGCCATTACTTCACGCCCCGCGTAGAGAGAGGAGAGCCGCTTGCCGGAGGAATTGCATGGACCTCTAGGATCGGCAAGAAGGAAGCATATCTTGACGGAGAGCTGCGCAGCAAGTGGGAGGAGTGGAGAGCTGATTGGTGCTGGATCTTAGAGGAGGACCCGCAGCCTTTTACTTCCCTGCGCCAAACTCCCATAGTGCGCGGCAATGATTGGAGCAACTTGGCGCCGGAGGATGCCAAGTTGAAGATTGTCGTGACTAGGATCTTGCGCCTCAGGCAAACCGGGCTTACCGTAGGAGCAGTTGGCGCGGACTTCCTTCGCCGCCGCATTGCGCCCTTGCAGGAGAGGGGGAGGCCTGCTTGGGAATTCCAAAACGCGGCGGATATCATGAGGCTGCGTCCTGGACTCAATTGGAACTTCACAGTCTTGGAGCTGGATGGCATGCTGCGGGAGCTGTTCAAGCCTGATGCAGATCACCCCGAGTGGTTTATGTTGCTGAGGGGAGTCGTGCCCTTGTGCAACAACTCGTCGCTTGACCGCATCCGCGCGATGGTGCCGTTGTGCGATTCCCATGGAATCGTTCCAACTTGGCAGGAGCCCGCCGGCGACGTCGTGCAGCAGTTCTTCGACGACTTGGAAGAAGTGTCGATCCGCGCCGACGAGTAGAAGTGGCTCACCCGCGACACCACTGAGCAAGAGATGGCGCGCATCGCCACAAGGTTGGAGGAGGCGGCAGAAGCTGCCGCCGCCGGCGTGTTTGGATTCACCGTCGAGGAGGCGGAAACAGCCGAGGCGGCAAGCCTTGCCGACCGAGAGGAGCTCACCGAGGAGGAGGAGCAGGCCGAGCCCGACGCCGACCCGAATGAGCCTGCCGGGGGCGCCTCCCCTCCACCGTCAAGTAGCTTGCCGCGGGAGGAGCCCGCGGCCCCGCCAAGGAGACGCCTCCGCAAGACTGGAGAAGTGGCGGGGCGGCAGACGGCCCAACAGCCGCCTCGCCGCCCGACGCGCTCCACCGCGGCAAGCACTGTTGCCGCGGGAGCGCCTCCTGCCGCCACAGCAACGGGAGCGGGGCCTTCTGGAGCCACGGCCCCCGCACCCGCCAAGCGTCCGAGGGAGCCTACTCCTCCAGCTCATCGCACCGGAGCGGAATTTGACTTCTCCGCCCTCAGCTCCAAGGAAGAAGAGGAAGAGTAAGTTCTTGCCGCTGCTACTTGTAATTCTTCAATTTATTGCTTCGTCTTGTTATCTGACTTGCTTCATTCTGAGCTCTTTCCTTCTTCAGGACGCTGGCTCAGAGGGCGTCGAAGAGGGCCAAGACCCCGGTGGTTGTCGTCTCAGATGATTCCCCTGTGGCGACAGGAGGCACGTCTAAGACTCCCTTGCCGGATCCGGCAACCCTTCAACAGAGCAGCCCCCAGCACAGCCCCCAGCGTAAGTATTTGATTCATTTCTTATGGTTAGGTGTGCTTGGGTGCTCCTTCATCACTAATATCTGACTTGTTGAATTATGTAGGAGCAGAGCAGCCTCATCAGGGAGCACCGGAGGTCGCTCCCGAAGTTCTGCTTGCTTCAACTACGCCGCCAAGGGAGAAGTCTCCGCCAAGGGAGCGCTCTCCGGCAAGGGAGACCTCTCCGACAAGCGGCAGCGCCGACGACCCCCCGGTGGTGGAGACTGCGGCAACAGATCCCATTGCAGGTAATCTTTTTGACTGAAAATTTCCCTTGGGTCTTTTCTCTTCTGTTCTTCTCTTCGAACATTTGCTTGACTTGTTCTTATTCTTTTTCTGATCATCAGATCCATCCGCCGGAGAACCGATGGAGACTGAGGTTGCCGGCGAGGAGGAAGCTCGCGGCAACAATGACGACGCCGCCAACATGGAGGAGGAGGCAGGCGCCGACGGGTCCGCCGGCGAGGAGGCCGCCAAGGCTGCCGGCGCAGAGGCTGGGGAGGGGTCTGGCGATCGCACTGACGGCCCTGAGGCCGCAGGAGCGCCAGGCGCTACGCCGACCGCCGATCCCCCCGCCACCGACGCTGCACCAGGCTCCGAAGAGCCCCAGCCCGGCGCCTATCTGAAGGTCGGCGAAGGTGTCTTCATCAAGCTTCCATGGGCGTCAAGTTCCAGGGCACCGGCCGAAGGGGAGACCTTCGACGCGGAACTGCTCGCCTCCGCCGGGCTGTCGCTGGTTGACGCTCCAAGCAGCAGCAGCGGCGAGCCTGAGGAGGAGCAGCTATTGAAGAGGTTGCTGTCGCTCTACCGCGCCCGACAGGCTAAGTTGGAGTCACGGGAAGCGCTCGTCGCGAGGGCGGGAGCTGACTTGGAGAAGCGCGCAGAGGAGCTTCGGCGCGCCAACAAGGAAACTCTCCGGGATATAGCAGAAGCGCGGGAGCAGCTTGCTGAGGAGCGCACGGCCTTCATCTTGGAGAAGGCCGAGGTCGAGGAGCAGCAGAGGCTTGCCGGCGAGAAGCTCTCCGCGCAAGAAGGTGAGCTGGCGCAGCGGAAGATCAACCTCGACAGCTACGAGGAAGATCTTGCCGCGCTCGAGCAATCAATTGGCGGGGCACTCCAGGAGGCAAAGGACGCCGCCGCGGCTGCCGAGACCGCCAAGAAGGAATTGGAGACGAGGGTGGCTCAGCTGGAGTCCACCCTCCAGAAGAGCGCCGAGGAGGTCGCCGGGCTGAAGCGCGAGCGCGAGAAGGACGCCTACACTCTCGGCGAGTTGCAAGGTCGTTTTGCTGAAAAGATCAAAGAGCTCGACGCCGCCAAGGACTCCAAGGCGGATCTGGAGCTGAAACTGACCACCCTGACAGAGACGTTGAACGGCGCCAAGGAGCGGGAAACGGGCCTGCTGGAGAAGATTAAGGCCAATGAGGAGCTGTTGGCGAATGCCGCGACTGCCCAGAATGATCTCAGAGATAGCATAATGCACTGGACAGAAGGTCTTGTGGACACTGCCGCCGCCATCCATAATGAGCTGATGGAGCTGGGGATGGTGGATCTTGGGTACTCCACCGACGAGAACCTCCAACCCAGCGCCAAGCTTAGCCTGTTTTTCAAAGGCGTGTTGACGGGTCTCCAGCGGCTCCGGGAGGAGATCCCAAAGCAGCTAGCTGAGGAGTCGCGCCAAGTCTGCGCCGGGGCCCTCCAGAAGGTGCTGATGAAGGTGGCCTTCCGCAACCCAGGCGTCAACTTCACCAACGTCCTCAAGTCCCTGCCTCCATCTGCTGACGTTGAAGCGCTCAAGGCCCTTGTCGCACCCATCGTGGACAGGGTGAGCGGAGTCAAGAGGCTCGATGGCGACCGTGTGGACTAGGCCGCCAAGTTTATCTTTTCCTTGTCGCTGCTGATCATTTTTAGAAACAACTTATTAGATCTGCGACAAGTTATCCTGTAATATACTCTATCTTAGGCAATCGAATGCAATGTTATTTCCTCTACTTGATTTCTTCCTTTGTATGTTTGAGCCCTACGCTTTCAGGGAACTTGTCGGTTCGAGCACCTTTGCCGCGAGCGCTGAGTGCGGAACGTCAGCAGCCTGCTGGCGATGCTGCCTCCGACAAGCAACCTTGTCGCAACTAGTTGCAGCACGCCTAAGTTGTTGAGCGGACTCGAAACAAAGTAAGGGCGCAAGCTAGCCGCGAGTTGGTTCCTCCGCGCACGGGTTTTCCATACAAAGTAATATCGTTCGAGGAAGATAACTTGAAAATTTAAAAACTGATTGCTTAAACTTAACAACTTAGCTTTTCTGTTGTTTGCTTCCCGGCAAGTACTTCCTCGAGCGACACTTGGTGGCCCACACCATTATCTTCTCCTTCCCCCCCGGTTAACTGGTGGGTGGATGAACCTTGCCCTCTTTTGAGAAGAAAGAAGAGAAAATAAAGTTATGGAGCCTAGTGGCACGTTATCGCTTACCGGGTGTGGATGCTGCACAAAATGTTAGATAACACATGCATATAATATTATGAAAGCATGTATTGACAAGTTGTGCGCAACACATGAGCTTTACTGATGCACGGGGTCTGCGCCCGGCTTTGTACAAAGGATTACATGCAACAGCGGCAAGACTTGTACAAAAGGGTGGTTGCCGGAACGGGTTCCGGCAACCGCGCCCTATGGGTAAAACTTACGAAGATGCTCTATATTCCAGGAGGTGCTCACCGGAACGCCATCTTCGGTCTCAAGGCGGACAGCGCCAGGCCTAGTGACTCGTTTCACCCGATAAGGGCCTTCCCACTTCGGCGTCAACTTGTTGGAATTCTTGGCGGATTGAACGCGCCGAAGAACAAGGTCGCCTTCCTCGAAGCTTCTGGCATTAACTTTGCGGCTATTGTAGCGGCGCAAAGCTTGCTGGTAACGAGCAGCTCGTACAGCAGCCTGAAGACGATCCTCCTCGAGGAGCAGCGCATCATCTTGTCGCAGCTGCTCTTGCTCAAGCTCATCATAAGCGAGTACTCGAGGTGACCCGTATACGAGTTCCGTGGGGAGAACTGCCTCTGCTCCATAGACTAGAGCGAAAGGTGTCTGGCCAGTGGCTCGATTTGGCGTCGTCCTGATCGACCAAAGAACCACTGGCAGCTCCTCAATCCAGTTTCTTCCGCACTTGCGCAGCCTGTTGAAAGTTCTGGTCTTGAGTCCTCGTAGCACTTCAGCATTTGCCCTCTCTGCTTGACCGTTGCTTCTCGGGTGAGCAACAGAAGCAATGCAGACCTTGGCGCCAAGATCTTGGACGTATTGCATGAAGGTGCGACTCGTGAATTGTGTGCCATTATCGGTGATGATCCGGTTAGGAATCCCAAAACGGCAAACAATTGACCTGAGGAACTTGACTGTTGACTGTGCTGTCACCTTCCTCACTGCTTCCACTTCCGGCCACTTTGTGAACTTGTCGATCGCGACGTACAAGTACTCAAAGCCCTCGACAGCTCGGGGGAAGGGGCTGAGGATGTCGAGCCCCCAGACCGAAAATGGCCAGGATAAAGGGATCGTCTGGAGAGCTTGAGCTGGCTGGTGTATCTGTTTCGAATGGAACTGGCACGCTTCACACTTGGTTACTTGTGCAGTTGCATCCTGGAGGGCTTCCGGCCAAAAGAAACCTTGCCGGAAAGCTTTGCCGGCAAGTGCTCTTGCGCCAATGTGGTGACCACATATGCCTCCGTGTATCTCTACCAACATCTTCTGTCCATCTTCCCGGCAAATACACTTCAATTTCACTCCGTTGAGTCTTCTTCTGTACAGAATGTTGTCAACAAACTGGTACATACTTGACTCCCGGGCTACTTTTTCCGCTTCTTCTTGCTCTTCGGGAAGTTCTCCTGTCTGAAGGAAATGGACGATCTGCTGCGCCCATATTGGAGCCTGCGGCTCGACAACAAGGACTAAAGGCACATCTGCCGCTGCGGGAACATCAGCTTCCACGGCAAGAACCTGCGGTTCTGCCGGAGCTTGATGATCCCCGGCAAGCTTGCCGGAGCAAAACTTGTCGGGAGCGTCTGCTTCAACGAAACAAACCCTAGGGCTTGTCGGAGCAGACTGATCCTCAGCGATATTTGCGTTGATTTTGGGGACCTTCTTGGCGGCGGCTTCAGGGAGCTCTGCCGGAAAGTTGTCACCAGAAACCAACTTCCTCTTCTTATTCTGTCCTGTTGATGGTGTTACAGTTGGTTGAGCCAGCTTGAGCACAAAAATTCCTGGCTCCACAGGTAACTTGAGTGCAGCACACTTTGACAGGCCATCAGCAATATCATTCTGAGCTCTTGGAACATGTTCCATTTGCAGGCCTTCAAAGTGTTCTTCTAGCTTTCTCACTTCATCAACGTAGGCTTCCATCAACGGACTCTGATAATCTTTGTTCACTTGCCGGACGACAAGCTGTGAGTCACCCCTGACGATAAGCTTCTTGATCCCAAGGTCCACTGCAATCCTGAGACCGGCAAGCAATCCTTCATACTCTGCAGTATTATTTGTTGCTTGCTCCTTGGGAAAGTGCATTTGGACTATGTACTTGAGGTGCTCTCCGGTGGGTGCGATAAGCAGCACGCCGGCACCGGCGCCTTGCAGCGAGAAGGCACCATCAAAGTACATCAGCCACTCTTTATTTGCTTCTTCGACGGGGATGCTCGTCTCTGGAATTTCTTCATCTTGCGTTGGCGTCCATTCTGCTATAAACTCTGCCAATGCTCTGCTTTGGATAGTTGAAGTGCTTTCAAACTTGAGGCCAAAGCTTGACAGTTCCAGTGCCCACTCAACAATCCTGCCTGTTGCTTCTGGATTTTGCAATATCCTCTTCAACGGAAAGCGAGTGAAAACTGTTATCTCATGTGCTTGGAAGTAATGGCGCAGCTTTCTCGAGGCCATGAGGAGGCCGAAAAGCAGTTTCTGCACGCCAGAATACCTTGATCTAGCCCCCTGCAGAAGGGAACTGACAAAGTAGACCGGGCGCTGCACCATCCTTTTCTGTATCTTGTCGCAATCCTGTGCAGATCCGTTCTTGTCGGGACTAGAGCTTGACGGCGAAGCCCCCTGCTTGTCGCTGGATGCATCTGCCTCGGTTGCCGGCTCATAATCCGCCTCTCTCTCCGCTACTAACGTAGCACTAACCACTTGATTGGTTGCCGCTATATACAGCAGCAACTTCTCTTGTGGCCTAGGTGCGACAAGTATTGGAGTGGAGGACAGGTACCCCTTTAAGTCCTGCAGCGCAGCCTCCGCTTCGGGAGTCCATTTCATTGGACCTGCTTTTTTCAAAATTTTGAAAAATGGCAGGGCGCGCTCAGCTGACTTAGAGATAAACCTGCTGAGAGCAGCCACGCAACCAGCAAGCCTTCTTACATCCTTGACGTGCTTTGGTGCTTCAATCTGCTCAATGGCTTTAATCTTGTCGGGGTTGGCTTCAATTCCCCTCTGAGACACGAAGAACCCGAGAAGCTTGCCGGAAGGGACTCCAAACACGCACTTCTCGGGGTTGAGCTTGAGGTTGACCTTGCGCAGATTTGCAAAGGTCTCATCTAGGTCTTGAACCAGAGTTGCTTTGTCCTTGCTCTTGACCACTATATCATCCATGTAGGCTTCTACATTTCTGTGAATTTGTGGCTCAAAGGCATCATGGACTACTCTTGCAAACGTTGAACCAGCATTCTTCAAACCGAAAGGCATCCGTATGAAACAGTATGTGCCACATGGTGTAATGAATGCGGTTTTCTCTTCATGTTCCTCTCCCATGAATATCTGATGATATCCTGAATATGCGTCAAGAAATGAAAGCAAATCACATCCAGCTGTGGAGTCAACAATCTGGTCTATACGCGGCAAGGGAAATGGGTCTTTGGGACAAGCTTTATTAACATCTGTGAAGTCAATACAAAGTCTCCATTTCCCATTCGCCTTGCGTACAACTACCGGATTGGCCAACCACGTGGGATGGAGCACTCCTCTGACAAGGCCTGTTTCTTCCAGTTTCTTGATCTCTTCAGCTATGAACTCTTGGCGCTCCACTGCCTGTTTCCTAACTTTTTGCTTGACGGGCCGCGCGTGAGGACAGACAGCTAGGTGGTGCTCAATTACTTTCCTGGGAACACCGGGGATGTCAGATGGTTGCCATGCAAACACATTGACATTCGCCCGCAGGAAAGCAACGAGCTCGCCTTCCTATTTAGGGTCAAGCGTGGCACTGATGGTGAAGGTACCACCAGTGCCGTCCTCCTTGGCGGGCACCTTCTTGGTCTTCGGCGGAGCCGCCATCATCTTCTTGCACTTGCCGGTGGAGCTCGATGGTGCGTCCTCGACGGTAGCGCAGCACTCCGAAGAGGTGCGCTTGCCGTAGTGGGCATCGGATCTCTTGCCGGACAAAGTGGTCTTCTTCTTCCCCCCGGGAGCTTCAGCGGCAAGTGGTTTGCTATCTGTCGTGGCTGCTGCGTCCCGATAAATCTTGTCGGTGCAGATAAGCGCATCCTTCTTGTCGCCATGAACAGAAATGACGCTTATCGGGCCGGGCATCTTGAGTAGGTTGTAGGCGTAGTGAGAGGCTGCCATGAACTTGGCGAGTGCTGGACGGCCAAGTATCCCATTGTAGGGCAATGGGAAATCGGCAACGTCGAATGTGACCCTCTCAGTCCTGAAATTCAGTTCACTACCAAATGTTACTAGTAATGTGATCTTCCCTTTCGGCTTGCTCCTTCCTGGGTTGATTCCTTGGAAAGTACCAGTCTCTTCAAGCTCGCTGTCAGGGATTTGAAGCTTCTGGAGCACGGCAGAGGAGATCAGGTTTAGGCCGGCCCCGCCGTCAACCAACATCTTTGTGACTTTGAGGTTGCGGATAGTTGGTGATACCAACATCGGCAAGCACCCGACCGCAGTTACGCGATCAGGGTGGTCCTCAATGTCAAAGATGATGGGCGTGCTGGACCACTTTAGAGGTTTGCGCGACTCCACAGATGGTTCTGCTGCATTAACCTCTCGCATCCACTGCTTGAGTTGACAGTGCGAGGAATGCAGAGAAGCACCTCCGTCAACGCAGAGAACCTATGTTGCCTTCTGAAACTCCTGCTCATCAGCTTCGTCTTCCTCCATATCTTCATCATCATCATCATCGTCTTCGTCCTTGTCGCGGCCGCGGGGAGGTCTGTCTCCTTGCCGCTGCTTTGCCTTGCCGCGGCGTCCTCCCCGGCCGGGTCTCTTCTTG
>LR880968.1:875187660-875205763 GCA_904067115.1 Aegilops sharonensis | reverse complement strand
TTTAGAAAAATTATAAACTTTCTGTTAGTGCCATTAGTTTTCAAATTTGAATAGTTAAATTTGAATTCTTTGAAATTTGTGTGAATCACAAGTTTGTGATTAACTTTACTAAAAAAATGAGCATAGATGCACCTATAGAGAGAATTCAACATAAATTCATAATAAATTTCTATGAATTTCAGAGAAATTCAGTATGAATTTAGGTCAAATTCCCTGTATAAGGGCATCTACTTTCACTTTGGGATGATCTCAACAAGGCAGAGAGGGAGGGGCTTATAAACCGGTGTGAGTGCCCTTCGGTTGGCGAGGTGGAACTAAACTCTGACCGCAACGAGGACCAACCCTTTAGTCCCGGTTTGTGGCACAAACCGGGACTAATGGTCATGGGCCAGGGGCGAGGCGCATTGGTCCCGGTTCGTGCGTGGACCAAAAGGTCCAGACGAACCGGGACCAATGGCCCACGTGGCTACCCTCTTGAGTGTTCTTGGTGAGAACATAGTTGACAAGGAGCAAACCGGGATTAATGGTATTACGAGGGCCTAACCATATGGCATTAAAGCATTTCAAATGAACTCTGAAAAAGTTGAAAGTTGGCATGGTATCATAATTTCACCCACATAGCATGTGCATGTACAAAACGGACAATGGTATCATACTCGTCTATTACAAAGTTGGCATGGTATCATCATAATAGTTGCGGGAGAAAGTCTTCACTTTTTCTTCGCTTGTGTCATTTGCTTATTGCGTCGTAACCATGGATAATCTTCATCGTTTATCAGGATACTTGGGTCAGCCTTGACTTTGAAGGGAGGAATTTCATGAAACTTTTCATAATCTTCAGACATGTCTGTCTTGCCCTCCACTCCCACGATGTCCCTTTTTCCTGAAAGAACTATATGGCGCTTTGGCTCATCGTATGATGTATTCGCTTCCTTATCTTTTCTTTTTCTCGGTTTGGTAGACATGTCCTTCACATAGATAACCTGTGCCACATCATTGGCTAGGACGAACGGTTCGTCAGTGTACCCAAGATTCTTCAGATCCACTGGTGTCATTCCGTACTGTGGGTCTACCTGTACCCTGCCTCCTGACAGATTGACCCATTTGCACTTAAACAAAGGGGCTTAAAATCATGTCCGTAGTCAAGTTCCCATATGTCCACTATGTAACCATAATATGTGTCCTTTCCCCTCTCGGTTGCCGCATCAAAGCGGACACCGCTGTTTTGGTTGGTGCTCTTTTGATCTTGTTCAATCGTGTAAAATGTATTCCCATTTATCTCGTATCCTTTGTAAGTCAATACATTCAAAGATGGTCCCCTGGACAACAAGTACAGCTCATCACAAACAGTGTTGTCACCTCTGAGACGTGTTTACCAACTGCAGAAAGTCCTGATGTGTTCACATGTAATCCAGTCGTCGCACTGCTCCGGGTGTTTGGAGCGCAGACTGTTCTTGTGTTCATCGACATACGGGGTCACCAAGGTAGAGTTCTGTAGAACTGTGTAGTGTGCTAGAGACCAAGAATATCTGTCCCCGCATATTATTGAGTCCCCTCCAAGCGTGCCTTTTCCAGTCAGTCTCCCCTCATACCGCGATTTAGGGAGACCTATCTTCTTAAGGCCAGGAATGAAGTCAACACAAAACCCAATGACATCCTCTGTTTGATGGCCCATGAAGATGCTTCCTTCTGGCCTAGCGCGGTTACGGACATATTTCTTTAGGACTCCCATGAACCTATCAAAGGGGAACATATTGTGTAGAAATACGGGCCCCGATGACAATCTCGTTGACTAGATGACCTAGGACGTGCGTCATGATATTGAAGAAGGATGGTGGGAACACCAGCTTGAAACTGACAAGACATTGCGCCACATCACTCCTTAGCCTTGGTATAATTTCTGGATCGATCACCTTCTGAGATATTGCATTGAGGAATGCACATAGCTTCACAATGGCTAATTGGATGTTTTCCGGTAGAAGCCCCCTCAATGCAACTGGAAGCATTTGCGTCATAATCACGTGGCAGTCATGAGACTTTAGGTTCTGGAACTTTTTCTCTGCCATATTTATTATTCCCTTTATATTCGACGAGAAGCCAGTCGGGACCTTCATACTGAGCAGGCATTCAAAGAAGATTTCTTTCCCTTCTTTCGTAAGAGCGTAGCTGGCAGGACCTTCATACTGCTTCGGAGGCATGCCGTCTTTTTCGTGCAAATGTTGCAGGTCCTCCCGTGCCTCAGGTGTATCTTTTGTCTTCCCATACACGCCCAAGAAGCCTAGCAGGTTCACGCAAAGGTTCTTCGTCACGTGCATCATGTCGATTGAAGAGCGGACCTCTAGGTCTTTCCAGTAGGGTAGGTCCCAAAATATAGATTTCTTCTTCCATATGGGTGCGTGTCCCTCGGCGTCATTCGGGACAGCTAGTCCGCAGGGACCTTTTCCAAAGATTACGTGTAAATCATTGACTATAGCAAGTACGTGATCACCGGTACGCATGGCGGGCTTCTTCCGGTGATCTGCCTCGCCTTTGAAATGCTTGCCTTTCTTTTGTCATTGATGGTTGGTCGGAAGAAATCAACGATGGCCCAGGTACACATTCTTCCTGCATTTGTCCAGGTATATACTTTCAGTGTCATCTAAACAGTGCGTGCATGCGTGGTATCCCTTGTTTGTCTGTCCTGAAAGGTTACTGAGAGCGGGCCAATCGTTGATGGTCACGAACAGCAACGCCATTAGGTCAAATTCCTCCTGTTTGTGCTCATCCCACGTACGTACACCGTTTCCATTCCACAGTTGTAGAAGTTCTTCAACTAATGGCCTTAGGTACACATCAATGTTATTGCCGGGTTGCTTAGGGCCTTGGATGAGAAATGGCATCATAATGAACTTCCGCTTCATGCACATCCAAGGAGGAAGGTTATACATACATAGAGGCACGGGCCAGGTGCTGTGATTGCTGCTCTGCTTCACGAAAGGATTAATGCCATCCGCGCTTAAAGCAAACCATACGTTCCTTGGGTCACTTGCAAACTCATCCCAGTACTTTCTCTCGATTTTTCTCCACTGCGACCCGTCAGCGGGTGCTCTCAACTTCCCGTCTTTCTTACGATCCTCACTGTGACATCACATCAACTTGGCATGCTCTCCGTTTCTGAACGGACGTTTCAACCATGGTATTATAAGAGCATACCACATCACCTTCGCAGGAACCCTCTTCCTAGGGGGCTTGCCTTCAACATCACCAGGGTCATCTTTTCTGATCTTATACCGTAATGCACTGCATACTGGGCATGCGTTCAGATCCTTGTACGCACCGCGATAGAGGATGCAGTCATTAGGGCATGCATGTATCTTCTGTACTTCCAATCCTAGAGGGCATACGACCTTCTTTGTTGCGTATGTACTGTCGGGCAATTCGTTATCCTTTGGAAGCTTCTTCTTCAATATTTTCAGTAGCTTCTCAAATCCTTTGTCAGGCACAGCATTCTCTGCCTTCTACTGCAGAAATTCTAGTACGGTACCGAGCTTTGTGTTGCCATCTTCGCAATTGGGGTACAACCCTTTTTTGTGATCCTCTAACATGCGATCGAACTTCAGCTTCTCCTTTTGACTTTCGCATTGCGTCCTTGCATCGACAATGACCCGGCAGAGATCATCATCATCGGGCACATCGTCTGGTTCATCTTGATCTTCAGCAGCTTCCCCCGTTGCAGCATCATTGGGCACATCACCTCGTTCCTCTTGATCTTCAGCAGCTTCCCCCGTTAGAGCATCACCGTATTCAGGGGGCACATAGTTGTCATCGTCCTCTTCTTCTTCACCATCTTCCATCATAACCCCTATTTCTCCGTGCCTCGTCCAAACATTATAGTGTGGCATGAAACCATTGTAAAGTACGTGGGTGTGAAGGATTTTCCGGTCAGAGTAAGACTTCGTATTCCCACATTTAGGGCATGGACAACACATAAAACCATTCTTCTTGTTTGCCTCAGCCACTTCGAGAAAATCATGCATGCCCTTAATGTACTCGGAGGTGTGTCTGTCACCGTACATCCATTGCCGGTTCATCTGCGTGCATTATACATAATTAAGTGTGTCAAAAACCATTACAGAACATCATGAATAGATAATTAAGTGACCAAATTAATAGAAGTTCATCATCACATTAAAACCAAAGTACATACATAGTTCTCATCTAACAACATATAGCTCTCCAGAGCATCTAATAATTAATTAAACCATACATTGAAACTATGTAAAATATTTCAATGCGAAAACAAATGCGATCATAATCGCAACCAAGGTAATAATTGATCCAACAGCATAATGATACCAAGCCTCGGTACGAATGGCATATTTTCTAATCTTTCTAATCTTCAAGCGCATTGCATCCATCTTGATCTTGTGATCATCGACGACATCCGCAACATGCAACTCCAATATCATCTTCTCCTCCTCAATTTTTTTTATTTTTTCCTTCAAGAAATTGTTTTCTTCTTCAACTAAATTTAAGCTCTCGACAATAGGGTCGGTTGGAATTTCTGGTTCACATACCTCCTAGATAAATAAAATCTATGTCACGCTGGTCGGCATAATTTTCATAAATAATAAATGAACCAATAGTTATAAAGATAATATATACCACATCCGAATCATAGACAGGACGAGAGCCGACGGGGGCGGATACCAAAACCATCGCACTATATAATAACAAGCAATAAAATAGTAAGAAAATTAGACAAGTATCTATCTAAAGCAAGAATTTTCTTTCTTTCAGAAAGAAGATAAGAACAAGACGCTCACCACGGTGGTGTCGGCGACGAGATCGGCGCGGGCGATCGACGACAGTGAAGACAGGGACGGGGCGTGACGGGCCGCTAATATAAACCTAGACAAATCTCGGGAAAAATAGAGTTCGAAGGTCGTGCTTCGAGAGGAGAAAGCTTAACTAGTGTGGCTCGGGCATTTTATCGAACACCTCATGTGCATAGGAGGTGAGCTAGAGCACCACAAAGCCCTCCCCTCGCCGGCCAGAGAAAAACAGAGCACTGGAGTGCTCTGCTTGCGGGCGAGGGGTATATATAGGCACCTCAATGGTCCCGGTTCGTGGCATGAACCGGGACTAAAGGGCAGCCTGTTGTTCCGGTTCAAGCCACCAACCGGGACCAATGGTGGTGGGCCAGGAGCCAGGCCCATTGCTCCCGGTTCGTCCCACCAACCGGGACCAAAAGGTCCAGACGAACCGGGAACAATGGCCCACGTGGCCCGGCCGGCCCCCTGGGCTCACGAACCGGGACCAATGCCCCCATGGGTCCTGGTTCTGGACTGAACCAGGACTAATGGGCTGACCCGGCCTGAACTAAAGCCTTCTTTTCTACTAGTGTGAAACTACGGTCATCACCGGAAAGTATCCCAATTACTGTCACCCTAGTGTTTACGGATCACAACACGTAATAGGTGCATATGGCTTGCAAGATCGGATCTAGAACATAGATATAATGGTGAAAATATAAACGGTTTAGATCTGAAATCATGGCACTTGGGTCCTAATGACAAGCATTAAGCATAGCAAAGTCATAGCAACATCAATCTCAAAACATAGGGTATACTTGCGATCAAGCCCTAAGAAAACTTACTCGATTTCATGATGAATCTCGTCCAACTCCTCACCGACCAGCGAGCCTACGAAGGAATTACTCACTCCCAGTGGGGAGCATCATGGAATTGGTGATGAAGGAGGGTTTGCGATGACGAAGACCGAAGATTACCCTCTTCGGAGCCCCGAATGGGCTCCAGATCTGGCCTCCCGATGAACAACAGGAGGTGGTGGCGGATCGTAAAACGCGATGAAACTTCCTCTTCTATTTTTTCTGAAAAATAGTTTTTTATTGCGCTGGATTAGGGTCAGCGGAGCCCCGAGGGCCCCGCCACCCACCAGGGCGCGCCAGAGTGGGGTGGCGTGCCCTAGTGTCTTGTGGGCAGCCAGGGCCCCCCTCCAGTGGGTCTTGGTTCCAGTATTTTTTATTTATTGCAAATAATTCTCCAAAAAGTTTCATCCAAATCCGAGAACTTCTATTTCTGCAGAAAAACAACATCATGGCAGTTCTCCTGAAAACAACGTTAGTCCGGGTTAGTTTTATTCAAATGATGCAAATTAGAGTTCAAAACAAGAGCAAAAGCGTTAGGAAAAGTAGATACGATGGAGACGTATCAACTCCCCCAAGTTTAACCCATTGCTTGTCCTCAAGCAATTCAGTTGACAAACTGAAAGTGATAAAGAAAAAAAAATACGAACTCTTTTATTCCTTTTTACATATATATGCTTAAATAGCACCGGGGTTTTCATGAAAGATCGTGACTAATCATGTCAACAATAACTCTTAGAAATATATACCTCTATACTAATTTGTGACTTCCAAAAAATTCCCACATTAATTAGAATTTACGAGCCGTTAATCTGGTGGGACCAAATTATTACGGTGTAGATCGACTGAAAAAATCCTCCATGCAAAAAAACTTAATTTTTAATAACTTTTACCTCAATCAATCTAAAACACCAGATATATTGTTTAAAAAAAATCCCGACCTGTTCGATGAGCCCACGTTAACCCACGTTAACTGTAAAAAGATATACTAACCGTCCATCATCGGGAGCATGCTATAATGGTCCCGATTTAATATGCTGATTTTGGCGTACATATCGTAGTAATAACAAACTCTAACCTTCCATACTAAAAGAAAAAAAACTAACCTAACTTCCTTTCACCTGTTGATCCGTATATTCTGACAATACATCGGGCCTTTCAGCCGCGTTAGTCGAGCTCAATGGCATGTCCTGAGCTGCATCGTCTCAGATCATCATGGGTTTCTACATGGATGCAGCCAAATGGCTTGAGCTCTCCTATGTACATACACAGAACGGACCAGATGTGTTCATGATGGGGTTCGGCCGTAAGCCATCAAGGGAAATGAGAGCGCCAACGGCAGTCGTGATCCTCAACATACAACAGCTTTGGCGCACGTCAAGGACAGGGAGATGGTGGACGGCTGGACGACGACGGATGCGCTCCTCGGAAAACTCAAGGTTAAACGATACAGTCGATCCAATTGTTTCTGGCTATACTCACGTATGAGGAGATGGATATACGGCAAAATACGGCCACGTACAAAACCTAGCAGACTGCTGGATCTGTTCTACTTGGAGACACACACACGTAAACATGATTTGATTGCCATGCTCGTAACATGCCTCATGACGCAAGCGTGTACGTGCATGTACTCTACGTACGGCCGGAAAGAATTTGGTTGATTCAATGGCTTGCTCTCAACGGTAAAGTAATCCAGTGAAATATGATCAGGTCCGCCCCTACATCCAATGACTGAATATTTACTGCAGTTTTTTTGCATGCTATACATCGCAGTTGTTAGAATTTAAAATTTAAAAGCTAATTGTGATCTGTGTCAGAATAATTGGTAACCTCAGTCACGCATGCAAGCGCTTGGCCATCTGTAGGTTTGTTTTATTACAATGTTTTGACATTCGGATTTCGTAGTAAACACATTATGTTTGCATTACTTCTTCTGATTTTGTTTGCTTCTAGAGTGCATGCATTTATTTGCTCCTGGGATATATGTACGTAATCAAAATTCTTTCAAGGTGGGTTCCCTAATTTAGCCAGTTTGAAATGGTACACAGGAACATATTGCATTGGCCCCTCTTCTGTATTTGAAGCTTGATGTAGCACTATTGTGATGTCGCTTTTAATTGCAAACATACACTTCCCAACAAATATTGTTACACTTTTATCATGTATGATTTATTATAGTTCTCAAGGAAATCCATCGATTTGCTAGGGTTCGTCACTCATTTAAAATATTTTCTGCCTCCTTCTAATCGGCTCTAATTTCTCTAATTACCTTATGTCGCCGAAGACCAACACTTATGATGTATGCTTGATCCATCATGGTGAGTTTTTGAAATCAAGTTTTCATAAGGTAATCATTTTCTAACCTTACAGTTTTAGCAAGGCCTATATCTTCAGCTCTTTTGCGCAATATTTACGGTCAAATTTCACAGTTATAATTGAATATTGATCTCCAGACCTAACTATTTTGTTTATTTTCAATTTATTTTGGAAACACTTAGTTGTATTTTAAATATTTCCACAAGGGTACATAAGCATATAAAGTTATAAACTCTATACGTAAATTTTCAGGTGAAGTTCGACGAAAGGCTAATTAGCAATCGTGGAATAAAACAAGAGTAAAAAGATTTAAAGATGTTTTGAACACCCATAGGAACAATCAATAATTTACTTTGATGTTTAGAAACTAATTTATTTGATATTCAGAAAATAAATGTTCAGTAAGCATAACTCATGAGATCTCGAAACTATTTTTAATGAAAATACTATGTTACTATGTAGTATACTTGAACATTTTGAAAACTTTTTTAATAGTCAAAGTTTGAGAAGTTTACCTGCACATTTTACTGGAGGCATTCATTTAGTACAAGACATCACATAAAAGTATTAATGTTCTATTGTTTGTAGTTTCAAATTGCATTACCATATATATATTTCAGGATATATTAGGATACATGGAAACTAATTAGGTAAATGTTAATGAAATTACTCCACTACCTGGAATTTGTGTTTATAAAACATACTTCAGATAGTTACATGTAGAAAAGGTGACACCCTTTCTATAAGGAAATAAGTAGTGTATTAGGTGGCCCTAAATCCTTCCCAAATGAGAACGATAAACATATGATTAGGGCAGTAGTTCAAGCATGATTGCATCTTCTCTAACTTCCTGATTTAATTAACTCTAAAGCAATATAAAGTTATACCACAATATCGTAGAACATATTTGTGTTGGTGGGGCTAGATGATGATTGTTTCATCTATTATATAGGCATACATGCTTCTGTAATATCATATAACCATATTTGTTCATAATACATATGTAAAAAATCCTTTCCTTTTGGACCATGCAAGCTGGACAGTATCCTCTTGCTTGCTGAGATCAAACATTTGAACTTTTCTGTACTAAATGATCAAATTTGAAACATATATTCATTAACATCTGAGATAATATTTAAGCTATGATAGTACAAAGTAAATAATTAATAAGATTTTATTGATATATTTTTTCTACTAATCAAATTCCAGTGTGTGCGGATTAGCTTTCTAATAAAATTTATAGGACAACTAATAACATATGTTCAATTAATGGTCCATGGTTTTCAATGAGGTAGGCTGATGCCACTGTCATGTATTCTCTTTCCGTGCATATTTAATCATTTCTTACACCTTTTGTTTCAATATTCTGCTGCTCAGCTCCACACAACTCCTATGGTGATCTTACGTGGATATGGTAATACTGCTGGATATTCTTACCGGTATGTAGATGTTACTTCACACGACCATTCTTACATTTGTTTATTAGTGCGTTGTATTGTGGCAGCTTAATACGCTAAATATTGTGCCCGTGGGAATGCACGGGTTGACGACTAGTTATATTAACTCATATCAATGGCATAATCAACTAGCGAGTAATAATAAAATATCTCAAATGCCAACACTTTGTCAAAACAATCATGATATAATATGAAAATAGTGGTATCTCTCTAGCCCTTTCTGAGACCGCAAAATATAAATGTAGAGCACCTCCAAAGTTTAAGCATGGCATGAGAAACTATAACCTCTAATTGTCATTGCAAACATGTTTAATCATAATATGCTGAATCACGGATACTAAGTTAAACATATTTACAAAAACAATAACAAGTTGAGTTCATACCCGCTTTCCTCACCCACAATCACTTCATCAAATATCGTCATTATTGCATTTCACTTGCACGACTGCTGGGACCTCGGTGTCGCGCTTTCATCGGAGTCACTGCTCGACATGGCTACTACGACGCGGTCGACGTGGAGAGAAGGGCGGCGGGGGAGGAGGCAGGAGCAGTGGAGAGGGTGTCGGTGGTGTGTGCGGCGGGAGACAGTCAGGCACCCGATTTATAGGCGCGCGGGGGCGCAATCCGCGTTAATGCGGTGGCAGGTGACAGGATGGCGGCGGCGGGAAGCAACCGCATTAATGCGGCGGCATTCGACGGGACGGGGTGGCATGCGGCAGTCGATGTGGCACGCGGAAGGCGGGGAGGAAGAGGGAGAGCGGTAGCAGTGGCCGGCCGCCGGCAGGCGAGGCGGCATGGCTGTCGACTGCTAGCATGGGTCAAGCCCCGCCCCCCCCCCCCCCCCCCCGCCGGGGGCCGGCCCCCCCCCCCGCCCCCCCTCCTCCCCCCCCCCCCCCCCCCGCCGGGGGCCGGCCCCCCCCCCCGCCCCCCCTCCTCCCCCCCCCCCCCCCCCCGCCGGGGGCCGGCCCCCCCCCCCGCCCCCCCTCCTCCCCCCCCCCCCCCCCCCGCCGGGGGCCGGCCCCCCCCCCCGCCCCCCCTCCTCCCCCCCCCCCCCCCCCCGCCGGGGGCCGGCCCCCCCCCCCGCCCCCCCTCCTCCCCCCCCCCCCCCCCCCCCGGCACTCGAGGGGAAGCGGCATGCGCGCCCCATACGGAAATCGCCGCACGATTAGCTCTTTGACCACGTCGCGGCGCGAGTCAAACCACGGCGTGCAAAAAAACACCGCCGTATACGTATACATACAGCGCATCCCGGCATGGGCAGGCAGGAGGCGACATTTTAAATTAAGACCATCATAGCCCCGGCTATGAAGGGGTATGAGGCAATCTCAACCCTTCCTGTGTTAAGGGGGTGTACCGAAGCAAAAGTGCTTGTATTTCCCCTCCATCAATATGAAAAGATATGCATCTTACTTTTTTGCGAAAAGAAGTCTTGAAACTAATAATGACATATAGGGTGGATGCTTGCATTTTGATGGATTATTTCTGGTTGGTTTAGTTCATGATTAACTTTGCCATAATTAAGCTTAGTCAAAGTGTGGCCACTACAAACATTGTGTCTAACAAAATGGTCGTCACAAGTGTAGCAAATTTTGATAATAAAAAAATTAAATCAATAACTTGTGGACCATTTAGATAAAAAAAGGTGTGGCAAGTCATGAGTATGGAATGAACTAAACACATGCAATGGTACTGTTGAGAGAGGTAGCGTGTTGGACCAGTCGTCCAGCGGGTGCCGATTCGCCAAACGCATCGCATGTGAGGGGTAAGCTAGCTGTATTACATGCATCTTATCCCCAGCTCTTCTTGATGGATCCATGTTTGGCTTCTTCTCTGACTGGTAACATACCACTCTTCAATGCTCATTGGGTAGGTCCGAGTGCATCGACGAGTCTGTACATATATGCAGCATGGGACACACGAAGACGGAAGGCGCAGCACACCCAAGTGGACTACCATCACATCAAAGCCACAGACACAGCCGACAGGATGAGGATGCGCTCACGCGCTCTGCTCGTCCTCCTCCTCTGCTCTCTCCTCGCCGGCGCGGCCAACGCCGAGCCCTCTCCTGACCCGACGTACAAGGACTGCCACCCAGGCGACAAGGCGGCGCTGCTCGCCGTCAAGGCCGCCCTCGGGGAGGCCTACCACTTCGCGTCGTGGACGCCCGACAACCCCTGCTGCGACTGGTACGACGTCACCTGCGACCACTTCACCGGCCGCGTCGTCGGCCTCGCCGTCTTCCAGGACGCCAACCTCACGGGCACCATCCCCAGCGCCCTCGCCGGGCTCCCCCACCTGCAGGACCTCACCCTGCGCCACCTGCCGGCGCTCTCGGGCCCCATACCGCCGGCCATCGGTAAGCTCTCCAACCTCTCGAGCCTCCGCATCTCCTGGACGGCCGTGTCGGGCCCCGTCCCGTCCTTCCTGGGCGCGCTCAAGAAGCTCACCTTCCTCGAGCTCTCCTTCAACTCGCTCACCGGCGCTATCCCGGCGTCGCTGGGGACCATCCCCAACCTGTCCGGCATCAACCTCAGCCGCAACCGCCTCACCGGCGCCATCCCGATGTTCCTCAGCAAGTCTGCGGACCAGGTCTACCTCTGGCTGTCGCACAACAACCTCACGGGACCAGTCCCGGCCGGGTTCGCCGCCGTGAACTTTGCGCACCTCGACCTGTCGCGGAACGACCTGACAGGCGACGCGTCGGGCCTCTTCGGCCGCGGGAAGGAGTTGCAGTACATCGACCTGTCCCGCAACGACTTTGATTTCGACCTGTCGGGCGTGGTGCTCCCGGAGCAGCTCTACTTCGTCGACGTGAGCCACAATGCCATCCATGGCAGCATCCCGGCGCAGGTCGCGAGCTTGTCCAACCTGCAGTTCTTCAACGTCAGCTACAACAGGCTCTGCGGCCCCGTGCCGACCGGCGGGAACATGGCGAGGTTCGATCTCTACAACTTCCAGCACAACAAATGCCTCTGCGGTGCTCCCCTCCCTCCATAAGAAATAGATACAACTGTCCGCTGGACATGAAACATTATCCGGTGGGCTTGGCAGAATAATGCTATTTCTATGTCGATCATGGGGGCTAATGTCTCCCAGGATTAAGAATTGTGCTGAAATAAAGTTAAGATGGTTGTGTGTGCCGGTGAAGTTGTCAGCTAGAATTAGCACTTCCTCTGTTTTAACTGTCTCACATCATGATCTGTTGTAGTGGAAAGATCCTCGATGGTTTGACCATGGTCAAATTATTTTTCTTTGTTTTTTCACAATTGCTATATGTAAGTTGACTGGCTTTTCACCCGCAAAAAAAAAAAAGTTGACTGACTTTACAACCTGGATTAAGTTAATTTTGGGCGAGGAGGGACAGTCGGAGAAGAAGAAAGACGAAGGAAGAAGAAAGAAGGACGGTTGTTGGCGAATATCTATTTCTGAGTCCGGACTCATTTACACCGGGTCAAAAAAATTCACAAAAAATACAAAACAAATTCCAAAAAATCTATTATTTTTTGCTTGATAGATAATTTTGTACGTGAGGTGCGCTTTAAATTTCAAATCATTTAGACATCTAAGTAGCACTTGGCCAAAAAAGAAAAATTTAGGGTCTGTAAAAAAGTTTATTGTTCATGTACTGTTCTAACCCATTTTTTCTCTTTTGCTGAGAGCTACTCGTATGTCCAAATGATCTGAAATTTGGAACGCACCCCATGCACCAAATTATCTACCATGCAAAAAAAATTAGAATTTGTTGAATTCTACTAGTATTTGTTTTGAATTTTTTTTCTTTATCAGGGTCACAGATGAGTCTGGGTACCAAACCGCTGCTCTTTGTTGTTGGATCTTAATCTAATGACCCAGAAAATCGACATTCCCAAATTTAATTTCAGACGATATAGTTGGCCATTCTTTTTCCTACTCCCTCTGTTCCTAAACATAGGTTCTTTTAAAGATTTTAATATGGACTACATAATCTCAAAGACTTATATTTAGAAATGAAGGGAATAGCAAATAGTGTAGATTATCACTCACTTTTTCAATGTCAGCTATTTCAATTCGTTTCCCCCCGTCCTTCCCTTTCCCCAAATGCAGGCGGCGTTGATCATTCCTTGCCATGGTTGGTAATGATGGCGCTAACCCTCGCAATTACCTTTGCTCCGTCATCAACACATTTACCCTCCTATTCTTGATCAAGCAAAGAAGTACTTTCCCGGCTGTTGAATTCGGTTGATTTGTGCTTCGCCCACTCAATCCAGCACTCCAAAGATTTGGCGCCTTATTGAGCTTTCTGTCAACTACTCCCTCCGTTCTCAAATAATTGTCTTTCTAGCCATCTCAAATGGACTACAACATGCGGATGTATGTAAACATGTTTTAGANTAGACATCTAAGTAGCACTTGGCCAAAAAAGAAAAATTTAGGGTCTGTAAAAAAGTTTATTGTTCATGTACTGTTCTAACCCATTTTTTCTCTTTTGCTGAGAGCTACTCGTATGTCCAAATGATCTGAAATTTGGAACGCACCCCATGCACCAAATTATCTACCATGCAAAAAAAATTAGAATTTGTTGAATTCTACTAGTATTTGTTTTGAATTTTTTTTCTTTATCAGGGTCACAGATGAGTCTGGGTACCAAACCGCTGCTCTTTGTTGTTGGATCTTAATCTAATGACCCAGAAAATCGACATTCCCAAATTTAATTTCAGACGATATAGTTGGCCATTCTTTTTCCTACTCCCTCTGTTCCTAAACATAGGTTCTTTTAAAGATTTTAATATGGACTACATAATCTCAAAGACTTATATTTAGAAATGAAGGGAATAGCAAATAGTGTAGATTATCACTCACTTTTTCAATGTCAGCTATTTCAATTCGTTTCCCCCCGTCCTTCCCTTTCCCCAAATGCAGGCGGCGTTGATCATTCCTTGCCATGGTTGGTAATGATGGCGCTAACCCTCGCAATTACCTTTGCTCCGTCATCAACACATTTACCCTCCTATTCTTGATCAAGCAAAGAAGTACTTTCCCGGCTGTTGAATTCGGTTGATTTGTGCTTCGCCCACTCAATCCAGCACTCCAAAGATTTGGCGCCTTATTGAGCTTTCTGTCAACTACTCCCTCCGTTCTCAAATAATTGTCTTTCTAGCCATCTCAAATGGACTACAACATGCGGATGTATGTAAACATGTTTTAGAGTGTAGATTCATTCATTTTGCTCCGTATGTAGTCATTTGTTGAAATCTCTAGAAAGACAATTATTTGGAAACAGAGGGAGTAGTTGTCTATTTGCTCAACATAGAGGCCATAGTACAAAAGAAATGATGTTGAGGCCTGACATCTCTCTAGGCGACTATTGATTCCATCACAAGGTGCGCCAAAAAATGCCTTGAGTTAGTTTCAGGGAGAGAATGGTATAGAGGAAGCTAAGTGGGATAGCAGTGTGAGGATATGAGGATAGCAGTATGAGGTTTTTAACGATAAAAGTATTTCTCTAATGCGGGTTATCTATAAATGTACCGGGGCTTTTCGTTTATGGTCCTATCTACAACACGTGGAGAATTAAGACCTATTTACGGAGGTATATATACGATTGGAGGATACGATGAGGGATACTTTTACCTAACATGGGTGGTAGCATGATATTGGTCCACCTCCGCTTTAGGCGTTATACGGACTCTACATGTTTCTTGGTATTTCAGCCTTTTATTTTTAGTTTGTGCGGGAGGATTTAGGTTGGCTGTGTGCATCTTAGTTACGCAAAGGCTGAGTGTAATGCTTAAACATTTTAAGTAATAAAGCGCCCCTTTTCGAAAAAGATGATGGGTGAAACCATGCAAGAGATGACTAATGTTGAAACTACAAAAGTTAGTTCTTTGACATTTTGACTAAGAAGTACTCCCTCCGTCTTATAATGTAAGATGTTTTTTGACATTGCATTAATGCGAAAAAACGTCTTACATTATAAAACGGAGAGAGTAGTATTTACTGATCATCATGAGTAGTTTGATCTCCATCGGGAGGGCAAAACAAAAGAAAAGGAAAGGGACAACGACCTGTCACCCTCCCGAAGGGCGACAAGATCGTCGGCTCACCCCGTGCGAGGACTTGTCCCTCCCATTCTCACAATCCCCTCGCTACCACCCAATTACCTCTGTTGGGCAAAGCCCGTGCTGATTCTGGGGAGAGGGGTCATGTCATCCTGGGCGGTACGTTCGAGCTGAGGGGCTCCTGTGGCGGTGGACGACGCAACACTCCTGCACATGTGTGTTTGTGCTCAGTTCACTGTAAAAGTCCATGATTTTTTTTCTTTGTTTACGCTAGTAGAAAAATGGCCTAATGTGAAGCTCATTAGTCCCGGTTTGTATTTAAACCGGCATTAATATGACCATTAGTGCCGGTTCCAACGACTTGGCGGGCGGCTCACATTATTATCGGTTTGTGGCGAACCTTTAGTACCGGTTCGAGTCACGAACCAGTACTAAAGAGGTGGTGGCAGGCTTTTGTCAGGCGGGGCCCCACCAGCACCTCTAGTACTGGTTCATGCCATGAACCGGGATTAGAAATGCACCTTTAGTCCCGGTTCGTCTAACCAACCGGTACTAAAGGTCTTCCTATATAAACCCCTTCGTCCAGCCTGAGCGCTCTATTCTTCCCATTTCCTCTCCTTTGTTTTCTTCATCTTCCTCTCAAGCTCAACCTCCATTTTCGCCAAAATTTGTGAAGATTTGAAGGCATCCCATCCATCCAAGTGATCACAAAGGTTAGCAACTTTGTCCTTTCATCTCTCATTGCTATATAAACCCGTTCATCCAGCCTGAGCGCTATGTTCTTCCCCTTTCCTCTCCTTTGTTTTCTTCATCTTCCTCTCAAGCTCAACCTCCATTTTCGCCAAAATTTGTGAAGATTTGAAGGCATCCCATCCATCCAAGTGATCACAAAGGTTAGCAACTTTGTCATTTCATCTCTCATTGCTAGATTAGCTCTTGCAATGCTCTATAAGTATAGTGATTTGTACGTTTTATTTTGGGAGAAATTATATGTGGTAGTATTTGATTTATATGCAATTTGAGGTCAAAATAACTCTTAGTTTGCATATGTAGGTGTGGTTTACTTAGTGCCTTCCCGTCTCCGTCCTAACCACCGTCGATCGCTCGCACCGTCCCGTCGCCGGCTCCACCTTGTGGTGAGCCTCTTGTTCTTATCTCTTTTTATATAAAAAATCATATTTGTGTGGTTTAGATATATATTTACTTGTATAATTATCTTACCCGTACGTTATTTGTTATACATAGTGCCATGGTTTTGATATCCGTCCTCGTTGGCCCTCGTCCGAGTTATGATTCGGATGTGGTATAGTCTCTTTTATAACTATTTTTTGCATTTCGTGCTTATGACAAATTATGCCCACCAAGTTGACATAGATATTTCTATCAAGGAGGTATGTGAACCGGAAATTCCAACTGACCCTATTGTCGAGAGGTTAAATTTAGTTGAAAAAGAAAACGAGTATTTGAAAGAAAAATTAAAAAAAATTGAAGGGGAGAAGATGGAATTGGAGTTGCATGTTGTCGATGTCATCGATGATCACAAAATCAAGATGGAGAAAATGCGCTTGAAGATTATAAATATTAGAAAATATGCCATCGATAGTGAGGCTTGGTATCATTATGCTGTTGGATCAATTGTTACCTTAGTTGCGATCTTGATCGCATTTGCTGTTGCATTTAAATGCTTTAGCTAGAGAGTTATTTGTATGTTGTTTTATGAGAATAATTGTTGTATGGACTTTATGTATGAACTTGTATTAATTTGGTCTTTTCGGTGCTGTGTAATGAAGATGAGCCGGCAATGGATACTTTTCTGCTTGCGGTTGAGGCAAACAAGCGGGCGGATGGTTTTATGCCTTGTCCATGTGCTGGCTGTAAGCATGATCAGAATTACTGATACGTCTCCAACGCATCTATAATTTTTTATTGTTCCATGCTATTATATTATCCATCTTGGATGTTTATGGGCTTTATTTTACACTTTTATATTACTTTTGTGACTAACCTATTGACCCAGAGCCCAGTGCCAGTTCCTGTTTTTCCCTTCTTTCGGTGTTTCGAAGAAAAGGAATATCAAACGGAGTTGAAACAGAATGAAATCTTCTGAAGAAGTTATTTTTGGAAGGAAAGCAACCGGGGAGACTTGGAGTCCATGTCAAAGAAGCAACGAGGAAGCCACGAGGTAGGGGGCGCGCCCTCCACCCTCGCGGGCCCCTCATGGCTCCCCTGGCGTACTTCTTCCTCCTATATATACCCATATACCCTAAAAACTTCGGGGAACAGAATAGATCGGGAGTTCCGCCGCCGCAAGCCTCTGTAGCCACCAAAAACCAATCGGGACCCTGTTCCGGCACCCTGTCGGAGGGGGGGAACCCTCACCGGTGGCCATCTTCATCATCCCGGCGCTCTCCATGACGAGGAGGGAGTAGTTCACCCTCGGGGCTGAGGGTATGTACCAGTAGCTATGAGTTTGATCTCTCTCCCTCTCTCTCTCTCTCTCTCTCTCTCTCTCTCTCTCTCTCTCTCTCTCTCTCTCTCTCTCTCTCTCGTGTTCTCTCTCGTGTTCCCTCTAAGGCACGATCTTGATGTATCCCGAGCTTTGCTATTATAGTTGGATCTTATGATGTTTCTTCCCCCTCTAC
>LR880968.1:875146692-875170611 GCA_904067115.1 Aegilops sharonensis | reverse complement strand
CGATGGGGCGACCGGGCGGCGGCGAGTGGTGGGGAGGCAGCGCGCGTGTGTGAGCGGGGAGAGAAACAGAGAGAGAGGGCGGGGTGGGGCGCGCAGTTAGATATGTTAAATGTTTGCCGTCTGCCCTCTTTGCCGTCCGCTTTTTTTCTCTTTGCCGTCCACTAGCAGACGGCAAAGAGGGGGGCCGTTAAGTATTTTTTAAACAACTCCTCAGTGGGGCCCCCCTCCCTCTTTGTCGTCTGCTAGCCGACGGGAAAGAATCTTTGCCGTCAGCTAGTGGACGGCAAAGAACTGGCTGATGGCAAAGACTTTCTTTGCCATCAGCCAGTTCTTTGTCGTCTGCTTTTGGGTAGCTGATGGCAAAGAGCTTATTTGCCGTCCGCTAGCAGACGGCAAAGAGCTGGCAGATGGCAAAGTAGATGATTCCAGTAGTGCATCCATATTGCACTTGTATCACCATCTCTTCACCGAACTAGTGCACCTATACAATTTACCATTGTATTGGGTGTGTTGGGGACACAAGAGACTCTTTGTTATTTGGTTGCAGGGTTGTTTGAGAGAGACCATCTTCATCCTACGCCTCCCACGGATTGATAAACCTTAGGTCATCCACTTGAGGGAAATTTGCTACTGTCCTACAAACCTCTGCACTTGGAGGCCCAACAACGTCTACAAGAAGAAGGTTGCGTAGTAGACATCAATTACTCTAAGTCAAGAACCATTCACGTCCACCTGTTTGAGTCCGGTTTCATGCCCCACTATAATGTTTGGACCAAGCATGGAGGAAGAGGGGTCATGATGGAAGACAATGAAGAAGAAAAGGACGACGACAGCTATCCCGGCCATGGGTTCCCTGAATACGATGATACAACAATGGCGGAAGAAGCTGGGTCGGCAATGCAGAAGAAGCTGAAGAAGAGGCATCAGATGAGCCCGCTGATGATCTAGGTCGGGCCATTGTCGATGCAAAGAGAAACTACACAAGTGAAAAGGAGAAGAAAAAGTTACAGTGCATGTTAGAGCATCACAAGAAATTGTTGTACACGAATTGCGAAGCTGGCAAGAAAAAGCTGGGCACCACACTAGAATTGCTGCAATGGAAGGCAGAGAATGGTGTGTGCTCACTGGAATTGCTGCAATGGATGGCAGATAATGGTGTATCTAACAAGGGATTTGGAAAGTTGCTGATAATGTTAAAGAAGATGCTTACAAAGGATAACGAATTGCGCGAGAGTACGTACGAAGCAAAGAAGGTTGTCTGCCCTCTAGGATTAGAGGTGCAGAAGATACATGCATTCCCTAATGACTGCATCCTCTACCGCGGTGAGTACGAGGATTTGAACGCGTGACCGGTATGCGGTGCATTGCGCTATAAGATCAACCGCAATGGCCCTGGTGATGTCGAGGGCGAGCGCCCCAGGAAGAAGATTCCTGCCAAGGTGATGTGGTATGCTCCTATAATACCACGGTTGAAACGTTTGTTCCAAAACAAAGAGCATGCCAAGTCGATGCGACGGCACAGAGAAGACCGTAAGAAAGACATGAAGTTGAGAGTACCCGCTGACGGGTCGCAGTGGAGAAAAATTGAGAGAAAGTACTGGGAGGCCTTTGCAGGTGACGCAAGGAATGTATGGTTTGGTCTAAGCGCAGATGGCATTAATCCTTTTGGGGAGCAGAGCGTCAACCAGAGCACCTGGCCTGTGACTCTATGTATGTATAACCTTCCTCCTTGGTTTTGCATGAAGCGGAAGTTCATTATGATGCCAGTGCTCATCCATGGCCCTAAGCAACCCGGCAACGACATCGATGTGTACCTAAGGTCATTAGTTGAAGAACTCTTACAGCTGTGGAGTAGAAAAGGTGTACGTGCGTGGGATGAGCACAAACAGGAAGAATTTGACCTACATGCATTGCTGTTTGTGACCATCAATAATTGGCCTGCTCTCAGTAACCTTTCAGGACAGACAAACAAGGGATACCGCGCATTTTGGACTAAAACCGCCACCGCTGCCAAAGGAGAAAGTGCCTGAGCATGTCATTGACCACTTTATTTGTATGGCTAAAGAACCAGCTCCCAAGCCTATTGACTCAGACTATGAGCGCCAAATCAGGAAGAAACAGCAAGCACAACAAAAGAAAGAGTCGAGCTCGAACTTGAGCCAAGCAGTTGCCAAAAAAGCGGGAAAACTGTTTCCCGGCTGGGAGAATAGGTGGTGCAATCGATCCCCTCGCTCATTGTACTAACATACATGAGTACCGGCGCGGCCGATCATATGGTAATAACCAACGATCATAGAAGGCAGGCTGCAGAGATCGGATGCACTATAGAACAACTCCTAGGCATCGAGCCCATGAAAAAGTTTACAGAGCAGGAACTAAAACGGAAATTTGCCCGCGGCGAACCTATGGTCAAGCCTAAAGAGGTTAAGAAGCTCTCAACGAGAATGTATGAATTGCATGAATGGTACATGAAAATTGCCAAGAGTACCAATCGAGAGTCCCTCATGGTGAAATTCAAGGCAGAGCATTACTTCCATGAGAATGCTCTATATGTTGAGTTTACATAACTGTTTCAGTTATTCAATCAAGACCCACTCGCAAATCTATCGTCAGTTGCTATTGTTTGTAAGTGATTTCTTTCTGTAATTTAAGTCTCAAGCTAGTTGTAGTGCTCGTTGATCATTACCTGTAATTATCCTCACTATATTCTCTTCTGTGGTATTATGCAGGATGAAGATCTATGAAATGAAAAAAGCTGGACGCTATGGCATTGGGTTCATTGACCCAAATACCATTAATCAAGAGACATGGACGCGTGAATGGGATCGAGCAGACACAGAGAAAAACTTGCTAGAGTTCTTGAAGCGCCTAAATACCAATCGAGATATACTACTTCCTTACAACTTTGGGTGAGTCACACTGTCTTGTACTACAAATTATGTTTTTGCTTACTAACTAGATGTTAATAAGTGCATAGGGTTTAGGGTAGTTGATGAGTGTTATGCACATGCCCGCTTAATTTATACATGCAAACGTGTGTGCATGCAGTTTCCACTGAATCTTGTTAGTCATTCAAGTTGAAGAAGGAAAAGTTGAAGTACTGGACTCACTACTTAAACCAGTTACTGAGTATGAAATCGTGAAGGGGATAGTAAACAGGTAATTTCAATCATTATTGAATTATATGTCGTCCTCTTTAGTTCGTCATTTCCTGATATCAACTAATTAATAACTCCTTTATTCATTTTCTTTGCCGGCGAGAAGGGCTTGGGAAAAGTTGATCAACCAGGTTCCAGGCCCATGGAAACAAAAGCTGTATTGCTATCGACCCAAGGTAATTAATTAAGTAGTACTAGGTAGCTATCATCTCTTTAATTCTAGTTTCAATATTATTAATTATAATACTTGATTAATTATTATTTGATTGAGTTCTATTCTCGTAAAGGCCATGAAGCAGGCGTCAGGGACTAATTTATGTGCATACTACGTTTGTGAGAACATTCGCATGATGGCGTCCGAAAGGAGCACATCTGCTAGACAACTATGGTTACGTTTGCCAGAATACTATTCACAATTTTTACATCATTATCGATATCTAATCACACAAGTAATACATGCATATTGATTATTTATCTCCTTCTTAAAAGTTCAATGAGGTGCGGGATAAGCTCCTACCAACGGATCGCGTACGAGCAATTAAAGAGGAAATAGCGGGATTTTTGCTCGACCAGGTCATAGATACCAAAGGAGAATTCCATTACCCACTACCGCAATAATGCCTCCATGTATGAGAAATTGTATATATACATGTACATGTGTATGTGTGAATGGTGGCGCGAGACATTCGATGATCGGTTCTATGAAAAATTCTATGAGAAATTCTATTTATATGTATGCATAATGTGTACAATATGTAGTATCGTAAAATACCAGCAAATGAAAAAGAATTAAATGGAAAACACAAAATTAAAGGAAAAAAGAAATCATAAACCCAAAACCCCCTTGAGGGAGTCCTGGATTAGGGGGGTCCTCGGACAGCCGGATGATGACCCACAAGTTTAGGAGATCTATCGTAGTCCTTTCGATAAATAAGAGTGTCGAACCCAACGAGGCGCAGAAGGAAATGATAAGCAGTTTTCAGCAAGGTATTCTCTGCAAGTACTGAAATAAGTGGCAACAGATAGTTTTTTGATAGGATAATTTGTAACGAGCAACAAGTAACAAAAGTAAATAAAGTGCAGCAAGGTGGCCCAATCCTTTTTGTAGCAAAGGACAAGCCTGGACAAACTCTTATAATAGGAAAAGCGTTCCCGAGGACACATGGGAATATCGTCAAACTAGTTTTCATCACGTTCATATGATTCGCGTTCGGTACCTTGATAATTTGATATGTGGGTGGACCGGTGCTTGGGTGCTGTTCTTACTTGAACAAACATCCCAATTATGATTAACCTCTATTGCAAGCATCTGCAACTACCACAAAAGTATTAAGGTAAACCTAACTGTCGGTGTCAAAACCGGCGGATCTCGGGTAGGGAGTCCCGAACTGTGCGTCTAGGCGGATGGTACAACAGGAGACAAGGGACACGATGTTTTTACCCAGGTTCGGGCCCTCTCGATGGAGGTGAAACCCTACTCCTGCTTGATTAATATTGATGATATGGGTAGTACAAGAGTAGATCTACCACGAGATCAGAGAGGCTAAACCCTAAAAGCTAGCCTATGGTATGATTGTATGTTGTATATCTTCTATCGACTAGCCTGGCCTCGATTTATATAATGCACCAGAGGCCTAGGATAACAAGAGTCCTAGCCGAATACGCCGGTAGGGAGGAGTCCTTGTCTTGATCGCCAAGTCTTGTGGAATCTTCCTTGTATGCGGCAGCTGTCCGAACTGGCCCATGAGTATACGGCCATGGGGGTCCTTGGCCCAATCTAACAGATCGGGAGATGACATGGTGAGTACCCCCTAGTTCAGGACACCGTCAGTATCCCCCTGAACCGGTCTTCAAGTTAGGGACGCTCCTCGATTCTTTCGAATTGTTCTTCATCTTCGGTCGTCGGTCTTGAAAACTAGTTCAACAAATTTTCTCATCTTCGATCTTGAGGATCGCCAAAGTGCATCCGAAGAGTTTATGCATCGGGTATCCGAGGAGCCCCTTTAAGTTTCCGGCCTTTATCAATGCCTTGTTATTTCTATGCCATACCTCGGGTTTGAAGTTGTTCCCGGGAGGCAGTGTCCTCTTGCGTCCGAGCTCTAACGCCGGACCGCATTCAAGGTATCTTTTGCAGCCGAGCACCAATGTCGGACTGCTTCTGAGCTCCAACGCCGAAATGTATCCGAGCTCCAACGCCAGACTATCTATCCGAGCTCCAACGCTGGACTGTATCCGAGGTGTCGTAAATCACCTTGGTTCAAAGAAGATTGAAGGAGTTTAGCCGAGCTTAATGCCGGAAATGCCCTCTATGGAGCCAGCCACTAGCGCCCGAGCTTTATGTCGGACTGCTTCCGAGGTGGTGCACCACCCCGAATGTGGGCCGATTTTTGTCAATATTTTTGATTGGTGCAATTTATTCTCTGCCGAGATATATAGCCAGTAGCCCTCAAGGTGGGTATCGGTCTAAAACCCGAGAGGCACATGAAGGATGACATAAGACCGCTGATCCCCGTAGCCGCTGAGACTCAGGTTGATTTGCAAAATCGGTCTGAGGATCAAGTCCTAGCTCGGCAGAATACTTCGGGACACAAAAAGCGGCGTGCTCAGTCCTCAAGACTCAGGTTGGGTGCGGCCGACCAACCTGAGGATCAAAATCTCCTCGGAGACTATATTACACTTAAAATTTTCTGCATTGGACAGGCAATGCAGTAGCCCCCGAGACACTGGTCGGGTGTCAACACCAGATCAGGGGATCGATGTGCCCCTTTATTTGATATCCATAGTAAAATCACAAATTATGTGTAATAACTCTATGTATCCAAGTACTTTACGTCATTAATGCTCGGATCCGCATTGTACAAAACTTTGTTGACCGACCATCGGCTTCCACCTCCTCGGCCAATAGCCGAGGAGTGTTTGTCCTACTTTATAAAGACTTTATGAGGGCAAAGATTTACAACAAACAAGGCAATCTGGCCATACGGTTTTATAAACAAAGGTACGCAGAGAGATATGTTATATTACTGTTTAACAGAAGAAATGTCTTCCAAAGAAAATAGTCCCGCTATCGGTTCCTTTCTTTGGGTTGTCATGCTAAGCATGATCATGAAACCTCAGCTCCAATGCAAGAGCAAAATATCGAGGATTTAGTTTGGGAGGCCAGTTAATAGCCCCCGGTAGTGTTCGGCGACAGTCGAGGTCAAGCCGTAAACACTTCGGCCATTGTTATGAATGGCCCGTCATTTAACACCGTCATCGGATCGCTGACCAGTTTACACTTATTGTGACAGTTAGTTTTCGGCTTTCTCCACTGAGGTGCTTAACCATGTGAGCTGGAAGCACAATCGCAGTGGTTCTCCCTTTGCACACCTAGCCGAACAAAGCGGAACGTAAGAGGCAAGGGCAGGAGCCGGGCAACCCAACTATTGACCGAAGACACAATTCGAAACCGATGCATATATAGCAATATCCGAGAATGTTTTTGCCGAATCTCTAAAGGTGTCCGGCGTTGCACTGCGAGACTTGTGTTGAAAACACACAAATAGTTTAAAAGTTCCATAAGCTTGGAAAACCAAAAAACGTCAGTAAAAACTTGACATCCGAACAAGATCAAGTGTTCGGTGCCAATCCGAAAATTGGCCTTAGCAAAAGAAGTGCTTCTGTCGTGCTTTAACATGATACATCCTATCTCAAGACTTCAAGCGGGTCAGCCTATGGCTTCAACCTCCTATCCCAAGGGCGGAGTACTTCTCATTAAGCCAGTTTAGCAAACTAAACTCTAGCGGCTTTGAGAGATAAATTAGGCTCCCCGGCTAGTGACCACACGCTCGTGTAGAAAAAAGGAGCGATATATAATAATAATAATAATAATAATAATAATAATAATAATAATAATAATAATAATAATAATAATAATAATAAAACTTTGCAACGACTAAGAAGAAGAACACTTATCATAAAACGGCTCATATAAATTTAAGATCCCCCAAGTGACTTGGGTAAAAGAATGATTGCATGTACCGAAGTACTTATATCATATCTATGTTCAACCGAACTTTAAACGCGTCTTAATCGATCGTCGGCTTCTCCCTCTTCGGTTAAGGACCGAAAAGTGTTATGTACTCCATCTGTCGAGAATATCGATGGTGTTTCCAATAACGAGGCAATCAGGCCATAAGGCTGTAACAGACAAAGCGCGCTCAGGGAACTTATGCTATATTACTGCGAAGTGTAAGAAGCATCTTCGAAGAAAATAGTACCCCCACCGATACCTTTCTTCGGTGCTCATTGTTATTATGAGACTTGTGCAATAGATGTTTTGTACTCATGAGTTCCGTTGTGTGCCGACCATCATTGAAAACTATAAGAGCGCTAGCTTTCGGCTTCACCCAGTCTGAGGTCCATCTTGGATGACCCGATCGTGACAATCGCAGAGGTGCTCCCTTTACTCCCTAGCCGAACAATCGGGAACGTAGGGGTAAACACAGGAGCGAGGCAACCCAGCTTGCAAATCGCTTAAGTCAATATGGTGCATATTGTGGCGTAATACACGAATAAGGAACGAAGCCGTACAAGTATAATCATATGCAAGAGGAAAAGCTTCATGAAGGAAGCCCCCAAATGAATCGGGTATTTGAATTTATGCGTCACAAACAAAGTTTGGACAAGGAAATTTTTTACAAGCAACATTTTTCCAAAAAAGTATAATGCTTGGTCAAACCGAACACAAGTTAGAAATTAAAGCTTTGAGCATGAAAGCGACTTAGTTGGTTAATGTGTTCGGTATTGATGACGCGGTCCGAGCTTGATACGGGACAAGATTCCATCCCCCAAGCCGGTCCCGAGGTGGCGGAGCAGAGAGCTCGACACGCCGAAGTGGTGACATAGCACGGTCAATGCAAACCGGTAGAATGACGCCGAAGTCTCCGGATCATTTTCCTGTGCACAAAAAATAATGCAAACCGAAAATAATCTTATATTTACTAATTGGATGCACCATACGAGTCTCCATAATAATCCACATCATTAAAATTAATTACACCATTGATCTATATAATAGATCAATCTTGACCCCACGTTTTATGTTACTCCACGGTGAAAAAAGAAGACCCAACGTACACGTGACAGAGGCCAAACTTGAATTCCTCAAAAAAAACGTGAACTAGCCTACACGTATTGGTCCATATCTACAGCCGTGATCGTCTAGGAGTCCAGTACCATGAATCCCTTTATTACGAACAGCACCACGTACCTAACGCTAAAGAAATCCAGGCGTACCTCTCCTCTAGCGCCGCCTCTGTCACCGTATCCTTAAGATCGGCCTGGCCGGTACGTCGTTCCTCACCCTTGCCGTACAGCCGCCAAAGTCCACCGCCTCCTCGACGGCTCCGCCATGGTATTCTCAAGATCCGCGTGTTCTCTACTTCGCGTGTCTTATCCCTCACGTCGTCCTTGCCGTGCAGCCGACAAAGGTCTCTGGCCCTCCCTCCATGTTCTCATCGCGTGAGGCTCAGCCGACCAAGGTCTCCACCACTTCGTCTAGGCTTCAATACTATGGCTTTTAAAAAGAACAGACAGATCAAGCTAAAGGACGTCCAAGAGATCAATAGATCAAGTAGCATCCGCTTTGTTGGAACATAATCTCTTTTGATGAGATTAATTAGGTAAAGGTATGAATTGTAATAAGCATATTTTGATTCTGAAGTTTCTATTTTCACATGTTTTTAATGGACCATGTTGAAATGCAGACGTCTGATTTGTGCCCTGACTATCGACTTATTTCTTGATTAAGGTGTTGATCCGCTGTAATTATTAGTTACTCTGAAGATTGAGCGTTTTATTTCTTCATGCATCATCGAGGTAAGACAATGAGCAGAATCTCCATAGACTGAAAATCATTCCTTGCACAGTGAAATAATGTTTGGAGATTGCAAGATCTTATTTGTTATTATGTGTGGTCTGTGGAGACTGGAGACACAAGTATTTATTTGTCCATCTGACAAGATAGAATTAGTAGTTACCTATATATGTCCCCTTTATTAGACAGGAATCAAAACTAATGACCACGAGTTGATCTATTGTTGCAAAAAAAAACACAACATACCACATTGATATATTTGCTGCATGTATCAAATAGCAGGTATGTGTGGTTGTAGTTTTCTTAATAGTGGAAGACTGAAGCTATTTATTCCAGAGCTTAGGAGCGATCAACACCCAACTTAAGTAACTACTTCTGTTCACTAAACACATTCATTTCTATGTTTTTCAGTAATATGACATGAATGGCTGAACCTTGATGCAGTTTATTTTTTAAACTATAACCTTAATGCAGTTCTTCATGTTTTTCCTCAGAAAGTTGCGCTCAAGCAAACAAGATGCCCATAGCGCTATACTTTTGGGTATCTAATATCTATCCAGTACCATTCAACGTGTATTTCTTTAAGTGAATTTCGTTTTATCTCCCATGGACTCATGGTACCTATATCAGTTGGCAGAACTGACCGTTACAGGTAGAGAACTAAAAGAGTGGACGGCATATAATATTTATGACAGGAAGTGATGCTACATTGAAAGCTTAGACTATTTGTTTACTTATATGCAAAGAAAGAAGTAGAAATCTGTATCTATACATGGAATCTTGGAGATACATAAACTCTACTCTTGGCACCAAAATTGCTTATTTATGCAGAAGAAAAAGATTCCTCCCAATCATGCACCGTTCCGGTCCTCTCCACCGATTCCATTGCAGGCAAAACTTCTATCTATCCCTACATGGTAAAACGAATTATCTGAAAGTTTCCGGTCCCATATTGGTATCCCATGTTCCAGTAACGTACTGGTGGACTCTCTTAGTTATTGTTTAGTCTTTTGTTTGGACTAGATTTTTGTCTCAAGTGTAACCGGAACATGTGGAGAGATAGTAAACTTTTCTATTTCCATTTTGTATTTGTATTAAGTATGTACACATAGAAGTAAGACTAATTTGTCTATGTTAAGATCTATAATTGTGAAAATGCACAGGGACATTTTTCGTTCTTGCAATCAATGTATGGCATCGTAGGTTTTCTTTTCTGCTGTTCCACCAACAGATTTGATGGCCTATTTTCCTACTCTGCATCTTGCTGCTGTCTACTGTCTATTCTTTGATTAGGGAAAAGCTAGACTGAGAAGTACATGGCGACCACCTGCTGATGCCGGATGCCAACATCCGTTCTANTGGAGATACATAAACTCTACTCTTGGCACCAAAATTGCTTATTTATGCAGAAGAAAAAGATTCCTCCCAATCATGCACCGTTCCGGTCCTCTCCACCGATTCCATTGCAGGCAAAACTTCTATCTATCCCTACATGGTAAAACGAATTATCTGAAAGTTTCCGGTCCCATATTGGTATCCCATGTTCCAGTAACGTACTGGTGGACTCTCTTAGTTATTGTTTAGTCTTTTGTTTGGACTAGATTTTTGTCTCAAGTGTAACAGGAACATGTGGAGAGATAGTAAACTTTGCTATTTCCATTTTGTATTTGTATTAAGTATGTACACATAGAAGTAAGACTAATTTGTCTATGTTAAGATCTATAATTGTGAAAATGCACGGGGACATTTTTCGTTCTTGCAATCAATGTATGGCATCGTAGGTTTTCTTTTCTGCTGTTCCACCAACAGATTTGATGGCCTATTTTCCTACTCTGCATCTTGCTGCTGTCTACTGTCTATTCTTTGATTAGGGAAAAGCTAGACTGAGAAGTACATGGCGACCACCTGCTGATGCCGGATGCCAACATCCGTTCTATGAGATTGGATGGCGAAATTACAATGTGCGGCTTTCAACCATAAAGTGATTTTTTTTTCCTGGATCACCCTTTCTAGGCTTTTGATTTCAGGTAACGTCACATTGCTTCGCTCTAATATGTCTCCGCTTCCATTGGTTAATCTAGCAGGTGTGTATATTGTTACAAGGTACTACAGCCTGAGCGTGTCTAATAGAATATGATTATGCTCCACATTATTGGTTTACCACTTCTGAAATTCAGAAGTTAGTTTGATCTCATCAGGGAGTCAACAATATTACTTTGCGGCAACTCCGTGAAGTGCTGTTAGATGGCAGCCTCTATGATTCGAGGTACATATTTGTAGCGCGTACAACGTCCAAAGCAGCTTCTGTTATTGACGTCTGATCGGATGATGCGCTGGATAGAGCATGCAAGCACGGTTGGAGCAGCATAACAAGGAAGATGCAGTACGGATCACACATTCACACTTACATGCCATCACGTGAACGGTCACGATGAGGTCGTGTTCATCTATAACATAAGTTCTATGTACCATGTCAAAATTAATCATATTTACACACTATTTAAAATAAGATCTTATTTGCACAACTATTCTAACAATAATACGCCAGTATGAGGAAACATATATATTTTATAGCGTCAGCTGGATCCTTCTGTTTCAGAGAAAATGGATGTTTATTTGAGATATTTTCTTTGTGTAGGTATGATGATGTAAGCAAACATGAGGAAATAAAAATTACTTACAAGAGAGTGGATTATCTAAACCTGGGTGTTTCAATTTTGCCTGCAAACATGTGTGTGGGCCCTGAAAATGTTAGATTATTTATATTTATCAGTTAATGAAGATAGTAACTCCATGCACCTATCAATGAACTTGAGAATTTTACAGGTTCACTTTTCAATTCTCCCTCTTTTAATTCTATGTGGCTTTGCTTTCAAATTTAAGGTTGGGTCTAACACTCTTCGTAAATATAGCTCTGTTTACCTTCTATTGGTACGCGGGGAACATGATATGCCTATATACAGCCATAGAAACAAACATCTGAACCAACGACGACATGAATTCTATCTACAGAAGTTAGACCTTATATGCCTTTATTACTATAAAATTATGGTTCAATATTTTGTGATATATATGAAGTTTAACTTTCACGTGGGAACCTCCATGCAAATTCGAACACAAAAACAATATCAAAATATAAGTTAAAAACATGCACCGTGTTTCAGGCCTACAAAGTGTATCACCAAGCATGTATGATGGTATATTTACTTATACAATAATGGTAAAAAAGTAGAGAAATGTCTAGCCTGTGCTGGTGCACGGGTTGATGACTAGTAGTAATAATGATAATTAAAAAAAATCATTGCATATTAAATAATTTATGCAAAGTGAGTAATAAAAGAAATATGGCCTGGCACCGAAGTCAATGTCGATGCAGGGCGTCGGCGTGATGCGGTAAAGGCGTGGCAAAGCCTGAATTCACAGGTCGGTCCGAGCTCCGAATGCGGCGTCCGCCGGACTATGTACGGAAACTGAGCGAACCACCATGCGACTGTCGTTAATGCGGCCACCATTTGATAGACCTGTGTACATATGATGGACAAACCAGAGTAATAATTCCTTGGGAAAAATGAACCCAAACAAGCAAAAAATACTGGGATTAATAGCACCTAGTTTATTTGTTATAGCAATCCGAAGGAAGGTGATTCCCAAAATTGGGACTCGATCCGCGCACCCATTGCCTGATGGGCGATAAAACGACGGTATGGCAATGCTGGCAAAGGTTGGCCCGCCGAGGCAAAGCCCTCGGTCCAGCTAACGTGACGGAGTTGGTCGGCTAGTGACGCCGAAGTGTTCGGAGTAGGTTGATGAAGAGATGGTGAAGCCCCCGGTCCAGCCGAGATGTCGAAGTAGGTCGGCGTGATGGATGCCAGCTTGAAGAGGCAATAGTGCGGCCCTGCCGATGCAGGTCGTGAGTTGGTCGATGCCGGCTTGATGAAGCGACCGTGCGGCGATGCCGGTATGCCCGCTCCGTGTAATCCGTGGGGCGGCGATGTTGATGATGATTTATCCTTCGCGATGCCGGACTCTTGTTCGGCTTGCCGAGATGATGATCCGAAGAAGTTGAGCTCGGCTCAACAAAGTGACGACGTGTCTAGCGCAGGTCGGCAGTCGTGGAGCAATATTGTCGGACTGGTTTGACACCAGCATGATGTTGAAGATCATGTTCAAAAGATCTTAAAGTTAGTGGGATGTGTTCGGGGAAAAAACACAATACCCCATACAAAACTTCCTTCAAAAGGGATGTCCGAAATCCCGTTCATAAAAAAGATGAACTCGGGTCGGATTCGTTTTCGCTCAGAAAACAGATCCGAAAAGTGATGCACTAATCGGAAGGTTCCCGGAGTTTGGACGGTCGGATAGAGATAAAATTTTGAGAGGTGGTAGATATAGGAATTCCGCAGCCAATCAACAGTTGGATCTTCCAAAGGACGTACGAGCTAGAAGCTGGACACCACGCCCTAAACTCATCCAGATTCCCGTCCAGATTTGACAGGGCTCCGGTATATCATGGATTGCCAGAGATTCCTCCATCGGAACTCGACGAAATTTTCCAGGGTTGTTGTAGACAAAATTCCGCACAATTCCACCAATGTGATCATTAAAAATACACTTGAGGAGGCGGTGGCAGCGGACACAAGTTTGCTGTCAAGAAAAACAACACGGTCGCTAGAGGGCAATGTTGACGTTGAGCCCCCGGGCTCCCTGGATGATTCCTCCATGATCTTGATAGAGATTGGAGTTGATGTTTATAAAGGTCCTCATCCGAACATGACGATTGGAGGTAGGGCGCAGTCCTTGGTCAAACCAAGGTGACCAGTCGAGCTGGTGACGAAGATGCCGAAGTCGCAGTTGATCTGCAGGCGAGCCATCAACCTTTTGCCGAACACACAGCGGAACTCTCAATGAAAGCACCAATGTTGGTGTCAAAACCGGCAGATCTTGGGTAGGGGGTCCTGAACTGTGCGTCTAGGCGGATGGTAACAGGAGACAAGGGACACGATGTTTTTACCCAGGTTCGGGCCTCTCGATGGAGGTAAAACTCTACTCCTGCTTGATTAATATTGATGATATGGGTAGTACAAGAGTAGATCTACCACGAGATCAGAGAGGCTAAACCCTAAAAGCTAGCCTATGGTATGATTGTATGTTGTATATCTTCTATCGACTAGCCTGGCCTCAGTTTATATAATCCACCAGAGGCCTAGGATAGCAAGAGTCCTAGCCGAATACGCCGGTGGGGAGGAGTCCTTGTCTTGATCGCCAAGTCTTGTGGAGTCTTCCTTGTATGCGGCAGCTGTCAGAACTGGCCCATGAGTATACGGCCATGGGGGTCCTCGGCCCAATCTAACAGATCGGGAGATGACGTGGTGAGTACCCCCTAGTCCAGGACACCCTCACTAACCATAGCATGAAACATATGGATCCAAATCATCCCCTTACGAAGCAACGCATAAACTAGGGTTTAAGCTTCTGTCACTCTAGTAACCCATCATCTACTTATTACTTCCCAATGCCTTCCTCTAGGCCCAAATAATGGTGAAGTGTTATGTAGTCGACGTTCACATAACACCACTAGAGGCTAGACAACATACATCTCATCAAAATATCGAACGAATACCAAATTCACATGACTACTAATAGCAAGACTTCTCCCATTTCCTCAGGAACAAACGTAACTACTCACAAAGCATATTCATGTTCATAATCAGAGGGGTATTAATATGCATAAAGGATCTGAACATATGATCTTCCATCAAATAAAACAACTAGCATCAACTACAAGGAGTAATCAACACTACTAGCAACCTACTAGTACCAATCCCGGACTTGGAGACAAGAATTGGATATAAGAGATGAACTAGGGTTTTGAGAGGAGATGGTGCTGGTGAAGATGTTGATGGAGATTGCCCTCTCCCGATGAGAGGAGCGTTGGTGATGATTTCCCCCTCCCGGAGGGAAGTGTCCCCGGCAGAACAGCTCTGCTGGAGCCCTAGATTGGTTCCGCCAAGGTTCTGCCTCGTGGCGGCGGAGTTTCGTCCCGAAAGGTTGCTTCTGATTTTTTTTTCTTGACGAAAGATCTCATATAGCAGAAGATGGGCATCGGAGAGCCACCAGGGGCCCACGAGGTAGGGGGCGCGCCCCCACCCTCGTGGACAGGGTGTGGGCCCCCTGGCCTTCATCTTTGGCGAGAATTTTTTATTATTTATTGTAAGATATTCCATGGAGTTTCAGGACTTTTGGAGTTGTGCAGAATAGGTCTCTAATATTTGCTCCTTTTCCAGCCCAGAATTCCAGCTGCCGGCATTCTCCCTCCTTATGTAAACCTTGTAAAATAAGAGAGAATAGGCATAAGTATTGTTACATAACATGTAATAACAGCCCATAATGCAATAAATATCGATATAAAAGCATGATGCAAAATGGACGTATCAACTCCCCCAAGCTTAGACCTCGCTTGTCCTCAAGCGAAAGCCGATAACGATAAATATGTCCCCATGTTTAGAGGTAGAGGTGTCGATAAAAATAGAATACGGACATGAAGGCATCATGATTATTCTCATAACAGCAACATATATAGATATTGTCATATGATTTATTATGTTCAAGTAATAATCCATTCACAATGCAGAGTACAAATCATAAACTTTATTGAGAACCAACAAACTATAATCTCAGTCACTGAAGCAATTGCAATTTATCATAACATCGGAGAGAGTCTATGTCAGAGCTTAATAGCACGTCCACATACTCAACTATCATTTAGTCCTTCATAATTGCTAACACTCACGCGATACTTGTGTTTACGGAGTTTTAATCGGACACAGAGAAAGATAGGGACTTATAGTTTCACCTCCCAACCTTTTACCTAAAGGGTAATGTCAACAATAATAACTCATGCCCCCTACATCTAATTAGATATATCAATCAGGATCTTTCCAACACACTGTGCTTGCCAAAGGATAAAATGTAAAAAGGAAAGGTGAAGATCACCATGACTCTTGCATAAGGTAGAGGATAATAATAAAAGATAGGCCCTTCGCAGAGGGAAGCAGAGGTTGCCATGCGCTTTTATGGTTGGATGCACAAAATCTTAATGCGAAAGAACGTCACTTTATATTGCCCCTTGTGATATGAACCTTTATTATGCAGTCCGTCGCTTTTATTTCTTCCACATCACAAGATCGTATAAAGCTTATTTCCCCACACCAATCAATCATACATATTTAGAGAGCAATTTTATTGCTTTGCACCGATGACAACTTACTTGAAGGATCTTACTCAATCCATAGGTAGATATGGTGGACTCTCATGGCAAAACTGGTTCAAGGGTTTTTGGAAGCACAAGTAGTATCTCTAATTGGTGCTGAGAATTTGGCTAGCACGAGGGGGAAAGGCAAGCTCGACATGTTGGAAGATCCATGACAATATACTTTATCTCAGATATAAGAAAACATAACCCATTATGTTGTCTTCCTTGTCCAACATCAACTCTTTAGCATGTCATATTTTAATGAGTGCTCACAATCATAAAAGATGTCAATAATAGTATATCTATATGTGAAAGCTCTCTTTCCTTATTACTTCCTATTAATTGCAACGATGACTAAAGCTATGTTTGCCAACTCCCAACAACTTTTAATCATCAGACTCTTTCTATGTGAAGTCATCACTCTCAATAAGATTAATATGAACTCTTTGTTTATTTTTATTCTTTTTCTCTATTCTTTTATTCACTCAAGATCATGGCAAAATAATCAAGCCCTTGACTCAACACTAATCTTTATTATATAGCTCACGGACTCGATTACGTAGAGAGATCATAAAGCAAAACTCAAAACTAGATCATGCCATAAACTTTATTCTACTAGATCAAGATACTACTAATAGGATCGAACTAAGAAAAACGGTAAAGATAGGAGATGTGGTTGTGATACGATACCGGGGCACCTCCCCCAAGCTTGGCAGTTGCCAAGGGGAGTGCCCATACCCATGTGATTATATCTCCTTCTTTGTTGGTGAAGAAGGTGGGGGTGTTGTTGACTTAGTTGATGGCATAGACTTCTCCCTCAATTTGCGCTTGAGGACGGAATTTTGGTCCCTCAAATCATCAATCTCCCACTCCAGGGTTAATATCTTTTTGCATAAGTCCTGCTTATTTTCCTGCAAGAGACGAAAAGGGATAAACTCGATCTTTGGTTTCTTTACCCTATCAGGGAGACTTGACCTTTTGAACTCCACATGCATGTCCCCAGGTTGAGGTAATGGGGCTTCATCTTCATCTGAGCTCGTCTCCTCCTTCCCCTTGGGTTCATAGCCCTCTTATTCCTCCGTGGTCCAACCATCGTGCTCCACATCTCCATAGACCTTAGGATTTGCTAGGTAATCACCCACATAGCTTTCTCCTTCCGAATCCTGGGATGACATGTTGATCTAATCTGCAGTAGGACAGCTTGAAACAAAAACAGAGGATATTTGCGTGATACGGGAGTCAAAACCTTCGGGAGAATATATAATGAATTTTTACCGACCAAAATACGTATCGTGCAAGAAAACGGAGTCCAGAAGGCACACGAGGTGCCCACGAGGTAGGGGGCGCTCCCAGGGGGTAGGGCGCGCCCTCCACCCTCGTGGAGCCCTCGTGTCCTTTCCGGACTGCTACTTATTTCTCTATTTTTCTAAATATTCCAAAACGGAAAAATATTGCCTTAAAAACTGTTTTGGAGTCGGTTTACTTACCGTACCACATACCTATTCCTTTTCGGAGTCTGAAACGTTTCGGAAAGTGTCCTTATGTATTCCTCCGGGGTTACGATTTCAATAACATTGGTTTCAACATTTATAGGATTACCTGAGATATAGTGTTTGATTCTTTGACCGTTTACCACCTTCGGATTTGTGCCTTCGAAATTGTTGATTTTTATGGCACCAGAACGATAGACCTCCTCGATAACGTAAGGGCCTTCCCATTTAGAAAGAAGTTTTCCTGCAAAAAATCTTAAACTAGAGTTGTATAGCAATACATAATCACCTAGATTAAACTCACGCTTTTGTATCCTTTTGTCATGCCATCTTTTAACTTTTTCTTTAAACAGCTTGGCATTTTCATAAGCTTGGGTTCTCCATTCATCAAGTGAACTAATGTCAAATAACCTCTTCTCAACGGCAAGTTTGAAATCATATTTGAGCTCTTTAATAGCCCAATATGCCTTATGTTCTAGTTCGAGAGGTAAGTGACATGCTTTTCCATAAACCATTTTATACGGAGACATAACCATAGGATTTTTATATGCAGTTATATAGGCCCATAATGCATCATCAAGTTTCTTGGACCAATTCTTTCTAGACCTATTGACAGTCTTTTGCAAAATTAATTTGAGTTCTCTATTACTCAATTCCAGTTGACCACTAGACTGTGGGTGATAAGTGGATGCAATTCTATGATTAACATCATATTTAGCAAGCATTTTACGGAAAGCACCATGAATAAAATGTGAACCACCATCAGTCATTAAATATCTAGGGACTCCAAACCTCGGAAAAATAACTTCTTTAAGCATTTTAATAGAGGTGTTATGATCAGCAATACTAGTTGGAATAGCTTCTACCCACTTAGTAACGTAATCAACAGCAACTAAAATATGTGTATATCCATTAGAGGTAGGAAAAGGTCCCATATAATCAAAGCCCCAAACATCAAATGGTTCAATAACAAGTGAATAATTCATAGGAATTTCTTGACGTCTACTAATATTACCAATTCTTTGACATTCATCACAAGATAAGACAAACTTATGGGCATCCTTGAAGAGAGTAGGCCAATAAAAACCAGATTGCAATACCTTATGTGCAGTTCTATCTCCAGCGTGGTGTCCTCCATAAGCTTCGGAGTGACACTTGCATAGGATCTGTTCCTGTTCATGCTCAGGTACACAACGTCTAATAACACCATCTACTCCTTCTTTATAAAGATGTGGGTCATCCCAAAAGTAATGTCTCAAATCATAGAAAAACTTTTTCTTTTGCTGGTATGTGAAACTAGGTGGTATAAATTTAGCAACAATGTAATTAGCATAATCAGCATACCATGGAGTACTACGAGAAGTACTTATGACATTTAATTGCTCATCAGGAAAGCTATCATCAATAGGTAGTGGGTCAACAAGAACATTTTCTAACCTAGACAAGTTGTCTGCAACGGGGTTCTCAGCTCCCTTTCTATCAACAATATGCAAACCAAATTCTTGTAGCAAGAGAACCCATCTAATAAGTCTAGGTTTAACATCTTTATTTTCCATCAAATATTTAATAGCAGCATGATCAGTGTGAATAATTACTTTAAAATCAACGATATAAGGTCTGAACTTATCACATGCAAATACAACTGCTAAGAATTCTTTTTCAGTAGTAGCATAGTTTCTTTGAGCATTGTCTAGAGTCTTACTAGCATAATGGATAGCATTTTATTTCTTATCAACTCTTTGCCCAAGAACAGCACCTACAGCATAATCACTAGCATCACACATAATTTCAAAGGGTAAATTCCAGTCAGGTGGCTGAACAATAGGTGCAGAGATCAATGCTTTCTTAAGTATTTCAAATGCTTCTACACAATCATCATCAAATACAAAAGGTATATCTTTTTGTAATAAATTAGTCAGAGGCCGAGAAATTTTTGAGAAGTCCTTAATGAACCTCCTATAAAATCCGGCGTGACCACGGAAACTTCTTATACCTTTAATGTCCTTGGGACATGGCATCTTTTCAATAGCATCAACCTTGGCTTTATCAACTTCAATACCTCTTTCAGAAACTTTATACCCCAAGACAATACCTTCATTAACCATAAAGTGGCACTTTTCCCAATTCAAGACAAGATTAGTTTCTTCACATCTCTGCAAAACTCGATCAAGATTGCTCAAGCAATCATCAAAAGAGGATCCATAGGAGGAAAAGTCGTCCATGAAAACCTCACAAATCTTTTCACAAAAGTCAGAGAATATAGCCATCGTGCATCTTTGAAATGTAGCAGGTGCATTACATAAACCAAAAGGCATACGTCTATAAGAAAAAGTACCAAAAGGGCATGTAGAAGTAGTCTTTGATTTATCTTTAGCCGACACAGGTATTTGCGAGAAACCAGAATAACCATCTAGGAAGCAATAATGTGTATGTTTGCATAATCTTTCTAGCATTTGATCAATAAAAGGTAAGGGGTAATGATCTTTCTTAGTAGCTTTATTCAATTTTCGGAAATCAATTACCATCCTATAACCTGTAATAATTCTTTGCAGGATCAATTCATCTTTATCATTCGGAACGACAGTAACACCTCCCTTCTTAGGGACACAATGAACAGGACTTACCCACTGACTATCAGCAACGGGATAAATTATACCTGCCTCCAGAAGCTTTAGTATTTCTTTTCTTACCACTTCTTTCATCTTATGATTAAGCCTTCGTTGATGATCACGAACCGGTTTGGCATCTTCTTCCAAATTTATTTTATGTTGACATAGGGTGGGACTAATGCCCTTAAGATCATCAAGAGTATATCCAATAGCAGCATGGTGCTTCTTCAGAGTTTTCAATAATCTCTCTTCTTCATGCTCTGAAAGGTTAGCACTAATAATAATAGGATATATTTTCTTTTCATCAAGATAAGCATATTTAAGATTATCAGGCAACGGTTTAAGCTCAAACACGGGATCACCCTTGGGTGGAGGAGGATCTCCTAGGATTTCAACAGGCAAATTGTGTTTCAGAATGGGTTCCTGTTTAAAGAATACTTCATCTATCTCCCTTTTTTCATTCATAAACATATCATTTTCATGGTCTAGCAAATAATGTTCTAGAGGATCACTAGGAGGTACGGCAATAGAAGCAAGACCAATAATTTCATCCTTACTAGGCAATTCTTCTTCACGGTGTTGTTTACTAAACTTAGAGAAATTAAACTCATGAATCATATCATCCAAGCCAATAGTAACAACATTCTTTTCACAATCTATTCTAGCATTGACAGTGTTCAAGAAAGGTCTACCAAATATAATGGGGAAAAAGCTATCTTGTGGGGAACCAAGAACAAGAAAACATGCAGGATATTTAGTTTTACCACACAAGACTTCAACATCTCTAACAATTCCCATTGGCAATAAGGTATCTCTATTGGCAAGTTTAATTGTAACATAAATATCTTCTATTTCAGCGGGTGCAATTTCATGCTTAATTTCTTCATACAAGGTAATAGGTATAACACTAGCACTAGCACCCATATCACATAAGCCATGATAACAATGATCTCCTATTTTAACAGAAATAGCAGGCACGCCTACCACAGGTCTATGTTTATCTTTAGCGCCAGGTTTAGCAATTCTAGCAGATTCACCACAGAATTGAATAACATGCCCATCAATATTATCAGACAAGAGATCTTTAACAATAGCAATATTAGGTTCTACTTTGACTTGCCCAGGAGGTGTAGAAGTTCTAATATTGCTTTTACGAACCACAGTTGAAGCCTTAGCATGATCCTTTATTCTAACAGGGAAAGGTGGTTTCTCAACATAAGAGGTAGGAACAATAGGATCATTATAAGTGACAGTCTTTTCTTCAACTTTAGCAGCTACTTTTACTTCTATGGGAGGATGATATTTAAACCACTTCTCCTTGGGGAGATCAACATAAGTAGCAAAAGATTCACAGAAAGAAGCTACTATCTCAGAGTCAATCCATATTTAGTGCTAAACTTACGGAAAATATCGGTATCCATAAACGATTTAACACAATCAAACTTAGATGTCATACCTGACTCCTTACCTTCGTCGAGGTCCCAATCTTCAGAGTTGCGTTTAATTCTATCCAATAAATTCCATCTGAATTCAATAGTCTTCATCATAAAAGAGCCAGCACAAGAAGTATCAAGCATGGTTTGATTATTATGAGAAAGTCGAGCATAAAAACATTGAATAATTATTTCTCTCGAGAGCTCATGATTGGGGCATGAATATAACATTGATTTAAGCCTCCCCCAAGCTTGAGCGATGCTTTCTCCTTCGCAAGGCCAAAAATTATATATATAGTTGCAATCACGATGAACAAGATGCATAGGATAATATTTTCGATGAAATTCCAATTTCAATCTTTTGTAGTTCCATGATCTCGTATCATCACATAGCCTATACCATGTCAATGCATCTCCCTTCAAAGATAAAGGGAAGACCTTCTTCTTAACAACATCATCGGGTATACCTGCAAGCTTAAATAGTCCACAAACTTCATCCACATATATTAGGTGCTCATCAGGATGCTTTGTTCCATCTCCTACAAAAGGATTAGCTAGCAGTTTTTCCATCATACCCGAAGGAAATTCAAAGGGAACATTTTCATATTCATTTTCAGTAGGTTCATTAGGTTGAGGAGCAACTCTTTGTTCTACTGGTCGGGGTGAAGATACCCCGAACAAGCCCCTCAGAGGATTACTTGCCATAGTAACAAGCGACAGTAAATTTCAGCACACTATATAAATTTTACCTTACCAAATTCCACCTACCAAAGGCGCTTCACTCCCCGGCAATGGCGCCAGAAAAGAGTCTTGATGACCCACAAGTACAGGGGATCTATCGTAGTCCTTTCGATAAATAAGAGTGTTGAACCTGATACGTCTCCATCGTTTCTACTTTTCCAAACACTTGTGCCCTTGTTTTGGACTCTAACTTGTATGATTTGAATGGAATTAACCCGGACTGACGCTGTTTTCAGCAGAATTGCCATGATGTTGTTTTATGTGCAGAAAACAAAAGTTCTCGGAATGACCTGAAACTCCACAGAATATCTTAGAATAAATAATAAAAAATCATCGCCAAAGATGAAGACCAGGGGCCCACACCCTGTCCACGAGGGTGGGGGCGCGCCCCCTACCTTGTGGGCCCCCTGGAGACCCTCCGACGCCAACTCCAACTCCATATATTGGCTTTCGAGGAGAGAAAAATCAGAGAGAAGAAATCATCATGTTTTATGATACGGAGTCGCCGCCAAGCCCTAATCTCTCTCGGGAGGGCTGATCTGGAGTCCGTTCGGGGCTCAGGAGAGGGGGATTCATCGTCGTCATCATCATCAACCATCCTCCATCACCAATTTCATGATGCTCACCGCCGTGCGTGAGTAATTCCATCGTAGGCTTGCTGGACGGTGATGGGTTGTATGAGATTTATCATGTGATCGAGTTAGTTTTGTTAGGGTTTGATCCCTAGTATCCACTATGTTCTGAGATTGATGTTGCTATGACTTTGCTATGCTTAATGCTTGTCACTAGGACCCAAGTGCCATGAATTCAGATCTGAACCTATTATGTTTTCATGAATATATGTGAGTTCTTGATCCTATCTTGCAAGTCAATAGTCACCTATTATGTGTTATGATCCGACAACCCCGAAGTGACAATAATTGGGATACTTATCAGTGATGACCATAGTTTGAGGAGTTCATGTATTCACTATGTGCTAATGCTTTGTTCCGGTTCTCTATTAAAAGGAGGCCTTAATATCCCTTAGTTTCTAATAGGACCCCGCTGCCACGGGAGGGTAGGACAAAAGATGTCATGCAAGTTCTTTTCCATAAGCACGTATGACTATATTCGGAATACATGCCTACATTACATTGATGAATTGGAGCTAGTTCTGTGTCACCCTATGTTATGACTGTTACATGACGAACCGCATCCGGCATAATTATCCATCGCTAATCCGGTGCCTACGAGTTTTCCATATACTGGTCTTCGCTTATTTACTTTTCCGTTGCTACTGTTACAATCACTACAAAATACCAAAAACATTACTTTTGTTGTCTTTACTTTTGTTACCGTTACCATCACTATCATATTACTGTGCTACTAAACACTTTGCT
>LR880968.1:875106588-875126748 GCA_904067115.1 Aegilops sharonensis | reverse complement strand
GGAGTCCTGGATTAGGGGGTCCTCGGACAGCCGGACTATATACTTTGGCCGGACTGTTGGACTATGAAGATACAAGATTGAAGACTTCGCCCCGTGTCCGGGTGGGACTCTCCTTTGCGTGGAAGGCAAGCTTGGCAGTTCGGATATGTAGATCTCCTCCCTTGTAACCAAATCTGTGTAACCCTAGCCCCCTCCGGTGTCTATATAAATCGGAGGGTTTAGTCTGTAGGACAAGAACAATCATAATCATAGGCTAGCTTCTAGGGTTTAGCCTCTACGATTTCGTGGTAGATCAACTCTTGTAATACTCATATCATCAAGATCAATCAAGCAGGAAGTAGGGTATTACCTCCATCGAGAGGGCCCGAACCTGGGTAAACATTGTGTCCCCCACCTCTTGTTACCATCCGCCTTAGACGCACAGTTTGGGACCCCCTACCCGAAATCCTCCGGTTTTGACACCGACACCCCTAAACCTTTTAGTACTGGTTGGTGTTACGAACCGGTACTAAAGGTCTCCCCGCCCCCGGCGCTGGCTCGTGCCACGTGGTGGCCCTTTAGTGATGGTTCGTGTTGAACCGGTACTAAAGGAGGGGGGCCTTTAGTCCCCACCCTTTAGTGTCGGTTACAGAACCGGCAAGGCCTTACCAACCGGTGCTAAAGCCCGATTATGCACTAGTGTTAGCTCAATTATTTGGATTGTAGGACCTTCATAAGAACATTGGCGCATTCAAATAGTAAGGATTTTTTCGATTCCTACATTTTTTAGTTCCTGTAATCCAAATAAGCCCTTAAAATTTTCATCATTATAATTTACGAAGACAATCTGCAAGCCGGACTCATCGTCATTGAAGCCTGGTTCAGGGGCTACTGAGGGAGTCCTAGATTAGGGGGTCCTCGGACAGCCGGAGTATATACTTTGGCCGGACTGTTGGACTATGAAGATACAAGATTGAAGACTTCGTCCCGTGTCCGGGTGGGACTCTCCTTTGCGTGGAAGGCAAGCTTGGCAGTTCGGATATGTAGATCTCCTCCCTTGTAACCGAATCTGTGTAACCCTAGCCCCCTCCGATGTCTATATAAACCGGAGGGTTTAGTCTGTAGGACAAGAATAATCATAATCATAGGCTAGCTTCTAGGGTTTAGCCTCTACGATTTCGTGGTAGATCAACTCTTGTAATACTCATATCATCAAGATCAATCAAGCAGGAAGTAGGGTATTACCTCCATCGAGAGGGCCCGAACCTGGGTAAACATTGTGTCCCCCACCTCTTGTTACCATCCGCCTTAGACGCACAGTTTGGGACCCCCTACCCGAGATCCGCCGGTTTTGACACCGACACCCCTAAACCTTTTAGTACTGGTTGGTGTTACGAACCGGTACTAAAGGTCTCCCCGCCCCCGGCGCTGGCTCGTGCCACGTGGTGGCCCTTTAGTGATGGTTCGTGTTGAACCGGTACTAAAGGAGGGGTGCCTTTAGTCCCCACCCTTTAGTGCCGGTTACAGAACCGGCAAGGCCTTACCAACCGGTGCTAAAGCCTGATTCTGCACTAGTGTTAGCTCAATTATTTGGATTGTAGGACCTTCATAAGAACATTGGCGCATTCAAATAGTAAGGATTTTTTCGATTCCTACATTTTTTAGTTCCTGTAATCCAAATAAGCCCTTAAAATTTTCATCATTATAATTTACAAACATATAAATACATTTTTACGTACAAGATTTTGTCAGATATTTTTAAAATTTCAAAAGTTCAATTTTATTTTTTAATATTGCGCTCGATGAATCTTTCGCTCCCAAACCTTGAGAAGTTTTATGGCGAAAGTTGCATAAATAAGAAGATGGTATCTTTGTAACCGTGGAGTCTTTTACGACCATTTATTACCCTAATCAAAGCACATGGAATAGGTGTCTGTGAGCGTTGCGAGGGGCACATATAAGCAAACCTATTGATGTTGATAGCCCACCAGGCAGCCACACATCAGTGGGAGAGGCCCTGAGAAGAAGGTGTATCTCCCCGCGTTGAAGCATTAGAGAGAGATATGACGACTGAAAAATACATTTATCTAAACATTTTTAGTTACTTATAAACATTAAGTTAACAATATTAATTGTGTTCTCCAATGAAACAATTGCAATTTAACTAATGTCTTTACTATACCTAACAGTACTATTCACATTTAATAAAAAAATATTAGATTTCACTATTGTACATTTCAGTTTTCCCATTGTTACAAACACAGAAGTATTATGACAGAGCACCATTTGTCATCAATATTCTACGATATTTCACTGCCAAAAATGTGTTTAAATATAACTAAGGCAAAAGTAGATGGCAATATCACATTTATTTATGTAATAATTTGTATCATTAATTAGATGTGTACATATTGTGACCATGTATAGTTTTTCTTATCTAATAAATATCCTAATAAAAGTTTCTAGAGTAGGGCTGCCTGAGTAATAGAAAATTGAAGAGTGTTTTTTTGCGGGGGTAAAAGCAGATTTATTCCAAAGTTATAGAGTTGCAATCGAGAGGCAAAAAATCCTCGATACAAGGGGTCATAGGTGTAACCACACGGCGGGGGTACACTTGGTACAACTATAATTTCCTAGACGATCGACCACTCTATTTTGTTCCCTCTTAATCCTCTGTGGAATAAACTCCCTAGGGTCTGATTTCTAGAACAAGATGCCCATAGGTCGACCATGTCAATCCATCGCCTGATAGGATGGATAGAGCCTCTAAAGAATCTGATTGTGGACAATGACTGAAAGGGCTAAAAGATGGATAGCAAGAGCTATCCTTTGCATCAACACATTCTTTCAACAAAAAGATATTACCCTGGCCTCTGCATCAAATGATGCACACAGCCATTGTATTAAATTTGAACCAAGTTCAAGTCATTGAGTACAACACAATAAGAAAAATAAAAAGTAAAAGACAAAACCATAATCGGCCGGGCCGGAGATTACATCGCTCATCCACATAATCGACGAGTGGCTCACCGGCCAAACTGGTTGAATAAACCATGTGTTGCCGTTTTCTTCCGGCCCAAATATGCTGGTTTTCAAAACATTTTGGAGTATTGATTTTTTTTTGCCACGACTCTCAGGAATGTCATTTTGTGCTGAAATTTTGCAGGCATACAAAACATTTGTCCATACCACAAAAAAATCAGAATTTTTTGATTTCTTTTACTTTTTTTTGTGATTTTACTTTTCATGAGCACGCATTTGAGCTCGGGGTGAGAATAAGACATTCGTGTCGTTGGATCTTAATCTAATGGCATAGAAAACCGACTTTCCCAAAATTATTTTTTAGACAATGTATAGCCTGTCCTTTTTTCCTAGGAAATAGTGTAGATTTCATTCCTCGATTTTTTATAAATTATTAGAGCATCTCTGGCCGATCACCTAAAAAGCTATAGAGGAGTAAAAGTTAGCCGGCACCTAACCGGACTCCTAAACTTCATAGGGGAATCAAAAGTTTACTCCTACGCCCCACGGCCGTTTATTTTTACTTGGCTGCCCACCGCTCGAGTAAAAAAATCTTCTCCCCCTCGATTGGACCGCCACCTCCGCGTCGCATCTACTCCGGTGCCTCCCTTCCCATCCTCGCCGGCCATCCGCCGGCAATTCATAGGACCCGCCACGTTCCTCATCCACCCGGATTTGGGCCTCTCTTGTCGTCGCCGGTGCATACATCGGCAGATACACGATCCTCGCTGTTGGCGCCGGATTGGACGCATCCGGTTGTTCTTCGGATTGGACGCAAATGGATGGGGTGAGTGCTTGTTTCTACTGTTGTTCTTCAGATTCGTCAAATTGTAGCTTATTGTTTACTCAAAACTGTGTGTAGGATGGATGCAAGATTTGGTATTGGGAAGAAGAATGCATCGATCATTGATAACGATTTTTTTATAGATGCTCATGTACTACTTGCTAGAGTAGATACTAGAGATGGGAAAATACACAGGAGCTCCTCGGTGCTCTACACCTCTATAAGATTATTAAATATAAAAAATACCAAAAAATCATTTTTTTTAATTTGGGGATATCAAAGCTAGGTTCCCAATCTACTCCCGTGTGAAGTTTCGTGAAAAAATACCGGAAAACGTATCCTTGGTGAAGGAAATACTATCCGAACAAAAATCCATCAAAACAGTTTGTCTCTATTCATAGGATTTTTTTCTTTCTTGCCACAAATATGTTTCCTGGTATTTTTCATGAAAATTCACATGAAAGTAGATCGGACACCCAAGTTTGATATCCCCAAATCCCAGCTTTTTTCAAATTTCTTGGTATTATTTTGAACTTAATGTTCATATAGGGGGTGAAGCACCCAGATGCTACAAATCTGCTTCCAGAGAGATAAGACTAGAGACGAAGTAATATCAAATTATGCAGAAACCAAGAAGAAAGAAGTGTCCAAGCTCGACAAGCCAATTAAGAAAATCAACAATATTGAAACTGAAGACATAGATAAAATGTTTATCCAACTAGTGGGAGAAGTTATCGAAGTTGGATTTCTATCAAGTGTGTATCTTTTTTCTTGTGATTTTTTTATCAGTTCCCTTAGCAAAGAATTGGCAAATTATGTACTTCGGCGTATCAAGATGTCGTTTAATAAATAAAAAAATAGTTAAAGTTTATTTTAAGGGCCGAAAGTGAAATAAACTTGACCAAAAGAAAATTTGCTCCTCTAAATTTAGGAGACTGGTTAGGTCCGGCTAAAACTTAGTGAAGTAAAAATACTCCACTAAGATTTCCTCGATGGTTTACTCCTCTATTTTTTAGGTTCCGCTAGAGATGCTCTTAGTAAGTCAAAAGTGGACCGAATAAACGCCAAAACACGTAAAATTGTTTGGTCAAACGGATTAGTAACTACTTAACTTATAATAATCTTACTAACGCACCGAAACGTACTACTACTTGAGAGTTGAGACGGAATCATAGTTTTCTTTGGAGCGAAGCAAAGTCCGAGACAACAAAGCCAGCCAACCCGATCGCTCATCCACGTGTCCGGACGGACGGTCGAGATTCTCCTCGCGGTGGAGCAGGTGGATCCAGGCAGGGCTCTACGCGCACACGGGCCACGGCACACCCCCCTCACCCCTCCCCATCGTCTCCTTGCTCTGGCCGTCGCTCGTTAGATTAGATCGAAACCCCACCCACGCGCCAGCCGCGTCCTCCACTCGATTACCCACATGTCGATGCTGGAAGCCTTCTTCGGCAAGGGCGCCGGCGGCGGCGGCGGCTTCCGCGCCGCCAAGTGGTACGCTTTCTTCCCTGGGAGCTGAGTTCTTGCTCTGATTTCGATTCGATTCGATCCATTTCCTGATCTGCTCTGGGGGTGGTGAAAAAACGCAGCAAGACGCTGCTCAAGCTGTCCATCCCGCGGATAAAGCTGCTGCGGAACCGCCGGGAGCTGCAGCTGCGCCAGATGCGCCGGGACATCGCCAAGCTCCTCGAGGCCGGCCAGGAAGCCACCGCCAGAATCAGGGTACGGATTCCAAGGGGTTACTGTGGGCTAGCTTATGGGGCGGCAGAGTGGGATTTGGTTCTTGGACTTTGGTGGTGGGGGTGGGGATTAATCGCTTCTTCTCTGTGGTGTGGTCGCAGGTGGAGCACATCATCCGGGAGGAGAACATGATGGCGGCGCAGGAGATCCTGGAGCTCTTCTGCGAGCTCGTCGCAGTTCGCCTGCCCGTCATAGAGGCCCAAAAGTTTGTCACCTGTCCTGTCCTCTTCTTATTCAGTAACCAACTAACCATATATGCTATTGTTTGTAGATTACTCTGTGTCAGAACTTTATTTTTCTGTCTTTCATAGTGAGACGATGCATTGTAGCTTTTTGAGTCTCCATCTGTCTAGACTAGACAGAATTACCTGGGTGGAGGCACTCACTAAATTATCATTCATATGTCCTTCATCAATTTGTTGTTGAAAGTGTATCCTCTCAAATGTGGTTGTTCAACGGTTTTCATAGGCTTGCAGCTAAATTGGTTGTCCCAACCTGTTAAATTCCTTTCCTGCTTCAGGGAATGCCCTATAAATCTCAAAGAGGCAATATCCAGCATCTGTTTTGCTGCTCCTAGGTGTTCAGATTTGCCTGAACTGATGCAAGTCCAATGATGTTTGTGACTAAATAATGACTTTTTTTTCTTGGCATATAATGAACTTATAGCTCTCTCTAGTCCCAGAGTTCGCCCAAGTCTGTTGTTAGTGCTCAGTTGTTTTTGCAGTTGAATGATGGATGTGGCATGTGATGAATGCCATCTCTATTCAACTTTAAATCTTGATTTTTTCCAAAAAGAAGCCCATGTGCTTTGTTTCAAACGTGTAATGAAATGCATAATGTCAGTTCGTCTCTGTAACAGATTATGTCAGATCTTAATTTTTCCGTAAATACTGAGACGATGCATATCTGGTGGCCCCTAAGCATAAGATTGTTGCTTCCTTTTGACCTTTTCCAAACAGAACGAAAGACCTGGTTTTATATGCATACTGCTGTTTGTGCAGTGTAGTTCTTTGGGTCTCCATCTGTCTAGGCACAATTCCCTGGGTGGAGGCACATCAATAAATTATGCTTCATATATCCTTAATCAATTTGTTCTTGAAGTTTATCCTCTCAAATGTGGTGGTTATACAATTTTCATAAGCTTGCAGCTAAATTGGTCGTCTTAACCTGTTAATTTTTTTCCTTCTTCAGGGAATGCCCTATAGATCTCAAAGAGGCAATATCCAGCATCTGTTTTGCTGCTCCTAGGTGTTCAGATTTGCCTGAACTGATGCAAGTCCAAATGATGTTTGCAACTAAATATGGAAAAGAGTTTGTTGCTGCAGCTGCAGAACTTATGCCGGATTCTGGGGTCAACCGTCAGGTCATATGCCAACTTCCATGATAAGAAGTAATCTATTTATGTTACTTAACCATTAGATTGATGCTGACACGATTCGAATCAATACCTATGCAGATAATTGAACTACTTTCAATACGTCCTCCTCCAGTAGATATAAAGATGAAGCTGCTGAAGGAGATTGCTGAGGAGCATGAGATCGACTGGGATCCATCAGAAACAGAGACGGAATATCTTAAACCCCATGAAGATCTATTGGTTAGTGTTTACATACAGGAAACTATGGTTGGTTCGTTATTTTGAATCTCACCTTGTAACATGTTCCCTTTCATTAGAATGGACCAACCTACTTCAGTGGTTCAACGCTGCCACTTCCAAAGGAGAAACATGAGGAACCAGTAGTTGCAAGTGCCGCTGACGAACCTGGTGAAGATTATGAATCTGATGGCGGCTTTGACTCACTGGATTTGCCTGAAGTCCCAAAAGCAGCAATTCGTCCAGTTTCTGGTACTCAATCAACCCCAGATATTGGTCCACATGTGCAAAGCTCACAGTCGGCTGCTCATGATTTCTCAAACCCACCTGACTTGGAAGAGAATCCAACAGCTGATGCTGCGTTCTATAATTATCTGAAAAGTTCAGAGCCCCCAGTTTCTCCACAATTTGCTCAGCCAAGGATGCCAGCTTTGCCAGATGAAAAGAAGCAATTTGTTCCTTTTGTCTCTCCCCCACCATTTGCTTCTGCTTCTTCTATGGAGAGAAGTGACTCGGTTCCCTTAAATTCTCCTCCAGTGAAGCCAACAGAGCAAGAATTCTTCACAAGGTCAGTTGATGAAGTGACTGCTCCCCAAACACCCAAAGATTTCAACATGTTCTCGAAGCGTCCAGAACAGGTGCATTCGATCTCTCCTATAGAGAGCGGGGAAAATATTGATATGGATGGCGTGGTTTCAGCTGCCCAAACAGCTGCTGATTCAGCAGAGCGAGCTGCATCGGCAGCACGTGCTGCTGCAAACCTTGCGAAACTGTGCATTGCCGATCTAAAGAAGAACACTAGGGTTTATGAGAGCCACAGTGATGGTAGCCAAAAGGAAAGTCATCATCAAACTGAGCAGAAACCGGTATTTGATCATCAGGACTCTTTTTCCAATGACCTTGAGGGTTATGCACCATCTCATGTGCCTCAGAGATCAACATCGATGGAGGACGATCCATTCTCCTACCCCAACCTCTTCTCATCGAAGCCTTGAGTTCTAGTTATCTGCAAATTAGTCGTTGAGCCTGGTTTGAAGTCATTGCGGCCACATTGTTTGTGAAGCCTTGTTTGGTCCCCCAAGTGTTTGGGTATTTCTTGGAGAATTCTGTGTATGCTGAGTTGATACAGAAAAAGAAGGGTGCAGCGGTTTCACCAGCACTGCCTTTGTTTATAATGTGTGAATTGTAAATGCGTGGATGTTGTATGACATTTGAAACATGAAACCTGTAGCGGAAACAACAATCTGAACTCATGTAGTTAGATGTTCTTTATATATATATATTTTCCACTTATAGTGAATAACATTTATCTGAATCTGGTGAAACTTTATGTGGTAACTATTTCTTTTGTTTTATTTCAATGCTAGTCATACTCGTGTTTTACTAGCCTTTTTTGAGACAAGTGCCTGAAATATCTCACTCACCTTGGGATGATTGATTGGAAGGGAACTGAAAATGGTTCAGTTTCTTCTAATATCTCAACTTGGCTGGTTCATCCGGTCAGGAAACAATATATAAGTACTATAGTACTCCCTCCGTCCGGAAATACTTGTCGGAGAAATGGATGTATGTAGATGTATTTTAGTTATAGATACGTCCATTTTTATCCATTTCTCCGACAAGTATTTTGGGACGGAGGGAGTACTAAACAGGGGATCTCGTTTTGGTTGAAAATCCCATATACCCAAATGGTTCCGGTGGCAATTGGTTGTTCTCGGGCCAGTCATATACCCCAAGAACGAAAAGCAAGAAGTTGGGGAAATATCAAACAGGGGGTCTAGTTAGGTTGAAAATCCCTCATTAAATATGCACTCCCTTCGTTCCTAAATATAAGTTTTTTTAAGAGATTTCAATATGGAAAACATATGGAGCAAAATAAATGAATCTATACTCTAAACTTAGTCTATATACATCCGTATTTAGTCATCTCTGAAAAGACTTATATTTAGGAACAAAGAGAGTACTCCCTCCGTCCAAAAAAGTTTGTCCCTCAAATCGATGATACATCCATCCATTTGAAAGACAAGCTTGAGACAAGTTTTTTCGGACAAGTATATAAAGTCAAAAAAATAAGCTACAAATTCGGGCTGCCCAGCTTATATTCCATTCCGTTTGAAGATCAATTGCAAAAGAACACACATGTACTTGGACATTCCGATTATTTTTCACGATCGTCCAAGATCCAACTCCGAGCTTTGCAGCACATGGTTCCACATGAATCTAGCCCCTCCCCAAGCAATCTCAAAGCAACGTAGTTCATGACAGTACAGAACATTCTAATTGTTCCCTCGATCTGCAATCCCCCAGCCTTCATCTTCATTTTTCATTCAACTGATAAGGGCATCTCCTACGCCGACTCTCAAACCGGACATGGTACCCGTCTGCGGACTGAGGGGGACCAGTCCGCGAACACAAATGCAGGAGCAGGTCATCCATACGAATCTTCTGGTAAAATCTAATAATGCAGGAGTTGGATGAGACATACTTATTTCTCATCTAGGCGAGAGCTAAACACATCTCTAAATCTAACTATCCAAAGGTGGTGTTTATGGGTGTCAGCGTTTGAACAGTCGATGCCACTCATGGCACACCAGTACACCACACATGCACTGGCCGTGAATCAACTAGTACAAACTAGCACACGTGACAAGCTAATAAAAGCCTGCAACTATACAATGCCTTGAGGTATGGTACCCGGCCGGTACCAAATTCACAGAGTCATTTGAATTTTCATCAAAGATTCGTGCCTGTCTCATGATGCGATCTACTCATCTTTGGCTCTGGGATCTACATACTGCTGAGCGCGTTGGCTAATTAGAATTCTTCATCTTCGGAATATATGAACGATCTATCACCTTCGTGTACATCATTTAGGAATGGTGGTTCATCTCCGGCTCGGAGATATCTGAACTCCTTGGAGGCGCTGATCTAAGAAAGCTAAAGCATTTCATAATGTCAAGCCGGCAAGTCGGGCACGTGGACGCCCTGCCGAACCACGGCTCGATGCACGGTGTATGGAAGGCATGTGAGCACGGCAGCCGGACCTTCTCCTCGTCGTCCTCAGCCTCCAAGCCCAACAAACAGATGGCACACACCTCATCAGGCTCACGGTCACGGCGGCGCTTTCGGCCACAGAGTGCCACAACTCCGGCGGGAGCCTTGGTTTCCGCGGCGGTGGCTTCTTTGCAAGCGAGGAGCAGCGCCTTGGCCTCGTAGACCAGGGTTATACAGATCTGGGGTATTTCGAGCTCTAATTCGTAGCAAGGGACGACCCCACCGGCGGCGACGATCTCGTCGATCTCACGGCCAACGTGCTCCACGATCCCCGTGGCCAGGTCAGCGGGCGTTTGAATTGCATCCGCAGCGTCGGCGGGGAGTTGGTACTCGCTTTCGCTGGCGAGCATATCTCGGATGAGCTCGCCGCAGAGCTTGCTGCACTGGAAGACGGCGTGATCTCTGCTCTCGAACTGTAGGTCGACCTTCCTGACGGCTTGATTGGTCACGTCGACCGGTCGGCGCGCCGCGTGGGACAAGACCAGGCCGCCACGCAAGCGCACAGTGGACGGCTCGTCGCTCAGCTTGACGACGACGCTGAGGGTCACTTCTCCCCGGAAACGGAAGCGGGTCTCCGACGCAGCCGCCGCCTGCGGCCACGGCGGCAGTGCTTCCATGGCCGCCGCTGGCGTACCCGTAGCGTCCATGGCCAGCGGGGACCGGCGGAGAGGAAAAACAATCGAGGAGGAGGCACCCCGCACCCCTTATGATCTGCGTGCGAGGCTGCGCATGTCTCTTATGAAAGCGCGGGCACTACGCAGACTAGGAAACGGATTGGAGGCTGCGTGCAGGACATGCTCATCATCATGGGTAATTACACTTTTTTTTTTCGAGGCATATGGGCAATTACTCATGGCCTCCAACTAACTAAGGTGGGCTTTTCCTAACCGGAGTTAATTATGTGGCCCTTTGAAGAGATTTCCTATGCTACGCTAGTTGCGCAGAATTTATTACTCGCACAGGTCCGTGATGACCTCGCCCAGTACGAAGGATCACCCACTTTCTTAGATTGCAGTGTTTTTTTNCTGACGGCTTGATTGGTCACGTCGACCGGTCGGCGCGCCGCGTGGGACAAGACCAGGCCGCCACGCAAGCGCACAGTGGACGGCTCGTCGCTCAGCTTGACGACGACGCTGAGGGTCACTTCTCCCCGGAAACGGAAGCGGGTCTCCGACGCAGCCGCCGCCTGCGGCCACGGCGGCAGTGCTTCCATGGCCGCCGCTGGCGTACCCGTAGCGTCCATGGCCAGCGGGGACCGGCGGAGAGGAAAAACAATCGAGGAGGAGGCACCCCGCACCCCTTATGATCTGCGTGCGAGGCTGCGCATGTCTCTTATGAAAGCGCGGGCACTACGCAGACTAGGAAACGGATTGGAGGCTGCGTGCAGGACATGCTCATCATCATGGGTAATTACACTTTTTTTTTTCGAGGCATATGGGCAATTACTCATGGCCTCCAACTAACTAAGGTGGGCTTTTCCTAACCGGAGTTAATTATGTGGCCCTTTGAAGAGATTTCCTATGCTACGCTAGTTGCGCAGAATTTATTACTCGCACAGGTCCGTGATGACCTCGCCCAGTACGAAGGATCACCCACTTTCTTAGATTGCAGTGTTTTTTTTCTGGGGTTTTTGTATTTTATTTTTTGCTGGGTTCCTCAGGTTTTCATCCTTTTTGGTATGTTTTTCTAATTTTTCTGCCTTTATTATTATTATTATTATTGGTGTTTTTTAATTTGCATTTTCCCAACATTCATGATCAATTTTAAATTTGTCAACACATATTTCAAATTCGTGAGCATTTTTTAAATTTTTTATTTTTTAGAATAGCAAGATATTGAAATTCGTGTACATTTAAAAAAATTGTAAACATTTTTAGAATCTGATTTTTTGCACCAGCCGAACTGGACTTGCCTTGGGCCGCAGCGCTCATCGACTGAAGCTATTGTGGTGCTACCTTACTGAATGTGCAGCTCATGAAGCACCTTGTGTTCCTGGCCACCGCCGCCATGAGCCTGTGAAGGTGCAGTTTGGGAAGCCTAGGAGGTTGTGGAGCATCCTCACCTCGATGGAAGGCAGCAAGGAGGTCCCCGCCGGTCCACACGGTTCGCGCGGTGGTGGTGTCCAATGCACACAAGGTGTATGTTGAAATGCCAGAGAGAAAGAGAGAGAGAGAGAGAGAGAGAGAGAGAGAGAGAGAGAGAGAGAGAGAGAGAGATGCTGGTGTGTGGGCCCCACCTGTCATAACAGTTAACATGGCGGTCAAAATAAACGAGTTGACTTTCTGACCACTTCAGCCTTGACGGGTGGTTCCATAAATTGTACATATGGCCCTTTTTAAATGAGAGACAAGTTTTAATCTGCACCGTTGACCTGTCTTAAAAATTGCAAACTTTTAAACCCTAGAACACATCAGAAAGGAAATAAAGAAAACAAAATATAATGTAAAACTGAATTTTGACCATGGTCAAATAATCTAGGATCTTTGTAGTACAGCAGAGAACTCGTGATTTCCACTGATAAATCTTAGTCAGACAGTAAAACCAGAGGAAGTACCAAAGTCAGCCGGCAACTTTATCTCTCTCTATATAATCATCTTGACTTTATTTCAGCACAATTCTTGATCCAGAGACATCAATACAGTCGAATTGGTCGACATATGAATACCACCATCTCGTTATTCTGTCAAACCCACAAGATATATAATTCCATCTATTTCTTGCACGGAGGGAGGGGAGCACCGCAGAGGCACTTGTTGTGCTGGAAGTTGTAGAGATCNAACGAAGTTGACTTTCTGACCATTTCAGCCCTGACCGGTGGTTCCATAAATTGTACATATGGCCCTCTTTAAATGAGACAAGTTTTAATCTGCACCGTTGACCTGTCTTAAAAATTGCAAACTTTTAAAATCCTAGAACACATCAGAAAGGAAATAAAGAAAACAAAATATAATGTAAAACTGAATTTTGACCGTGGTCAAACAATCTAGGATCTTTGTACTACACCACATAACTCGTGATTTCCACAGACAAATCTTAGTCAGACAGTTAAAACAGAGGAAGTACCAAAGCTAGCCGACAGCTTTACCTCTCTATATATAATCATCTTGACTTTATTTCAGAACAATTCTCATTCGAGAGACATCAATACAGTCGAACTGGTCGACATATGAATACCAACATCTCGTTAATTATTCTGTCAAACCCTCAAGATATATAGTTCCATATATTTCTTGCACGGAGGGAGGGGAGCACCGCAGAGGCACTTGTTGTGCTGGAAGTTGTAGAGATCGAACCTCGCCATGTTCCCGCCGGTCGGCACGGGGCCGCAGAGCCTGTTGTAGCTGACGTTGAAGAAGTTGAGGTTGGCGGCGCTCGCGACCTGCGCGGGGATGCTTCCATGGATGGCATTGTGGCTCAGGTCCAGGTGGAAGAGCTTCTCCGGGAGCACCACCACGCCTGACAGGTCGAAATCGAAGGCGTTGCGGGACAGGTCAATGTACTGCAGCTCCTTCCCACGCCCGAAGAGGCCCGTCGCGTCGCCGGTCAGGGCGTTGCGCGACAGGTCGAGGTGCGTGAAGTTCACGGCGGCGAACTCGGCCGGGATGGCCCCGGTGAGGTTGTTGTGCGACACGTCGAGGTAGACGTCCTGGCCCGCGGAAACATCGTGGGGATGGCGCCGGTGAGGCGGTTGCGGCTGAGGGTGATGCCGGGGATGACCCCCAGCGACACCGGGATGGCGCCGCTGAGCGAGTTGAAGGAGAGGTCGAGCTGGGTGAGCTTCTTGAGCTTGCCCAAGGAGGACGGCACGGGACCCGACACCCCCGTCCATGAGATCTCGAGCCTGGAGAGGTTGGCGAGCTTGCCTATGGCCGGCGGTATGGGGCCCGACAGCCCCGGGAGATGGTGCAGGAAGTGGTCCTCCAGGTGGGTGAGACCGGCGATGGTGCTGGGGATTGTGCTCGTGAAGCTGGGGTCCTGGAAGACGGAGAAGCCCACGACGCGGCCGGTGGAGCGGTCGCAGGCGACGGCGAACCAGTCGCAGCAGGGTGTGCCGGGCGCCCATGACGAGGACCAGGACTCCGGGAAGGCGAGAGCAGCACCGCCTTGTCGTCGGGGTGGCAATCCTTGTAAGTAAGCTCCCGAGAGGGCTCGGCGATGGCCCCGCCGGCGAGGAGAGAGCAGAGGAGGAGGACGAGCAGGGCGTGTGAGTACGTCCTCATCCCGTCGGCTGAGTGTGGCTTTGATGTGATTTGAGTCCACTTGGGTGTGCTGCGCCCAGCGTGTCTCTGTGTGCCCCAATGGTGGTGCATATATGTGCAGACTGGATCATCGATGCACTCGAACCACCTACTTTGAGAATTGAAGGCTGAAGCAGCTATATTGGAGTGGTATTACGTAACTAGGAGTAGTCAGAGAAGAAGACCAAGCATGGATCCACCAAGAAGATCAGCTGCATATTTGCTGACTCGCCGACCAATTCATCACAATGGAAGCATCCACCCCACACGCCGTTAGTAGCGACACGAACGTCGGAGGCGAACTTTTGGTCTATGGGACACATGTCCCTGAAATCCTCTTCGTCGGTAAGTGCATCGCGATGTGTAGCTAAAGTAGCATGTTTGCCTATACGTTATGCATTTAGACGTGGAAAGCGGCATATACATGTGAAAAACAGTGTTGTACGAGCCTAAGAACAGCACAGTACAGGATCTACTGCAGTGGCCAGACGCGTTTTGCCGTGCTTGATCTATAAATGCTGTGCTGGTTGCACACGCAAAACTTTTTGCACGCCCGATGCGCTTGTCAGAGGAGATAGACATCATAACTTTGATAAACAGAAGCTTGACTTCATCCTGCGTTCATTATTACGTTGATCCTTGATCACGTATACTTATAATAGGCAAAAAAGAAATTATTAAAAAGACGGGATACATATCTTAGAAAGAATGTAATTAGGTTAGTAAGCAAGTAGTAAATCAAGCTGTACGGTCTCATGGTAATGAGATATGATTAAGTGGTGTTTAACATGGAAAAAATGTAAGTACAGGAGGAAACAAAACTGTTTAATAGCAAAAGTTTCCTACAAGAACTGGATAAAATGCTAAAAATTATACATTAATAACAGTAAAATTTCTCTGGCATTCATACTAGTTAAAATAGAACCTTTTGTACAAGTCGTGTTTGCATGTAACGTAATAACACAGACATTAGTTAAAGATGATCGGCCAGTGGTTAGTCCGTTAGCAGTAAAAAAAAGGGAGGACAGTAAATTCTGGTAGTTGATTGGTCATACTTTAATTGAAGAGAGAATTCCTTATTTGGCCCTTTCTTAAAATTTGCTTTCCTATTTGACTCTTTAACAGCTACTATTCCTACCATTTCCAAATATAAGTCTCTTTTAAGATTCCACCACAAACTACATATATAGCAAAATGAGTAAATCTACACTCTAAGGCATGTCCATATAAGTCCGTATGTTGTCCGCATTGAAATCTTTAAAAAGACTTATTTATTTCCTCCGTTCGTACATAAAACCTTTTAAACTCCAATATGTACTACATACGGAGCAAAATGAGTGAATCTACACTTTAAAATATGTTTATATACATCTGGATGTAGTCCATATTATAAAATCTCTAAAACAACTTATATTTAGAAACGGATGGAATACTAGAGCAAGGAAGGAAGAATAAGAAAAACAGAACATAGTAACTATCCCCCCGAGTCGCAACGATGCTCACTTTTCTATTCCGTAGAGACAAATAAAAACATAGATGCTGGCTGGCCATCGCGGTAATTAGCAGTCCAGACAAACATTGATCAAAAAGCAACACCACAAGGGCGTGGACCACAAGAATGTCTTCTTTTCAGTGGACAGACGCGCTTTGCACTGGGGTGAACATCAGGAACAGTTGGGGAGAAAGTAGCTGGGGTAAATGAGTGTAGGACCACACGTCAAACTGGACCGAAGGAATCAAATACAAGAACTGCTGCTGCAGAGAACGTTGTAATACAGAACGAAAGTACATAATTATACTAATAGGCAGCTGCGGATGACCGGTGAGATTCCGGGGACAGATGTCCCCAGAAACCATTGAAGATCAAACATGTGTGACAGGGAAAGTCTCCAACAGTTTGCTTAATAATATCTCATCCAAGTTGTGGCCCGTCCGTTCTATTTGTTGTAATCTTTGTGCAAACTTGATGGGACCTCCTATATGACACGCCTGTGAGGTTTGGAACTCAAGAACTCCGCTGGTTTGAGCTTGTCACTAGCCACTGGAACTGATCAGNCGTACATAAAACCTTTTAAACTCCAATATGTACTACATACGGAGCAAAATGAGTGAATCTACACTTTAAAATATGTTTATATACATCTGGATGTAGTCCATATTATAAAATCTCTAAAACAACTTATATTTAGAAACGGATGGAATACTAGAGCAAGGAAGGAAGAATAAGAAAAACAGAACATAGTAACTATCCCCCCGAGTCGCAACGATGCTCACTTTTCTATTCCGTAGAGACAAATAAAAACATAGATGATGGCTGGCCATCGCGGTAATTAGCAGTCCAGACAAACATTGATCAAAAAGCAACACCACAAGGGCGTGGACCACAAGAATGTCTTCTTTTCAGTGGACAGACGCGCTTTGCACTGGGGTGAACATCAGGAACAGTTGGGGAGAAAGTAGCTGGGGTAAATGAGTGTAGGACCACACGTCAAACTGGACCGAAGGAATCAAATACAAGAACTGCTGCTGCAGAGAACGTTGTAATACAGAACGAAAGTACATAATTATACTAATAGGCAGCTGCGGATGACCGGTGAGATTCCGGGGACAGATGTCCCCAGAAACCATTGAAGATCAAACATGTGTGACAGGGAAAGTCTCNGGAACAGTTGGGGAGAAAGTAGCTGGGGTAAATGAGTGTAGGACCACACGTCAAACTGGACCGAAGGAATCAAATACAAGAACTGCTGCTGCAGAGAACGTTGTAATACAGAACGAAAGTACATAATTATACTAATAGGCAGCTGCGGATGACCGGTGAGATTCCGGGGACAGATGTCCCCAGAAACCATTGAAGATCAAACATGTGTGACAGGGAAAGTCTCCAACAGTTTGCTTAATAATATCTCATCCAAGTTGTGGCCCGTCCGTTCTATTTGTTGTAATCTTTGTGCAAACTTGATGGGACCTCCTATATGACACGCCTGTGAGGTTTGGAACTCAAGAACTCCGCTGGTTTGAGCTTGTCACTAGCCACTGGAACTGATCAGCTACGGTGTCTAGGCAAGCATGTAGCCTGGAGTATAAGAACTAGCAGCAGCGACAGTTTTAAAAGCATTTTTCAAAACCTCAAACATGATTTTATTGAAACAGGAATAATTTTTGATACATGCGAACATTTCTTGAAATTCCGAACATTATATTGAAAAACTTGAATTTTTTTTGAATAACGTATTTAAAAAAAAATATCGGGAACAAACTTTGATAATGGGAACATTTTTTTCGAAAAGCACAAATAATTTTTGAAATTCCCAAACATCTTTTGAGTTTGAAATGAAATTTGAAATCAGGAATATTTTTTGACATTCTGATTTTTTTAAAACGAAAACATTCATTCAATTTCCCAAACCATTTTTGAAAATTTCAAACATTTACTGAATTATTGAACAAACTTTCAAAATAACAACATTTTCTAAAATTTTGAACAATTTTTTGGAACACATGGTATTTTTTGAAAATATTGAACATTTTTTAAATTAAAAAATCAAGAAAAAAGAAAATAAGAGACAAAAAAGAAATATAAAAATGAAAATTAAACAAAAAATAAATAAATAGAAACAGAATAAATACGAGGAAAAAAACCGGAAAAGCATTGTGAGTCGATGGTTGCCAAATCCGGCTGGCTAGCTTTAGTAAAGTGGGCTGGTTCATTTTTAGTGCCCCGGGGTTTCGGCCATGCGTTGTGTTGATAGTGCAGGGATGGAGGCCGAATGACTAGTCCTCGCGCGCGAGCTCCGATAAGATCTCCGAATGGGTGAGGTAGACTACAGTAGCTACAGGATGATTCCTCTGATCCGCACGCCACTACAGTGGCGGTACCTCATTGCACACCTCCTTTGTACGAAGAATGGGGCGTCCGAGCGTCCACGGTGTAACATAATGCTCCGGGAATCATCATGATTGATACTCTCCAAGACAGCTGGTGTGATCTACCTGTGATGCAATATTGTCAGGGGTAATTCTGTTGGGGAATGTAGTAATTTCAAAAAAANAGCTTTAGTAAAGTGGGCTGGTTCATTTTTAGTGCCCCGGGGTTTCGGCCATGCGTTGTGTTGATAGTGCAGGGATGGAGGCCGAATGACTAGTCCTCGCGCGCGAGCTCCGATAAGATCTCCGAATGGGTGAGGTAGACTACAGTAGCTACAGGATGATTCCTCTGATCCGCACGCCACTACAGTGGCGGTACCTCATTGCACACCTCCTTTGTACGAAGAATGGGGCGTCCGAGCGTCCACGGTGTAACATAATGCTCCGGGAATCATCATGATTGATACTCTCCAAGACAGCTGGTGTGATCTACCTGTGATGCAATATTGTCAGGGGTAATTCTGTTGGGGAATGTAGTAATTTCAAAAAAATTTCTACGCACACGCAAGATCATGGTGATGCATAGCAACGAGAGGGGAGAGTGTGTCCACATACCCTCGTAGACCGAAAGCGGAAGCGTTATGACAACGCGGTTGATGTAGTCGTACGTCTTCACGATCCGACCGATCCAAGCACCGAACGTACGGCACCTCCGTGTTCTGCACACGTTCAGCTCGATGACGATCCCCGGACTCCGATCCAGCAGTGTGTCGGGAATGAGTTCCGTCAGCACGATGGTGTGGTGACAATGATGATGTTCTACCGACGCAGGGCTTCGCCTAAACTCCGCGACGATATGACCGAGATGTTGGGGAACGTAGCAGAAATTCAAAATTTTCCTACGTGTCACCAAGATCTATCTATGGAGAAACTAGCAACGAGGGGAAGGAGAGTGCATCTACATACCNAGTCGTACTCGTCGTGATTCAAATCACCGGAGATCCTAGTGCCGAACGGACGGCACCTCCGCGTTCAACACACGTACAGCCCGGTGACGTCTCCCATGCCTTGATCCAGCAAGGAGAGAGGGAGAGGTTGAGGAAGACTCCATCCAGCAGCAACACAACGGCGTGGTGGTGGTGGAGGAGCGTGGCAATCCCGCAGGGCTTCGCCAAGCACCAAGGGAGAGGAGGAGGAGGAGAGGCAGGGCTGCACCAAGAGGAGAAGTTCTCATGTGTATGGCAGCCCCAAACCTCAACTATATATAGGGGGAAGGGGGGGCTGCGCCCCCTTTAGGGTTTCCCCATCCCAAGGGGTGCGGCCAGTCCTAGATCCCATCTAGGGGGGGCGGCCAAGGGGGGAGGAGTGCCTCCCAAGTCAAGTGGAGGCCTCCCCCTTTAGGGTTTTCCCCTTCCCATGCGCATGGGCCTTGGGGGGGCTGGTGCCCCTGGCCCATTAAGGCTAGGGCGCCCCCCTACAGCCCATGCTACCGTATTGGACGTGGTGGAACTATTTCCGGACCTCCGGACCCCTCCGGAATCCTCCGGAACCTTCTGGAAGCTTCCCGGTACAATACCGAAAAAAACCCGAACTTTTTCCGGAACCCGAACAACAACTTTCCATATATAAATCTTTACCTCCGGACCATTCCGGAACTCCTCGTGACGTCCGGGATCTCATCCGGGACTCCGAACAACATTCGGTAACCACATACAAACTTCCTTTATAACCCTAGCGTCATCGAACCTTAAGTGTGTAGACCCTACGGGTTCGGGAGACATGTAGACATGACCGAGACGTTCTCCGGTCAATAACCAATAGCGGGATCTGGATACCCATATTGGCTCCCACATGTTCCACGATGATCTCATCGGATGAACCAC
>LR880968.1:875077273-875087805 GCA_904067115.1 Aegilops sharonensis | reverse complement strand
TGGCATATGGGTGGATCATTCGTTCTCTGCAGTGCCTTAACAAGGCCAACCACTTCTGGCTCTTATCTATTAGAGTCAACTACCACAATACGTTTTTACAAGATTTGGTCTACAATGCATGAATACTGATGGAGCGCACATCAAGATCCAGCCCAAAACTAGTTGTCAAGCAGTACCTCAGCTGCCTAATTTCCAGTCTTTTTGGGTCTGGAAGTCTCAACTGGCTACATTTAAAGTCACTAAGATCAACCCCAACTCATTATATTGGACATTTTTGGGGCCATGGTAAACAGATAAGTTCACTGATTCAGGCATTTTTGCCTATCAGGTATTTTCATCTTGCCATCATTCACAACGAACAAATTATCCCCACTATACTAACTGAACACTAAAACACCACCACACAAAAATTAACACTAAAACTATGCAATATCACTCATCTACATTAACTAAATACTAAAACTTAATATGTACAGAGAACAATAATAAGAGAAAAATTAAGACCAGATGCTTATACCTTCGACGCGTGGGTCGCCTGCTTCTAGCTCCTCTCTTCAACTCAGCGCAACTTCCCGGAGCTCCTATACCACTGGGCACCACCCCCACCGCCGCCGCCACCTCCCCCCTTGGCTCTGGAGGTTGCGCTCCGGCTACTCCCCACCAAGGTTCATCACCACCAGCACCTCCTCCCCAGCCGCACAACCTCCCAACCATGGCTCCTGCTTTGCTCACCTCACGCAACAAAAAACCACCCCATGGATAGATTGGAGCCTAGGCCGTCGAGGATGGCTATACTCTACTATTTCTGCGGCTTGGATGCGAGAATGCCCAAAAAACGAAGGCGATCGAGTGAAAATCGAGAGAGAACGGAGAGAATGATACGAGTGAGCACACAACCGTCGGGAGGAAGAAGAAGGTGGTCCTTATCGCGACTTCTTCGGTCTCCCGTTGACCGAAGACTTCTCTTCGGTCGCGAGTTGGCTGAAGTTAATCTTTTCAGCCTATGGCCCACCGGCAACCACTCTTGGCCAATATCTACCTCTCTTCGGCCTATTCTACACTGAAGGGCCTGTTTCGGCCTAAGCTAGAACGAAGAGTTCCTTTTCGGCCTAAGGGAGGCCGACGGGGTCATAGTCCTGATTTTTTCGAATTCGGGCATACATTTTCCGGATTTGTTAAAGAAGCATTTCAAAAAAATTCCACAAGCCGGACACCAATGGTAGTTGGCATGTCCATTTCAGTGATGACATTAGACCAGTAGAGTACATGCACGACCCACAAGCTTCAAAATACAGTATCGCTTGTGCTAATCAAATGGTACATGTGTCGAGGTTAATATGGCAAAGTGGATGTCATCGTTGCATTCCACCGAAGGTTGTTGCATATCATCGACGCAAATTAAGGCTAAACTTATTATCAGCCCTCCATCACGCCTTCTCTTTATGCTGAGTAACGATTGATGTCGATCATATGCACACAAATCAAAAGATTGAAGATCGAGCGCAGATGACGACAATGATGATGCATGTGAAGTGCTGTTGCACAGTTTTTTCCTCTTCCCTTCTAGTAATACTTTAGACAAATTTGGAGACTTGCTTGTGAAGCTTTCTCACTTCCGGATCAAGACAAGGAAGGAGAAGCCAAGTTATCTAACTCCATCATTAACAGCGGGAAGGGAATGCTACCTGCACGTACAATTAATCCCTTCACCAAATTAAGGAATGCATACCAAATTTCTTGACAACTGCTAGTACTTGTGCAATTACAAAAAGCATGATCATGGGTAACGTTGACCTTAATGTTTGGAGGCTCCGGGTTTTGTGGTCTCTAGCTGTAGAATGTAGACACCCGGAGAAAAATATTTGTCGATTTTTTTTGAAGGAGAAAATTAGCAATTTTTAGGAGGAGTTGAGAAGACATAATCTTGGTCGAAAAATAGTTTATTACATTTTAATAATTACCATTGGCGATGGTTCTAAAAATATTAAAACCAAATTAGGAGTAGTACCACAAATTAAGTTGTACCGTACTGGTTTAGAGTGACCTCACCATTCTTATAGTCATATATATACTCATATGTTCGATTTCAAGACCAATTTTTTTAGTATTTCTTTAAAAGTTGTGAATATTGGTCAGGAGCAAAAGGAAATCTTCGACCCTAGCTTATCTATTAATTTTGGTTTTTTAAGGATTCAAAACTTTGTAAATAGAATGGTTGTGCACACATATATATATATATCTTCGCTGAAGAAGTGTGAGATATTCTATCCATTTCAAAAGAAATAGGGCCTAAAAAAGAAAGGGCAAAACGTCTTACTTGCAAAAGAGAAAAGAAGACCGAGTTGCAAGTTTTTTATAGGGGTGCTAGAGTTAATTAACTTGCTACATAGAAGGAACATGAAGGAACTGTTAACAGTACCGAAGCTTAATGAGAAAAGCGGGATGAATCACATCAGGGAAAAAAAGAGTGGATGAGCATAATCACGCGTGCAATATACTCGCTTGGTTCCAAATTCTTGCTGCGGTTTTAGATCAAATTTGAACTAGAAGCACAACAAAAATTACGAAACAGAGCGAGTACAACCATTCTCATGCCTCTCCCTCTCGCTCTCGCGACGCCACACCTCCCCCTCGCCATAGCCGCCGCCACCACAGATCTGCCCCTGCGACATGCCTCCACGCCGGCGAGGGGTGCTCGCGCTAGCTGCACCCACGCCTCCCCCACCTCAGCAGCTTGCGCCGACCATTCAAGAGGGAATCCCAGAGATCCTGCGGTTGATTTGTCCAATCCCGCAGGCGGTGCTCATGGCATCCGGAGCCGCGGAGTGGGCGGAACGCGCGACCAGGATCCGAGACTCTACCTTCGAGTGGATCCGGTGCGTGCAGGAGTGGAAGATGGCGGACCGGGCGGTGGCGGAGGCAACCACACCAGAGATGAGATCTACGGCCGTGAGGGTCGCCGAGATCCAACGAGGAAGGGCGGATGTGGAGAAAAGGAAGCTACCACAGAGAATCTTCGAGGAGGCCACACTGGAGGAGAGGGCAAGGATGCCCCCGTTTCCGTCCTCCCCGCCGGCCGAATTCGTGATTTGGGCGAGGGCGGAAGCAAAATCGACGGAGCCGCGGCGAGCCCTCCGATGGGAGTGCATCCTCAGCGGGATTCCATCGAGTGCCTGAGGATCTCTACGGCTGGGGTGGACCTACTACCTCTCTGTAGATCGTTGGAACCGCCATGGTTTGGAGATCATGGTGTGGTTCCGCCAGGAAATCGTTCAAGCGCTGACAAAGGGATTTGTATCCCAAAAGGGCAGGTTAGTCAACTATTTTCACAATCGATGATGTTGTTTGATCCAGTAGGGGCTAAGCTGAGCTTGTGCTCGGAAAGTCGTAAATCACCATCACCGGGGAATTCCAAAATGCTGGAGATTGGGGATTTTTCCCCTGAGTTGAGAGGAGTTGCAGTTGGGCGGGATAATGCGGGACCCATCGTCACCTCTCTTCCACCAATCCGTTGCGAGAAAGTGAAAACGCCTTTGCCTTTTACGCTTTCTTCTCGAGACAATGCAGACGAGTCTATATCTAGGGTTTTCGGACAGCTCTGGGCCATTCCCTCCCCCCGCCGTCGCCAGCCTCACCCCTCTCCGCCTAGCAAAACCACCACCACCTTGGGATAGCTCAGGAAAGATCTAGCTTGGTCGGGATGTTTTTCTCCCTCTGATTTATTCCCAGTCAAGCATCTCCGCCCGTTCGATCCACCTCCGACGCAGCTCAAGATTATCCGAGAAGGAGCTGGGGCGGGCTCCAAGTCCTTTGCGCAGGTTGTCATGGAGGACAAGAATGCGCTGCTGGTGGGGCAGAAGCAGCGTGGTCCGGCTCCGTCGAAGATCCCTGGGCGTCGTCAAACCACGGGGGGTGCGCGTGTTGCTGCGCCGTCTGGTAAAGGTGCAGCCCCTCCTACAAAACTACTGCTGCTGCGCCTCCGGCACCGATCCCTCCTACCCCACCGGTACAAGTCTTCGACGAGCGCAACAAAGATATGGTGTGCTTCACTTGTGGAGGCCCTGGCCACTACGTTGGTAACTGCATCCAGAAAAAAGCTTGCTTCATCTGTGGATTGGAGAGTCACAATGTCAATAATTGCGTAGCCTGGGCACAACCCCATCCAGTTGCCACTTTTTTTGGGAGTTCTGCTCTGGGGCTGGGTTTTTACCACATCGACGCCCCTGTGGAAAGAGAAGCAAGTTGGCTGAACTTTAGGAACTGTGGAGAAGTTTGGATCATGAAGGGAGAAATCAGCAAGTCGGATTTGGTTAAGAATCTCTCTGGTATCTTTTGCAAAAACAAGCAATGGACATGGCAGATCAGGCCGCTGTCAGAGAAGAAGTTCCTGGTTAGATTCCCACCCTGGAAAGATGTTGAAGAATTGATTGAATTCCCTACATTTGATCTGCCCATCGATGGAGTTTTCGTGTCTTTGGAAAAGTGGACCGGCTCAATTGACCCGTTCAGCGAGCTTACTGAAGCATGGGTAGTTGTTGAGGGTCTATCATCTAAATGGTGCACATGGAAAGTCCTTTCTCAAATTGCTTCCTTCTTCGGAATTCTTGTGGACGTGGATTGGAATGGTCTGATGAAGAGCTTCTATGAGAAAGTGAGGGTCAAAATTGCTTGTAGGGACCGAACTAAGATCCCCTTTGAAAGGATTATGGAGATGAGGAAAAAACTTTATATCTTATCCTTTACTGTGGAAGGCGTTGACCAGATAGGGGCTGATGATCCTAATGATGATGATGGTCCTACTGACATAACAATGGATGATGACAACAAGATAACAGATGAGGAAGAACTGGATAAAGACATCCTGGATGATGGAGAGGAACCCATTGATACCCTAGACCTTGCCAACAGAGCCCCCACAAAAACCCCAGCTGGGAAGAAAGCAACTGATGATGGTACTTCATTCCACCCCCCTGCTCTATTGGAGGCATGCGTCTCTCCTGTGAGAGTCAACAAGAAGACTGATCAAGAAACTGTGGCCCAGAGCGTGTGCTATTCGATACCCTATGCTGAGGCAATCAAAACCCTCAGCAGTCCACACAGCAAAACGAATGAGGTTAGTCTGTTTGCTGCATCATCAAGTGGTGTTGCTGCTACCACTTCCCCTGTGTCTGCTCAGAAGATATACTGTTCTGGTCTACTGAAAGAACTGGAAGACTCTGCTTCTGATACTGACAGTGAAGCTGCTGAACCTGATGAAGAGATGGTTACTGTTGAAGCTCATATAGCTAGTATCCTGAAGATAATGGAGCTTGTGGATAAAACCAAGGAAAGGGTTACACCCAAGACCAAGTGGGGCCCGGTGGTTGCCCCAAGACTGACCTCCAGGGTCCACAACAGGCAAAATATCATGGAGAAAGCTGCAACTTATAAGATGAAGCAAAACCTGGAAATCCCCCCCACATTTAAAAGTAAGTCCTTTACTGATGCATCTACATTTAGTTTAGAGGCTTATGCTTCAGCAGTTAACATCAAGATTGGTGATAATGAGATGGAAAAAAATCAGATCATTAATGATATTGTTAGAGATGAAACTGAAAAATGCCTTATTTTTGCTTCTCAAAATCCTGAAATTTCTTTACCTGATAGTTTAGACACTGGATCTAGTACAGATGGTGGAGTTTGTACTCCAAAAAGAGACATTCCCAACACCAACACACCAGGGGGCACTGTTGGTGCTGTGGGTGGGCCTGGGAATGCTGTGAGAGGTGGACTCTTTAGTCTGACACATCCATTCAAAATCCCATGATTGGTATTTTTTGGAATCTTAGAGGTTTGGGCCAAAAAGGGAAACTACAGTGCCTGTCTGACTTAGTTAGCAAGTATAAGCTTGATTGTTTAGGCTTTTAAGAAATTAAGAGAGAAACCTTGTCTGACTCCTTTCTCAATGCGCTAGCTGGCTCTATTGCTTATGATTGGCATATGCTACCTGCTGTAGGCTCTGCTGGGGGTATCCTTGTGGGTACTAAATCTAATCTTTTTGAGGTGCTTAGTGTAAGTAGTAAGAATTACTGTATTATCACAACCTTAAAAAATAAAACTGATGGTTTCTGCTGGCATTTGATTGTGGTTTATGGCACAACTTATGCTGTAGACAAACTTGACTTTATTGCTGAACTTCATGAGAGTATGGATAACTTATGCTATCCTGTTTTGTTTGATGGTGATTTCAGCCTGATTAGAGAAGCTAAAGATAAATCCTCAGGCAATATAAACACTTCTTGGACATTCTGTTCAATGACTGGATTAATAAATGGGGCCTTATGGAATATAAGTTGTCTAACAGGGTTTATACCTGGAGTAATAATCAGGACAATCCCATCTTTGCCACTATTGACAGAGTTTTCTTTGCTACTAGTTGGGACAGTCACTTCCCCCTCACCACCTTGTGTGCACTTCACAGGGTGGGGAGTGACCATGCCCCAATTCTCCTTGACTCAGGGGTGGGTGCTGGTAACCCATCTAAACCCTTTAAATTTGAAAAATGGTGGTTGGAACAACCAGACTTTCGAGCCTTGGTAGAAAAAATTTGGGCCACACCTTCACCATGTACAACTACTATTGGGACCTGGCAATTTAAAACCAAGTTGTTCAGGAAAAGTGTTAAAGGCTGGAGCATAAACCTAGAAGCAGCTATGAAGAAAAAGAANTTTAGACACTGGATCTAGTACAGATGGTGGAGTTTGTACTCCAAAAAGAGACATTCCCAACACCAACACACCAGGGGGCACTGTTGGTGCTGTGGGTGGGCCTGGGAATGCTGTGAGAGGTGGACTCTTTAGTCTGACACATCCATTCAAAATCCCATGATTGGTATTTTTTGGAATCTTAGAGGTTTGGGCCAAAAAGGGAAACTACAGTGCCTGTCTGACTTAGTTAGCAAGTATAAGCTTGATTGTTTAGGCTTTTAAGAAATTAAGAGAGAAACCTTGTCTGACTCCTTTCTCAATGCGCTAGCTGGCTCTATTGCTTATGATTGGCATATGCTACCTGCTGTAGGCTCTGCTGGGGGTATCCTTGTGGGTACTAAATCTAATCTTTTTGAGGTGCTTAGTGTAAGTAGTAAGAATTACTGTATTATCACAACCTTAAAAAATAAAACTGATGGTTTCTGCTGGCATTTGATTGTGGTTTATGGCACAACTTATGCTGTAGACAAACTTGACTTTATTGCTGAACTTCATGAGAGTATGGATAACTTATGCTATCCTGTTTTGTTTGATGGTGATTTCAGCCTGATTAGAGAAGCTAAAGATAAATCCTCAGGCAATATAAACACTTCTTGGACATTCTGTTCAATGACTGGATTAATAAATGGGGCCTTATGGAATATAAGTTGTCTAACAGGGTTTATACCTGGAGTAATAATCAGGACAATCCCATCTTTGCCACTATTGACAGAGTTTTCTTTGCTACTAGTTGGGACAGTCACTTCCCCCTCACCACCTTGTGTGCACTTCACAGGGTGGGGAGTGACCATGCCCCAATTCTCCTTGACTCAGGGGTGGGTGCTGGTAACCCATCTAAACCCTTTAAATTTGAAAAATGGTGGTTGGAACAACCAGACTTTCGAGCCTTGGTAGAAAAAATTTGGGCCACACCTTCACCATGTACAACTACTATTGGGACCTGGCAATTTAAAACCAAGTTGTTCAGGAAAAGTGTTAAAGGCTGGAGCATAAACCTAGAAGCAGCTATGAAGAAAAAGAAAAAAGGTCTCCTTCAGGAATTCGATATCCTTGATGTCTTTGCTGAACAAAACAGAACCAATGCTGGGGATATCCTCAGAATGAAACAAATCAAAGAGGAACTTGAAGAAATCTGGAGAAAAGAGGAAACTGCCATGTGGCAGAGATCTAGAGATAGGAAGATTAAGGAGGGGGATAGAAACACAGCTTATTTCCATGTTGTTGCTAACCAACGTAGAAGAAAAAATTAGCTGTCTATCCTAGAAGGGCCAGATGGGTCTGTATACTCCACTAAAGACATGCTGGATGTGGCCACTGACTTCTATAAAAACCTTTTTGGTTTTGAACCAAGACCTAATATCCATTTAGATGACCAGTTTTGGTCTGAGGAAGAAATGGTAACAGATGCAGAGAATGTTTCCCTGGAAAGATCCTTCTCAGAAGAGGAAATTAAAGAAGCCATCATGGGTTCATATGCTAATGGGGCCCCTGGCCCTGATGGCCTCTCATTTCTCTTTTATCAACACTTCTGGGAGGTCATCAAGCATGATTTTATGGCTCTGGTTAGAGATTTTGAAAATGGGACCCTGGATATCAAGAGACTAAATTATTCTATTGTTACTCTGATCCCTAAAGAGCCATATGCCAATAATATGAGGAAATTTAGACCAATCTGTTTGAGTAACTGCTCTGTTAAGATCTTTAGTAAAGCTATGACAAACAGGGTTGGCCCTGTAGGTCATAGGCTCCTATCTCCTTGCCAATCTGCTTTTGTGAGAGGCAGGTTTATTCTAGAAAGTGTAGTTACTGCTCATGAGACCTTCATGAAGTCCATAAATCTAATGAGTCTGGGATTTTTCTCAAAACAGATTATGAGAAAGACTATGATCGGGTGAACTGGGATTTCCTAGTAGAAATGCTAACTTCCAGGGGTTTTGGAGCTAAGTGGATCAGATGGAACCTCTCCATTCTGCAACAAAGCTCTTTCTGTGTTAAAATCAATGATGTCCTTGGGCCTTACTTTGTGGGGGGAAAAGGACTCAAACAAGGGGATCCAAGTTCCCCTATGCTTTTCAATTTGGTGGCTGACGTGTTCTCTCATATGCTGGCCAAAGCTATTAACAGTAATATTATCTCTGGGATTGTTCCGCATATCATCCCACAAGGGCTGATATGTCTGCAGTATGCTGATGATACAATCCTCTTTCTTAACCCTAAACCTGAATACGTTAGGAATTTGAAAGGCTACTTGCATGCTTTGAAAACCTCTCTGGGTTGAAAATCAACTATGACAAATGTGAGGTAGTGCCAATCAATATGAATGAAAATGATGCTAAACTACTTTCCCAAAATTTTTGCTGTAAGTTGGGGGATTTCCCTCTAAAATACCTAGGAGTTCCATTACACTACCTCAAATTGAGGAGAGAAGACATTCAGTATATCATAGACAAAATCATCAAAAGAATATGTGGCTGGAAGGGGAGGCTACTTAGCTATGAAGCAAAGTTAGTCCTCCTCAAAGCTTGTATTGCCAGTGTCCCTATGTATCTAATGTCTGTCATCAAATTTCCCAAATGGGCAATCAAAGCCATCACTTCACAGATGGCTCACTTTTTCTGGGGGAACCTAGGAGATGAACATAAGTATCATCTTGCTAACTGGGGGCTAATCTCTCAGAAAAAAGACTTTGGTGGTCTGGGGGTACCCAACTTGAGAGAATTTAATATGGCCCTGCTAGCTTCCTGGGCAAAAAGATTTTTATGGACAGTGAAAAAACTGGGTGAGGCTGGTTGATCACAAATACAAAACCGACAAACCCAATGTGTTGTGGGCTAAACAGAGTGTGGGCTCTCCCTTCTGGAAGGGGGTTACCTGGGCTTTTGAAGGAATTAGACCTTTCTATAAATGGAAGTTGGGGAGTGGTGAAAAGATCAGCTTTTGGGATGACGTGTGGGTGGGGGATTCTTCCCTTAAAACCCAATTTTGGGATGTATATGAAATCTGCCAACAACAGTATGTGCAGTTTCTGAGGTGTGGGATAGTTCTACTCCGAAACTTGCCTTCAACAGATGTGTGGAGGCTGGGTTTATGGAGAGATGGCGTGACTTGATCCGTATCATATCTAACTTGCCCATTACTGGTGAGGTAGACCAACCCATTTAGATGTTGGAATCGTCAGGAATCTACTCGGTTAAGTCTTTCTATAACATGATTAATTGGGGTGGGGTTTCTACCCCTATCTAGAAAAAATTATGGAAAATCGTCGTGCCTCACAGATATTTAGTTTTCCTATGGTTAGCTTTCCATAACAAGATTCTTACCAGAGATAATCTGAATAAAAGAAGGGAAGTGGAAAATTTAAAATGTTTGTTTTGTGATGAGGATGAAACTGTTGGAAATATGCCCTAGAGGCAATAATAAAAGCATTATTATTATATTTCCTTGTTCATGATAATTGTCTTTTATTCATGCTATAACTGTATTATCCGGAAATCGTAATACACGTGTGAATACATAGACTACAATACGTCCCTAGTAAGCCTCTAGTAGACTAGCTCGTTGGTCAACAGATAGTCATGGTTTCCTGACTATGGACATTAGATGTCGTTGACAACGGGATCACGTCATTAGGAGAATGACGTGATGGACAAGACCCAATCCTAAGCATAGCACAAAGATCGTGTAGTTCGTTTTGCTAGAGCTTTTCCAATGTCAAGTATCTCTTCCTTAGACCATGAGATCGTGCAATTCCCGGATACCGTAGGAGTGCTTTGGGTGTATCAAACG
>LR880968.1:875043535-875068335 GCA_904067115.1 Aegilops sharonensis | reverse complement strand
TCCACGCGAGCTTGGCGAAGCCCTGCCGGAGAACTGCCGTACCAACTGCACCACGCCGTCGTGCTGCCATTGGAGTTGTCTTCCTCAACCTCTCCTTCATCCTTGCTGGATCAAGACGGAGGAGACGCCATCGTCCCGTACGTGTGTTGAACACGGAGGTGCTGTCCTTTCAGCACTTTGGTCATCGGTGATCGGAATCACGTTGGGAACGTCTTCATCATCACCACTCCCTCGAACGCTTCCGTACTCGATCTACAAGTGGTATGTAGATGAAAACTCTCTCTAGTGACTCGTTGCTTAGATGAACTCATAGATAGATCTTGGTGAAACCGTAGGAAAATTTTAATTTTCTGCAACGTTCCCCAACAGAAACTGTTTATCACCTATTCTTTGAGTGTGTGGTTGCTAAACAAATCTGGAATGATGTGTCTGACTCTTTTGGGTTTAGTAGTCCTAATAATATGAATGAACTATCTTCCTTCTGGAACCTAAATAACAAAAAGTCTGTTACCAATATTGCCTGTGTTGCTACCATTTGGGGCATTTGGACTATGCGTAATGACATGTGCTTTCAGGGCGCGCAGTGGACAAGCACCCGTGCGATCTTGGCAAAAATCAGCTCGTCATTGCATCAATGGAAGATCCTCTCTGTGGGCGACCAGTCTGTGCTGCTGAGAAGATGCATTCAACTCCTAGATCGGCGAAGAGGCGAGCTGCTCAGGATTGCATGGGCGTTGGGCTGAGAGCTTGCGTGAAGAGGACCCGAGACGAGGCACTGAAGGCTCATTCAAAGTGAAAAAAAAGATGGGGTTTGCATAATCCCCCTGTTGTGGTTAATGCTTCTGTCTTGGCTTGGCCGAGGGCTGTAGTCTATCTGTTTGTTTAGATGGCACTCTTCAATTCATCAGTCTGTCTTTGTGGATGCACGAATTTGAGCTCTCTCAGGTGATAGACTTCTTATGCTTTTAGTTTACTTTGGTCTGTTATCCTTCGGGGTAGGCCCGATTGCTTGTAACAGTCCATGTTGACTTGCGCTTTGCTCCGTTTATAATAAAATGGAGTGAGGGGAAACCCCTTTTGATAAAAAAAAATTACGTAATTATGGGAAACACGTAACGTGGCTACTCGTAACAATTTCACAACCCTCACAAGTGACCGATATAGCACACCAGCACACAAGAGTAAACGAAATGGTAGAACACCCGATCGACGCGCCACGCAGACGCGGAGGTGCAGAGCAAACATTATTCAGAGTAATTAAACCAGCCGCCCTGGGCGGTATGCATGCATGTCTAGAATCGGTTCATGATGCCCTTGAACCACTTCTTCACCCCGCCTGCTTCCTCCGCCCCAAGGTGGTGGTCGCCGTGGTTGAAGCTCCTCGTGCTCGTGGTCGCCGGGCCCAGCCTCCTACCCAGTTCTCCCTGTTCGTCAGCCTCGTGGTCGCCGTCGTGGGCGTGGAGGTGGAGGCGTCCGAGCAGCTTCGTGTTCATTTCTTCATCCTTGTCCTGCCTGTGGTCGTCGTCCTCCTCCTGGTCGTGGTGGTGGCGGTGGTGGAGGCTGACGCCGTGGACGAACATGCTCGCCATCATCTCCACTTTCCACGCCTTCACTGCCTCGTTCCCCTCACCCTCCCCGGCATGAAACGGCTTCTGCTCGCCGTGGGTGTGGGTGTCGGGTTCAGGCTCCATGACCACCTCCAGCACCGCCTCCCAGTGTGCTTGCTCTTCTCCGCGATCTGGCTCCGTGGGGAAGAAGGCCGCAGGTTGGACGCGGGCCTCGCCCAGGCCGGGGAACGCGCCGCGGCGGTGGAAGAAGCCGTGATGGCGCGGGCGCGCCAACCAGAGGTGACCGCGGTGGGATGGGAGCTCGTCCTCGTCCCATGCGGCGACCGGGGCCGGGAAGCTCGGAAGGGCCGTCACCTCGGCAGCAGCATCCGCTTGATCAGCTCGAGTGAGGAGGACGGGGACGGGTGGGCCCTGGTCGTCGGAGATGGCCTCAAGGTCGCGGCAGCTTGCGACGGACAGGAGGGAGAGGAGGAGCATGGCGAGGGTGGTGAGGCGGGCCATGGTGGCTTGGAGCAGAACGTCTCCTGTGGACTGAGACGAGAGCGGACAGCGAACTGGACGGGGGTATTTGTAGCGGAGAAATGAATGAATTTTTTTAGTTGGGAATATGAATGCATCCTATATAAGAAGATTTGTAGATTGCTGATCCCGCTTGCCACGGGATGGGAATGAATTTTTTTAGTTGTTAGCCTTGAGTATTCGGTCAAATAGTTCGTTGGCTTAAAATTAAAATTTCAGTTTCGATATATTATATGCATCCTCTTCACCGCATATTAGGAGAAGAAATCAAGTCTGACCTAACTAGTTTAGCTCTTAGCGCAGGAGGCGTTAATTAACTTGCTTATTCCATCATATTGGTGACGCACTGAGCCACTGACGCTTCATCATGCACATGAGTGGCTAGACTACATAAGCATTTGTTCGTTCGAAACAATGGAACTGCAAGCTATCTTTTTCTTAGCTGCACTTCATATATAAAGAGATAACTTTCAGCAAATTAAACTGAAATTGTCTGGTGTACGGGAGTGGCTACAGATGAATCGACTGACTCAAAAAGTGGTCAGTTAAATGCTAACAAAGGGAAAATATTGCAACCCAGAAAGAAAACTGACTGACCCAAAACTATTGTCAGTCAGTCAGCCCAACAGAAAAGAAAGCCTCAAAACTTGCTGTTTTTTTTCTTCTGCTCTTTCTTCACCCCAGAAAGAAAACGGGCCTGAACCTGCTAAGCTAAAGATCCAATTATCGTACAACTCACTAGGTCTTCTCCTTGCCTCCTCTTCTTTCTTGCTCGACACCCACACAACCACCACCATGGGAGGAGAAAGAAATCTCGGATCTCCCGTTGCCTTGTGATGTTTCTGAACAACTTGTGCAGACGATTCTTACTGGCAGCTACCTTCTCCTTCGATCCACCAAACCAACAACAACAGATCTGCTAGAAAAATGGATAATCCACAATTTCATACCCAGATCACAGATCTGTCAGCAGGAAAAGCAAAACGAAGAAGAAAGAAACATGGGCATCAAACTGGTTCTGTAGTGTTCACTAGAGGTATATACATAAATTTGTCCAAAAGGCATTTAACCTACATGGATTACAGGGTAGCTGATTGAATTCATAACACTTTACCTTCATAAAACTTGCAACCTCAAAATACTAGACTTGCACACACTTTATAAAGAGTGAAAAATGATATACAATCTAAATACTAAACTTGCATGCTCAAAAATGCTAAAATTGCACATTCATCATAGTAAAATTGCGGACATTTTACAACAGCAAGACTGATATTACAGGACGTAGATACATGGACGTAGCAACACTCAATTCACAAAATATAACTACAACAAAGAAAACTAATCCACGAAAAAAGAACTTGCATCATGATCATACTATACTTTCACACACTTTAACAGAGCAAAAAAATTCAAAGAACACTTGAAACAAAAATGATAATACGAAAAATGGAAACTACTGTATGTAAGAATCCAATACTAAATTTAGATGTGTACAAAATGATACCCTAGTTTCAGGTTAACTGCATGTATAAACATTCATAAAATTCAGAATTTACAAGTAAAACTTGCACCCTCAAGATAATAGACTTGCACGTACTTTATAAGAGCAAAAATTCATATAGAGTCCAATACTAAACTTGCATGCTCATCATAGTAAACTTGCACACCTTTTACAACAACAAGACCGATATTAACATTGTTGATATCATAGTTTAGGGGTTACTGGATTTAACCTACATGGATTACTGGAGGTAGATACATGGAGGTAGCAAAACTCAATTCACAAAAATATAACTATAACAACAAAACTAATCCACAAAACCCAAAATTTTCAAAAAATAGAACTTGCATCCTCATCATACTAGACTTGCACACTTTATCAGAGGCAAAAAATCACAAAACCTTGAAAAAAAAATGATAATATGAAAGATGGAAACTTGTAAAGTTAAATGTGTACAAAATGATAACCTAGTTTGAGGTTAACTGCAATTTTCATAAAACCCTTAATGATACCCAGTATAAACTTCCATGCTGAAAATACTAAAATTGCACATTCATCATAGTAAACGTGCACACATTTCACAACAGCAAAAGACTAATAACCTTGTACAAAAGGGTAAATATATTGATTTAAACAGCAAAAGACTAATATTTGAGTGGTTACAAATGAATGTGCAAGTTTATTTGTAAATATATTGATTTAAACATTCATCATAGTAAACGTGCACACATTTCACAACAGCAAAAGACTAATAGTAACCTTGTACAAAAGGGTAAATATATTGATTTAACTAACAAGGCTTACAAGATAGATAACTCAATCAACAATTATAACTACAGCAAACAAAACTGCATGCACAGACTGAAAAAAACATTTGAGTGGTTATACTAAATCTTGCACGCTATTAACGACAACAAGCAATCACAAACTGTATGAGTTGATCCATAAAATTCAAAATTTACAAGTAAAACTTGTATCCTTATAATACTAGACTTGCACACACTTTTTAAGAGCAACCCTCATATAGAATCCAAAAACTAAACTTGCACATTCATTACATTAAAATTGCATACATTTTACAACAGCAAGACTGATACAAACCTTGTTGATATCGTAATTTAGAGTTTGCTGGAGGTAGATACATTGATTTATACAAACATCATTTAACCTATATAGATTATAGGGAAGCTAACTCAATTGACAAATATAATTACAACAACAAAACTAATTCATAAAGTTCAAAATTTACAAATGAAACTTGTATCCTCATAAATAGTAGACTTGCACACACTTTATAAAAAAGAGTAAATTTATATAGGAAAACCAGCAAAAGTACATGAAAAAACAAAATCACAAAAATCAATGTTTCATAAAAAAAATGCATATTCATCATACTGAACATGCACACATTTTACAACAGCAAAAAAACTGGGGTTTACTGGTGGTAGATACAATTATTTGAATAAAGATGTATTTAAACTACATGGATTACTAGAGTTAGATACATGGACGTAGCTAACTAAATTTACAAATATAACTACATCAACAAAGCTAATCCATAAAACTCAAATTTTTAAAAATAAAACTTGCATCCTCACGATACTAAACTTGCACACACTATGAGAGCAAACAAATCACAAAAACCTTGAAAAGAATCCAATACAAAAATTAAATGTGTACAAAAATGATATCCTAGTTTGAGGTTTACTCGATGTGTAAACATTGAATTCAACAAAAGGAATTACATTAACTACACAACAACTAGATGAATTGACAAAAATATAAAATCATTAAACTACTAAAACTAAAAAATTTGCAACCTCATACAAGGGGACAACAAAAATAAAGAATGTAAATGGATAAGAGTAATACAACTCACCATCCTCCTAAAGCAACATTCACCAAGGACGACATCGAATACTTTAGGGACTTCATCGGCTGGCACAAACGGAAAGCATGGAGCACCAGGATAATGACAGACAGGGAAAACCATACCTATACAAAAAAACATAGGGTTATTGTACATGGATAACTTTAAATAAAGATCTAAAATGAACAAGCTCCCTAAAAAAATTAAATCTAAACAATGTGTATCTCTAAGCAACTAGACTTGCATAAACTATCCAGATATCAATGGGGAACCATACATAAACAAGACTTGCATAAACTATTCAGATATCAAAAGGGGGGAGCATTGTAGTTACAAACTGTAACCTGCATTTGACTTAACAAATGAACATACTAACCATACACACCAAGAATATAACATTTACTTAATAACCCTAAAAAATTGACTGCCAAGCTCAAACACTAGGGGTGCAAGGCGGCACCCCGAGCCATTCTGCTCCGAATTGAAGATGAGGCAGGCTCAGATGTAGCCACCCTGATGCGGTTCTAGCTTAATTTCGGCTAACTCAACACTATGGCAGACTCTGAAAAGACACCACTCCACACCCATATTAAGATTAATGAGAGATAAATCAACAAAAGATAATATATAAAACCTAGAAGCACATGACCTTCAATCTGCATCAGAAAATAACAAATGTACATGAAAAAGGTAGGATCTTTGAAGAGGTAGAAGACTCACTCCACATCTAAAAGATCCCTAAAACTAGGTATTCGCACTACCACCAAACAAACAAAAATATAGCAAACCTGAAGACTACAAAACCACCTACAGAAGCATCAAATCAAAAACACGCACGATTTGAATCCAACCTAAACAGTAGAAAAACCCTAATTAAATCACAATATAAAAAAGAACCCTAGAAAACTACTCTCACTGTCACCGAAAACATTACAGTAATGAGATCAAGCAAAAGAAAAAACCTAGAGGGAGAAGTATAAGCAGAAGCAGCAGATCTAGCAAGAACATCCACAAACCCTGGCTCTCGCAGGCACAACAAAACACACTGCACAAAACATTACAACAGAGAGATTAAGTAAAAGAAAATACCTGAAGAAGGGGATAGATGCAGCAAAACTAATCCCTCTACCAAGAATCCCCTGATTCCCAAATCCTGTGAACAGAAAAAAGCACAAAAAACACCTTAGAAAAGCATAAGAACAACCACAGGGATAAGAATAAGAAGAGGGAGCTGATTTAGCAAGAACATCCACAAACCATAACTATCGGCAGGGAGAGGAGATGACACACCGGACTGAAGCAGAGGCGCAAGTGACTGATAGGAAGCGAGGGGGAAGGGGATAAGACGAGGAGAGCGGCGACGGTCAGCGTTCTAGAAGATGGATTGGGCCTCTTAACGGGCACAAACGGGTGCCCCGTGTCGGCAACGAGCCCAGGAAAAAATGATCCGACTGATCAAAATAAAGGGTCAGTCAATAACACTTGGCCCAACTCAGCAAACAGAAGCAAACAGGGGGAAAAACCAGCACGCATCTTAGCGCAACATCCAACGGTCAAAAAATCGACTGACCTGAAACTGAAAAATCAGCTGACTGAAATGCAGCTAAATCGCTGGTGTACTGCATCACCCTTTCATTCGACGAGTCCATTGTCTACCGGCCAGAGGCGAACCAGTGTGTGTCGACGGGGTCCAATTGCATACGCGATGGCGTCAATTGTGTCATGGTTTTGAGTAACAAAATGATGCAAAGATCAGACGCGGGAGAGATATTCAACCTCTTAGCAGACTGAAATTCCTTACTTTTCCATTCTTTCTAGAATTAGATTTTGGTTAATATCATTTGGAAGGCATGTGTTGTGTTTTTTGTGTGTGAAAGGGCCCAAGGCCCATATATCAAGCATCACATGTCTTTGAAAACACACCCATATGGAAACATAAAATTACATTCATATCTTGTGGGGGTGCCAAAGTCTTCTTCCTCCTGCATCCACCGGCGGTGCGCCATGAGCATAGCTCGATGCCGCCTCTGGGCGTTTGGCTTAGCGGAGCAACCGTTTTTAAAACCCAGGAGCTTGTAGAAGCAGCGGCTAGGAAGTTGCCGATTAATACCAGGAGACGCCGGCGGCAGTGACGTGTGAAGCAAATCGCCGTCCCGGAGAACAAAACAATGATAAGGACTTGTAGAAAGAACAAAGACAATAAAAGTTGGCCGAATCCAGACAGATCCATGAGAAACCTAAACCGCCTGGATCCCAAAACAATCGCCATATACATGCCTCCACAAGCCCTCCCCTGATGATAAGCACACCAACGGAAGGAGGAAAGAGCGGAAAGAACATTCTTCCTGCACTGGAACAGCACCCCCCACCCAACCCAATCCAAGCTCGAAGGCACGCTTGGTGCACCGTTTAGTCCTTATTTTCTTCTTTTTGATGAATGTGCATTAGGCATCCCAAAATCCTATTCCACCCTTGGTGCACCGTTTAGCCCCCTTTTTCTTAACGTCAGCCCCATTTCTCTCTCCNGTCAATTGTGTCATGGTTTTGAGTAACAAAATGATGCAAAGATCAGACGCGGGAGAGATATTCAACCTCTTAGCAGACTGAAATTCCTTACTTTTCCATTCTTTCTAGAATTAGATTTTGGTTAATATCATTTGGAAGGCATGTGTTGTGTTTTTTGTGTGTGAAAGGGCCCAAGGCCCATATATCAAGCATCACATGTCTTTGAAAACACACCCATATGGAAACATAAAATTACATTCATATCTTGTGGGGGTGCCAAAGTCTTCTTCCTCCTGCATCCACCGGCGGTGCGCCATGAGCATAGCTCGATGCCGCCTCTGGGCGTTTGGCTTAGCGGAGCAACCGTTTTTAAAACCCAGGAGCTTGTAGAAGCAGCGGCTAGGAAGTTGCCGATTAATACCAGGAGACGCCGGCGGCAGTGACGTGTGAAGCAAATCGCCGTCCCGGAGAACAAAACAATGATAAGGACTTGTAGAAAGAACAAAGACAATAAAAGTTGGCCGAATCCAGACAGATCCATGAGAAACCTAAACCGCCTGGATCCCAAAACAATCGCCATATACATGCCTCCACAAGCCCTCCCCTGATGATAAGCACACCAACGGAAGGAGGAAAGAGCGGAAAGAACATTCTTCCTGCACTGGAACAGCACCCCCCACCCAACCCAATCCAAGCTCGAAGGCACGCTTGGTGCACCGTNCCCTGATGATAAGCACACCAACGGAAGGAGGAAAGAGCGGAAAGAACATTCTTCCTGCACTGGAACAGCACCCCCCACCCAACCCAATCCAAGCTCGAAGGCACGCTTGGTGCACCGTTTAGTCCTTATTTTCTTCTTTTTGATGAATGTGCATTAGGCATCCCAAAATCCTATTCCACCCTTGGTGCACCGTTTAGCCCCCTTTTTCTTAACGTCAGCCCCATTTCTCTCTCCAAGGAGACACTCTTTAGTGATTTGTTCTAGATTGAGGAGACACTGTTTAGTCATTTGTTTCTAGAAGAGACACCGTGTAGTCAAGCAGTCACATAACCCATCATTCTAGGCCGGCCCATGTGCCGAATGTCTGCCCTTTTTGTATGTCTTTTTGTTTCTTTCCATTTTATTTTAGAATTTTGTACTTTTACCGTTTTCATTTTTCTTATTAGTTTTCCCTTTTATTCTTCCATAAATAAAAAATTTTATAAGTATTTCATGAACATTTTTAATATTTAATAAACATTTATAAGTAAGTGACATTTTTTATTACAGCAAGTTAGATATAGAAAAATTTCAAATTTTCAACTAATACAATTTTTATTACATGAGAATTACACTGAAACATTCTGACAAATATAATTTATTGTATATAAAAATTTATATAACTGTATGCTTTTAAAAAATGCATCCAACAATTTTTTCCATTACTTGAAAAATGTGTAGAAGACATTTTTAATTACATGAATTTTTAATGGATGAACAATTTTATAAGCATGCATCAAGCACTTTTTTAATACATGAATTTATTATTAAAAAATTCATCTTGTGGATCTTGCTATGATCTAATAAAGTTGAAGTAATCCATCATCTCACGCCAATAACTTGGGGTGGGCACATCGATGCATGGTAGAATCACGACGCAATCCACACAATATGAAAGGTGTGCGAGCACGACAGCCAGCCGGTCTTCTCGTCCCCAATAGCAATTTCCAACAAAAAGATGGAGCACAACTCCCCATGCAGCTTTAGGCTGCATGCCAAAATGTTGGCAAGCTCACTCGTTGCGGCAGCCTCTTTGCACGCGAGGAATAACTCCTTCGTATCCCTATAGACCAAGCATACNCCTCCACAAGCCCTCCCCTGATGATAAGCACACCAACGGAAGGAGGAAAGAGCGGAAAGAACATTCTTCCTGCACTGGAACAGCACCCCCCACCCAACCCAATCCAAGCTCGAAGGCACGCTTGGTGCACCGTTTAGTCCTTATTTTCTTCTTTTTGATGAATGTGCATTAGGCATCCCAAAATCCTATTCCACCCTTGGTGCACCGTTTAGCCCCCTTTTTCTTAACGTCAGCCCCATTTCTCTCTCCGAGGAGACACTCTTTAGTGATTTGTTCTAGATTGAGGAGACACTGTTTAGTCATTTGTTTCTAGAAGAGACACCGTGTAGTCAAGCAGTCACATAACCCATCATTCTAGGCCGGCCCATGTGCCGAATGTCTGCCCTTTTTGTATGTCTTTTTGTTTCTTTCCATTTTATTTTAGAATTTTGTACTTTTACCGTTTTCATTTTTCTTATTAGTTTTCCCTTTTATTCTTCCATAAATAAAAAATTTTATAAGTATTTCATGAACATTTTTAATATTTAATAAACATTTATAAGTAAGTGACATTTTTTATTACAGCAAGTTAGATATAGAAAAATTTCAAATTTTCAACTAATACAATTTTTATTACATGAGAATTACACTGAAACATTCTGACAAATATAATTTATTGTATATAAAAATTTATATAACTGTATGCTTTTAAAAAATGCATCCAACAATTTTTTCCATTACTTGAAAAATGTGTAGAAGACATTTTTAATTACATGAATTTTTAATGGATGAACAATTTTATAAGCATGCATCAAGCACTTTTTTAATACATGAATTTATTATTAAAAAATTCATCTTGTGGATCTTGCTATGATCTAATAAAGTTGAAGTAATCCATCATCTCACGCCAATAACTTGGGGTGGGCACATCGATGCATGGTAGAATCACGACGCAATCCACACAATATGAAAGGTGTGCGAGCACGACAGCCAGCCGGTCTTCTCGTCCCCAATAGCAATTTCCAACAAAAAGATGGAGCACAACTCCCCATGCAGCTTTAGGCTGCATGCCAAAATGTTGGCAAGCTCACTCGTTGCGGCAGCCTCTTTGCACGCGAGGAATAACTCCTTCGTATCCCTATAGACCAAGCATACCAGGCCGCCAATGGGTCTGCGTCCCATACAACGGGAAAATCCACGGTCAAACCCTTGGCATTTGCCAAAGTGAGGGATTGGGGAAGTTTAACAACCCCAGTTCCCGATGGCAAGGTTGGCTAACATCCCGTAGATCAGCTCACAACAATGTAGCCCCGACGGATGGCGAGGTCGAGGACTTCGACATAGTGGTCGAGTGGCACCCCATCGTCGAACCTAGCTAAAAAGCACCCCTCTAGCCTGTTGACCTCAGTCCCGATCCTGTGTGTCTTGTGGACCAGGAGAACATCAATGTGGATATGAATGGAACATGAGCGGTCAGTTGGCTTCCAGTGGATAAGCTTTGCAATGAGACTCCCCCATAGGCGATGAAATGTGTCTCGGTCACCTCCATCCCGTGTGGCCATGGTGTCACTTGGTTGTAGCACATTTAAAAGCTCCGCGTTTATATATGAACATGCGGGATTTGGGCGGATGGATTGGTGTCGGGTTGTGGATGTTTACAATCTAAGGCATTATCGTGCGTGATATTCTTGTAAACAAGAGCACCAAGTTGTTTCTGATCCAAATATGACGAACATTTTCAATATACTCTCTACATATGCAATATATGTCTAGTATTGTACAAATGAAGGAAAAGATCTATACCAGGTGTCTTCTCAAATCCTCACCTTATAACCATCTCTAGTGGACCATTTGTAGGTAGACTTCACAACTTTTTCTCCTCATAGTACCCCGTTGACGGTTGATGTGCTTACTATATCACAACGTAAACTGTTTGGAGATGAAGCATGATATTATGCATCAATTATAGTATCAAAATTTTCGCGTTCTCCATGCATATATCTCTTTACCCATGAGCCAAGGAGACAAATATTGAGGTAATAAATATTTGCGATGCCTAAACCACTACAATAGATAGAATAAACTTCCAATGTAAGCATTTTCGGTCCCTAACTTGTTGCTCTATTTTTAGCTACTTTTTCTTGCACTTCTAGTCTTCATTCAACTCTTAAATTTTTCATGACAAGTAAAATTACATGCTTAATAAAAATATGTGCCAAACCTTTTTTTACCTGAAATTTTCAGTGACATTTTTAAAAATTTACATAAACATTTGGAAAAAATGTATTGAACACTTTTATTATTATTATTATATGATTTTTAAATAGATTGAACACTTATGAAAAATGTGTTGGCCATCCTAGTTTACTACATCAATATTTTTAATTAATGTACATTTTCTAATTGCATGAATATATTTTAAGCGTTTGGTTGATCTGCAAAGGCGGATGATCTTCCTGAATTCTCGATAAATCAGACATCCAAGTTGTGGTGCGATATAATCTACCAACAACGAAAGTTTTATCAAACAAGAAATTGCTTGAACAGTTGTGAGGCATTATCCTTCGGAATCGATAAGTAGACTTAATGACTCATTTAATCACCAACATATACTTTTGTATGTTGAACATAATGGTTATCGAGTCAAAGACACTTTTCCCGTACGAACGTTTCATCAAGCTCTACAACTTTGACAAGGTGGAATTGCGTCATTTTGGTGTTTCTAACCCTGGGAATAGCTAAACAATTAATTAAATTGTTTAATAGCTATTTTGAAACTAAATATGTTGGACATTTTTTTGCTTTTGTTAGGTGTATCCTATAGGTTATAATTCTGAGATTGTTAAAACCTGTCACTTTCAAAATTGTTTCCTTTAATAACACAATACTCCGGTGGCAGTTCTATGGATTCACAAATCAAACTCGTGCCTAAAACTTATTGAAAATTAAACATATTAGGGCACTTTGGTTTATGACGTAAACAATTTATTGAATCTGAGTTTAGCGGTTCAATTTATTGAATCTAAGTTTAGCCCAACCTTCTTATTTTATTTCTTTTTACAGTTTCTACACAGATGATGTCCTTCAGTGCTTGGCCTTTACCCAACCACTTACGACGTACCTTCTCAAGGGGATTCATTCAAAAATGATAAAGTAATGCTAAACCCTTTCTTATGTTATTTAGCGCATTCCCTTGAGTTACAGTATATTACCATTGTATTTTCTAGGTTCCCGAAAGGAATGGTGCTTGTTGTGCGAGTTTGAAAAACTCATTGTGGAGGGTAAGCAAGGACAGTCTCAGTTATCACCTACTAAAATACTCTCACATTTGCGTGACATCTCAAGTGGCTTTGGCCCAGGCAAATAGGAAGACGCTCATGAGTTTCTCAGGTGAGATTTTTTATTCCTCATTCTCTTTGGTTAACATTCTATACCTCTCTCTGGCCAAAAATATTGTGTACGCACAAAATGGTACACTTTGAAGCTGAAATGATAGATGGCACAATCCAAAAATGTATATAGTGATGGCTGTAGCAAATTATGATCAATTTTACAGGCTTATATTCTCTTTTGATAATGTTGATAACAATACACCTACTATTTCTCTCAAAATTCCGTATTTGACGAGAACGTATCATATCAATAGCTAATTAACCAGTGTGTGTGTCATCTGCGGTTGAATACTAACTCCATCCGAGTTGCAGTCGAAAACTAACATATCATCTTAATTAGGTTAGTCCTTTTTTTCTTCTTTTTGATGAATGTGCCTTAGGCATCCCGAAATCATATTCCATGCTTGGTGCATCGTTTTGCCCCCCCCCCCCTTTTTTTGAAAACCAGCCCCTTTTCTCTCGTTGAGGAGACACTGTTTAGTGATTTGTTTCTAGATTGAGGAGACACGGTTTAGTCATTTGTTTCTAGAAGAGACACCGTTTAGTCAAGCTGTCACGCATAACCCATCATTTTGGGCCGGCCCATGTGCCGGATGTGTGCCTTTTTTGTATGTCTTTTTGTTTCTTTCCATTTTATTTTAGGTTTCTGTACTTTTATCTTTTTCATTTTTCTGATCAGTTTTCCCTTTTATTCTTCCGTACATAAAATTTTATATAATTATTTCATGAACATTTTGAATATGTAATAAGCATTTATAAGTAAGTCACATTTTTCATTACAATCACTTAGATATAAAAAATAAAAAATGTTCATATAATACAATTTTAATTACATGCGAATTACACTAAAATGTTCTGACAACTTTATTTTATTGAATAGAATAATTTATATAACTGTATGATTTAAAAAAATACATCCATCAATATTTTTCCATTACTTGAAAAATATGTAGTATACATTTTTTATTACATGAATTTTTAATGGATGAACAATTTGATAATTAAATGAATATTTTATAAAATGTATCAAGCAGTTTTTAAATTACTTGAATTTATTATCAAAAATTCATCTTCTGTATCTTGCAGTGATCTAATAAAGTTGAAGTAATCCATCATCTCATGCCAGTTACTTGGGCACGTCGATGCGTGGTGGAACCACGACGCGATTCACACAATATGAAAGGCGTCCGAGCATGACAACCAGATGGACTCCTCGTCCCCAATAGCCATTTCCAACAAAAATACGGCGCACAACTCCCCATGCAGCTTTAGGCTGCATCCCAAATGCTGGCAAGCTCACTCATTGCGGCAACATCTTTGCACATGAGGAATAACGCAATGGTATCCCTATAGACCAAGCATACCAGGCGCGCCAACGGGTCAATGACGAAGCCGAAGCAAAGGACTGCATCCCGTACAATGGGGCGAGTCGCGGTAAAACCCTTGGCATTTGCCAAAGTGTGGGAGCATGGAAGTTCAACAACCCATGTTCCTGGTGGCGAGGTTGGCTAACATCATGTAGATCAGCTCACAACAACATAGCCCTGATGGATGGCGAGGTCGGAGACTTCGACACAGTGGTCGAGTGGCACACCCTATCGTTGAACCTGGCTAACAAGCATCACCCCTGGCCTGTTGACCTTAGTCTCGATCCTGTGTGTTCCGTGGACCAGGAGAACATCAATGTGGATATGCAAGGAGCATGAGCGGTCAGTTGGCTTCCTGTGGATAAGCTTTGCAATGCTATGATAACCCACAAGTATAGGGGATCTATCGTAGTCCTTTCGATAAGTAAGAGTGTGGAACCCAACGAGGAGCAGAAGGAAATGACAAGCGGTTTTCAGTAAGGTATTCTCTGCAAGCACTGAAATTATCGGTAACAGATAGTTTTGTGATAAGGTAATTTGTAACGAGTAGCAAGTAANCCACCCTTGGTGCACCGTTTAGCCCCCTTTTTCTTAACGTCAGCCCCATTTCTCTCTCCGAGGAGACACTCTTTAGTGATTTGTTCTAGATTGAGGAGACACTGTTTAGTCATTTGTTTCTAGAAGAGACACCGTGTAGTCAAGCAGTCACATAACCCATCATTCTAGGCCGGCCCATGTGCCGAATGTCTGCCCTTTTTGTATGTCTTTTTGTTTCTTTCCATTTTATTTTAGAATTTTGTACTTTTACCGTTTTCATTTTTCTTATTAGTTTTCCCTTTTATTCTTCCATAAATAAAAAATTTTATAAGTATTTCATGAACATTTTTAATATTTAATAAACATTTATAAGTAAGTGACATTTTTTATTACAGCAAGTTAGATATAGAAAAATTTCAAATTTTCAACTAATACAATTTTTATTACATGAGAATTACACTGAAACATTCTGACAAATATAATTTATTGTATATAAAAATTTATATAACTGTATGCTTTTAAAAAATGCATCCAACAATTTTTTCCATTACTTGAAAAATGTGTAGAAGACATTTTTAATTACATGAATTTTTAATGGATGAACAATTTTATAAGCATGCATCAAGCACTTTTTTAATACATGAATTTATTATTAAAAAATTCATCTTGTGGATCTTGCTATGATCTAATAAAGTTGAAGTAATCCATCATCTCACGCCAATAACTTGGGGTGGGCACATCGATGCATGGTAGAATCACGACGCAATCCACACAATATGAAAGGTGTGCGAGCACGACAGCCAGCCGGTCTTCTCGTCCCCAATAGCAATTTCCAACAAAAAGATGGAGCACAACTCCCCATGCAGCTTTAGGCTGCATGCCAAAATGTTGGCAAGCTCACTCGTTGCGGCAGCCTCTTTGCACGCGAGGAATAACTCCTTCGTATCCCTATAGACCAAGCATACCAGGCCGCCAATGGGTCTGCGTCCCATACAACGGGAAAATCCACGGTCAAACCCTTGGCATTTGCCAAAGTGAGGGATTGGGGAAGTTTAACAACCCCAGTTCCCGATGGCAAGGTTGGCTAACATCCCGTAGATCAGCTCACAACAATGTAGCCCCGACGGATGGCGAGGTCGAGGACTTCGACATAGTGGTCGAGTGGCACCCCATCGTCGAACCTAGCTAAAAAGCACCCCTCTAGCCTGTTGACCTCAGTCCCGATCCTGTGTGTCTTGTGGACCAGGAGAACATCAATGTGGATATGAATGGAACATGAGCGGTCAGTTGGCTTCCAGTGGATAAGCTTTGCAATGAGACTCCCCCATAGGCGATGAAATGTGTCTCGGTCACCTCCATCCCGTGTGGCCATGGTGTCACTTGGTTGTAGCACATTTAAAAGCTCCGCGTTTATATATGAACATGCGGGATTTGGGCGGATGGATTGGTGTCGGGTTGTGGATGTTTACAATCTAAGGCATTATCGTGCGTGATATTCTTGTAAACAAGAGCACCAAGTTGTTTCTGATCCAAATATGACGAACATTTTCAATATACTCTCTACATATGCAATATATGTCTAGTATTGTACAAATGAAGGAAAAGATCTATACCAGGTGTCTTCTCAAATCCTCACCTTATAACCATCTCTAGTGGACCATTTGTAGGTAGACTTCACAACTTTTTCTCCTCATAGTACCCCGTTGACGGTTGATGTGCTTACTATATCACAACGTAAACTGTTTGGAGATGAAGCATGATATTATGCATCAATTATAGTATCAAAATTTTCGCGTTCTCCATGCATATATCTCTTTACCCATGAGCCAAGGAGACAAATATTGAGGTAATAAATATTTGCGATGCCTAAACCACTACAATAGATAGAATAAACTTCCAATGTAAGCATTTTCGGTCCCTAACTTGTTGCTCTATTTTTAGCTACTTTTTCTTGCACTTCTAGTCTTCATTCAACTCTTAAATTTTTCATGACAAGTAAAATTACATGCTTAATAAAAATATGTGCCAAACCTTTTTTTACCTGAAATTTTCAGTGACATTTTTAAAAATTTACATAAACATTTGGAAAAAATGTATTGAACACTTTTATTATTATTATTATATGATTTTTAAATAGATTGAACACTTATGAAAAATGTGTTGGCCATCCTAGTTTACTACATCAATATTTTTAATTAATGTACATTTTCTAATTGCATGAATATATTTTAAGCGTTTGGTTGATCTGCAAAGGCGGATGATCTTCCTGAATTCTCGATAAATCAGACATCCAAGTTGTGGTGCGATATAATCTACCAACAACGAAAGTTTTATCAAACAAGAAATTGCTTGAACAGTTGTGAGGCATTATCCTTCGGAATCGATAAGTAGACTTAATGACTCATTTAATCACCAACATATACTTTTGTATGTTGAACATAATGGTTATCGAGTCAAAGACACTTTTCCCGTACGAACGTTTCATCAAGCTCTACAACTTTGACAAGGTGGAATTGCGTCATTTTGGTGTTTCTAACCCTGGGAATAGCTAAACAATTAATTAAATTGTTTAATAGCTATTTTGAAACTAAATATGTTGGACATTTTTTTGCTTTTGTTAGGTGTATCCTATAGGTTATAATTCTGAGATTGTTAAAACCTGTCACTTTCAAAATTGTTTCCTTTAATAACACAATACTCCGGTGGCAGTTCTATGGATTCACAAATCAAACTCGTGCCTAAAACTTATTGAAAATTAAACATATTAGGGCACTTTGGTTTATGACGTAAACAATTTATTGAATCTGAGTTTAGCGGTTCAATTTATTGAATCTAAGTTTAGCCCAACCTTCTTATTTTATTTCTTTTTACAGTTTCTACACAGATGATGTCCTTCAGTGCTTGGCCTTTACCCAACCACTTACGACGTACCTTCTCAAGGGGATTCATTCAAAAATGATAAAGTAATGCTAAACCCTTTCTTATGTTATTTAGCGCATTCCCTTGAGTTACAGTATATTACCATTGTATTTTCTAGGTTCCCGAAAGGAATGGTGCTTGTTGTGCGAGTTTGAAAAACTCATTGTGGAGGGTAAGCAAGGACAGTCTCAGTTATCACCTACTAAAATACTCTCACATTTGCGTGACATCTCAAGTGGCTTTGGCCCAGGCAAATAGGAAGACGCTCATGAGTTTCTCAGGTGAGATTTTTTATTCCTCATTCTCTTTGGTTAACATTCTATACCTCTCTCTGGCCAAAAATATTGTGTACGCACAAAATGGTACACTTTGAAGCTGAAATGATAGATGGCACAATCCAAAAATGTATATAGTGATGGCTGTAGCAAATTATGATCAATTTTACAGGCTTATATTCTCTTTTGATAATGTTGATAACAATACACCTACTATTTCTCTCAAAATTCCGTATTTGACGAGAACGTATCATATCAATAGCTAATTAACCAGTGTGTGTGTCATCTGCGGTTGAATACTAACTCCATCCGAGTTGCAGTCGAAAACTAACATATCATCTTAATTAGGTTAGTCCTTTTTTTCTTCTTTTTGATGAATGTGCCTTAGGCATCCCGAAATCATATTCCATGCTTGGTGCATCGTTTTGCCCCCCCCCCCCTTTTTTTGAAAACCAGCCCCTTTTCTCTCGTTGAGGAGACACTGTTTAGTGATTTGTTTCTAGATTGAGGAGACACGGTTTAGTCATTTGTTTCTAGAAGAGACACCGTTTAGTCAAGCTGTCACGCATAACCCATCATTTTGGGCCGGCCCATGTGCCGGATGTGTGCCTTTTTTGTATGTCTTTTTGTTTCTTTCCATTTTATTTTAGGTTTCTGTACTTTTATCTTTTTCATTTTTCTGATCAGTTTTCCCTTTTATTCTTCCGTACATAAAATTTTATATAATTATTTCATGAACATTTTGAATATGTAATAAGCATTTATAAGTAAGTCACATTTTTCATTACAATCACTTAGATATAAAAAATAAAAAATGTTCATATAATACAATTTTAATTACATGCGAATTACACTAAAATGTTCTGACAACTTTATTTTATTGAATAGAATAATTTATATAACTGTATGATTTAAAAAAATACATCCATCAATATTTTTCCATTACTTGAAAAATATGTAGTATACATTTTTTATTACATGAATTTTTAATGGATGAACAATTTGATAATTAAATGAATATTTTATAAAATGTATCAAGCAGTTTTTAAATTACTTGAATTTATTATCAAAAATTCATCTTCTGTATCTTGCAGTGATCTAATAAAGTNTTTTATTGAATAGAATAATTTATATAACTGTATGATTTAAAAAAATACATCCATCAATATTTTTCCATTACTTGAAAAATATGTAGTATACATTTTTTATTACATGAATTTTTAATGGATGAACAATTTGATAATTAAATGAATATTTTATAAAATGTATCAAGCAGTTTTTAAATTACTTGAATTTATTATCAAAAATTCATCTTCTGTATCTTGCAGTGATCTAATAAAGTTGAAGTAATCCATCATCTCATGCCAGTTACTTGGGCACGTCGATGCGTGGTGGAACCACGACGCGATTCACACAATATGAAAGGCGTCCGAGCATGACAACCAGATGGACTCCTCGTCCCCAATAGCCATTTCCAACAAAAATACGGCGCACAACTCCCCATGCAGCTTTAGGCTGCATCCCAAATGCTGGCAAGCTCACTCATTGCGGCAACATCTTTGCACATGAGGAATAACGCAATGGTATCCCTATAGACCAAGCATACCAGGCGCGCCAACGGGTCAATGACGAAGCCGAAGCAAAGGACTGCATCCCGTACAATGGGGCGAGTCGCGGTAAAACCCTTGGCATTTGCCAAAGTGTGGGAGCATGGAAGTTCAACAACCCATGTTCCTGGTGGCGAGGTTGGCTAACATNCATTTCCAACAAAAATACGGCGCACAACTCCCCATGCAGCTTTAGGCTGCATCCCAAATGCTGGCAAGCTCACTCATTGCGGCAACATCTTTGCACATGAGGAATAACGCAATGGTATCCCTATAGACCAAGCATACCAGGCGCGCCAACGGGTCAATGACGAAGCCGAAGCAAAGGACTGCATCCCGTACAATGGGGCGAGTCGCGGTAAAACCCTTGGCATTTGCCAAAGTGTGGGAGCATGGAAGTTCAACAACCCATGTTCCTGGTGGCGAGGTTGGCTAACATCATGTAGATCAGCTCACAACAACATAGCCCTGATGGATGGCGAGGTCGGAGACTTCGACACAGTGGTCGAGTGGCACACCCTATCGTTGAACCTGGCTAACAAGCATCACCCCTGGCCTGTTGACCTTAGTCTCGATCCTGTGTGTTCCGTGGACCAGGAGAACATCAATGTGGATATGCAAGGAGCATGAGCGGTCAGTTGGCTTCCTGTGGATAAGCTTTGCAATGCTATGATAACCCACAAGTATAGGGGATCTATCGTAGTCCTTTCGATAAGTAAGAGTGTGGAACCCAACGAGGAGCAGAAGGAAATGACAAGCGGTTTTCAGTAAGGTATTCTCTGCAAGCACTGAAATTATCGGTAACAGATAGTTTTGTGATAAGGTAATTTGTAACGAGTAGCAAGTAACAAGTGTAAATAAAGTGCAGCAAGGTGACCTAATCCTTTTTGTAGCAAAAGACAAGTCTGGACAAACTCTTATATAGAGAAAAGCGCTCCAGAGGACACATGGAAATTATCGTCAAGCTAGTTTTCATCATGTTCATATGATTCACGTTCGGTACTTTGATAATTTGATATGTGGGTGGACCGGTGCTTGGGTGCGGCCCTTACTTGGAGAAGCATCCCACTTTATGATTAACTCCTATTGCAAGCATCCGGAACTACAAAAGAAGTATTAAGGTAAACCTAACCATAGCATGAAACATATGCACTACTAGGAAAAGGGATATAGATGGGATGGACACTAATGGCGCACCTGTCAGGTGGTGCTCCATTAGTATATACTAATGGCGCACCATGTTCTCGTGCGCCATTAGTGTGGAAGACACTAATGGCGCACCAGGCACATGGTGCGCCACTAGTAACAATCTTATATTTACTAATTGGAGGCATCATACTAAGCTCCACGTTAATCCACATCATTAAAAATATCTTAATCATTCTTAATCATTCGATCTATGTAATTGATCAATCTAAACCCTACGATTTACGTTACCCATATAGTGGAAAAAAATATTCAATCTAGACGTAAACCTGACCCAACCTGCACATAATTAACGTCTGAAAAAAACCAGGCTATATTCACCTAAATTAACAACGTCATGGGAGTTGAGATCTCAACAAAAAAAANATGTGGGTGGACCGGTGCTTGGGTGCGGCCCTTACTTGGAGAAGCATCCCACTTTATGATTAACTCCTATTGCAAGCATCCGGAACTACAAAAGAAGTATTAAGGTAAACCTAACCATAGCATGAAACATATGCACTACTAGGAAAAGGGATATAGATGGGATGGACACTAATGGCGCACCTGTCAGGTGGTGCTCCATTAGTATATACTAATGGCGCACCATGTTCTCGTGCGCCATTAGTGTGGAAGACACTAATGGCGCACCAGGCACATGGTGCGCCACTAGTAACAATCTTATATTTACTAATTGGAGGCATCATACTAAGCTCCACGTTAATCCACATCATTAAAAATATCTTAATCATTCTTAATCATTCGATCTATGTAATTGATCAATCTAAACCCTACGATTTACGTTACCCATATAGTGGAAAAAAATATTCAATCTAGACGTAAACCTGACCCAACCTGCACATAATTAACGTCTGAAAAAAACCAGGCTATATTCACCTAAATTAACAACGTCATGGGAGTTGAGATCTCAACAAAAAAAAACGATGTTATAGGAGTCCACATCTCACAAGAAAAAGGACCATCACCACGTTTCCCTCAAAAAAATTTTTTTTAGCATCACCACGTTCCTCTCCATCCACGTATGGATTCAATCTGGTGCGCTCCTGCCATGCCTTTTTCCACAACCACAATACATAGTAGCTCCTCCTATTTTCTTGCGTCCAATAAAATCACGATCCAAATCTCATCCAAGAAAATTGGCGGCAGCCGACCCAGTTGATGCTGCAGATGGGCGTGTCATGTGGGAGCTGCGCCGGCGGCTGGGGTTCCACGTGACCAGTTCGAGCATCCTCTATCTCTCCATCCCGTATTTTAATGTCATCTTGGACTTCAACCTTCCATCCGTATTGCATCCATCAAGAAGAACATGTCTCAATCGATTTATCCCCTCCCGTCTAACCTTAAATCTTATCTATATTCCAAGTTTTGCAATTCAAGATAGCTGATGCATGGGATGAGGATTTGTATGCACGATAATTTGAAGAAACGAGGGCGACATGGATAGTTGAGGCACCCGAGAGTGGAGGAATTACGTTGGAGTGGTGGCGGCACACAAGTATAACACTCCAAATCCAATTTGAGTGGATCTATAATATCTGATCAAGAAACATCGGCCTTTTCCATGTCCATCTTGCATCACTTCTCTTTACCAGATTATATATTGGAGGGAGGGGAGGAGAACCAGCAGGGGTGGTCTGTACGAGCATCTTTCCGATGATGACCACGTTTGGTCGGGTTCCGTTGGTAGCACGGGCATGAATCACCCAACTCCTCCATCAATCCCTGCTGTCAAGATCCTGCATGTCTTGCTTGGCTATCATCTGTAGTACAGGTTGGCTTTCTCTTGCTTTCGTTGTTTTGGTTCTAATGGATGTTTCCTCACCTGACTCCCCAAGGGAAATAAATACATGGCGTGATGCAGATCAATAGACAATAGATTTGGTAGGCAGGATAAAAATATGAAATAATTATGTTTTTTCTTTGTTTGATGTTTTCTTGATCTGCGCACATGCTTTTCTAATAATTTCCAATGGATTATAGGAATGGGCTTCATGCAGATAGACAGAAATATGTTTGTGATCAGTCAAAGACAATGAAAACATTTACTGAAATCTTCATGTGTGGATCCTATGAATTACTTTGATTGGAAGTCCAACGATCAATCTCATCTTAGTAATAACTATGTTTGGAGACATACATGATGTTAGTTTCTTTATCTCTCAAGGTCTTGCCCTCTATGCGTACTGAATTAAGAAAGCGGCAATGTTCTGGAGAAGATGCAATGCTGCAAACAAGTCATCATAGTAGTTAGCAAATTATCGCATATTTTCAGTTAGGCTACTCTGCATATATATAATACTACTCTACTATACTGGGGAAAGACATCACGTTCTCTCTCTTTCTTTTGACATGAGTGGCTGGGTATTAATAATAGTCCTCATGATTGCATTGTGAGATTTTCTTCAGCAAAAGAGATTTTAATCAGTGGTCGGTCAACGACAACATACAAGGGCCTTGATGACAGCTATTCGTGTTACAGCATGCAGCCTGAGCCATGCAAGCAACAATGGTATCATGTAGTCTAGACTGGAGTAGCGCATAGTAATATTTGATTATTAATTTCTGCAAGCAACCAAGGCAATGACGATGTAGTCTTGGCTAATGTTTCTATTTAATTAGCTTTTTTTTGGAAAAATGGTTCATACATATATGTATGTGCATGGAACAACTCATTGTTCAGAACTGACAGCATCGTTAAATCCAGAAATTCGTATACGTACAAAGAAGAAAAATCAATCAGCTATCTGTATGGACGATGCGTAACAATGTTCTCATATTACCTGAGTATACATATAGATATTTGTATAGTTAGGAGTTTAGTGACAAAAATGTACGTCTTACACAAAAATATTTAGAGATCCTCAGTTCAATATATAATTTCTATAAATAAACTGATGATTAACTGAGGGCATAAATAATAAATTCAAGGCATCAACATTTATTTAAATAAAAGACGATATAACAAAGAGAAAAAGCATACATTTAATTTAGTGTCATTCGGCTTCAGTATTGGTAGAAATAATGCTAGGGTAACTATTCATTTTTAATGGAATAGATTGGCTGTGTACCGATGATAATGTAGGCAAATGTGTTTTGTATGGTTATGGGAATTGCATGTATTACCAGTAGGACAATGTGCATGCATTTGTTCTTGGTGACCAAAACGTGAAAGCAGATGATAGCCCTCTCATCTTGATACAACAATATGCCTTTGCAGGAATCAAGAAAAAACATATTCAACAGATTTGTGGCTAACAGAATGTCATTTCATGAAGAAGCATCAATAAATATAAGATTAGCATATTTTTGTAAATTGTGTATATTCATCGCACCTCACAATCTGTTACAAGTAAACATAGATTCCCACAAATTTTATATTTCAAAATTTTAGATCGTTAGAAGAAAATTTACATAAAACGAACTACATATTTGGAACTATGTGGACCATCAATACCGCCTTCATATTCATGTCAAATAAATATCATATTTGAAAATTATGAGAGATGGGATGACTAAAAAGGAAAAATTCATGCAAACCATCTAATAACACGGTGATCAAACAATTGTAATACTCTATTCCCGGGATCATTGAACAAATTTCATGTTTATATCATTATTATTATTGCCCTGATATTTCATCCCTTCAGTTTCATAAATTATAAATAGTAAACATTCGCTAGCCCGTGCTGGTGCACGGGTTGATGACTAGTT
>LR880968.1:874981586-874991825 GCA_904067115.1 Aegilops sharonensis | reverse complement strand
ATTTGAGAGAAACCAGAGTAACCATCTAGAAAGCAAAAATGTGTATGTTTGGATAATCTTTCTAGCATTTGATCAATAAAAGGTAAAGGGTAATGATCCTTTTTAGTAGCTTTATTTAGTTTGCGGAAATCAATTACCATCCTATAACCCATAACAATTCTTTGTGGAATCAATTCATCTTTATCATTAGGAATGACAGCGATACCTCCCTTCTTAGGGACACAATGGACAGGACTTACCCACTGACTATCATCAACGGGATAAATTATACCTGCCTCAAGGAGCTTTAATATTTCCTTTCTTACCACTTCTTTCATCTTAGGATTTAGCCGTCGTTGGTGATCAATAACTGGTTTGGCGTCTTTCTCTAAATTTATTTTGTGTTGACATAGTGTGGGACTAATGCCCTTAAGATCATCAAGAGTATATCCAATAGCAGCACGATGCTTCTTCAGAGTTTTCAAAAGTTTCTCTTCCTCCTTCTCTGAAAGGTTAGCACTAATAATAACAGGATATATCTTCTTTTCATCAAGATAAGCATATTTAAGAGTATCAGGTAATGGTTCAAGCTCAAACACAGGATCACCCTTGGGTGGAGGAGGATCCCCTAGAATTTCAACAGGCAAGTTGTGTTTCAAAATAGGTCCCTGTTTAAAGAATACTTCATCTATTTCCCTTCTTTCATTCATAAACATATCATCGTGTATAGGTTATAACAGGCAGCATGCATTGTCCTACCCTTCTTTTTTTTCCACACGGGTATAGGTTATAACACGTTTACCCTCTCATCCTTCGCCAACAAAACCATCATTTTATTCACCCCATGACAATTTTAATCATTCATATCTTTTAAGTTATAATTTTTTGTTTCTAAAATAATTTATATATTTGAATTAATCGCGCCAAGGCATTTAGAACAAGATCAATTTTGGATATATTTCAAACACGTTTAATTTTCAATGTTTCAATTCACATATTTCACTCAATATATTTTGTGCGGAACTGCTTACTTTAGTGTTTGATACTGATATTTGTGATCAGTGAAATATGTTTCAATTTGTTGGAAACACACAATGGAATTAGTTTTTTAAATATATATTTTGTAATGAGTGAAACCAGTTTTTGAAACGAGTGAAATATAGGAGTATTTCAATTAAGTGAGCGTAATGTGTTTTCTCATAATAATGAAATGTATATTTTTTAAGTGAGTGTAATACATTTTCTGAAAATGCGTGAAATGAGTGAAATCTATTTTTTTAATGAGTGTAATGTGTTTTCTGAAACTAGTGAAATCAATATATTTTATAATTAGTGAAATCAGTTTCTGCAACAAGTGAAATATAGTATTTCAATTGAGTGAGTGTAATGTGTTTTCTGAAATTAGTGAACTAAGTTATTTGAGAAAAAGTGGAATATAACCAATATTTTGTGTGTAACTGCATTTTTCAGTGTTGGAAATTGATATTTGTGATGAGTGAAGTATGTTTCAATATATTTCGTAAATTCGCAGTGAAATTAGTTTTGCCAAATGAGCGCAGTGTGTTTTCTGAAATGAGTGAAATTGTTTTTCTAAGCTGATAGTTTTTAGAATGAGCGAAACCAGTTTCTTGAAGTAAAAGTTAAAAAAAAATTGAGGACCAATATTTGAAATGAGTGAAATATGTTTTCCATACATATGACACATCAATGTACAGTCGAATTGATTGACATGGCAATACTAACATCTCGTTATTACTCTGTCAAAGTCACTTGTTGTATTTCTATCAATTTCTTGCATGGAGGGAGGGGAGCATCGCAGAGACACTTGTTGTGCTGAAAGTTGTAGAGATCGAACCTCTCTATGTTCCCGCCGGTGGGTACAGGGCCACAGAGCCTGTTGTAGCTGACGTCGAAGAACTGCAGGTTGGACAAGCTCGCGACCTGCGCCGGGATGCTTCCATTGATTTTACTGTTCACTGGGTGCATCTGAGCTCGAGTTTCAGATTGAATTATCGTGAACAAACCAGCTATAGATCCACCCAGATCAGCTGAGGATAAGCTGCACCTACAGCTTGCTAGCTTAGAGCATCTACAACCCCACATGGCAAAAGTGAGCCCCCAAACGTTCACGCACGTGTTTGGTTGCGTCCACAGACGAAGCCCGATCACCCCGCATATTTCACACATCACAACTACACTCCACACTTGAGGTTTTTCAATTTCACAAAAGACATGTAATCCATGATCTATGTAGGAGCTAGCGAACTACCATCTACACTACTCGTGGTCATTGCCGACCGGGCAAAATGGTGGCGCCTCCTCCTCGTCCCCCTCGGACGTGAATGCCTCCTCAAGCTCCATGTCCGCCCCCCGAAGGGCCTCCACCTCCGCCTCGGAGTGGAGATGGAGTCGAGGATGGCCTGCTGCTCCACCGCCTCCTTCGTTTGGGTGAGCTTGAACTCCGTGAGCGCATTCTCCATCCCAATTCGTCCTGCTCCTGCATCGGCGGCTCCTCCTCCTCATCTGATGTTGGCTCCTCCTCATTCTCGTCCTCCGGCAACATCATCTCCGCCCCACCTCCTCCTGCTCCGGCGACATCATCTCCACCCCCACCTCCTCCTGCTCCAGCGCCTCCACCTCCACGCGCTATGGTGCCTCCTCGTCCGGACTATCCGGAAGCAGGTCGGCCGCAGTGCACGTGGCACGACGTGCGACACGGGCCTCCGTCTGGATCTCCGCTTGGAGCTCAGGCGTCAATAAGTTGTAATAGGTAATCTTGTTGTGGACCATGGCAGCATCGGCATACCTCAGTTCGAAGTGGACTATAGAGAGGAGGGGGAAGCAATGGCGCGAAAGAGAGGAGTGAGAATGGGACGAGGCTAGGGTTACCTCGCCGTCCGACTTAAATAGCCGGACTTGGTTCCTCGGGTGGTACGGCGAAGCAGGCGGTCCTCACCTAAACCGGAGGAAGCGCCCGTTGGACCTACGGGTTTTAGCTCGGGCCCATTCATCAAGCGGACATGTCGGACGCATCCAAATGCATCCGAGTGTCTCCATATCTGTCCCACATATATATGAGCTGGATATAGGGATGATGGTCAGTCCGGACGTTTGGACCGAGTTTGCCAGCTCGGGTTGGGTGGCGTTCTTTCACCCCTCGCAAATGATGCGTTTGGCGAAGTGGCACTGCCAACTGGATGACTGGTCAAACATGCTGCATTTGCTGTCTTGTTGACCCGTGCAAACGGATTCAACGAGGAATAATTCATCGCAATGGCTGCATCCAACCCATGTGCCGTCAGTAGCGACATGAACATCATCATCAACTCTGCGTGTTTCTATGTGTTCATCAGTCCATGCATGCATGATGCTTACTAAAAGTGTGCTTTTTTCTATGGTATAGAAAGAACCATGTTAGTTCAACACAGTATATCCATAAATTCACTGCTACACTGCTGGAAAGCATAATCATCTTAACTTTATTTCAGCACAACTCTTGATCCAGAGAGACATCAATGTACAGTCGAATTGATCGACATGGCAATACCAACATCTCGTAATTACTCTCTTGAAGTCACTTGTTGTATTTCTATGGTTCTATCTATTTCATGCATGGAGGGAGGGGAGCACCGCAGAGGCACTTGTTGTGCTGAAAGTTGTAGAGATCGAATCTCTCCATGTTCCCGCCGGTGGGTACAGGGCCGTAGAGGCTGTTGTAGCTGACTTTGAAGAAGTTGAGGTTGGCTGCGCTGGCGCCCTGCGCCGGGATGCTTCCATGGATGACATTGTGGCTCAGGTCGACGGTGTAGATCTGNGGCTAGGGTTACCTCGCCGTCCGACTTAAATAGCCGGACTTGGTTCCTCGGGTGGTACGGCGAAGCAGGCGGTCCTCACCTAAACCGGAGGAAGCGCCCGTTGGACCTACGGGTTTTAGCTCGGGCCCATTCATCAAGCGGACATGTCGGACGCATCCAAATGCATCCGAGTGTCTCCATATCTGTCCCACATATATATGAGCTGGATATAGGGATGATGGTCAGTCCGGACGTTTGGGCCGAGTTTGCCAGCTCGGGTTGGGTGGCGTTCTTTCACCCCTCGCAAATGATGCGTTTGGCGAAGTGGCACTGCCAACTGGATGACTGGTCAAACATGCTGCATTTGCTGTCTTGTTGACCCGTGCAAACGGATTCAACGAGGAATAATTCATCGCAATGGCTGCATCCAACCCATGTGCCGTCAGTAGCGACATGAACATCATCATCAACTCTGCGTGTTTCTATGTGTTCATCAGTCCATGCATGCATGATGCTTACTAAAAGTGTGCTTTTTTCTATGGTATAGAAAGAACCATGTTAGTTCAACACAGTATATCCATAAATTCACTGCTACACTGCTGGAAAGCATAATCATCTTAACTTTATTTCAGCACAACTCTTGATCCAGAGAGACATCAATGTACAGTCGAATTGATCGACATGGCAATACCAACATCTCGTAATTACTCTCTTGAAGTCACTTGTTGTATTTCTATGGTTCTATCTATTTCATGCATGGAGGGAGGGGAGCACCGCAGAGGCACTTGTTGTGCTGAAAGTTGTAGAGATCGAATCTCTCCATGTTCCCGCCGGTGGGTACAGGGCCGTAGAGGCTGTTGTAGCTGACTTTGAAGAAGTTGAGGTTGGCTGCGCTGGCGCCCTGCGCCGGGATGCTTCCATGGATGACATTGTGGCTCAGGTCGACGGTGTAGATCTGTTCCGGGAGCATCACGGCTGATAGGTCGAAATCGAAATCGTTGCGGGACAGGTCCATGTACTGCAACTCCTTCCCACGGCCGAAGAGGCTCGACGCGTCGCCCGTCAGGGTGTTGCACGAAAGGTCGAGGTGCGTGAAGTTCACGGCGGCGAAGCCGGCCGGGAGGGGCCCCGTGAGATTGTTGTGCGACAGCCAGAGGTAGACCTGGTCCGTGGACTTGCTGAGGAACATCGGGATGGCGCCGGTGAGGCGGTTGCGGCTGAGGTTGATGCCGGGTAGGTTGGGAATGGTCCCCAGCGACACCGGGATGGCGCCGGTGAGCGAGTTGAGGGAGAGCTCGAGGAAGGTGAGCTTCTTGAGTGCGCCCAGGGAGGACGGCACGGGGCCCGACACGGCCGTCCAGGAGATGCAGAGGCTCGAGAGGTTGGAGAGCTTGCCGATCGCTGGCGGTATAGGGCCCGACAGCAATGTGAGGTGGCGAAGGGTGAGGTCCTGCAGGTGGGGGAGGCCGGCGAGGGCGCTGGGGATGGTGCCCGTGATGTTGGCGTCCTAGAAGACGGCGAGGGCTGACGACGCGGCCGGTGAAGTGGTCGCAGGTGACGTCGTTCCAGTCGTAGCAGGGGCTGCCGGATGTCCACGCCGACAAGTGGTAGGGCTCCCCGAGGGCGGCCTTGAAGGTGAACAGGGCCGCCTTGTCGCCCGGGTGGCAGTCCTTGTAGAGGTCGGGTCCGGAGAGGGCTCGGCGTTGGCCGGGCCGGCGAGGAGAGAGCAGAGGAGGACGAGCAGGGCGTGTGAGTGCATCCTCATCTTGTCGGCTGTGTGTGGCTTTGATGTGATTTGAGTCCAATTCGCTGTGCTGCGCCTCTCAGTGTGCCCCATGGTGCATATACCCAAGCCCCTATTTCCGGGAATGTTTCCGCTTCGACGTTTAACCACTTGGCTGAAAATGACAACATGGTAAACCGGTTGATGGCACGTGTACTTAATTGGGATACGATCGTGTAGAATTACGCGGTTGCTGTAGATCATCGCTTAAAATTTTCTTAATGTGTGTATCGATTGGACTATGCGCTTAGCGAATTCAGTTGCCTGTGGGCCAGCATGGCCCGTTGACTTCGCCGCCTGAGATTTCTTCGGTGGATGCGTACGTGTGTAGGCTTCCTTGTCTTTAGGATTGACGTGTGGTTGCGTGCGTTAGCGTTCTTTGTGACGCTTGCCGTAAAAAAGCCAATCTCCCTTCGAACGTGTAATCTAGAGGCTGCTGCTGCTTCCATCATTCCATCTAGAGACGTCGTTTACGTATTCGTTTTCGTTTGATCCACCCCGTACAGTTCCTATATAAAGGCTCAATCTCTGCCCCGATTTCTCCTCCTCTTTGCAACAACCATGCACCATTTCCCGCGGTGGAGGGCGACGGCGAGAGCAGCTGTGGCAGAGATGGGATGCGACTGGTGCTGCTCGTGGATCTCGCTGTGAGGCGTCCGGTGCGGTAGTAGGACGTGGGTCTCCTATGGTGTGTCCGTGCGTGCAACGAGCCGTAGGTGGCCATGGAGCTTCGGAGCTCCCCGTCCATTCTCATGGGGCCAGCCAGACACGGCGGACATGGTGGCAACAGCAGTAGCGAACTAGTGTCCGCCAGTTCAGTTGCGGTGATTGAGCTGCATGGCAGCATTACCGGCGGGAGCGGCGTGATGAAGGAGCGGACGTGCAGGCGTTGCAGCTGCACAAGGAGTCGAACAGCACCGGCGAAAGCGGCGGTGGCGTTCTGGTGCAGGTCTGGGCGACTGACCTCCGCGGCGTTGCACGTGATTCCATCGACTACCCGGCTTCTAAGGCACGTACGCGGCTCCTATCGTGGAGGACGTCAAGGTTCTCGGCTCGACGGTGCTCCTCTGCGCGTTGCGACATCGGATGCCTGCATCCTGCTCGCTCTCTTGATTCTGTGGTGCCTATGCTAGATGAGTGTGTGCTATCTGATGAGTGCGCGCGAGCGCTATGTGTATATGTGTGTGTGACTCTGAGTGTGTGCGTGCTTGGTGCAGGTTAGTGTGCGTGCTCTAGAGCGGCCAAACTGAGGCGATGTCTTCTGCCTTTTCTCCTCTCCTGCATGTCCCTCCTCAGCTTCTCGACAATCCATCGACGACGCGCTGGCCAACCTGCTCCTCCCCTTGACCTGACTCCGAGGCGGCAGCCGCGATGGACATGCCCAAGCCCGAGCGGCTGTTCTACTGGTGCGTGTGCGACGTGGTCCTTTTTCTCTCTTTGACCTGCAGAATATCCCGGAGCATATGAATCATTCTTTACCGTCCTTTCACGTTGCCGTACTCGGAGGACGGAGTCCCATGGAGAAAATGTTTAGTCCCTGATTAGTCGAGTCGGAGATGTTGTGCTGCACTGAAATGCACTTGCTTGCAAAACATAATGGTGGTTGCAGTAGCTGCCTGGCTTATTGCTATCCGCAAACTTTTGTACTAGCTTCTCTTTGAACCTTTGCTTGATGCTTTCCTGTTCAGAGTTTGTACATTGCATGATCATATTGTAGTTAACAACTGAGGAGAGTCTGTTGGAAATATGCCCTAGAGGCAATAATAAATTGGTTATTATTATATTTCCTTGTTCATGATAATAGTTTATTATCCATGCTATAATTGTATTGATAGGAAACTCATATACATGTGTGGATACATAGACAACACCATGTCCCTAGTAAGCCTCTAGTTAACTAGCTCGTTGATCAACAGATGGTTATGGTTTCCTGACCACGGACATTGGATGTCGTTGATAACGGGATCACATCATTTGGAGAATGATGTGATGGACAAGACCCAATCCTAAGCCTAGCACAAAGATCGTGTAGTTCGTATGCTAAAGCTTTTCTAATGTCAAGTATCTTTTCCTTAGACCATGAGATTGTGCAACTCCCGGATACCGTAGGAATGCTTTGGGTGTACCAAACGTCACAACGTAACCGGGTGGCTATAAAGGTGCACTACAGGTATCTCCGAAAGTGTCTGTTGGGTTGGCACGAATCGAGACTGGGATTTGTCACTCTGTGTAAACGGAGAGGTATGTCTGGGCCCACTCGGTAGGACATCATCATAATGTGCACAATGTGACCAAGGGGTTGATCACGGGATGATGTGTTACGGAACGAGTAAAGAGACTTGCCGGTAACGAGATTGAACAAGGTATCGGTATACCGACGATCGAATCTCGGGCAAGTACAATACCGTTAGACAAAGGGAATTGTATACGGGATCGATTGAGTCCTTGACATCGTGGTTCATCCGATGAGATCATCGTGGAACATGTGGGAGCCAACATGGGTATCCAGATCCCGCTGTTGGTTATTGACCGGAGAACGTCTCGGTCATGTCTGCAAGGTTCCCGAACCCGTAGGGTCTACACACTTAAGGTTCGATGACGCTAGGGTTATAGGGAATAGATATACGTGGTTACCGAATGTTGTTCGGAGTCCCGGATGAGATCCCGGACGTCACGAGGAGTTCTGGAATGGTCCGGAGGTAAAGATTTATATATGGGAAGTCCTATTTTGGCCACCGGAAAATGTTCGGGATTTTTCGGTATTGTACCGGGAAGGTTCTAGAAGGTTCCGGAGTGGGGCCCACCTGCATGGGGGGCCCACATGAACGTGGGTAGTAGGGGAAAGGCCCCACACCCCTGGTCAAGGCGCACCAAGATCCCCCCTTAGAAGGAATAAGATCATATCCCGAAGGGATAAGATCAAGATCACTAAAAAGGGGGGATAACAATCGGTGGGGAAAGGAAAGGATGGGATTTCTTTCCTCCCACCTTTGCCAACGCCCCAATGGACTTGGAGGGCAAGAAATAATCCCCCTCCACCCCTATATATAGTGGGGAGGCGGATGGGAGCTGCACCCTTGCCCCTGGTGCAGCCCTCCCCCTCTCCCAGGTCCTCCTCCTCTCCCGCGGTGCTTGGCGAAGCCCTGCAGGATTGCCACGCTCCTCCATCACCACCACACCGTCGTGCTGCTGCTGGATGGAGTCTTCCCCAACCTCTCCCTCTCTCCTTGCTGGATCAAGGCATGGGAGATGTCACCGGGCTGTACGTGTGTTGAACGCGGAGGTGCCGTCCGTTCGGCACTAGGATCTCCGGTGATTTGGATCACGACGAGTACGACTCCTTCAACCCCGTTCTCTTGAACGCTTCCGCTTAGCGATCTACAAGGGTATGTAGATGCACTCTCCTTTCCCTCGTTGCTAGTTTCTCCATAGATAGATCTTGGTGACACGTAGGAAAATTTTGAATTTCTGCTACGTTCCCCAACAGTGGCATCATGAGCTAGGTCTATTGCGTAGATTCTTTGCACGAGTAGAACACAAAGTAGTTGTGGGCGTTGATTTTGTTCAATATTCTTACCGTTACTAGTCCAATCTTGATTCGGCGGCATTGTGGGATGAAGCGGCCCGGACCGACCTTACACGTACACTTACGTGAGACAGGTTCCACCGACTAACATGCACTTGTTGCATAAGGTGGCTAGCGGGTGCCAGTCTCTCCCACTTTAGTCGGATCGGATTTGATGAAAAGGGTCCTTATGAAGGGTAAATAGCAATTGACATATCACGTTGTGGTTTTGCGTAGGTAAGAAACGTTCTTGCTAGAAACCCATAGCAGCCACGTAAAACATGCAAACAACAATTAGAGGATGTCTAACTTGTTTTTGCAGGGTATGCTATGTGATGTGATATGGCCAAGAAGAATGTGATGAATGATATGTGATGTATGAGATTGATCATGTTCTTGTAATAGGAATCACGACTTGCATGTCGATGAGTATGACAACCGGCAGGAGCCATAGGAGTTGTCTTTATTTACTGTATGACCTGCGTGTCATTAAACAACGCCATGTAATTACTTTACTTATTGCTAACCGGTAGCCATAGTAGTAGAAGTAATAAGTTGGCGAGACAACTTCATGGAGACACGATGATGGAGATCATGATGATGGAGATCATGGTGTCATGCCGGTGACGATGATGATCGTGGAGCCCCGAAGATGGAGATCAAAAGGAGCAATATGATATTGGCCATATCATGTCACTATTTGATTGCATGTGATGTTTGTCATGTTTATACATCTTATTTGCTTAGTACGACGGTAGTAAGATGATCCCTCATTAAAATTTCAAGAAAGTGTTCCCCCTAACTGCGCACCGTTGTGAAAGTTCGTCGTTTCGAAGCACCACGTGATGATCGGGTGTGATAGATTCTTACATTCACATACAACGGGTGTAAGCCAGATTTACACACGCGAAACACTTAGGTTAACTTGACGAGCCTAGCATGTATAGACATGGCCTCGGAACACAAGAGACCGAAAGGTCGAGCATGAGTCGTATGGAGGATACGATCAACATGAAGATGTTCACCGATGATGACTAGTCCGTCTCACGTGATGATCGGACACGGCCTAGTTGACTCGGATCATGTAATCACTTAGATGACTAGAGGGATGTCTATCT
>LR880968.1:874935807-874951016 GCA_904067115.1 Aegilops sharonensis | reverse complement strand
CCGCGGTTGAATCCTTGTCGCGCTCGGGAGCTTGTCGCTCACCAAGCCTTCCCGGCAAGCTCCTCTTGCCGGGGTCTTGTCTTCTGCGGGCCTTGAGTGGCCTTCCCGGCAAGCTCCTCTTGCCGGGGCCTTGTTTCCGTGGCTTAAATACTTTATTCTTGAATGGCTTCAGGGGAACCACGGAGGACCTTGGCGGTCACTAGGCAAGCCCTGCCGCGGGGTGCTGCGACTGCCCGTGCACGAGTTCAGGATACTAGGGTACCCCTACTCTAGTACACCGACAGTAGGGTCTACAAACTTAAGGTTCGATGACGCTAGGGTTATAGGGAATAGATATACGTGGTTACCGAATGTTGTTCGGAGTCCCGGATGAGATCCCGGACGTCACGAGGAGTTCTGGAATGGTCCGGAGGTAAAGATTTATATATGGGAAGTCCTATTTTGGCCACCGGAAAATGTTCGGGATTTTTCGGTATTGTACCAGGAAGGTTCTAGAAGGTTCCGGAGTGGGCCCCACCTGCATGGGGGGGCCCACATGAACGTGGGTAGTGGGGGAAAGGCCCCACACCCCTGGTCAAGGCGCACCAAGATCCCCCCTTAGAAGGAATAAGATCATATCCCGAAGGGATAAGATCAAGATCCCTAAAAAGGGGGGATAACAATCGGTGGGGAAAGGAAAGGATGGGATTTCTTTCCTCTCACCTTTGCCAACGCCCCAATGGACTTGGAGGGCACGAAATAATCCCCCTCCACCCCTATATATAGTGGGGAGGCACATGGGAGCTGCACCCTTGCCCCTGGCGCACCCTCCCCCTTTCCCAAGTCCTCCTCCTCTCCCGCGGTGCTTGGCGAAGCCCTGCAGGATTGCCACGCTCCTCCATCACCACCACACCATCATGCTGCTGCTGGATGGAGTCTTCCCCAACCTCTCCCTCTCTCCTTGCTGGATCAAGGCATGGGAGACGTCACCGGGCTGTACGTATGTTGAACGCGGAGGTGCCGTCCGTTCGGCACTAGGATCTCCGGTGATTTGGATCACGACGAGTACGACTCCTTCAACCCCGTTCTCTTGAACGCTTCCGCTTAGCGATCTACAAGGGTATGTAGATGCACTCTCCTTCCCCTCGTTGCTAGTTTCTCCATAGATAGATCTTGGTGACACGTAGGAAAATTTTGAATTTCTGCTACGTTCCCCAACAGAGTCTTCATTTACAGTCACAAAGAGCGTATATTCTGATGCTTTAACGACCATACTTTAATTCAGTTCGGCGCTAAATCTGATTATTTGAACATAATCCAAAGTTGAACTAAACATGCATACACGGATACACCAACATGTACTGTCCTAAACAAATTATTAAATTTTATTGGATACACCAACATGTACTATCTTAAACTAATTAATTTCTTAATGTATTAGTAACTTCTCTATTAACGTAAAGGGTTACTTTTTCTTTCTGTTTTTTATGTATTTTTTGGATTTACAAGCAATTTTTCTCAACTTGATTTACAAGCAAGTTCTATGGGCTTGCTATTTGTACTTCTGGGTAACTGTTGGAAAAATGAGCAAATTACTACGAGATTTAATCCGAATAAATAGGAAATAGATCATGACATCAATAGCAGAGATTAAACTAATCATGCGAACTAGCATAGCAGATGAACATATCACATCTAGGGCACATACTAGAAACATGAATTCTACCACGATCTCGAACAGGAAGGATAGAATCACATACGGTGCAGCGGGAGCAGCACCGCCGGCGTTGACGTTGTCGCCCATGTCGTCGAGGATGAGGTTGCCGAGGTCGGGGAAGAAGTCGTCGTTCGCGAAGCTGTCGCTGCCAGCAGTCGCGCGAGTGCGCTCCCCAAAAACCTGATCGCCCCTCTCCCGTACAGGATCACGAGAGGCGAGGTTCCGGAGGCCTGCTGTCCCTTCTCCCGGTGCACGCCGAAAGGAGGGATGGAGAAGATTTGCTTGGCGGCGCAATGATCTGGAGTGCTGGTGAGAAACCATACGAAGCGGCGGCGGCTAGGGTAGACGTCTGCCTGACTATATAGTGCGGACCGGGTAGGTCGTGGGAGTAAACCCCACGTCCGAGTCGTCACGATCCAAAAGAATCGGAAACGGTTCAGTAATTAACGTGTCTGTTAATTATTAATTAATGACTCATTAATTTTTCCCGAGCAGAAAAAATAAAGACAACGTGCATAGCTCTGTCCTCGGCTCGGCTCAATCCCGCAACCCGCGGCGCGTCGTGACGAGGCGTGGCGTGGCGAGGAGGAGGAGCGCGCGTGTAGGTCTCCTCTTCTCATGCTCATACAAGTGGTAGAAGAGCTCACCTTATAAAGAGGTGCAACTCTCTCTCAACTTATGAGGTGGGACTAAACTTTAGCCTCACTCACTCCACTCACATGTGTGCATGAATGGGCCAAGAGAATTTCAGAATTTTAGTTGGGCTTTGGGCCAAAAGCCCACTAGCAAATTCCAACAGTAACAGAATGGTACACTCCTTGTACTTCTGGGTAACGGAGTGGTACACTCCTTGGGTGGGCATGGCGATTTATCCTGGGATTTGTTTTTGTTGTTTTGGTCAAGCTGATTTTTGTTGTGCCGTTTGTTTCCGGTTTGGCCACTCATAGGTCGGTTTGGCCGCTCATATGTGCATGGCGAGTGATGTGACCATGTGCATGTGAACTATTCGGTAGCACACTCAGAATTGTATGAACGGAATTGTCGTAATTTCCCCTTATATTTCAAGAATTTTGGGATTACATTTAAACAGAATTGGTCTGATGCATGTATGCCACCTTTGTTCTGACTAGATGACCAGTTGCGCCAATGGCGCGAAGGCCAAGGGTAAGCCATGTATTGAAAGAGTGTACATTAATATTATTTGGGCACATATTGAAACATATGAGAAAATTTTCCACTTACTATAAGTACAAGCAATGCAATACCCATATAATGTACAAGGACATATCAGTATTAACAGAACCGTTAATTAGTCAGACACAAATCCACACCCGAGAAGCACATTGCACAGGGTTGAAACTTTTAAGCCTCACATTCCCAAGCAATCTTAAGGAGAGCCAGCATAATTGAAATCACCGATGCAAAGTATCAGCAGTTAGAAATATTTATACACACAGCTTCTTTATTGTAGTCATATGATGATGAAATTAGTACGTAAATCAGCACCAAGGATAGCCAATCAGACAAACAAAAATTCTGCATCCCACTGAACAACACTATTATGCAGGACTCATTTTAAAAGGCCCTCAGTTCTAATTTCTATAAGAACTTGAAGCTTTGGAGCCAAGGCTACGAACCTTCTCTATTGTGACTTCTAAATGTACCTATGAAAGTAAGGATCAGGAACATTCTCTATTAAACCAACAAACTGAACAATGAGAACTTGAAATATGTAAAAGTACTAATGAAATTATTTAATATGTGCATGTACAGTGGACAAAGATTACAACACACGGCATGTTGCAAACATCCTAACCAGCGTACTTTTGATGTAACATGAGAACTTGAAATGTGTTAAATAGAGAGAAAAGGCTAATGACATGTATACAAAATAGAAGTTAATTGAATATTTACTATAATGTAACATGAGAACTTGAAATATGTTAAATAGAGAGAAAGGGCTAATGTCTGGTCTAAAGAACAGAACAAATTTGAATATCAGTTTCACCAACCCTGGATGATCCAACTCACTTCGTATAATCCAGGAAATTAGGGAGCAAATATAAGTAATCTTTCAAGACGCTAGCAACATCTTCAGGATATAAGAATCATTTCTGGTGAAAAGTTGAATGTAGCAGTAACCTTTTCTGAAGCACACAAACGCATATATAATCCTTTTGTTATATCACCTAGATCATCCCTGCAAGTACAGGTAAAATCAGATCAATCTCCATTAGCATACGAACCCCAAGCCAAGCCAAGAACATGCATGGTGGTGGTGATAAATGTTCTTCTCTAGATTCGACGGAAGGCGTGTAGTGGAGTACTCACCGAGGAAATCGCTGCCGGACAGGCCCTTGGCATCGAACAGAAGACCGCACCTCTTTGCATTCTTCTCCTGCCGTTGTAGCTCCCTCTCCTGTGTCCTCTTGAAATTAAGGAAAGAACAGTAAAGTAGTGAAATGAACATCGAAAGCGAGCAGAGGTAGCTAAGACGTATAACTCAAACAACAATTTCTATCGCCCAAACAAACTAAAAGAATTTTATGTTTGGTAGCATATATCCAACGGAACAGACATGTTGTCTGTCTTATTTCCTTGACAAACATATACCGACCAATAAAATGGTTCACACCTTCTTTTATACATATAGGCAAGCCAACCATCCAAATGCCCTATGTATGTAACTAAATCAATAATCTAAAAACAGCAAGCAACATGCTTGAGGGAAACGCATGCTACTCTCACAAGCACGATCTGGTTCACAGGAATTAGATACAGATTGTTTACATAAACAAAGGGAAACACATGGTACTCTCCCAAGCAAAACCAGAAACCTGAATAAATGACCGGAGGCCAAGTTCACATATGCTCCAGCCATGATTTGCCCCCAATTTTCTGCAACCAAAATGAAAGTGTGTCATTAATTTAGCAGCGGGTACAAGCACAGACTTAACAAGGGACAATCCTAACTTGGGATTCAGAGGCAAGAAACAGTTCGAACATGTGTGTGTGACTAATTTAGTAGCTGGTACAACCACTTAACAGGGGACAATTCTAACCTAGGTTTTAGAGGGAAATGGTTAAAGAGGTAGTAGGATTTAAGTCCTAAATAGTGTAGCATTTAAAATATTATGACATCACTACATAGACAGAGCTATATGTACTTCTAAAAGATAACATATAAACATGTGTAATTGTGATCCTTCCTAGTTACATGCCTATGCTAAGCTTCAGTCGACTTATAAGTTTGTTATCACTTATAACTACAAAACATGTCAAAATCATAAATTATAGTTAACTCTATCTCTACCATTATGTTTTTCATACAAGACTGTCAAATTTTACCAATCATGTTTATCAGAAAAAATCAAATAGTGAACATTGAAAAATGGACCCAAACATGTTTAGGAGAAGTTATGTACATGCAACCTAGAGAAACAATTTATAAAGTACATAAATCCAATACAAATTACCTCAAGAACACCTTCCAACGATTCAGATGAGAGACCCAGTTCTGATTGTATATCACCAACACTAACTTTTCCTTGGTCAATTAGCTGCCAAGTAAAAGCATAAAACCCACTAAACTAATAACACCAAAACATATGTACAAAAATCTTGCTCTGTAAGATTAGTAGGTACCTTTCTAAGAAATGTAGAAACATCACCAGAGTTGCTCACAAGATTCCCAGCTCCTGTAGGCTGATCAACAACCATATTTGTGCATTGAACTTGTTGATTTTCCGTGCCTCTAACATCACATGTTGAGGTAATAAGCTCTGTTGTCTGCACTTTGTTTAGGCTGGACAAACCTGAGCTCATGGATGTGAGGTTCATGAATTTGTCTTTACTCTTGCGCTTAGATCTTATCAGAACTTTCATCGTCCAGCCCAACTTATGTGGTATCCTGTTCAGCAACACTATTGACAAGGTGTATGGAGCTAATTCCTCTGACTCTAGAATGCTTTGAGCAAAATATCCACAAATCAACCTACAAACAGATATATACAAGAAAAATATTAGCAAGCATAAACAACCAAGGCAAACAACATACACGAGAAGAAATAGCCTACCATTCTTAAGCCCATATTTTCCCCATATCTCCACTTGATGTTTTTTCTATCTTGCGCATATAGAATGAAAGCAAGCCCGGCATGTGCCTGGAAAAAAATAAGCAGTTAGTAACCAAAAAGCAACATATATCAACAAGGTTAAAGAAAGTGTTAGGTGACCTGGTGGCCAGATCCATCCCTTTGTGTTCACCAGCAGGGGAGTACGTGAGAGAAGAAGAGATCTGGAAGAAGGGATGGGTGGGGAGCAGTAGAGAGGAGGCAATATCAAAGAAATGACATTGCGCATCCGTCGCGTGCCTTGTCCGGGGAGGAGGTCCGGCCCTGCCACACCCCTCTTCTCCCCTTCACGTCCCTCCTCTTATCTCTCTCCCTCTCATCTTCTCACCCCTCGCTCCTCTCCAGATGCCCCAACACTCTCCTCCTCCTCCCGCGTCTCATCCAGCGCAAAGAGCGTGAGTGAACCATGGACTGATAACTTGATCGAGGAAGAAACTTCATTTCCTTAATAGCATTTGGCAGATTAATAAAAATGAAGTACCATCAGGTTGATCTCTAATTTTTACTAAACTAACAAAAACACATTTTACACTGCCCACATACTGCTATTACTGTCTATTTGGAGTAGAATTTGTAAGTGAATGTTTATCTACTGCTGCACTCAAGTTAACTTGAATTAGGTCGGATGAATCAGATACTTCTGCCATTGGCATGAATAGGTCAATAGGGCATGCACACTATACTGCCACTTCTGCTTCAAAAGTAAAACTTTTTGTATCTTTGATCACGTTTCTAAGAAAAAGTATCAAGGGAACCAGCTATGAGGATAAATAAACGACCAAATTTATAAGTGTTGTACTTCAGGTACCTGGCGGCAACGACATTGATCACCTGGTCTCTGCAGAACACATCCAACTCTTCCTGCTATCCTGCAACACGTGGCCACCCCAAGCCTGAAATCCTCGATGCTCCATCCAGCCTCTGAGTGCAGTAAGGCGAAACCAAGATCGATGTCATGATGAAGCCTTCCAAAAAAATCAGTGTTCTTAACTAATGCATATAATCAATTTGCATGTACTCTGTTTCTATGCACTAAGTGTGCCGAACCGCTAAGGAAAAAACAGATTTTATGTTATCATATGTAATCAAATACTATGGTAAATGCAATTTATCACCTGTATGGAGCAGCACATGATATATTTATTACTACAAAAGTAGGGCGTGCCAATTATACAGGATAACTTAGTAGTCTCTTAAGGTGCGTTACACATGTCGGATATTATATATTATAAAAGAATTATTTGCCTCTTTTTTAAGCATTAGAAAGGATACAAAATATTGGTACATTGGAAAGCACTTTTTTACAAATAACTCTGGGTTTGTCCTGGTACCTTAGAACCAGAACATGAAGGAAAACAGACGAATCAACACACAAATACACCATTGTTTCACATGCATATACTCAAATGCAAAGGACAGAGGCAATAAGTGATAGCATATAACCAAAAATGTCATATTTCATATATCAACGTATACAGTAGGACCTATGATAAACCCCCATTTCCTGGGTCAACATACTTTATTAACCATGCTGGAGCAATGAGACACAAATATTCATTATTTTGCAGGCCTATACTCAAATTTGAAGGACAAAGGTAATAAGTGATAGCATTATTTCTTGTTTAGCTACATCGCAACCAGCTACATCCATAAAAAACACCTACACCAACCGAAGAGCAGGAGTTGTCAGGGAGATACATCCAATATCTGAAAAATGAGGACTCTGCGAGCTCCAGAATTACTTTTCAGTAGACCTAAATATTTTCGATTGCCTCTTTTTTGGAGTATAGTACCAAAAGGAACAGTAAAGAGAATGATACGGAACAAAAAAGAACTAACCTTATTTTTGGAATTTCTATCCATCTTTATTACTGTTGCTTTTACGATGTTTGTAGAAGGTTCAGTCTGAGTAAAATAGGGGATTCCATCCAGTGAATATCAAGGGGATACATGATCAGTCTGAACCTTGACTCGATAGGCTGAATATACACAATGAAACATAGATTTCAGTGAGATTATCAGATTCACATAGGAAAGTTGCTTTGAACATTAACTGAAATAGAATGTATGAGTTCCAAAAGTTCCCCTCTAATTGTTACACATATAATTGGTGCAAGCAAACTTGGCACTAAAAGCAAGATATTTTATCACTACCAAATGCCTCATAAATTAGCACCCAGCTACAGAATCAGTTTGCACCAAGCTAGATTGTGTTCGAATTTTATAGGAAGGATAGTTCGCTAAGCAGTAGGACACAACATGCATAGTAGCTAGGCTAAACAGACTTTATGGGAGTAAACTAAAGTGATCAAGTAGGTAAATATAAAAAGGTGAGCAGATTGACCATTATTATGCTTGGAGTAAGATTACTAATTACTAAACAAGTACTACTGCAGTACCATGCCGAATCTATAGTGAATATGGATTCAACCTTAGTCAGTCCAACTCTTGGTTGTTGTTATATTGAACACTCTGCTACCCAGTCACCTCCATTTTTACTTTTATTATATATCTCATCAGTTATATGCCTATGCATGAACAATAGTAGAAAGTACTGAAATTGAGCCAATCTTTGAGAGGGTTGTTACCTTCACATTGATAGCAAGGCTATCCACAACCAGAATAGAAGCAAAATCCACCTGAAATAACATACATATGTCATCCCTCAATATATTTAAATGGAAACATTAACATTTGGTCAAGGTATAGAAGTGTCAAAATCAAGAAAATGAAAGGGTGATACAAGACATAGATGTGTTTACTGTAAAAAAATAGAACTCATGTGCTATGTGCTACTACTGTAAAATAACGGACATTACATAGTCTGTCAGTAGTTAGCACGGACATTACATAGTCTGTCAGTAGTTAGCTGTGAAAAACTGTATATTGCAATGCTAAAAGTACGAACCCAAGTGTTCATGTTGCAGACTCAGCACATCGAATTTATAATAGTTCATCGTGCCCAAGAGACTAAGCACATGAACAGAGACTGCATTATAAAACCGATTGCCTTTTAAATTGGTAAACTGGTTTATAAATTTTGATGTGCACCTGTTTTCCCGAGTCAAGACTTGCATAGCTCTGTGTGATGTTTGCACTTTTTTATCTAATGTTTGGAACCAAAAGTAGAAATCATATGCTTGAACTAAAACATTCCTCTCTTCAACTAAATATATCACTGTGACCGAGCACACACAATCCAATAACTAAAATACTACAGTTATTTGGTTACAAAAAGAAACTTAAGTATGGAATGAACTGAAGATAAATAGTATAACTGTTTCACAAACTAATATAGCTACAACTTGTTTTCTAGTATATCTTGCAGCGTCGCATTCATGACCAGATACCACGTAAGTAAGATCTATATTGTACTTGCCTTAACAGAGGTTGAGTGTTGCACGATGAGTTTTGTAGCGTCCGCATGATCCTTGTTCATGTGGCCCTGTGGAATACATGCAGCTAACTTGAGCATAACTACGCCACATTAAGATCAATAATGGCCAATGCTACAACATCATCTTGATTAGCTGAAATTAATGAGAATGATATACACACTACACCGACTGAACTTTGTACACACTTAAGATAGCAAAACCAATGCATGGAGTTCTACAATAATTATCTGTCCTTGTTAGCTCACATCAGCTTGATTAGCTGAAATTAATCAGAATGATATACACACTACGCCGACCGAACATTGTACACACTTAAGACAGCAAAACCAATGCATGGAGTTCTACAATAATTATATCTCCTGCTTGTTAGCTAAGCAGTTTGTAGCTAGCAAAGCTCTAGTATTCACATGGAGTGTAAAACAAATGGCTGGAAACAACATTAACCTGGATTTACCTAAGTTAGTAAATAGAAGGAAAATCAATTGGGAACCGGCATCAAGATTTGATTGTTCCAACAGGGAATGACTGAACATTTATCCGGACAACAACAAATCTGATCTGCTATTTATAGTGTTCAAGTGCAGCGTCTGATTTGGTGTGATCCTCATACATAGAAACTGTGAGGAAAAATGCAGAAACGTTCAGGTAATCTGACCTATGCTGCAAGGAACAGATTGAGGATTTAATAACTGGCCAATGCAGCATCAAATACGGTTACCGGTAAGTGGCAAGAAAACTGCATGTATAATAGTATATATCGCCGCAGAAAGAGGTGATTAGCTTTCAAGAGGATAAATACCTCTGGTGTAGCCGCTGCAGGCGACACTGGACGGACCGATGTTCTTGTTCCTCCGGCGAACTCGGTGGCGACATTGTACGCTTTGTGAAAATTTCGACGGAATTTTATGGAGATTATGGCCCAAGGACGCAAATTGATGGAGATTCCGGCCGAGGACCCCTCCCTCTTATAGCAGCCAAGTTAAATCCGGGCCGGGCACTCAATTGATATGTGTTGGACGATGACATGGTCACGAATTCAGTCCAAATCAGACACCGGAGTAGGACCTCAGAGATTGAGAAGCTTACTTACAGTTCACGTAGCCCAGCAGATGCGTATGGGCTTTTGCTGCCCGCTGCTTCTGCTTGCCACTGCTCCTCCCTGCGAACTCGACGACGTCCATGTGCGGGGGCAGGCGGAGGCCGACACAGGCGAACAGGCAGTGGAGCACGTCGACGGAGCCGTGGTCGAGGTCATGGGCGCCTCAAACATACAACACAAGCACAAAGTATAGTAGTAGCCCCTCTCCCCCTTGACCAGCGCCGACGGCCACTACCCCGCGGCGGAGTCTGTGGCAGATGGATTAGGGACGAGATGAGCCGCCCACCGTCGTCTCCCCTCTCCTCCTCTGCAACGGCTCGCTCCTCTGGTGCGGGAGGCAAGAACACGGGCACTGGGCACGTGGAGAATGGAGAAGAGGAGACAGAGATGGAACAGAGAGGGAGATGGAGAGGAGATAGAGGAGGGCTGGCGGCGTAGGTGGCCGGAGGCGAGCATGGACGNCTTGTTCCTCCGGCGAACTCGGTGGCGACATTGTACGCTTTGTGAAAATTTCGACGGAATTTTATGGAGATTATGGCCCAAGGACGCAAATTGATGGAGATTCCGGCCGAGGACCCCTCCCTCTTATAGCAGCCAAGTTAAATCCGGGCCGGGCACTCAATTGATATGTGTTGGACGATGACATGGTCACGAATTCAGTCCAAATCAGACACCGGAGTAGGATCTCAGAGATTGAGAAGCTTACTTACAGTTCACGTAGCCCAGCAGATGCGTATGGGCTTTTGCTGCCCGCTGCTTCTGCTTGCCACTGCTCCTCCCTGCGAACTCGACGACGTCCATGTGCGGGGGCAGGCGGAGGCCGACACAGGCGAACAGGCAGTGGAGCACGTCGACGGAGCCGTGGTCGAGGTCATGGGCGCCTCAAACATACAACACAAGCACAAAGTATAGTAGTAGCCCCTCTCCCCCTTGACCAGCGCCGACGGCCACTACCCCGCGGCGGAGTCTGTGGCAGATGGATTAGGGACGAGATGAGCCGCCCACCGTCGTCTCCCCTCTCCTCCTCTGCAACGGCTCGCTCCTCTGGTGCGGGAGGCAAGAACACGGGCACTGGGCACGTGGAGAATGGAGAAGAGGAGACAGAGATGGAACAGAGAGGGAGATGGAGAGGAGATAGAGGAGGGCTGGCGGCGTAGGTGGCCGGAGGCGAGCATGGACGAGGAGGGGGAAGGGAGGAGAGGGGGAGGCGGGGGAGCGATGGCTGGTTCGCAGCGGACGCTCCGAGGCTTGTGGACACGGAGGCGAGCTTCTCCGGCGGCGGCGGCGGCAGGATAGGGGGCAGGGAGGTGGGCGCGGGTCGAGGGGGAGAGAGAGGTGAGGCAGGAGGAAGAGGAAAGGTGCGGCGCGAGTGCGGGAGGAGCAGCGGCTAGGTCTTCTCCACACGAGCGGCTCCCTTTTTATACTCCGCTGCATGAAATGATGAAAATGCCCCCGGCGGGGCACCGAATTAACAGGCGGTGGCATAACAATTTAAAGGCGACGTGGAGGCAACGGTTGTGACTACGAGTCTAGGAGGGTTTATATGTTCAATGATGTTAGGTTTGCTTTGCTGCCCATCCCGTGAATGATTGGATGTCCATGCTTTTCTTAATATACTTTTATTATGGGAGGTACTCTATTTTTCGAAATAACCTACAAATACTCCTTTACACATGGAAGGTTTATTGTCGAACAATAGAATTATTAAGGTAATGTTGCCGTGGGGAAACATTACTATTTAGCCATAGATTTGCTTTCATGATGTAGGTACTTATTGGTCGCTTAGCGATGCAACTTTTACCAAAATCATATACCAAAGTGTTGTCACTTTTTTTAGTGTTGTCACTTGATCATGCTTCTTGTACCAATATGATCTCACTGAGGCGACCATTTTGAAATTTCTTTGTTAGAATTGAGATAAAATATGGTCTAAATGTTGTGTAGCAGTACAATGTCNGGCGGAGGCCGACACAGGCGAACAGGCAGTGGAGCACGTCGACGGAGCCGTGGTCGAGGTCATGGGCGCCTCAAACATACAACACAAGCACAAAGTATAGTAGTAGCCCCTCTCCCCCTTGACCAGCGCCGACGGCCACTACCCCGCGGCGGAGTCTGTGGCAGATGGATTAGGGACGAGATGAGCCGCCCACCGTCGTCTCCCCTCTCCTCCTCTGCAACGGCTCGCTCCTCTGGTGCGGGAGGCAAGAACACGGGCACTGGGCACGTGGAGAATGGAGAAGAGGAGACAGAGATGGAACAGAGAGGGAGATGGAGAGGAGATAGAGGAGGGCTGGCGGCGTAGGTGGCCGGAGGCGAGCATGGACGAGGAGGGGGAAGGGAGGAGAGGGGGAGGCGGGGGAGCGATGGCTGGTTCGCAGCGGACGCTCCGAGGCTTGTGGACACGGAGGCGAGCTTCTCCGGCGGCGGCGGCGGCAGGATAGGGGGCAGGGAGGTGGGCGCGGGTCGAGGGGGAGAGAGAGGTGAGGCAGGAGGAAGAGGAAAGGTGCGGCGCGAGTGCGGGAGGAGCAGCGGCTAGGTCTTCTCCACACGAGCGGCTCCCTTTTTATACTCCGCTGCATGAAATGATGAAAATGCCCCCGGCGGGGCACCGAATTAACAGGCGGTGGCATAACAATTTAAAGGCGACGTGGAGGCAACGGTTGTGACTACGAGTCTAGGAGGGTTTATATGTTCAATGATGTTAGGTTTGCTTTGCTGCCCATCCCGTGAATGATTGGATGTCCATGCTTTTCTTAATATACTTTTATTATGGGAGGTACTCTATTTTTCGAAATAACCTACAAATACTCCTTTACACATGGAAGGTTTATTGTCGAACAATAGAATTATTAAGGTAATGTTGCCGTGGGGAAACATTACTATTTAGCCATAGATTTGCTTTCATGATGTAGGTACTTATTGGTCGCTTAGCGATGCAACTTTTACCAAAATCATATACCAAAGTGTTGTCACTTTTTTTAGTGTTGTCACTTGATCATGCTTCTTGTACCAATATGATCTCACTGAGGCGACCATTTTGAAATTTCTTTGTTAGAATTGAGATAAAATATGGTCTAAATGTTGTGTAGCAGTACAATGTCTTGCTGATTACGCAATCCTGACAATATGCTAAACTAACATGACCTCAAAGTAATCCGTTTAGTCTCTCTTTTGTGATTTGTGATTGTTACTATTTCAGCAAGGTGCTAAACTACCAATGTGCCTATGTGTCTTTCACATTTTTTGTACGCATTGACTTCTGTGTTTGTTACCGAGAAAATGCATACAACAAAGACAACATGTATCAACGGTGCCCCGTCTATGCGTTATGTCAAAATGCGTTGCGTGTTAGCAATGGATTTTGTAATATATTATTCTCAGAATGTTGTGTTGCCATGCGTGCGGCAAATCTATTGAAATGGCAATGTATTCTTTCCATATAGCAAGAGGTAACACTCATGGTGATAATAAATGTATCCTTTTCAAGTTATTTATGTGCATATATAGTTTGCCTTCTTGTAAACAGCTTAATAACTACAAACTTATACACATGAAGCTCTCATTTTTTTATTACATGAGCCAAAAATACTATATATATGCATGTAATGTATCGACAGGGCGCGGCGTGCCGCCGCACGGGTATGGCTAGTATGTACAGAATATCGATGCACTGAAACATCTATATATTGGAGTGGTATCTGACTAGTCAGAGAAGACGACAAACCAGCCAAGAAGATCAGCTGAGGATTGATGTCTACTACGCAACCTTCTTCTTGTAGACGTTGTTGGGACTGCAAGTGCACAGGTTTGTAGGACAGTAGCAAATTTCCCTCAAGTGGATGACCTAAGGTTTATCAATCCGTAGGAGGCGTAGGATGAAGATGGTCTCTCTCAAACAACCCTGCAACCAAATAACAAAGAGTCTCTTGTGTCCCCAACACACCTAATACAATGGTAAATTATATAGGTGCACTAGTTCGGCGAAGAGATGGTGATACAAGTGCAATATGGATAGTAGATAAAGGTATTTGTAATCTGAAATAATAAAAACAGGAAGGTAACTAATGATAAAAGTGAGCATAAACGGTATTGCAATGATAGGAAACAAGGCCTAGGGTTCATACTTTCACTAGTGCAAGTTCTCTCAACAATAATAACATAGATAGATCATATAAGAATCCCTCAACATGCAACAAAGAGTCACTCCAAAGCCACTAATAGCGGAGAACGAACGTAGAGATTATGGTAGGGTACGAAACCACCTCAAAGTTATTCTTTCNGGTAACTAATGATAAAAGTGAGCATAAACGGTATTGCAATGATAGGAAACAAGGCCTAGGGTTCATACTTTCACTAGTGCAAGTTCTCTCAACAATAATAACATAGATAGATCATATAAGAATCCCTCAACATGCAACAAAGAGTCACTCCAAAGCCACTAATAGCGGAGAACGAACGTAGAGATTATGGTAGGGTACGAAACCACCTCAAAGTTATTCTTTCAGATCAATCTATAAAAGAGTTCGTACTAAAATAACTTATTAAGACACAAATCAACCAAAACCCTAATGTCACCTGGATACTCCATTGTCACCTCAAGTATCCGTGGGAATGATTATACGATAAGCATCACACAATCTCAGATTCATTCAACCAACACAAAGTACTTCAAAGAGTGCCCCAAAGTTTCTACCGGAGAGTCAAGAACGTGTGCCAACCCCTATGCATAGTTTCATGGAACCCGCAAGTTGGTCACCAAAACATACATCAAGAGGCACATGATATCCCATTGTCACCACAGATAAGCACGGCAAGACATACATCAAGTGTTCTCATAAAAGACTCAATCCGATAAGATAACTTCAAAGGGGAAACTCAATTCA
>LR880968.1:874859761-874884648 GCA_904067115.1 Aegilops sharonensis | reverse complement strand
GGCTCTGGGATCTACATACTGCTGAGCGCGTTGGCTAATTAGAATTCTTCATTTTCGGAATATATGAACGATCTATCACCTTCGTGTACATCATTTAGGAATGGTGGTTCATCTCCGGCTCGGAGATATCTGAACTCCTTGGAGGCGCTGATCTAAGAAAGCTAAAACACTCCATAATGTCAAGCCGGCAAGTCGGGCACGTGGACGCCCTGCCGAACCACGGCTCGATGCATGGTGTATGGAAGGCATGTGAGCACGGCAGCCGGACCTTCTCCTCGTCGTCCTCAGCCTCCAAGCCCAACAAACAGATGGCGCACACCTCATCAGGCTCACGGTCACGGCGGCGCTTTCGGCCACAGAGTGCCACAACTCCGGCGGGAGCCTTGGTTTCCGCGGCGGTGGCTTCTTTGCAAGCGAGGAGCAGCGCCTTGGCCTCGTAGAGCAGGGTTATACAGATCTGGGGTATTTCGAGCTCTAATTCGTAGCAAGGGACGACGCCCCCGGCGGCGACTATCTCGTCGATCTCACGGCCAACGTGCTCCACGATCCCCGTGGCCAGGTCAGCGGGCGTTTGGATTGAATCCGCAGCGTCGGCGGGGAGTTGGTACTCGCTTTCGCTGGCGAGCATATCTCGGATGAGCTCGCCGCAGAGCTTGCTGCACTGGAAGACGGCGTGATCTCTGCTCTCGAACTGTAGGTCGACCTTCCTGACGGCTTGATTGGTCACGTCGACCGGTCGGCGCGCCGCGTGGGACAAGACCAGGCCGCCACGCAAGCGCACAGTGGACGGTTCGTCGCTCAGCTTGACGACGACGCTGAGGGTCACTTCTCCCCGGAAACGGAAGCGGGTCTCCGACGCAGCCGCCGCCTGCGGCCACGGCGGCAGTGCTTCCATGGCCGCCGCTGGCGTACCCGTAGCGTCCATGGCCAGCGGGGACCGGCGGAGAGGAAAAACAATCGAGGAGGAGGCACCCCGCACCCCTTATGATCTGCGTGCGAGGCTGCGCATGTCTCTTATGAAAGCGCGGGCACTACGCAGACTAGGAAACGGATTGGAGGCTGCGTGCAGGACATGCTCATCATCATGGGCAATTACACTTTTTTTTTTCGAGGCATATGGGCAATTACTCATGGCCTCCAACTAACTAAGGTGGGCTTTTCCTAACCGGAGTTAATTATGTGGCCCTTTGAAGAGATTTCCTATGCTACGCTAGTTGCGCAGAATTTATTACTCGCACAGGTCCGTGATGACCTCGCCCAGTACGAAGGATCACCCACTTTCTTAGATTGCAGTGTTTTTTTTTCTGGGGTTTTTGTATTTTATTTTTTGCTGGGTTCCTCAGGTTTTCATCCTTTTTGGTATGTTTTTCTAATTTTTCTGCCTTTATTATTATCATTATTATTGGTGTTTTTTAATTTGCATTTTCCCAACATTCATGATCAATTTTAAATTTGTCAACACATATTTCAAATTCGTGAGCATTTTTTAAATTTTTTATTTTTTAGAATAGCAAGATATTGAAATTCGTGTACATTTAAAAAAATTGTAAACATTTTTAGAATCTGATTTTTTGCACCAGCCGAACTGGACTTGCCTTGGGCCGCAGCGCTCATCGACTGAAGCTATTGTGGTGCTACCTTACTGAATGTGCAGCTCATGAAGCACCTTGTGTTCCTGGCCACCGCCGCCATGAGCCTGTGAAGGTGCAGTTTGGGAAGCCTAGGAGGTTGTGGAGCATCCTCACCTCGATGGAAGGCAGCAAGGAGGTCCCCGCCGGTCCACACGGTTCGCGCGGTGGTGGTGTCCAATGCACACAAGGTGTATGTTGAAATGCCAGAGAGAAAGAGAGAGAGAGAGAGAGAGAGAGAGAGAGAGAGAGAGAGAGAGAGAGAGAGAGATGCTGGTGTGTGGGCCCCACCTGTCATAACAGTTAACATGGCGGTCAAAATAAACGAGTTGACTTTCTGACCACTTCAGCCTTGACGGGTGGTTCCATAAATTGTACATATGGCCCTTTTTAAATGAGAGACAAGTTTTAATCTGCACCGTTGACCTGTCTTAAAAATTGCAAACTTTTAAACCCTAGAACACATCAGAAAGGAAATAAAGAAAACAAAATATAATGTAAAACTGAATTTTGACCATGGTCAAATAATCTAGGATCTTTGTAGTACAGCNCTCGCGCCGCATCCTTGGCCGCCATCGCTCGTCCTCGGCATCGTGCTGGCCAGCAACCTGTGCTCGCCGCCGCATCCTTGGACGCCCGCTCTCGTCCTCGGCCTCGTGCTCGCCATCACATCCTTGGCCGCCCGCGCTTACCGGCCATGGCAACTCCAGTGGAGATGGCCGCAGCACCCCCATCGTCAAGCTCGTGGTGTACCACACCTTCAATTTGCTTGTCACAAAAACAAAAAAAAATCATGGGTCGTAGCAAAAATTATGCCGTTCATGGATGTAGCAGAAAAAAACACCGGTGGTAGCAAAAAGGTACCACGGTTGCAGCAATTCGGCATCGCTGTCGTCATGGGTTGCGACTCCGCCATGATGAATGTAGAAAAATCCCTTGCCGGTAGTAGCACAATCTGAGGATGGTTGCAACAAAAAATATTGGAATTTTGCTAGTAGGCCTTTGGCCCAAAACCCAACTAAAATTCTGAAATTCTCTTGACCCATTCATGCACACATGTGAGTGGAGTGAGTGAGACTAAAGTTTAGTCCCACCACGGAAGTTGAGTGAGACTTGCTCCTCTTTATAATGTGAGCTCTTCTACCACTTGTATGAGCATGAGAAGAGGAGACCTACACGCGCGGTCCTCCTCCTCGCTCGCCTCGCCACGCCTCGTCATGACACGCCACGCCGCGGGTTGCGGGATTGAGCCGAGCCGAGGACAGAGCTATGCACGTTGCCTATACTTTTGCTGCTCAGAAAAAATTAATGAGTCATTAACTAATAATTAACGGACGCATTAATTACTGAACCGTTTCCGATTCTTTTGGATCGCGACTCGGACATGGGGTTTACTCCCACGACCTACCTGGCCCGCAATATATAGTCAGGCAGACATCTACCCTAGCCGCCGCCGTATCGTATGGTTTTGCACCACCGTTCCAGATCATCGTGCCGCCACGCAAGTCTTCTCCATCCCTCCTTTCGGCGTGCACCGCAAGAAGGGACAACAGGCCTCTGGAACCCCACCTCTCGTGATCCTGTACGGGAGAGGGGCGCTCAGGTTTTTGGGGAGCGCACTCGCGCGACTGNCGATTCTTTTGGATCGCGACTCGGACATGGGGTTTACTCCCACGACCTACCTGGCCCGCAATATATAGTCAGGCAGACATCTACCCTAGCCGCCGCCGTATCGTATGGTTTTGCACCACCGTTCCAGATCATCGTGCCGCCACGCAAGTCTTCTCCATCCCTCCTTTCGGCGTGCACCGCAAGAAGGGACAACAGGCCTCTGGAACCCCACCTCTCGTGATCCTGTACGGGAGAGGGGCGCTCAGGTTTTTGGGGAGCGCACTCGCGCGACTACTGGCAGCGACGACTTCGCCAATGACGACTCCTACCCCAACCTCGACAATCTCATCCTCGATGACATGAGCGACAACATCAACGTCGGCTGTGCTGCACCCGCTGCACGGTATGCGATTCTATCATTCTTGTTTGAGATCGTGGTAGAATTCATGTTTCTAGTATGTGCCTTAGATGTGATATATTCATCTACTATGCTAGTTTGCACGATTAGTTTAATCTCTGCTATTGCTGTCATTGATCTATCTTCTATTTATTCGGATTAAATCTCGTAGTAATTTGCTCATATTTCCAACAATATCCACCGCCATAGTAGGTCGCATCTCCGCCATGATGGATGTAGCAAATCCGTCGCCGGTTGTAGCAAAAACTGGCGACGGTTGCAGCAAAAAAACTCGGTCGCTTCCAGCAAAGTTCTTGTCATCGGTTGCCTCATTTATTTTGCTTCTCCGTCACCGCCGTTTATACTCGCCGCGCGGAACCGACGGAAGTTTTAGCCGGTCCGCCGGCCACAAACGTTTACCTTCTTCTAATATCTCAACTTGGCTGGTTCATCTGGTCAGGAAACAGTATATAATACTCCCTCCGCCTTGAATTACTTGTCGCAGAAATGCATATAAATGAATGTATCTATAATTAAAATATGTCTAGATACAATCATTTCTGCGAAAAATAATTATGGACGGAGAGTACTACTAAACAGGGGATCTCGTTTTGGTTGAAAATCCCATATACCCAAATGGTTCCGGTGGCAATGGGTTGTTCCCGGGCCAGTCATATACCCCAAGAACGAAAAGAAAGAAGTTGGGGAAATATCAAACAGGGGGTCTAGTTAGGTTGAAAATCCCTCATAAATACTCCCTTCGTTCCTAAATATTTTTTTTTAGAGATTCCAATATGAACAACATACGAAGCAAATAAGTGAATCTACATTCTAAACTAAGTCTATATACATCCGTATTTAGTCATCTCTAAAAAGATTTATACTTAGGAACAAAGAGAATACTCCCTCTGTCCGAAAAAATGTGTCCCTCAAATGGATGATACATCCATTTGAAAAAGACAAGTTTGAGACAAGTTTTTCGGACGGAGGGAGTATAAGATAAGTATATAAAGTAAAAAAAACTACAAATTCAGGCTGACCAGCTTATATTCCATTCCCTTTGGGAATCAATTGCAAAAGAAAATGTATACACACATGTACTTAGACATTCCGATTATTTTTCACGATCGTCCAAGATCCAACTCCGAGCTTTGCAGCACATGGTTCCACATGAATCTAGCCCCTCCCCAAGCAATCTCAAAGCAACGTAGTTCATGACAGTAGAGAACATTCTGATCGTTCCCTCGATCTGCAATCCCCCAGCCTTCATCTTCATTTTTCATTTAACTGATAAGGCCATCTCCTACGCCGACTCCCAAACCGGACATGGTACCCGTCAGCGGACTGAGGGGGACCAGTTCGCGAACACAAATGCAGGAGCAGGTCATCCATATGAATCTTCTGGTAAAATCTAATAATGCAGGAGTTGGATGAGACATACTTATTTCTCATCTAGGCGAGAGCTAAACACATCTCTAAATCTAACTATCCAAAGGTGGTGTTTATGGGTGTCAGCGTTTGAACAGTCGATGCCACTCATGGCACACCAGTACACCACACATGCACTGGCCGTGAATCAACTAGTACAAACTAGCACTCGTGACAAGCTAATAAAAGCCTGCAACTATACAATGCCTTGAGGTATGGTACCCGGCCGGTACCAAATTCACAGAGTCATTTGAATTTTCATCAAAGATTCGTGCCCATCTCATGATGCGATCTACTCATCTTCGGCTCTGGGATCTACATACTGCTGAGCGCGTTGGCTAATTAGAATTCTTCATTTTCGGAATATATGAACGATCTATCACCTTCGTGTACATCATTTAGGAATGGTGGTTCATCTCCGGCTCGGAGATATCTGAACTCCTTGGAGGCGCTGATCTAAGAAAGCTAAAACACTCCATAATGTCAAGCCGGCAAGTCGGGCACGTGGACGCCCTGCCGAACCACGGCTCGATGCATGGTGTATGGAAGGCATGTGAGCACGGCAGCCGGACCTTCTCCTCGTCGTCCTCAGCCTCCAAGCCCAACAAACAGATGGCGCACACCTCATCAGGCTCACGGTCACGGCGGCGCTTTCGGCCACAGAGTGCCACAACTCCGGCGGGAGCCTTGGTTTCCGCGGCGGTGGCTTCTTTGCAAGCGAGGAGCAGCGCCTTGGCCTCGTAGAGCAGGGTTATACAGATCTGGGGTATTTCGAGCTCTAATTCGTAGCAAGGGACGACGCCCCCGGCGGCGACTATCTCGTCGATCTCACGGCCAACGTGCTCCACGATCCCCGTGGCCAGGTCAGCGGGCGTTTGGATTGAATCCGCAGCGTCGGCGGGGAGTTGGTACTCGCTTTCGCTGGCGAGCATATCTCGGATGAGCTCGCCGCAGAGCTTGCTGCACTGGAAGACGGCGTGATCTCTGCTCTCGAACTGTAGGTCGACCTTCCTGACGGCTTGATTGGTCACGTCGACCGGTCGGCGCGCCGCGTGGGACAAGACCAGGCCGCCACGCAAGCGCACAGTGGACGGCTCGTCGCTCAGCTTGACGACGACGCTGAGGGTCACTTCTCCCCGGAAACGGAAGCGGGTCTCCGACGCAGCCGCCGCCTGCGGCCACGGCGGCAGTGCTTCCATGGCCGCCGCTGGCGTACCCGTAGCGTCCATGGCCAGCGGGGACCGGCGGAGAGGAAAAACAATCGAGGAGGAGGCACCCCGCACCCCTTATGATCTGCGTGCGAGGCTGCGCATGTCTCTTATGAAAGCGCGGGCACTACGCAGACTAGGAAACGGATTGGAGGCTGCGTGCAGGACATGCTCATCATCATGGGTAATTACACTTTTTTTTTTCGAGGCATATGGGCAATTACTCATGGCCTCCAACTAACTAAGGTGGGCTTTTCCTAACCGGAGTTAATTATGTGGCCCTTTGAAGAGATTTCCTATGCTACGCTAGTTGCGCAGAATTTATTACTCGCACAGGTCCGTGATGACCTCGCCCAGTACGAAGGATCACCCACTTTCTTAGATTGCAGTGTTTTTTTTCTGGGGTTTTTGTATTTTATTTTTTGCTGGGTTCCTCAGGTTTTCATCCTTTTTGGTATGTTTTTCTAATTTTTCTGCCTTTATTATTATTATTATTATTGGTGTTTTTTAATTTGCATTTTCCCAACATTCATGATCAATTTTAAATTTGTCAACACATATTTCAAATTCGTGAGCATTTTTTAAATTTTTTATTTTTTAGAATAGCAAGATATTGAAATTCGTGTACATTTAAAAAAATTGTAAACATTTTTAGAATCTGATTTTTTGCACCAGCCGAACTGGACTTGCCTTGGGCCGCAGCGCTCATCGACTGAAGCTATTGTGGTGCTACCTTACTGAATGTGCAGCTCATGAAGCACCTTGTGTTCCTGGCCACCGCCGCCATGAGCCTGTGAAGGTGCAGTTTGGGAAGCCTAGGAGGTTGTGGAGCATCCTCACCTCGATGGAAGGCAGCAAGGAGGTCCCCGCCGGTCCACACGGTTCGCGCGGTGGTGGTGTCCAATGCACACAAGGTGTATGTTGAAATGCCAGAGAGAAAGAGAGAGAGAGAGAGAGAGAGAGAGAGAGAGAGAGAGAGAGAGAGAGAGAGAGATGCTGGTGTGTGGGCCCCACCTGTCATAACAGTTAACATGGCGGTCAAAATAAACGAGTTGACTTTCTGACCACTTCAGCCTTGACGGGTGGTTCCATAAATTGTACATATGGCCCTTTTTAAATGAGAGACAAGTTTTAATCTGCACCGTTGACCTGTCTTAAAAATTGCAAACTTTTAAACCCTAGAACACATCAGAAAGGAAATAAAGAAAACAAAATATAATGTAAAACTGAATTTTGACCATGGTCAAATAATCTAGGATCTTTGTAGTACAGCAGAGAACTCGTGATTTCCACTGATAAATCTTAGTCAGACAGTAAAACCAGAGGAAGTACCAAAGTCAGCCGGCAACTTTATCTCTCTCTATATAATCATCTTGACTTTATTTCAGCACAATTCTTGATCCAGAGACATCAATACAGTCGAATTGGTCGACATATGAATACCACCATCTCGTTATTCTGTCAAACCCACAAGATATATAATTCCATCTATTTCTTGCACGGAGGGAGGGGAGCACCGCAGAGGCACTTGTTGTGCTGGAAGTTGTAGAGATCAAACCTCGCCATGTTCCTGCCGGTCGGCACGAGGCCGCAGAGCCTATTGTAGCTGACGTTGAAGGCCAGCAGGTTGGCCACGTTCACGACCTGCGCCGGGATGCTGACATGGATGGCATTGTGGCTCAGGTCCAGGTGGAAGAGCTTCTCCGGAAGCACCACCATGCCTGACAGGTTGAAATCGCGTTGCGGGACAGGTCGATGTACTCCAGCTCCTTCCCATGCCTGAAGAGGCCCGTCGTGTCGCCGGTCAGGGCGTTGCGCGATAGGTCGAGGTGCGTGAAGTTCACGGCGGCAAACGTGGCCGGGATGGCCCCGGTGAGGTTGTTGTGCGACATGTCGAGGTAGACATCCTAGCCCGCGGACTCGCTGAGGAATATCGTCGGGATGGCGCCGCTTGTTGTTGCCGCTCTCTTTCTCTCACTCGCACGAACGAAGGTGAAAGATGGAGCACACAATTTTTTCGGCACACAAACGCCTCCACCGCACGAACGGCGCCTCGGCCGCACGCATAGCCTCACTTTACTAGGCACATACCCGGGCGCGGCAACATACCGCAGCCTATCCAGAGGAGCTCTCTCATAGCCGACCGGGCGTATACCACAGTCCTGGCGGAGACTACCTCATCTCGGCTCCTAGGCTCGGCTCATACCAGCGCACTTTACATCAATACATGGGAGGGCTTTTATACCCAGGCATGTGCACACACACTACACGGACGCACGCATTACCCGGCTACCACATAGCCACTAACCAATGCATGCACGCATCACACCCGGGCACTAACTAACCCACGAACAAACTCCATGCAGCTCCGGCCGCACGCACGACGCGGCTGCCTTCAACAAACTTCAACGGCCACTACTAACAGTCACAGTGCCCAGTCGCCATCTAACCACATGATCAAGATTAGTGCTGACACCGCTGAGGCGGTTGCCGCTGAGGGTGATGCCGGGGATTGTGCCCAGCGACACGCCGACACTGAGATGGCGCCGCTGAGCGAGTTGAAGGAGAGGTCGAGCTGGGTGAGCTTCTTGAGCTTGCCCAGGGAGGACGGAGCAGGGCCGGACACCGCCGTCCATGAGATTTCGAGCCTGGAGAGGTTGGTGAGCTTGCCTATCACCGGCGGTATGGGGCCAGACAGCCCCGGGAGGTGGTGCAGGAAGAGGTCCTCCAGGTGGGTGAGACCGGCGATGACGCTGGGGATTGTGCCCATGAAGTCGAGGTCCTGGAAGACGGAGAAGCCCACGACGCGTCCGGTGGATCGGTCGCAGGCAACGGCGAACCAGTCGCAGCAGGATGTGTGGGGCGCCCATTACGTTGAAGAGTCCTGGTCCATTTCAACAATCTAGTTCGCTCCTCATTGCTCACTTCCTCTCCTTCAAAGCCACCTTCCTCTCCTCGGCTGCCACCCTCCTCTCCTCGGCCGCCAACCTCTTCTCCTCGGCCGCGGCATCTTGGTTCCTTGCCATTTTCCTCACCTCGTTGACTTCTTTTCTTGCCTTTACAATAGCTTCCATAGCATTTTTGAGTTCATTGTCTCTTTTCCTCTTCTTCTTTTTTTATTTTGTCTTTCTTGCACCCATCCGGTCGTTTTGGCTTCGAGTATGGAACCGAGTTGGGTGTGGGGCTTCTCTTGCCGTCATCACTTGATGCATCATCCTCCTCCTCATCATCATCATTCAACTCAATTGTTCGCTTGCGTTTGTTGCTCAAATGCAAATCATCCAAATCTTCACGCTTCTTCCATTTCTCATCATCCTTCAACACTTTATAGCAATGAGGCAAGGTAAAGACCCTTCCTTTCTTGATCTCCCCCTTCTTGGTTTTTCTCTCCTCTTCTTTGAACAAGTTTTGTGCAATGTTGTACTACATGAAAACAAAGCAAGTTAGCACTTCGAACACCAACAACAAGTATGATGAACATGTATGAAATGCCACTTACTCTATCGTCCTCATTTGTGCCACTTTGGTTCAACTTGTCAACCGCCTTTTGACAGGCCGCCCACCTTTGACAATCCGAGTTGGTTGTTGACCATCAGGACCGAAGTGATCTCTCGGAGCGGTCAATTCCACTCACGTTGTGAACATCAAAGTGTTCTTTCATCCGCCCCCAATAAGCATCTCTACTCTGATCACCTCCAATGGACGGATCCCTCGACACTTGCAACCAAGTATTGCATAGTAAGATGTCATCGGCGTTGGTGTAATTGCCCGCTCTTCCTTTCGGCGCGTCGACAATGCCCTCACCCTCCTCGTCCACCTCGAACTCATGGTCTTCGAAATGCATGTCATTGGTTTGAGACCAATGCGCATTGTTGGAGCCAACACCCATAGTTGACATGTATGCATCATCGTTGAAACTACAAAGTTTGTTGAACAATGCAAATAAGCTATCTATATGAATGCATTGAAAAAATAACAAGAAAAGAAAAGTTAGAAATAATTTCTACCTTGGGGGCATTTCGTCGAACATGTTGCGCGCGTCGGCCGCCGGCTCAACGAGTGAGCTCGCCGGCGCTTCGGTAGCCGCCGCGCCCGTCCCACGCCCTGCAAGCTTCTTACTCCACGCCTTCGAGGTGCCGGAGCCGTCCGTCTCCTTGTTCTTCTTCGCCGATGTCTTGCCCTTCTTTGGCCGCGCCGCATTGGGGAGCTTCGAGGAGGGGGCCGCGGCTCGGGCCGGCGCGACGCCACCCACCGCCGAGGTCATCCGCGGCGGCATGAAGAGGCCGCGCGCTAGGCCGATGGTCGGAGGAGCTCCGGCGAAGGCGAGGCCAACGCCCCCCCGCGCTAGGGTTTGCGGCGGCGGCCGCGGCGGCGGTGGAGGGGTCGTGACTATAGGATGGGGTGAGCGGGGTGCAGGCGTGTGCGTCCATGGGTGCAGTTCGCCGGCGCCGGCGCACACGGGGCGTAGAAGGCGGAGATGAGAGAGGGCGGCGCGAGCGCTCGAGTGTGCCGCGCGCGGAAGCGGGCGCCCCAAATACACTGCGCGAGATAGCGAATCCGACCGCGCGCCCAACTCCTTATACCGCGCGCACGTTATTGCGCGCCCGCTGGAGCCACCCGCCGGGTTGCGCGCGCGATAAAATGGCCAAATTTACGGCGCGGCGCTTGTTTAACGCGGCTGTTGGAGATGCTCTCAGAGAAGAAGACCAGCCATGGATCCACCAAGAAGATCAGCTGAAGATAAGATGCATCTACAGACTAGACTACGTACAGCTGCCGACTGGTCAAACATGCTGCATATTTGCTGAGTCGGCGACAATTCATCTCAATGGAAGCATCGACCCCACATGCCGTTAGTAGCGACAGGAACATCATCATCAACTCTGCGTGTTTCTATGCGTCCATACATGCATGTCTGACAGGTCCGCTGTTTCAACAAGGAATTTGTTGTAATCTTTGTGCAAACTTGATGGAACCTCCTACATGACGCATTTAAGCAGCGCCTGTTAGGTTTGGAACTCAATAACTCCGCTGGTTTGAGCTTGTCACTAGCCACTAGAACTGATCAGCTACGGTGTCTAGACAGTGACAGTTTTAAAAGCATTTTACAAATCTTCAAACACGATTTTCTTCAAAATGTGAATACTTATTAAATCTGGAATAATTTTTGATACATGCAAACAGTTTTTGAAGTTCTGACCATTTTATTGAAGAACATGAATATTTTTTGAAAAAAACACTTTTTAAATTTGTGGACAAATTCTGATAATGTTAAATATTTTTTAAAAATTCTGATTTTTTAATGCATAAACAATATTTGAAATTCATGGAAAATTTTAAAAATCATGATTTTTTTTAAAGTTTGAGAGGAAAATTTGAAAACAGAAATATTTTTTGACACTCTGAAATATTTATAAAAACACAAAGATTCATTTAAATCCCAATTTTTTTTTGAAAAGTGAAAACATTTTCTGAATATTGAACAAACTTTGAAAATAAGAGCATTTCAAAAACTTTAACTAGAAAACATGACATTTTTTGAAATTACTATTTTTTTGAAAATAAAGAAATGAAGATAAATAAAATAATAAACAAATGACAAAACTAAAAAATGATAAATAAACAAAAATAGAAAAAACAAAAGAAACAGAAACGAAAAAAAAGCAAAAAAAAATGCGGAAAACCGTTGTGAGTCGATGGTTGCAAAATCCGGCTGGCTAGCTTTAGTAAAGTGGGCTGGCCCATTTGTAGTGCTACATGGTTTCGGCTGTGCGTTGTGTCGATGGCTCGACGCAACGGGCGGAGAATAGATATTTTCCAAATTTTGTCTAAAAAAAGATATTTTCCAAAGTTGATTTTCGCTTTATTTTTGTCACGCGCGCCTAGCGTCATCGCGAAGTCCGGTTGTCTGTGTATTTTTGTTGGGAAACTGTTCCCATCAGACGGTGGAACATACTATTGCATCGATCTTCTCCATCGGTATAAAGTCTTCCCGCCTAGTCCCCGTTCCGGTGATGCTTCTAGGATCATCGGTAGGCGTGTGAAGGTGTGTCTCCGATAGATATGTCTTTGGTGGATTTGCTCAGATCTATTCATTATTCGTCTTCATTCGTGTATCTTCAGGTTGGATCCTTTTGATCTACACTCTTCATCGACGGCGGTTTCTATTTTGGTGCGTTGGTTCTATGGGGAGTTAGCACGACGACTTCCCGAATGTTTACTACAACAAGGTTTGCCCGGCTCCGGCGAGGGAGGGGCGATGACAGCGGTGCGCCTTCGGCTCGCTTCAGTGCTTGTAGTTGTCGTTAGGTATTCTGCGGATCTTGATGTAATTTTTATTATTTCTAATGTTCGTTATACTACCATGGTCGAAGATGAATAGATTGAAAAAATTTCCCGCAAAAAAAATCTTCTCCATCGGTATTTGTAGACACGTGTCGTCGTGGTCCAGAACACCACGTACCCCTTCTCTAGATACATCACGAGCATTGCATCTCTTTTCCTGCCTTTCTATGCTCGCTTGCAACCATGGCCACCACTCGAGCTCTTACGCCCGAGCACACCACTCTGGCTACCATCTGCCCAGCTGTGCTGCTCCATCCTCCCCTTCCGCCATTTGTCATCGCTCTGGCCGGCGATGCTTTTTATACTTTTCGCAACAAGAGCCTTGTTGCGGAAGTCCTCCCGCAACATCATTTTTGTTGCATAAATTCCTCGATTCACGCTGAACACGATATCATCTATTTCAGTGAGAAATCTCTGCAACATCATTCATGTTGCAAAAGTCCTCTCGCAACATCATCTATGTTGCAAAAGGTAAAGACATGAAAAAATTCCTGCAACACCACATATGTTGCAAAAGTCCGAAAAAATGTTAAGACAAAAATAAAAAAACAAGCGAAAATAACGCTTTCGGTGTTTTTGTAACAAAGCTATTGTTGCACAGAGAGCTACGCAACGTCTACCTTGTTACAATTGTGGCACACCTCATTGCGGAATAGCCTTAATCCAACAGCGCAGGAGGCGGTCGATGTTTTCAGTTAATCAACCGACGGACGCGTAGCTGGGCCTAGTTATGCTCATTTTTTGTCCAGCCTCCATTTTTCTTCTGGCCATTTTCGTGGGATTTTTGTTGCTGTTTATTATTGGACTGCTTTGTAGTAGTGGAAGAACGAGGGCGCTTTGTACGTTGTCTCTTTTCTCATCTTGATTATGGGGCTGCTTTGCATCTCCCCATTCCTTGTCTCCTCATTTTTCCTTGTCTTCCATTAGAGCAGACACCTTATTCGTATTTTTTTGTGCGATCTATCTTTCTTTTTTCTCTGCTTGCAACTCATATGTCGAGGTTAATTTGGCAAAGTGGATGTCATCGTTGCATTCCACCGACGATTGTTGCATATCATCGACGCCAGTTAAAGCTAAACTTATTATCTGCCCTCCGTCACGCCTTCTCTTTATGCTGAGTAACGATCGATGTGGATCATATGCACACACATCAAAAGACTGATGATCGAGCGTAGACGACAACAATGATGATGCATGTGATGTGCAGTTGCACAAGCTTTTCCTCTTACCTTCTAGTAATATTCAGACAAGTTTGGAGACTTGCTTGTTAAGCTTTCTCACTTCCGGATAAAGACAAGGAAGGAGAAGCCAAGTTATCTCACTCCATCACAATCAGCGGGAAGGGGATGCTACCTGCACGTACAATTAATCCCTTCACCAAATTAAGGAATGCTTACCAAATTTCTTGACAACTGCCAGCTAAAGTTCTTTTTTTTTTGCAATCCAATCCGAAAGCTTTTATTCAACAAAGGCACTCCTAGCATCATCCGTAAAAGGCTGGTGAGTAGGAAGGACGGTGTCGAACCAGTCCAACTTTTCGGTGACCAACATTGTGCTTTCATGTTTAGCACAAAGGTGGGCCAGTACGTTGGCTGATCTGTTTACATGTTGAACAACGAAAGAAGAAAAAGAGGAAGCTAGCTCTCCAATTTCTAAAAGTAAAGAAGCCACAACAGAAAGACTGTTATGACAAGTGTTCCAGAGATTAACTATCTCCAGGCAGTCTGTTTCCATGATCACATGTGAGAAACCGCGCAGGTTAGCAAAGATAACTCCATCGCGCAAAGCCATGGTCTCTCCAATGAACGGATCCGATAACCCCAGATAGGGTTTACTCCAAGCTCCCAACAAGGCCGTGCTGGAACGTGCTACACCTCCCGCTCCAACCTTATTGAAGGCCAAATTCACAGCCGCATTAGTGTTTATCTTAATAACCCCCTCCTTGGGAGGTGTCCACCCAAAACCTGGTAGCAGCGAATCATGTGGAAGAGGAATATCGAGCAATGCCAAGTCCTACCGAATCCTCTTAACTGATGTAAATGGATCAAGTTGATCATCATCATGAGTAACTCTATTTCTAGAGTGCCAAATAGCCCACATCACTGAGATCATCTGAGACCTTTCCAAATCAGAAAAACGCCCATCACAAATAATATCACGAGCCCATGTATCCGGGTGCAAGCGTGGCCTGCGGAGATCGAACATTGCAAACGCCTGCTCCCAGAACAACTTGGCATGAGAGCAATGCACTAGTGCATGCATTAAATCTTCATCCATCGCATGACAAACATTGCATCGACTGATGAGTTTGATATGACGGTACCTCAGGGTGCATTCATCAGGAAGGATACCACGGACGACCCTCCACCAGAAAACACGCACCTTCGGAAAAACCTTGAGCTTCCATAACGACTTCCACATATGTTCTTCAGTCTGTGAGGTTCCGGTAACCGTCCCTTCCTCTAGAGCTATACGCTCTTTTTAATTCACAAGAGCACGGTACGCCGACTTGACAGAATAGATGCCAGCTAAAGTACTTGTGCAATTACAAAAAGCACGATCATGGGTAGCATTGACCTTAATGTTTGGAGGCTCTGGGTTTTCTGGTCTCTAGCTGTAGAACGTAGACACCCGGAGAAAAACATTTGTCAATATTTTTTTTAAGATGGAGAAAATTAGCAATTTTCTAAAGGAGTCGAGAAGACATAATCTTGGTCAAAAGATAGTATATTACATTTTAATAATTACCATCGGCGATGGTTCTAAAAATATTAAAACCAAATTAGGAGTAGTAGTATCGCAAATTAAGTTGTACTGTACTGGTGTAGGGTGATCTCACCATTCTTATAGTCATATATATACTCGTATGTTCGATTTTCAGACCAATTTCTTTATCATTTCTTTAAAAATTGTGAATATTGGTGAGGAGCAAAACAAAATACAGAAAGGAAATCTTCAACCCTAGCTTATCTCTTAATTTTGGTATTTAAGGATTCAAAACATTGTAAATAGAGTGGTTGTGCACATATATATCGGTCGATGAAGAGGTGTGAGACATTCTATCCATTTCAAAAGAAATAGCCCCCAAAAAAGAAAGGGCAAAGCGTCTCCCTTGCAAAAGGAAAAAGAAGACCGAGTTGCAAGTTTTTTTATAGGGGTGCTTGCTACAAGCAAGGAACATGAAGGAACTGTTAACAGTACTGAAGCTTGATGGGAAAAGCGAGATGAGCAGACTATGTTCACATCAGGGGGAAAAAGCGTGATGATCATAATAATGCGTGCAATATACTCGCTTGGTTCCATAATTCTTGCCGCCGTTTTAGTTTAAATTTAAACTACAAGCACAATAAAAATTATGAAACGGAGTGAGTACATAAGAAGACAAAGTAATTACATGTAGTTATGAGAAACACGTAACGTTGCTACTCGTAACAATTTCACAACCCTCACAAGTCACCAGTAGCACACCAGTACATAAACCGAAGCGGTAATATAGTGTGGAATAATCCGAAGGCAAACGAAATGGTAGAACACCCGATCGACGCGCCACGCAGACGCGGAGGTGCAGAGCACACATTATTCAGAGTAATTAAACCAGCCGCCCTGGGCGGTATGCATGCATGTCTAGACTCTAGAATCGGTTCATGAGGCCCTTGAACCACTTCTTCACGCCGCCTTCCTCCGCCCCGAGGTGGTGGTCGCCGTGGTTGAAGCTCCTCCTCGTGCTCCCCAGTACTTCCAGTTCGCCAGCGTGTGTGTGGAGGTGGAAGCGTCCGAGCAGCTTCGTGTTCATGTCTTCATCCTTGTCCTGCCCGTGGTTGTCCTTCTCCTCCTGGTCGTGGTGGTGGCGGTGGGGGAGGCCGACGCAGTGACCGAACCTCCTCGCCATCTTCACTGCCTCGTTCTCCTCTCCCTCCTCCTCGGCATGAAACGGCTTTTGCTCGCCGTCGGTGTCTGCGCGTGAGTCGTGGTAAGGCTCCGCAGCCGCCTCCAGCACCGCCTTCCAGTGTGCTTGCTCTTCTCCGCGATCTGGCTCGGTGGGGAAGAAGGCCGCAGGTTGGACGCGAGCCTCGCCCAGGCGGGAGAACGCGTCGCGGCGGTGGAAGAAGCCGTGATGGCGCGCCAACCAGAGGTGACCGCGGTGGGAGGGGAGCTTGTCCTCGTCCCATGCCGGCCATGCGACGACTGGAGCCGGGAAGCGCGGAAGGGTCGTCACCTCAGCAGCAGCATCCGCCTGATCATCTCGAGTGAGGAGGACGGGGACGGGCGGGCCCTGGTCGTCGGAGATGGCCTCAAGGTCGCGGCAGCTTGCGACGGACAGGAGGGAGAGGAGGAGCAGGGCGAGGGTGGCGAGGCGGGCCATGGTGGCTGGACCTGGAAGACGTCTCCTGTGGACTGAGGAGACGGGAGCGGACTGGACGGGGTATTTGTAGTGGAGAAACGAATGGATTTTTTTATTTTTTGGAAATGAATGGATTCTGATGGAGGTGGATCGCCCTTGAGTATTTGGTCAAATGGTTCGTTGGCTTCAAATTAAAATTTCAGCTTCGATATATATGCATCCTCTACACTAGTTTAGCTCTTGGCGCAGCAGGAGCGGCGTTAATTAACTTACTTATTCCATCACATCGGTGGCGCTACATGCACATGAGTGACTAGACCACATTAACATTTGTTCGTTCGAAACGGTGGAACTGCAACCCATCTTTTTATGAGCTGCACTGCATCTATAAAGAGATATCTATATAGCAAATTAAACTGAAATTTTCTGGTGTACTGCATGTTTGCACCCTTTCATTCGACGAGTCCATTGTCTACCATCGAGAGGCGAACCAGTGTGTGTCGATGCTCGACGTGGTCCAATTCCGCAGGCGATGATGTCAACTGTGTCACGGTTTCGAATAATAATATGCATGATGTCAACTTTGCCATTCTTTCTAGAATTAGATTTTGGTTAATAGCCTTTGGAAGGCATGTGTTGTGTTCTTATATATATATATATATAATATATATATATATATATATATATATATATATATATATATATATAATATATATATATATATATATATCCAGCAGCACATGTCCTTACAAACACAAGCATAGAGAAACGTAAAATTACATTCATATCTCGTGGGGGGTGCCAAAGTCTTCTTCCTCCTGCATCCACCGACGGCACACTATGAGCATAGTTCGATGCCGCCTCTAGGCGTCTGGCTCGGCGGAGCAACCGTTTTTAAACCCAGGAGCTTGTAGAAGCAACGGCTATGAAGGTGCCGATTCCAACCAGGAGACGCCCGCGACTGCGACTGGTGAAGGAAATCGCCGCCCCGGAGAAGAAAACAACGACGAGAACTTGTAGAAACAACGGAGACAATAAAAGCTGCCCGAATCCACACGGATCCATCAAAAACCTAAACCGCCTGGATCCCAAAAACATTGCCATATACACGCCTCCACACGCCCTCCGCCGATCATGAGCACACCAATTGAACCGGGAAAGAGGGGAAAGAACATTTCTCCTACACTAAAACAACACCACCACCTTGCCGACTCAAAGCAAACTCGAAGGCCGCCTAAAGAAGACACGCTTGGCACACAGTTTAATCCTTTTTTTTTTTCACTTTTTGATGAATGTGTGCATTAGGCATCCCGAAATCCTATTCCACGCTTGGTCCACCGTTTAGTCCCTTTTATTTTGAGAGTCAGTCCCTTCTCTCTTTATGAGGAGACACTGTTTAGCCATTTATTTCTAGAAGAGACACAGTTTAGTCAAGCAGTCACGCATAACCAATCGTTCTGGGCCGGCCCATGTGCAAGATGTCTGCCTCTTTTGTATGTCTTTTTGTTTCTTTCCATTTTATTTTAGGTTTCTATAGGTTTATCTTTTTCTTTTTTCTGATCAGTTTTCCCTTTTATTCTTCCATACATAAACATTTTTATAAGTACTTCATGGACATTTTTAATATGTAATAAACATTTATAAGTAAGTGACGTTTATTTTACAATAATTTAGATATAGGCAAATTAAAAATGTCCATCAAATACAATTTTTATTACATGACCATTACACTGAAATATTCTGACCACTTTATTTTATTATATAGACAAATTAATATAACTGTGTGGTTTTAAAAAATGCATCCAACAATTTTTCCCAACTAGAAAAATGTGTAGAACACATTTTTACTTACATGAATGTTCAATGGGTGAACAATTTTCTAATTAAACGAACATTTTATAAAAATTTATTACATAGTTTATAAATTACATGAATTTATTATAAAAAATCATCTTGTTGATCTTGCTATGATCTGATAAAGTCGAAGTAATCCATCATCTCATGCCAGAAACTTGGGCACATCGATGCATGGTAGAACCACGATGCGATTCACACAATATGAAAGGCGTGCAAGCACGACAACCGGACGGCTCCTCGTCCCCAATAGCGATTTCCAACAAAAAGATGGCGCACAACTCCCTATGCCGCTTTAGGGCGTATGCCAAAACGCTGGCGAGCTCACTCATTGCGGCAACCTCTTTGCACGCGAGGAATAACGCCTTGGGATCCCTATAGATAAAGCATACCATGCATGCAAACGGGTCAATGACGATGCCGAAGAAAGGGACTGCGTCCCACACAATAGGAATCGTGGTCAAAACCCTTGCCATTTGGCAAAGTGAGGGAGCTGGGAAGTTTAACAATCCCAGTTCCTGGTGGCGAGGTTGGCTAATATAACATCCCCTAGATCGGCTCACAACAACATAGCCCCAACAGATGGCGAGGTCGGAGACTTCGACATAGTGGTTGAGTGGCACCCTAGCTAACAAGCACCACCCCTGGCCTGTTATGTGGATACGAATGGAGCATGAGCGGTCGGTTGGCTTCTACTCCCTCCGTCCCAAAATAAGTGTCTCAACTTTGTACAAACTCTAGTACAAATTTGTACTAAGCTCAAGACACTTATTTTGGGACGGAGGAAGTAGTAGATAACCTTCGCAGTCCGAGTCCCCCATAGGCAAAGTAACGTGCCTCGGTCACCTCCATTGCATGTGGCCATGGTGTCACTTGGTCGTAGACATTCAAAAGCTCAGCGTTTGTATATGAACATGCGGGATTTGGGCGGATGGATTGGTGCCTGGCTCTAGATGTTAACTATCTAAGGCATTATCTATATAATAATATACTCTCTACATATGTAATATATATCTAGTATTGTACACATGAAAGAAAAGACCCATACTAGCTGTGTTCTCAAATCCTCACCTTATAACCATCTCTAGTGGACCATTTGTAGGCAAACTTCACAACTCTTTCTCCTCACAGTACCCTGTTGCAAAATGTTGATGTGCCTACTATATCGCAACGGAAAATGTTTGGATATGAAGCATGATATTATGCATAAATTATAGTATCTCAAATTTTGCCTTCTCCATGCATATATCTCTTTAGGCCTTGTTCGGTTGCATGCGAATCCGAGTGGGTTGAAGGGGTTTGAGGGGGATTTAAACCTCTTCTAAGTCAAAATACAAACCAATCCTTGCCAATCCCCTCCAATCCTCTTGGGGAGAGGATTAACCGAACAAAGCCTTACCGAGGAGCCGACGAGACATATATTGAGGTAATAAATATTTTGGGACGCCTAAACCACTACAACGGAGAGAATAAACTTCGAATGTAAGCATTGTTGATCCCTAACTTGCTGTCTTTTTCCTGCATTTCCGATTCTCCTTCAAGTCTTAAAATTTTCATAACAACTAAAATTACATGCTTTAAAAAAAATGTGTCAAACATTTTTTTACCTAAAACTAGCAAAGTGGCCCGCCCGATGTGCGGGCTAGAATTTTATAAATTTTTATCATGAGAACTCGTTATTGAATTTGTGTAAAGAAAGTTGGAACCTACTATGATCACATTCACAAATATCAGCTTTTGCAAACATAGTTTTGTCTTGTTATGTTTGATTTTATCATTGATATACAATATATATGTTATGTAGTTATTTACCTCATTCTTACACATATTGTATTTTGCAATCAATCGTATTGTGCAATTTATATTTTTTGCAAAATTTTGTGGCCGTTTTATCATGTTGGTTTGTTTTATGATTTCTTCCGTAAAAAAACATATGCATAGGTATATTACTAATATTATAGAAGATTGACATATTAACCTTTTAGGTTTTTTGAGAAAAAACCTTTTAGTTGTTGATATGTGTATCCATGATATTTTTGCCAATTATCTCTAACTTGTTCTTTTAATTGACTGTGAACATCTTAGTAAACATAGTTTTAATTTTAAATTTGGTATATCAAGGAAATGACATTTTTGTAGCATTTATCATTAAAAAAATTCAACCCCTTTAAAGAAATTTTGGTGGAAGAATATTTCATCCTATAATCAATTCAAAAATTAAATTATCATAGTTACAACTTACAACAAATCACTACAGGTTGTGAAATTGGAAAAATACATTTAAAAACAAAATAAACTATGCCTAGTGGAAGGTCAAGGACTGTGACCTATCAAAAAAGGCAGAAAAGTAATAAATAAACCTATTAGCTAGAAAGTACCATAGTAAATAAATTAAGTGAGAATGGTAAATGGAACAAAAATCATCACAAAGGATGTACAATTAAGAATAATGGCGGAGCAAACACCAAATTAATGACTATTAGGTACTTTATTTATTAAATTTGATTTTTTTTCATGATCCATCTAGCTCATACACTGAAGCGGATGAATTGGGTCCTACCTATAAAATACTAATTCCATGGAGCAAGAAACTGATATATCTGATTGTGTCCTGAAATAGTTTAGGCTAGAGACATAGCTAAAATTATGGTAGTGTCCATGTGATCATCATGTAATCAAATTATTTCCATTTCCCAAGCCTTCACTTGGTACCAGATTGAACAGAAAAATAGCACACATATAGAGGATGTTTTGTCATCATAACATCAAAATGTTATTTCATTATTTTATCAAAATTATCTACTTCGTAGGATTTTAGCCTTTAGGTTTGGTGAATGAGCAAACAAAAAATTGTAGCTGGTAATTAGACAGAAAAATAGGGTACAATCAAGATGATTGTACATCATCAAAGAAACAGGATATGTGGGTGTAATAAAAAGCTTGAGTGCGCATGGCATGCCTATAATAATATTCTTTTATTCTGATTAGATATTTTCAATCCGTCTAAGAAATTGTTCCTAACAAACCTAATTGCAAGGTAACCAGTTTTGCTCAATAAAGAATAATTTCACAAGCTCATCAACTTTGCTTGTTTTTGGAATTATGGTAGATTATGATAATTGGTTGGGCTAACCAAATTTTCCCGTATTCATGGGTAGTTTATTTTAAAACAAATTATAAAATATATCTAGTGACAATTCAATAAACCAAGCCTTCGATATAAGATATTTTCATTTTACTAAGGAATAGTACTACATTATTATTTTGTTTGCTAAAACAATAGAACAATGACCGTATATATGGTCATTCAAACAGTAAACAATTTAGTACTTCAACAGATGCTGGTAAATGTGGTCATTTGTATCCAAATTGATTAAAAAATGAAGTCCTGAAGACCATCTCTAGTGTTACAGGAAAACGATTCAAAAGTTATTAATAATTTTTGCGCACCATATTTGTGCAACAGTAAACTAAGCTTAATTAGCAGGACTTGTTGCAGAGCATATTTGACTGACGCTCATGGTCCATTTGGTTTAATTAATTAAGAAGGAAATCTACGATGTAGAGGCATCAGCATAAAAATCATATGCTGTATTATATAGATAGATGGTGCTAAGTGTCGGTACCTAGCTAGTTCGAACTGGGCCGTGTACACATTGCAAGTCATCTTGTCTGATGTTGCTCAATGTAAAAACAGAATAGTGTAATGGGACGAACCTGTATTTGCCAGACATTGCCAAAGTGTATCAACGATTGGAGCCATGAACAAAATCCATCGATCCTTTTATTTAGGGTCTGCCAGCATGCTATACATGAGTTAAGATACGTGATGTGATGTAGATGATCTGCATGCTAGCTAGATATATCAGGGGAATGTCGTCAGGATGACAGGGTGTGACAAATGAAGGGAGAACTGGGTCCTGGCTCTACAGAACTGAACTGAAACACATCACGTACATCATAACACCATGCAACTTATTTTCTTTTTCTCTGATTATTAAACACCGGCCGGTTGGACAAAATAGACAAACCTGTGTACCTCTTCGCAGCTAGGAGATTTCATCACCGGCTCGATCCTCATGAAGCTGTACCCGTGAACCTTCCTGATGCGGTAGTGTCACCGACACTAATTGTGCGCTTGAGGTTGCCCTCGTAATCCAGCAATGGGGCACATCATGCTGCCGCAGAAGCATCCAGCTGTGAGCACTAATTTGATGCCCGATTGCGTGCCCGTCGGGCTGTCCGCGTCATCAGCTCTGCCAGGGCGAACATCCCTTGGAAACGGAGTAAATTACAGAAAACCACTACTTTGAAGGCAAGCTTTGTAAAAACCACTATAATATTTTTTTTTGGCAAAAAACACCGTGTAATCTTTTTGCAAATAACACTGATCGGCGGATTTGCCTCTGTTGAGTATGTTTATGACAGATGGAGCCCACTAATCAGGCTGATGTGGCACTAATTTCTAACACCGTTAAGTTCAACCGTTTTACTGGACATGGAGCCCACTTGTCAGCATTTCATCCTGATTTCTCTCTCTGCCCCCGAGCCAGCAACATGCAGCAGTGCCACGCCGCCCATCACCATTGCCCCTGAGCTTCACGAAATTCACCGCCGTTAACCAGCCCTCACCCAGATCCGGCAAGAATCGAGTCGCCGCCCTCTCTATACATCGGTTTCGTGCTCCTCCGCCGCGAGTGACGGCCGCGAGCGCCGGCGGGACTTGGATGAGGTCGGCGACCCCGGCGATGCACGGTATCCTTGGCGCGTGGCGGAAGGCCGCCCCTGGCAGGACTGGCGGCGTCCTCTGCCTCCCCTCGGTGCGGCAACAGCGACGACGGCCCTTGCCTCGGCTGGGGTCGGGACGGGCGACGGCAACCGAGCCGCCGTCGACTTCCACACTCAGATCCATTCTCCCCGCTCCAATCGAGCCGGCAACTTATTCTCTCCATCAATTACTTTTGATATATAAATACATATACACCATACATCTACCTGTCGGTTGGTTTGCTGTTCTTGAGTTGATGTATATATGCAGTAGATGTTGGAAATATGAGCAAATTACTACGAGATTTAATCTGAATAAATAGGAAATAGATCATGACAGCAATAGCAGAGATTAAACTAATCATGCGAACTAGCATAGCAGATGAACATATCACATCTAGGGCACATACTAGAAACATGAATTTTACCACGATCTCGAACAGGAAGGATAGAATCACATACGGTGCAGCGGGAGCAGCACCGCCGGCGTTGACGTTGTCGCCCATGTCGTCGAGGATGAGGTTGCCGAGGTTGGGGAAGAAGTCGTCGTTCGCGAAGTCGTCGCTGCCAGCAGTCGCGCGAGTGCGCTCCCCAAAAACCTGATCGCCCCTCTCCCATACAGGATCACGAGAGGCGGGGTTCCGGAGGCCTGCTGTCTCTTCTCCCGGTGCACGCCGAAAGGAGGGATGGAGAAGACTTGTTTGGCGGCGCAATGATCTGGAGCGCTGGTGAGAAACCATACGAAGCGGCGGCGGCTAGGGTAGACGTCTGCGGGCCGGGTAGGTCGTGGGCGTCCGAGTCGTCCCGAGCAGCAAAAATATAGACAACGTGCATAGCTCCGTCCTCGGCTCGGCTCAATCCCGCAACCCGTGGCGCGGCGTGGCGCGTCGTGACGAGGCGAGGCGTGGCGTGGCGAGGCGAGCGAGGAGGAGGAGCGCGCGTGTAGGTCTCCTCTTCTCATGCTCATACAAGTGGTAGAAGAGCTCACCTTATAAAGAGGTGCAACTCTCTCTCAACTTATGAGGTGGGACTAAACTTTAGCCTCACTCACTCCACTCACATGTGTGCATGAATGGGCCAAGAGAATTTCAGAATTTTAGTTGGGCTTTGGGCCAAAAGCCCACTAGCAAATTCCAACAATCCCCCACAAAGTCTCATTGGCACATTTCACCATTTATTTCCAAAACATTGTTTATATACCGGTGCTTAGTGGAGACTGTGAAGTTGAACTTCCACTTAGAGATTTATGCTACACTAGATCACAACTTGAATAGTGGACTATGCCTTGAACTACAAGTTTTCTGCGA
>LR880968.1:874837213-874841391 GCA_904067115.1 Aegilops sharonensis | reverse complement strand
GTAACGAGATTGAACTAGGTATTGGATACCGACGATCGAATCTCGGGTAAGTAACATACCGATGACAAAGGGAACAACGTATGACGTTATGCGGTTTGACCGATAAAGATCTTCGTAGAATATGTAGGAACCAATATGGGCATCCAGGTTCCGCTATTGGTTATTGACCGAGAACGGTTCTAGGTCATGTCTACATAGTTCTCGAACCCGTAGGGTCCGCACGCTTAACGTTTCAATGACAATTCATTATGAGTTTATAAGTATTGATGCACCGAAGTTTGTTCGGAGTCCCGGATGTGATCACGGACATGACGAGGAGTCTCGAAATGGTCGAGACATAAAGATTGATATATTGGAAGCCTATGTTTGGACTTCGGAAGGGTTCCGAGTGAAAACAGGAAGTTACCGGAACACCGGGGGGTTACCGGAACCCCCCGGGGGGTTACCGGAACCCCCCGGGGGGTATATGGGCCTTCATGGGCCACAAGGGAGAAGAGGAAGGGCCGGCCAGGTGGGCTGCGCGCCCCCCTCCCCCCTCTAGTCCGAATAGGACAAGGAGAGGGGGGGCGGCGCCCCTTCCCTCTTCCCCCTCCCCAATCCTACTCCAACTAGGACAAGGGGGGGGTGAGTCCTACTCCCGGTGGGAGTAGGACTCCTCCAGGCGCGCCTCCCCAAGGCTGGCCGCACCCCCCCCCTTGGCTCCTTTATATACGGGGGCAGGGGCACCCCATGACACACAAGTTGATCTACGGATCGTTCCTTAGCCGTGTGCGGTGCCCCCCTCCACCATATTCCACTTCGGTCATATCGTCGCGGAGCTTAGGCGAAGCCCTGCACCGGAGAAGTCATATCGTCGCGGAGCTTAGGCGAAGCCCTGCGTCGGTGGAGCATCAACATCGTCACCACGCCGTCGTGCTGACGGAACTCATCCCCGACACTTTGCTGGATCGGAGTCCGGGGATCGTCATCGAGCTGAACGTGTGCTGAACTCGGAGGTGCCGTGCGTTCGGTACTTGGATCGGTCGGATCATGAAGACGTACGACTACATCAACCGCGTTGTTATAACGCTTCCGCTTACGGTCTACGAGGGTACGTGGACATACACTCTCCCCTCTCGTTGCTATGCCATCACCATGGTCTTGCGTGTGCGTAGGAATTTTTTTTGAAATTACTACGTTCCCCAACAATACTATCAATCCAACTTGTCCAACGGTTATCAAAACCCTTACATTTAAAGATCCTGAGAATGAGCTCATGCTCAATGGTATCAAATGCCTTCGTGAAGTCAAGCTTAAGAAGGATTATAGGCCGTTTGGATGCCTTGCATTGATGGATGTATTCAAAACACCACGCCAGACAGTCTTGTATGGATCGACAGCGAAGAAACCCGTATTGATTGCGGTGAATACACTTTAATATCACACCCTGTAAGCGATTAGCCAAAAGTTTAGTTAAAAGCTTTAAGCAAGTATTTGTCAATGATATGGGCCTAAAATCACCAACATATTCCGAGCTCAACTTCTTTGGAATGAGGGTAATAAGAGATGCATTCATACACTCCAGATCGCACTTTCCCTCATAAAACTCTTGGACTAGCTTCATAAAATCCTCCTTCAAAATATTCCAACATTTCTTAAAAAAAAGACCAGTAAACCCGTCCGGACCCGGAGCGCGATCAGTTGGCATGTTCTTAATTACCGCATCCACCTCAGATTCCGTGAAGGGCAAGGATAACTCCTCAAGACCATCAATCCGAGTAATTAATGTGTCTAGATCAAAACCCATTTGAATACCTTTTGCATGGCCCATTCTTTGATTAAAATCAGATCAAAACATCCCCGCTAACTGCTGATGGTCAGTGACCACCTCCCCATCCACAGACTTGATCGAGGAAATCGTGTTCCTCCGAAACCTTTCCATTGCCATAGCATGGAAGAATTTTGAATTTTCCTGCCAACTTTGATGTTTCTGATCGTGCAACGTTGTTTCCAATAAATAAACTGCCAATGCAAAATATCCTCAAGATGCAATTTAACAATCCTGCGAAAATTGAACTCCGACCAACTCAAGGGCCTAAATTCCTCAATATTGTCAAGAAAAATGATCACCTTATTGCAATCAGCAATGAGAGCCTTGACTGTTGACAGTTTGAGGTGCCATTTCTTAAGAGCATAATGAAGGGATTTGAACTTAGCAGAAATGGTTAAGGCAATAGAAGATTTGCCCACTGGCCTGTTCCAAACCTCAGAAACACAATTAATAAAACCAGGCAAATCAATCCAATAATTTTCAAAGCGAAAAACTTTTGCCTAGGGAATACAAGTGGCAATTGAGAAAACACATGGGACGTGATCAGAGGCAGTGCACGCAAGAGGAAGAACCATTGTGTTGGGGTGATCTTGTGTCCAAGCCACAGATGTGAAAAACCAATCAATCTGCTCGAGAAGCGGTGAAGTTTGCATGTTAGACCATGTATACTGGCGACCCTTGATTGGCAACTCTACAAGACCCAAATGACCGATTATTTCATTGAACAGAAAAATATCATTGACGTCACCACCCGGAAGATTTCGATTCTCAAGCGAGCGCATAAAGTTGAAGTCACCCAAAAGCAGCCAATTCTCATCGAACTGAATATCAAGGTTATATAACCACTGCACAAAATCATCACGCGCAGAACCTTGACACGGGCCATAAATTGAAATAAGAGACCAAGATTCAGATGTGTGTTTAGACTGAAACTTCATAACAATTCCATAGGGTTTAGCCTCAATTAAGTTGCCTATGAAAAAGGACGAGTTCCAAATAACCACCATACCAGCAGACGCCCCAGCCGAGGGCACATAGACAAAGTTATCAAAACGCCTTGGACAGAATTTTCTAATGAAACGTTGATCAATATGCATGCATTTGGTTTCCTGGAAGCAAACAACAGAACACCCGCTTTCATCAATCTTTTGCCTAACCGCAAGCTGACGCGCTTCAGAATTAAGGCCCCGAACGTTCCAGCATAGAACCTTCCACTCTCTAAACACTGTCTGATTCATTACAAACCAAAAGTAAACGCATTAAAAGTAGACCACGCAATGGCCTACAACCCACAGAACGGACGAACACTGCAAAGTTCCAAATAGATAAAAACAGATAAATGGCGATTACGGTACGCCATGGACCTAAACCCTGGATGATGTAGCTAATCATCAGAACTCGTGCTGTTGCTGGACTTGGCAGGATTAGCCGCAAGCTTATCCGCAGAGATCTTCTCTGGCGCAATGCAAAGACGAGCACTGATTCTCTGAAGATCGACTATAGCAGTTAGAGGAGGCACTGCAGAGTTATCGTCAGGCTGGGTGGTTTTACGCTTCTTCAGAGTGTGAGGCTTCTTAGGTGGAGTACCAGCAGTCACCTTGTGGTATCCATCACGTAGGGCACTGAGACGAGCAGTACTGCGCCTAACATCAGAATCAACAATGACACGAGAGGCCTTGGGCTTTCTTCCACGCTTCAGAGAAACTTGAGGAACAGCAGAAAACTCGAAAGCTTCAGCAACAGGCTCATCAATATCATCAAAACAAAGAGCCTGAGCTACTGGCCTTTTAACTGGAGACACCTCCCTCCTTTGGCTGGGTGGAGAAACAGGTGCAGGCAGAAGCAGCAAATTGGGGGCTGGATCACTTCAAAGAGGCTTCCATGACTGCTTGTTCAGAAAAGCACCAAGATCAGAGCTGAAGACAAACTTTGGGATGTCAGAGGTCCAGATAAACGGTAGCACCTTCTCAAAAGTGCGCTGCCACTGCATCACAGGGGGCAATATTGGCCCAAAGACAGTTAACACCTGCCCAATCATAAGTGGAGGCTACTGTGGTCCCATTGGGTGTTGGAAAACAGCCACATCCACAACGACATTCCCATTGTTAACTGAATCTTCTAAAAGCTGCAGAATAATGGACTCCTGAGACCGAACTTCCTCAATATTGGCTTGCTGCACAACATCATGGACATGTGGTGGAACATTCTGTTGCTGCTCATTGACAGGGTGAGGCACATCATTCCAACCTAGCTCTGGAAATTCAGGCATGACCCAATTGTGGTTATTGAACTGCATATTGCCAGGGAGTGGGTGTGGATTGCCATTGAAGGGCATTGGGTCTTCATCAGCAGGCAGGATGTCTGCAAA
>LR880968.1:874812213-874827213 GCA_904067115.1 Aegilops sharonensis | reverse complement strand
AATCTACACTCTAAACTAAGTCTGTATACATCCGTATTTAGTTATCTCTAAAAAGACTTATATTTAGGAACAAAGAAAGTAGTCCCTCTGTCCGAAAAAATGTATCCCTCAAATGGATGATACATCCATTTGAAAAAGACAAGTTTGAGACAAGTTTTTTCGGACGAAGGAAGTATAAGATAAGTATATAAAGTCAAAAAAAAACTACAAATTCAGGCTGACCAGCTTATATTCCATTCCCTTTGGAGATCAATTGCAAAAGAAAATGTATACACACATGTACTTGGACATTCCGATTATTTTTCACGGTCGTCCAAGATCCAACTCCGAGCTTTGCAGCACATGGTTTCACATGAATCTAGCCCCTCCCCAAGCAATCTCAAAGCAACGTAGTTCATGACAGTACATAACATTGTGATTGTTCCCTCGATCTGCAATCCCCCAGCCTCCATCTTCATTTTTCATTCAACTGATAAGGGCATCTCCTACGCCGACTCCCAAACCGGACATGGTATCCATCCGCGGGCTGAGGGGGACCAGTCCGCGAACACAAATACAGGAGCAGGTCATCCATATGAATCTTCTGGTAAAATCTAATAATGCAGGAGTTGGATGAGACATACTTATTTCTCATCTAGACGAGAGATAAACACATCTCTAAATCTAACTATCCAAAGGTGGTGTTTATGGGTGTCAGCGTTCGATGCGACGCATGGCACATCAGTATAACACACATGCACTGGCTGTGAATCAACTAGTACAAACTAGCACTCGTGACAAGCTAATAAAAGCCTGCAATTATACAATGCCTTGAGGTATGGTACCCGGCCAGTACCAAAATCACAGAGTCATTTGAATTTTCATCAAAGATTCGTGCCCGTCTCATGATGCGATCTGCTCATCTTCGGCTCTGGGATCTACATACTGGTGAGCGCGTTGGCTAATACTCCCTCCATTCGGAATTACTTGTCACGAAAATGGATGTATCTAGATGTATTTTAGTTTTAGATACATTCATTTCCGAGACAAGTAATTCCGAACGGATGGAGTAGAATTCTTCATCTTCGGGATATATGAACGATTTATCACCTTCGTGTACATCATTTAGGACCTGATCTAAGAAAGCTAAAACACTCCATAATGTCAAGCCGGCAAGTCGGGCACGTGGACGCCCTGCCGAACCACGGCTCGATGCACGGTGTATGGAAGGCATGTGAGCACGGCAGCCGGACCTTCTCCTCGTCGTCCTCAGCCTCCAAGCCCAACAAACAGATGGCGCACACCTCATCAGGCTCACGGTCACGGCGGCGCTTTCGGCCACAGAGTGCCACAACTCCGGCGGGAGCCTTGGTTTCCGCGGCGGTGGCTTCTTTGCAAGCGAGGAGCAGCGCCTTGGCCTCGTAGAGCAGGGTTATACAGATCTGGGGTATTTCGAGCTCTAATTCGTAGCAAGGGACGACGCCCCCGGCGGCGACTATCTCGTCGATCTCACGGCCAACGTGCTCCACGATCCCCGTGGCCAGGTCAGCGGGCGTTTGGATTGAATCCGCAGCGTCGGCGGGGAGTTGGTACTCGCTTTCGCTGGCGAGCATATCTCGGATGAGCTCGCCGCAGAGCTTGCTGCACTGGAAGACGGCGTGATCTCTGCTCTCGAACTGTAGGTCGACCTTCCTGACGGCTTGATTGGTCACGTCGACCGGTCGGCGCGCCGCGTGGGACAAGACCAGGCCGCCACGCAAGCGCACAGTGGACGGCTCGTCGCTCAGCTTGACGACGACGCTGAGGGTCACTTCTCCCCGGAAACGGAAGCGGGTCTCCGACGCAGCCGCCGCCTGCGGCCACGGCGGCAGTGCTTCCATGGCCGCCGCTGGCGTACCCGTAGCGTCCATGGCCAGCGGGGACCGGCGGAGAGGAAAAACAATCGAGGAGGAGGCACCCCGCACCCCTTATGATCTGCGTGCGAGGCTGCGCATGTCTCTTATGAAAGCGCGGGCACTACGCAGACTAGGAAACGGATTGGAGGCTGCGTGCAGGACATGCTCATCATCATGGGTAATTACACTTTTTTTTTTCGAGGCATATGGGCAATTACTCATGGCCTCCAACTAACTAAGGTGGGCTTTTCCTAACCGGAGTTAATTATGTGGCCCTTTGAAGAGATTTCCTATGCTACGCTAGTTGCGCAGAATTTATTACTCGCACAGGTCCGTGATGACCTCGCCCAGTACGAAGGATCACCCACTTTCTTAGATTGCAGTGTTTTTTTTNTTTCCGCGGCGGTGGCTTCTTTGCAAGCGAGGAGCAGCGCCTTGGCCTCGTAGAGCAGGGTTATACAGATCTGGGGTATTTCGAGCTCTAATTCGTAGCAAGGGACGACGCCCCCGGCGGCGACTATCTCGTCGATCTCACGGCCAACGTGCTCCACGATCCCCGTGGCCAGGTCAGCGGGCGTTTGGATTGAATCCGCAGCGTCGGCGGGGAGTTGGTACTCGCTTTCGCTGGCGAGCATATCTCGGATGAGCTCGCCGCAGAGCTTGCTGCACTGGAAGACGGCGTGATCTCTGCTCTCGAACTGTAGGTCGACCTTCCTGACGGCTTGATTGGTCACGTCGACCGGCCGGCGCGCCGCGTGGGACAAGACCAGGCCGCCACGCAGGCGCACAGTGGACGGCTCGTCGCTCAGCTTGACGACGACGCTGAGGGTCACTTCTCCTCGGAAACGGAAGCGGACCTCCGACGCAGCCGCCGCCTGCGGCCACGGCGGCAGTGCTTCTGCTTCCATGGCCGCCGCTGCCGTACCCGTAGCGTCCATGGTCAGCGGGGACCGGCGGAGAGGAAAAACAATCGAGGACGAGGCACCCCTTATGATCTGCGTCCGAGGCTGCGTATGTCTCTTTTATGAAAGCGCGGGCACTGCGCAGACTAGGAACCGGACTGGATTGGAGGCGGCTGCGTGCAGGACATGCTCATCATCATGGGCATTACACATTGTTCTTTTGAGGCATACGGGCAATTACTTATGGCCTCCAACTAACTAAGGTGGGCTTTTCATGTGGCCCTTGGGAGAAATTTCCTATGCTACGCTAGTTGCGCGGAATTTATTACTCGCACAGGTCCGTGATGAACTCACCAGAGCGCATTCATTCAGGGCCGTAGTCTACATGACAACTACATGCTGGTGCAAGGCATGGTGCGGTGGCTACAATCAACCAAGAGGCCGGCGGTGATGCTCAAGTTGGATATTACAAAGGCTTTTGACACGGCCGACTGGGCTTTTCTGCTGGAGATATTGCGCCACCTTGGTTTTGGAGATAAGTGGATTGCTTGGGTGGCCGGCTTGCTGGCCTCCTCCTCGACACGGATCTTGCTCAATGGTGTCCCCGGCGAGGTTATTTACAACAAGTGTGGATTCCGGCAAGGGAACCCGCTGTCCCCTCTCCTTTTCGTCATGGTCATGAGCAGCCTGCACGCCTTACTCCGGCATGCGGCAAGCACTGGTGTTCTAACGCCGTTGGCTCCTATGGGTCCCAGAAACCGCACCTCCATATATGCGGACGACGTGGTACCTTTCATCAAACCTGACCTTCAGAGCATTTGGGCCTGCAACGTGATCCTCGAGGACTTTGGGGTGGCTTCTGGGTTACACACGAACCTGGCGAAATGTTCTGCACATCCAATCAGATGTTCTGAGGAGCAGATCGCTTTGTTGAATGATGAGATGGGATGCCCGGTGGTGGGTTGGCCTTGTCGATACTTGGACCTCCCAGTAAGCCTAAAGAAGATCACGGCTGGCCAGTTGCAGTACATTGTTGACAAGATGGCCGACAGGCTCCCCACGTGGCAGGCTAGGATGATGTTCAGAGCTGGGAGGCTGGAACTCCTCAAAACCACCCTCGCATCAATGCCAATCCATGCCATGATGGCAATTGATCTCCCGGTCAAAACAATAGACGCTGCCAATAAGATTTGTAGAGGATTCCTATGGAAGGGGAGACGAGATGTGCACGGTGGACACTGCTTGGTGGCATGGGATCAAGTTTGCGCGCCCAAGGAGTACGGTGGCCTGGGGGTGCCCAACCTGCGACTGCTCAACGCGTCTCTCCGAGCACGATGGCCATGGTTGGCAAGGACGGATATGGACAGACCATGGGCAGATTTCAACATCCAGGTCTCGCCCGACTCGATGGCTATATACAACGCAGCCACCAAATGCACCACCTGTTCTGGACGGATTGGTGGTTGCAAGAGGGACGCATACAGGATATCATGCCACACCTGTTCAAAGCTACTAAGAGAAAGGCAATCAAGGTGAGAACCGTGGGACAGGCAGTCGTGACAGGTTGGTGGCAGGACGTGTCGCCAAATATGGGCGCGGAGGCAATTCAGGAGTTTCTCAACCTAGTGGACCGAATGCAACTTGTCCAGGTGGAGGTGGGGATACAGGACATCATCACCTGGATATGGGACGCAAATGGGCTATTCTCGGCGCGCTCTGCCTATCGCGCACACTTTGCCGGACGGATTGAAGCTGTCGGTGCTGTACAAATGTGGAAGTCGCGGGCTCCGAACACATGCAAGATCTTCTTGTGGCTCGCCGGTAGAAGGAGATGCTGGACAGCTGACAGGCTGCAGAGGCGTCTGATGCCGCACCCGCCGGCCTGCCCATTGTGCGACGAGGAAACGGAGACGATTGACCACCTATTACTTGGATGCGTGTTTGTGAGACAGGTCTGGTCGGTCATCACAGGCAATTGGGGAAAGCCCCAATGGACACCTACTCACGGAGAGAAGCTTGTTCAATGGTGGTCTTCTTTGAACGTCCAGCCAAGGATGAGGAAGGAAACTTGGACGGTAATCACGTTGGTGGCATGGACAATTTGGAAGCACAGAAACGACGTCGTGTTCAACGGCGCTCTACCCTCCATCGACAAGGTGCCCGAGACGATCGACGCGGAAGGGGAGAGCTGGAGGGCTGTGACTCTGCTACGGCAGCCAAGATCGCTCCCAGTCAGGGTAGAAAGGGTGGAGAGTAGCGAGTAATTAGCATTACGTGTGTGTTGGCCCTTGCGGCCGTGGACTCTTTGTAATTGATTGGTTGTTTCGCCATCTTGACGCCTTCTATCTATGATCTCGATACGTCAATTTTGACGTATCTTTGAAAAATGACCTCGCCCAGTCCGAAGGATCACCCACTAGTGTGGATTGTAGTGTTTTTTCTCTCTGGGTATTTTGTATTTTATTTTCTGCTGGGTTTCCTCAGGTTTTCATCCTTTTTGGTATGCTTTTCTAATTTTTTTGTCTTTATTATTATTATTATTATTATTATTATTATTATTATTATTATTATTATTATTATTATTGGTGTTTTTAAATTTGCATTTTCCCAACGTTCAAGATCAATTTTAAATTTGTCAACATATATTTCAAATTTGTGAACATTTTTTAAAATATTATTTTTTAGAATTCACACACATTTTCCAAAACTTTAGAATTTTTAGAAAAAATAGCAAGATATTTATATTCATGTACATTTCTAAGAATTTTGTGAACATTTTTAAAATCTGATTTTTGCACCAGCCGAACTGGACTTGCCGCGGGCCGCCGCACTCGCCGAACTGCACTTGTCTTGGGCCGCTGCGCTCGTCGACTGAAGGTGTTGTGGTGCTGCCTGACTGAAGGTGCAGCTCATGAAGCACCTTGTGTTCCTGGCCACAACTGCCATGACCGACCCATGAGCAAGGTGCAGTTCAGGAAGACCAGGAGGTCATCGAGCATCCTCACCTCGATGGAAGGCATCGAGCACGTCCCCGCTGGCGTCCACACGGTCGGCGCGGTGGTGATGTTCGATGCATACTAGGTGTTTGTTTAAATGCCCAATAGAGAGAGGAGGATATGCCGATGTGTGGGCCTCACTTGCCATAAAGGTCAATTTAATGGTAAAAATGAGTGGAGTTGACTTTCTGACCACGTCAAACTTGACGGATGGGTCCATAAATTGTACATATGGCCCTGGTCCATATGATCTGTATCAAAAATCTCAAACTTTTAAAACCAAAGAACACATTGGAAAGGGAATAAAGAAAATTTATAATGTAAAACCAAATTTTGACCGTGGTCAAACAATCTAGGATCTTTGTACTACACCGGATAACTCGTGATTTCCACAGGCAAATCTTAGTCAGACAGTTAAAACAGAGGAAGTACAATTCTCAATCGAGAGACATCAGTAGAGTCGAATTGGTCGACATATATACGAATACCACCATCTCGTTATTCTGTCAAACCCACAAGATATATAATTCCATCTACTTCTTGCACGGAGGGAGGGGAGCACCGCAGAGGCACTTGTTGTGCTGGAAGTTGTAGAGATCGAATCGCGCCATGTTCCTGCCGGTCGGCACGCGGCCGCAGAGCCTGTTGTAGCTGACGTTGAAGGCTAGCAGGTTGGCCACGTCCGCGACCTGCGCCGGGATGCTGCCATGGATGGCATTGTGGCTCAGGTCCAGGTGGAAGAGCTTCTCCGGGAGCACCACCACGCCTGACAGGTCGAAATCGAAGGCGTTGCGGACAGGTCGATGTACTGCAGCTCCTTCCCGCGGCCGAAGAGGCCCGACGCGTCGCCGGTCAGGGCGTTGCGCGACAGGTCGAGGTGCGTGAAGTTCACGCCGGCGAACGCGGCCGGGGTGGCCCCGGTGAGGTTGTTGTGCGACACGTCGAGGTAGACGTCCTGGCCTGCGGACTCGCTGAGGAACATCGTCGGGATGGCGCCGCTGAGGCGGTTGCGGCTGAGGGACTGAGAGTGATGCCGGGGATGGCCCCCAGCCCAGCGACACCGGGATGGCGCCGCTGAGCGAGTTGAAGGAGAGGTCGAGCTGGGTGAGCTTCTTGAGCGCGCCCAGGGAAGACGGCACGGGGCCGGAGATCCCCGTCCAAGAGATTTCGAGCCTGGAGAGGTTGGCGAGCTTGCCTATCGCCGGCGGTATGGGGCCGGACAGCCCTTGGAGGTGGTGCAGGAAGAGGTCCTCCAGGTGGGTGAGACCGGCGATGGTGCTGGAGATTGTGCCCGTGAAGCTGGGGTCCTGGAAGACGGAGAAGCCCACGACGCGGCCGGTGGAGCGGTATCAGGCAACAGCGAACCAGTCGCAGCAGGGTTTACGGGCGCCCATGACAAGGACCAGGACTCCGGAAAGGCGAGCAGCACCGCCTTGTCGTCAAGGTGGCAATCCTTGTAAGTAAGCTCACGAGAGGGCTCGGCATTGGCTGCGCCGACAAGGACAGAGCAGAGGAGGAAGACGAACAAAGCGTGTGAGTGCATCCTCATCCTGTTAGCTGAGTGTGGCTTTGATGTGAGAGCATCTCCAACAGGCGCCGCGCGCTAAAAACTGCTTTGCAGCACGCCCAACGTTTGATTTGACGCGGCGCGCAGCGCTGGCTCCAGCAGCCGCGCTAAAATGCAGCGCACGCGCAGCTCCAGCAGACGCACTAAAATGCAGCACGGGCTCATTCTACAACGTTTTTTAATTATAAGTTTTGCATAGATAAAAAACGATACAAAGGTATTTTACATCGGTGCAACTAGATAGATAGTTCGAAAGCATAGATAGATAGAACTATGGTGCAACTAGATAGAAACAACTACGACATAGATAGATAGAAACCACTCGAAGTCGCTACCATCATCATCCTCGTCGGTGTTGTCCGAGGTATCAAGCCATATGTCCTCCCAACGTTCATCGCCTGACGTGAAGATCGACCTCCCACCTGCTTCAACGATATCGCACTGCGCTATCGCCAATGCCTTCCGCCGACGTCGGTCCGCCCGCTCCGCGCGGCGCCTTGCCGTCCTCTCCGCCCAGTAGGCACGCTCGTCGGCGACGTCCTCCGGGTGGCGACGGCGCCACTCCGCCATGGCTCGCTCGTCCTCCTCGATGATGAGGAGGCGGCGCTGCCGCCGAGCGTGAACGGCACGGTCCTTGTCGGTGATGAGACGAGGCGGAGGGGCGACGCGTTGCGCCTGCTCGCGCGTGAACACGTCCCGGAAGTTCATCTGCGACCGGGGCCTCTCCAAGCGCCACGCTGCCGCGTCGTACGCGCGGGCCGCCTCGTGAGCGCTCCGGAACGACCCGAGGGCGAGCCGGACGTCGCCGGCCTGGATCTCGGCGGAGTACCAGCCGTTGGGGCGCTCGCGGACGTCGCGGTAGCCCGAAGAACCCCGGCGGCGCGGCGGCATGGTGGCGCAGTGGTGGCGGGGAAAGCGGCGAAGCGACGAGGTGGCGAGGTTGCGAGGGGAGGGCGCGTGGCTGAAGAAAATATGCCCTAGAGGTAATAATAAAGTTATTATTTATTTTCTTATTTCATGATAAATGTTTATTATTCATGCTAGAATTGTATTAACCGGAAATATAATACATGTGTGAATACATAGACAAACATAGTGTCACTAGTATGCCTTTACTTGACTAGCTTGTTAATCAAAGATGGTTAAGTTTCCTAACCATAGACATGAGTTGTCATTTGATTAACGGGATCACATCATTAGGAGAATGGTGTAATTGACTTGACCCATTCCGTTAGCTTAGCACTTGATCATTTAGTATGTTGTTATTGCTTTCTTCATGACTTATACATGTTCCTATAACTAGGAGATTATGCAACTCCCGTTTACCGGAGGAACACTTTGTGTGCTACCAAACGTCACAACATAACTGGGTGATTATAAAGGTGCTCTACAGGTGTCTTCGAAGGTACTTGTTGGGTTGGCGTATTTCGAGATTAGGATTTGTCACTCCGATTGTCGGAGAGGTATCTCTGGGCACTCGGTAATGCACATCACTATAAGCCTTGCAAGCATTGTAACTAATGAGTTAGTTGCAGGATGATGTATTACGGGACGAGTAAAGAGACTTGCCGGTAACGAGATTGAACTAGATATTGAGATACCGACGATCGAATCTCGGGCAAGTACATACCAATGACAAAGGGAACAACGTATGTTGTTATGCAGTTTGACCGATAAAGATCTTCGTAGAATATGTGGGAGCCAATATGAGCATCCAGGTTTCTCTATTGGTTATTGTCCGGAGACGTGTCTCGGTCATGTCTACATAGTTCCCGAACCCGTAGGGTCCGCACGCTTAAAGTTCGATGACGGTTATATTATGAGTTTATGTGTTTTAATGTAACGAAGGAGTTCGGAGTCCCGGATAAGATCGGGGACATGACGAGGAGTCTCGAAATGGTCGAGACGTAAAGATCGATATATTGGACGACTATATTCGGACATCGGAAAGGTTCCGAGTGATTCGGGTTTTTTTCGAAGTACCGAAGAGTTACGGGAATTCGTATTGGGCCTTAATGGGCCATACGGGAAAGGAGAGAAAGGCCCCAAAGGGTTGCCGCACCCCTCCCCATGGACTAGTCCGAATTGGACTAGGGAGGGGGGGGGGGCGCCCCCTTCCTTCCTTCTCCTTCTCCCTTCCCTTCTCCTACTCCCACAAGGAAAGGAGGAGCCCTACTCCCGGTGGGAGTAGGACTCCCCTCTTGGCGCGCCCTCCTCCTAGGCCGGCCGCCTCCCCCCTTGCTCCTTTATATACGGGGGTAGGGGGCACCCCATAGACACAACAATTGATCGTTTGATCTTTTAGCCGTGTGTGGTCCCCCCTCCACCATAGTCCACCTCGATAATATAGCGATGCTTAGGCGAAGCCCTGCGTCGGTCGGTAGAATATCATCATCGTCACCACGCCATCGTGCTGACGAAACTCTCCCTCAACACTCGGCTGGATCCGAGTTTGAGTGACGTCATCGGGCTGAACGTGTGCTGAACTCAGAGGTGCCGTGCGTTCGGTACTTGATCGGTCGGATCGTGAAGACGTACGACTACATCAACCGCGTTGTGCTAACGCTTCCGCTTTCGGTCTACGAGGGTACGTAGACAATACTCTCCCCTCTCGTTGCTATGCATCACTATGATCTTGCGTGTGCGTACGAATTTTTTTGAAATTACTAAGTTCCCCAACAGTGGCATCCGAGCCAGGTTTTATGCGTTGATGTTATATGCACGAGTAGAACACAAGTGAGTTGTGGGCAATACAAGTCATAGTGCTTACCAGCATGTCATACTTTGGTTCGGCGGTATTGTTGGATGAAGCGGCCCAGACCGACATTACGCGTACGCTTACGCGAGACTGGTTCTATCGACGTGCTTTGCATACAGGTGGCTGGCGGGTGTCAGTTTCTCCAACTTTAGTTGAACCGAGTGTGGCTACACCCGGTACTTGAGAAGGTTAAAACATCACTAACTTGACGAACTATTGTTGTGGTTTTGATGCGTATGTAAGAAAGGTTCTTGCTCAGCGCGTAGCAGCCACGTAAAACTTGCAACAACAAAGTAGATGATGTCTAACTTGTTTTTGCAGGGCATGTTGTGATGTGATATGGTCAAGATGTGATGAGATATAAGTTGTTGTATGAGATGATCATGTTTTGTTGAAGTTAACGGCAACTGGCAGAAGCCTTATGGTTGTCTCTTTATTGCATAAGATGCAAGCGCCAAATAATTGCTTTACTTTACCGCTATGCGATAGCAATAGTTGCAAGAGCAATAGTTGGCGAGACGACCATGTGACGACACATTGATATAGATCAAGATGATGGAGATCATGGTGTCATGCTGGTGACGATGGAGATCATGACGATGCTTTGGAGATGGAGATCAAAGGCACAAGATGATGATGGCCATATCATGTCACATATTTCTGATTGCATATGATGTTTATCTTTTATACATCTTATTTTGTTTTGATTGACGGTAGCATTATAAGATGATTTATCACTAAATCTCAAAATAAAAGTGTTCTCTCTGAGTATACACCGTTGCCAAAGTTCGTCGTGCCCAGACACCACGTGATGATCGGGTGTGATAAGCTCTACGTCCATCTATAACGGGTGCAAGCCAGTTTTGCACATGCGGAATACTTAGGTTAAACTTGAGGAGCCTTAGCATATGCAGATATGGCCTCGGAACACTGGAGACTGAAAGGTCGAGCGTGAATCATATAGTAGATATGATCAACATAGTGATGTTCACCACTGAAAACTACTCCATCTCACGTGATGATCGGTTATGGTTTAGTTGATTTGGATCACGTGATCACTTATATGACTAGAGAGATGTCTATCTAAGTGGGAGTTCTTAAGTAATATGATTAATTGAACTTAAATTTATCATAAAATTAGTCCTGGTAGTATTTTGCAAATTATGTTGTAGATCAATAGCTCGCGTTGTTGCTTTCATATGTTTATTTTGATATGTTCCTAGAAAAAACTGTGTCAAAAGATGTTAGTAGCAATGATGCGGATTGGATCCGTGATCTAAGAATTGTCCTTTTTGCTGCACAGAAGAATTATGTCCTTGATACACCGCTAGGTGACGGACCTATTGCAGAAGCAGATGCAGACGTTATGAACGTTTCGCTAGCTCAATATGATGACTACTTGATAGTTTAGTGCACCATGCTTAACGGCTTAGAATCGGGACTTCAAAGATGTTTTTGAACGTCATGGACCATATGAGATGTTCCAGGAGTTGAAGTTAATATTTCAAGAAAATATCCGAGTTGAGAGATATGAAGTCTCCAACAAGTTCTATAGCTAAAAGATGGAGGAGAGTTGCTCAACTAGTGAGCATGTGCTCAGATTGTCTGGGTACTACAATCGCTTGAATCAAGTGGGAGTTAATCTTCCAGATAAGATAGTGATTGACAGAGTTCTCTAGTCCCCATCACCAAGTTACTGGAACTTCGTGATGAACTATAGTATGCAAGGGATGACGAAAACGATTCCCGAGCTCTTCATGATATTGAAATCAACGAAGGTAGAAATCAAAAAAGAGCATCAAGTATTGATGATTGATAATACCACTAGTTTCAAGAAAAGGGCAAAGGGAAAGAAAGAGAACTTCAAGTAGAATGACAAGCAAGCTGTCACTCCCGCGAAGAAGCCCAAAGCTGGACCAAAGCCTGAAACTGAGTGCTTACACTGCAAAGGAAATGGTCACTGGAAGAGGAAATGCCCTGAATATTTGGTGAATAAGAAGGATGGCAAAGTGAACAAGGGTATATTTGATATACAGGATATTGATGTCTACCTTACTAGTGTCTATAGTAGCCCCTGAGTATTTGATACTTGTTCGGTTGCTAAAAATTAGTAACTCGAAACAGGAGTTACAGAATAAACAGAGACTAGTTGAGGGTGAAGTGACGATGTGTGTTGGAAGTGGTTCCAAGATTGATATGATCATCATCGCACACTCCCTATACTTTCGGGATTAGTGTTAAACCTAAATAAATGTTATTTGGCGTTTGCGTTGAGCATGAATATGATTTGATCATGTTTATTGCAATACGGTTATTCATTTAAAGTCAGAGAATAATTGTTGTTCTGTTTACATGAATAAAACCTTCAATGGTCATACACCCAATGAAAATAGTTTGTTGGATCTCGATAGTAGTGATACACATATTCATAATATTGATGACAAAAGATGCAAAGTTGATAATGATAGTGCAACATATTTGTGGCACTGCCGTTTGGGTCATATCGGTGTAAAGCGCATGAAGAAACTCCATAAAAATGGACTTTTGGAATCACTTGATTATGAATCATTTGATGCTTGTGAACCGTGCCTTATGGGCAAGATGACTAAAACTCCGTTCTCCGGAACAATGGAACGAGCTACTGACTTATTGGAAATAATACATACCGATGTATGCGATCCAATGAGTGTTGATGCTCGTGGCAAGTATCGCTATTTTCTGACCTTCACAGATGATTTGAGCAGATATGGGTATATCTACTTAATGAAACACAAGTCTGAAACATTTGAAAAGTTCAAAGAATTTTAGAGTGAAGTGGAGATCATCGTAACAAGAAAATAAAGTTTCTACGATCTGATCGTGGAGGAGAATATTTGAGTTACGAGTTTGGCCTTCATATAAAACAATGTGGAATAGTTTCACAGCTCACGCCACATGGAACACCACAGCGTAATGGTGTGTCCGAACGTCATAACCGCACTTTATTGGATATGGTGCGATCTATGATGTATCGTACCGATTTACCACTATCGTTTTGGGGTTATGAATTAGAGACAGTTGCATTCACTTTAAATAGGGCACCATCAAAATCCGTTTGAGACGACGCCTTATGAACTATGGTTTGGCAAGAAACCAAAGTTGTCGTTTCTTAAAGTTTGGGACTGCGATGCTTATGTGAAAAAGTTTCAACCTGATAAGCTCAAACCCAAATCGGAGAAGTGCGTCTTCATAGAATACCCAAAGGAAACTATTGGGTACACCTTCTATCACAGATCCGAAAGCAAGATATTCGTTGCTAAGATGGATCCTTTCTAGAGATGGAGTTTCTCTCGAAAGAAGTGAGTGGGAGGAAAGTAGAACTTGATGAGGTAATTGTACCTGCTCTCGAATTGAAAAGTAGTTCATCACAGAAATTAGTTCCAGTGATTCCTACACCAATTAGTGAGGAAGCTAATGATGATGATCATGAAACTTCAGATCAAGTTACTACAAAACTTCATAGGTCTTCAAGAGTACGGTCCGCACCAGAGTGGTATGGTAATCCTGTTCTGGAAGTCATGTTACTAGACCATGATAAACCTACGAACTATGAGTAAGCGATGATGAGCCCAGATTCCGCGAAATGGCTGGAGGCCATGAAATCTAAGATAGGATCCCGAGAACAAATTGTGGACTTTGGTGGACTTGCCCGATGATTGGCAAGCCATAGAAAATAAATGGATCTTCAAGAGGAAGACGGACGTTGATAGTAGTGTTACTATCTACAAAGCTCGACTTGTCACAAAAAGGTTTTCGACAAGTTCAAGGTGTTGACTACAATGAGATTTTCCCAACTGTAGTGGTGCTTAAGTCCGTCCGAATCATGTTAGCAATTGCCACATTTTATGAAATCTGGCAAATGGATGTCAAAACTGCATTTCTTAATGGTTTTCTTAAAGAAGAGTTGTATATGATGCAACCAGAAGGTTTTGTCAATCCTAAAGGTGCTAACAAAATGTGCAAGCTCCAGCGATCCATCTATGGACTGGTGCAAGCATCTCGGAGTTGGAATATACGCTTTGATAAGTTGATCAAAGCATATAGTTTTATACAGACTTGCAGTGAAGCATGTATTTACAATAAAGTGAGTGGGAGCACTACAGCCTTTCTGATAAGTATATGTGAGTGACATATTGTTGATCAGAAATGATGTAGAATTTTTCTGAAAAGCATAAAGAAATGTTCGAAAGGAGTTCTTTAAAAGAAAGACCTCGGTAAAGCTACTTACATATTGAGCATCAAGATCTATTGAGATAGATCAAGACGCTTGATAAGATTTTCAATGAGTACATACCTTGACAAGATTTTGAAGTAGTTCAAAATGGAACAGTCAAAGAAAGAGTTCTTGCCTATGTTGCAAAGGTGTGAAATTGAGTAAGGCTCAAATCCCGACCACGATAGAAAATAGAAAGAGAATGAATGTCATTCCCTATGCCTCAGTCATAGGTTTTATAAAAGTATGCCATGCTATGGACCAGACCTTGAAGGAAATATGCCCTAGAGGCAATAATAAAGTTATTATTTATTTCCTTATATCATGATAAATGTTTATTATTCATGCTAGAATTGTATTAACCGGAAACATAATACATGTGTGAATACATAGACAAACAGAGTGTCACTAGTATGCCTCTACTTGACTAGCTCGTTAATCGAAGATGGTTATGTTTCCTAACCATAGACATGAGTTGTCATTTGATTAACGGGATCACATCATTAGGAGAATGATCTGATTGAAATGACCCATTCCGTTAGCCTAGCACTTGATCGTTTAGTATGTTGCTATTGCTTTCTTCATGACTTATACATGTTCCTGTAACTATGAGATTATGCAACTCCCGTTTACCGGAGGAACACTTTGGGT
>LR880968.1:874782641-874810899 GCA_904067115.1 Aegilops sharonensis | reverse complement strand
GAGATGATGTATTACGGAACAAGTAAAGAGACTTGCCGGTAACGAGATTGAACTAGGTATTGGATACCGACGATCGAATCTCGGGCAAGTAACATACCGATGACAAAGGGAACAAAGTATGTTGTTATGCGGTTTGACCGATAAAGATCTTCGTAGAATATGTAGGAGCCAATATGGGCATCCAGGTTCCGCTATTGGTTATTGACCAAGAATAGTTCTAGGTCGTGTCTACATAGTTCTCGAACCCGTAGGGTCCGCACGCTTAAGGTTTCGATGACAGTTATATTATGAGTTTATGAGTTTTGATGTACCGAAGGAGTTCGGAGTCCTGGATGAGATCGGGGACATGACGAGGAGTCTCGAAATGGTCGAGACGTAAAGATCGATATATTGGACGACTATATTCGGAGTTCGGAAAGGTTCCGAATGATTCGGGTATTTTTTGGAGTACCGGAGAGTTACGGGAATTCGCCGGGGAGAAGTATTGGGCCTTATTGGGCCCTGCGGGAAAGAGAGAGGGGCTGCCTAGGGCAGGCCGCGCGCCCCCCCAAGGCCTAGTCCGAATTGGACTAGGGGGAGGGGCCGCACCCCTTCTTCCCTTCCCCTTCCTTCTCTCCTACTCCTACTAGGAAAGGAGGAGTCCTACTCCCGGTGGGAGTAGGACTCTCCCCTTGGTGCGCCCCTCCTAGGCCGGCCACCTCCTCCCTTGCTCCTTTATATACGGGGGCAGGGGGGCACCCCAACACACAAGTTGATCTACGGATCGTTCCTTAGCCGTGTGCGGTGCCCCCCTCCACCATATTCCACTTCGGTCATATCGTCGCGGAGCTTAGGCGAAGCCCTGCGCCGGAGAAGTCATATCGTCGCGGAGCTTAGGCGAAGCCCTGCGTCGGTGGAGCATCATCATCGTCACCACGCCGTCGTGCTGACGGAACTCATCCCCGACGCTTTGCTGGATCGGAGCCCGGGGATCGTCATCGAGCTGAACGTGTGCTGAACACGGAGGTGCCGTACGTTCGGTGCTTGGATCGGTCGGATCTTGAAGACGTACGACTACATCAACCGCGTTGTTATAACGCTTCCGCTTTCGGTCTACGAGGGTACGTGGACAGACACTCTCCCCTCTCGTTGCTATGCCATCACCATGGTCTTGCGTGTGCGTAGGAAATTTTTTGAAATTACTACGTTCCCCAACAGACCTATTGTATACTCTGCCCTGGTTTGGCAAGGGAATACAATAGTGATCTAGGAGTAGATCACTGGACATTGGTCAAAATTATCCTTAGTGGAATAAGGATATGTTTCTCGATTATGGAGGTGACGAAAGGTTCGTCGTAAAGGGTTACGCCGATACAAGTTTTGGCACTGATCCAGATGACTCTAAGTCTTAATCTAGATACATATTGAAAGTGGGAGCAATTAGCTAGAGTAGCTCCGTGCAGAGCATTGTAGACATAGAATATTTTGCAAAATACATACGGCTCTGAATGTGACAGACCCGTCGACTAAACTTCTCTGACGAGCAAAACATGATCACACCTTCGTACTCTTTGGGTGTTAATCACATGTCGATGTGAACTAGATTATTGACTCTAGTAAACCCTTTGGGTGTTGGTCACATGACGATGTGAACTATGGGTGTTAATCACATGCAGATATGAATATAAGTATTAAATCACATGATGATGTGAACTAGATTATTGATTCTAGTGCAAGTGGGAGACTGAAGGAAATATGCCCTAGAGGCAATAATAAAGTTATTATTATTTCCTTATTTCATGATAAATGTTTATTATTCATGCTAGAATTGTATTAACCGGAAACATAATACATGTGTGAATACATAGACAAACATACTGTCACTAGTATGCCTCTACTTGACTAGCTCGTTAATCAAAGATGGTTAAGTTTCCTAACCATAGACATGAGTTGTAATTTGATTAACGGGATCACATCAATAGGAGAATGATGCGATTGACTTGGCCCATTCCGTTAGCTTAGCACTTGATCGTTTAGTATGTTGTTATTGCTTTCTTCATGACTTATACATGTTCCTATAACTATGAGATTATGCAACTCCTGTTTACCGGAGGAACACTTTGTGTGCTACCAAACGTCACAATTTAACTGAGTGATTATAAGGGTGCTCTATAGGTGTCTCCGAAGGTACTTGTTGGGTTGGCGTATTCCGATATTAGGATTTGTCACTCCGATTGTCGGAGAGGTATCTCTGGGCCCACTCGATAATGCACATCACTATAAGCCTTGCAAGCATTGTAACTAATGAGTTAGTTGCAGGATGATGTATTACGGAACGAGTAAAGAGACTTGCCGGTAATGAGATTGAACTAGGTATTGAGATACCGACGATCAAATCTCGGGCAAGTAACATACCGATGACAAAGGGAACAATGTATGTTGTTATGCGGTTTGACCGATAAAGATCTTTGTAGAACATGTGGGAGCCAATATGAGCATCCAGGTTCCGCTATTGTTTATTGACCAGAGACGTGTCTCGGTCATGTTTACATAGTTCTCGAACCCGTAGGGTCCGCACGCTTAAAGTTCGATGACGGTTATATTATGAGTTTATGTGTTTTAATGTACCGATGGAGTTCGGAGTCCCGGATGAGATCGGGGACATGACGAGGAGTCTCGAAATGGTCGAGACGTAAAGATCGATATATTGGACGACTATATTCGGACATCGGAAAGGTTCCGAGTGATTCGGATATTTTTCGGAGTACCGGAGAGTTACGGGAATTCGTATTGGGCCTTAATGGGCCATACGGGAAAGGAGAGAAAGGCCCCAAAGGGTTGCCGGACCCCTCCCCACGGACTAGTCCGAATTGGACTAGGGAGGGGGGGCGCCCCCTTCCTTCCTTCTCCTTCTCCCTTCGCTTCTCCTACTCCCAGAAGGAAAGGAGGAGTCCTACTCCCGGTGGGAGTAGGACTCCCCCTTGGCGCGCCCTCCTCCTAGGCCGGCCGCCTCCCCCCTTGCTCCTTTATATACAGGGGCAGGGGGCACCCCATAGACACAACAATCGATCGTTTGATCTTTTAGCCGTGTGCGGTGCCCCCTCCACCGTAGTCCACCTCGATAATACTGTAGCGATGCTTAGGCGAAGCCCTGCGTCAGTAGAACATCATCATCGTCACCACGCCGTTGTGTTGACGAAATTCTCCCTCAACACTCGGCTAGATCGGAGTTCGAGGGACGTCATCGGGCTAAACGTGTGCTGAACTCGGAGGTGTCGTGTGTTCGGTACTTGATCGGTCGGATCGTGAAGACGTACGACTACATCAACCGCGTTATGCTAACGCTTCCGCTTTCGGTCTACGAGGGTACGTAGACAATACTCTCCCCTCTCGTTGCTATGCATCACCATGATCTTGCGTGTGCGTAGGAAATTTTTTGAAATTACTACGTTCCCCAACAGTGGTTGTGTTCTGTGCGCGTGGCGAGCGCGGGATTTTATAGGTGCGCGCGAAGCGGCGCGCCAAATCTACTGCGTCGCGTGCCGCTTTCTCCCGCGCGTGCGCAAACGCTTCCCGCGCGCGGTAAGTTCCCGCCACCGCTGGAGCGCACGAAACCAGCCGGCGCGCGTTAAACCCAACTTTACCACGCGGGCGCGCCTTTTGTTGTGCCTGTTGGAGATGCTCTGATGTGAGTCCACTTCGGTGTGCTGCGCATCCTCATCCTGTCGGCCCCATGGTGCATATATGGACCGATCCATCGGAGGGTGTGTATTGGAGTGGTATTTAAGAGCATCTCCAGCCATTCGGTCCCCCGGGGCGCCGAANTGACGAAATTCTCCCTCAACACTCGGCTAGATCGGAGTTCGAGGGACGTCATCGGGCTAAACGTGTGCTGAACTCGGAGGTGTCGTGTGTTCGGTACTTGATCGGTCGGATCGTGAAGACGTACGACTACATCAACCGCGTTATGCTAACGCTTCCGCTTTCGGTCTACGAGGGTACGTAGACAATACTCTCCCCTCTCGTTGCTATGCATCACCATGATCTTGCGTGTGCGTAGGAAATTTTTTGAAATTACTACGTTCCCCAACAGTGGTTGTGTTCTGTGCGCGTGGCGAGCGCGGGATTTTATAGGTGCGCGCGAAGCGGCGCGCCAAATCTACTGCGTCGCGTGCCGCTTTCTCCCGCGCGTGCGCAAACGCTTCCCGCGCGCGGTAAGTTCCCGCCACCGCTGGAGCGCACGAAACCAGCCGGCGCGCGTTAAACCCAACTTTACCACGCGGGCGCGCCTTTTGTTGTGCCTGTTGGAGATGCTCTGATGTGAGTCCACTTCGGTGTGCTGCGCATCCTCATCCTGTCGGCCCCATGGTGCATATATGGACCGATCCATCGGAGGGTGTGTATTGGAGTGGTATTTAAGAGCATCTCCAGCCATTCGGTCCCCCGGGGCGCCGAAAAAAAGCGTCCTGGGGGTGCGACGGCGATAAAATCGGTGCTGGGGGTGGTTCGGCACCCAGGCGTCGCCCTCAGGTCGCCCCCAGGTGCTGAATTCACCCCAGCTTTCGGCCCAAATTTGTACAAAAACGACCCGATAGCTGCCTGAATCGGCCCATATTGGGCGCGGTTTGGCGGGTTTCGGCGTGAATTTTCGCAAACAAGTAGGAATCAATTAGCTCCTCACATAGTTTGGCGTATTTTCGGCTTGTTTCATCACATAAATCAAATAGTTTACTACAAATTATATCGGTTAACAAATAAAAACTCAAGTTTCATCACCATTCCCGGCCTCGCCGTTGAGCCTCCATAGGTGCTCCATCAGATCGTGTTGCAGTTCTTGATGCACCCGTGGGTCTCGGATCTCCTGACGCATATTGAGGTAGTCAGTCCAGTTTGCCGGTAGCTGGTGATCAACTTGGGCAAGAGGACCCTGCAAGTAATATGGTCCAGTGTCAAACATTGGCTCTTCCTGCTCGCTCACAATGATCATGTTGTGCAAGATGACACAGCAAGTCATGATCTCCCACATTTGGAGCGCCGGAAAAGGTGAAGGGGCGGCGGCGAAGAGGCTGCCTCGGCGACGCTCCTTCTTTTTCTAGGCTGGAGACGGTCTACCTAGCTGCGGCGGGCGGTGGTCGGGGGTGGCGCAGGGTGGCGGTCAAGCGCGGGGGGCAGAAGGGCGAATCCGGGCGAGTGGATTGACTTTTCGCCTGTCAATGTGGCCCCAGGAACACTTTTCGCTTGCACCGAAGCCCCCGAGCGCCCCCCAGTGTGCCGGGTTCGGCCTGCGAGCGCCGGACATAAAAACAGCCCGAGCCAGCGGAATTCGGCGTCCTAAGGGTGCGACTGGGCCGTTTTTTCGACGCCGGTGCAAATAAATCGCTTAGGAAGACTTTCCTGAAGACGCAGCTGAAGATGCTCTAACTAGTCAGAGAAGAAGACCAACCAGCCAAGAAGATCAGCTGAGGATAAGATGCATCTACAGACTACAGCTGCCGACTGGTCAAACATGGACAGCTCGACGCAACGTGCGGCGAATAGATATTTTCCAAAGTTTGTCTAAAAAAAGGATTTTCACTTTATTTTTGTCACGCGCGCCTAGCATCATCGCGAAGTCTGGTTGTCTGTGTATTTTTGTTGGGAAACTATTCCCATCAGACGGCGAATCATACTATTGCATCGATCTTCTCCATCGATATAAAGTCTTCCCGTCTGGTCCCCGTTCCGGTGATGCCTCTAGCATCATCGGTAGGTGTGTTTCCGGTGGATCTGTCTTTGGTGAATTTGCTTGGATCTATTCGTCGTTCGTCTTCGTTTGTGTATTTTTAGGTTGGATCCTTTTGATCTACACTCTTCATCATAGCGGTTGCTATTTTGGTGCGTTGGTTCTATGGGGACTTAGCACGACGACTTCCCGACTGTTTACTAAAAAAGGTTTGCCCGGCTCGGCGAGGGAGGGGCGATGACAGCGGCGCGCCTTCAGCTCGCTTCAATGCTTGTAGTCGTCACTAAGTGTTCTACGGATCTTGATGTAATTTTTATTATTTTTAGTGTTTGCTGTACTACCATGACCGAAGATGAATAGATTGAAAGTTTTTTCCGAAAAAAAATCTTCATCGGTATTTGTAGACACGTGTCATCATGGTCAAGAACACCACGACGTGCTCCTTCTCTAGAAACATCACTAGCATTGCATCTCTTTCCCTACCTCTCTATGCTCCCTTGCAACCATGTCCACCACTCGAGCGCGTACGCCCGAGCACACTGCTCTGGCCACTATCTGCCCAGCTGTGCTGCTCCATCCTCCCCTTCCGCCATTTGTCGTCGCCTTGGTCGGCGATGCTTTTTATTCTTTTTGCAACAAGAGCCATGTTGCAGAAATCCTCCCGCAACATCACTTTTGTTGCATAATGTTTTTGATTCACGCCGCACACGATATCATCTATTTCAGTGAAAAAACTCTGCAACATCATTCATGTTGCAAAAGTTCTCTCGCAACATCATCTATGTTGCAAAAGGTAAAGACAGGAAAAAATTCCTGCAACACCACATATATTGCAAAAGTCCTCCTGCAACATCATCGATGTTGCGAAAAAATGTGAAGACAAAAATAAAAAAAGAGCGAAATAACACTTTCGGTGTTTTTGTAACAAAGCTATTGTTGCACAGCGAGCTACGCACTTGTTGCAATTGTGACACACCTCATTGCGGAATAGCCTTAATCCAACAACGCAGGAGGTGGTTGATGTTTTTAGTTAATCAACCGACGGACGCTTAGCGGTCCCAGTTACGCTCATTTTCTGTCCCGCCTCTGTTTTTTTCTTCTAGCCATTTTCGTGGGATTTTTGTTGCTGTTTGTTATTGGACTGCTTTGTAGTGGTGGAAGAACGAGGGTGCTTTGTATGTTGTCTCTTTTCTCATCTTCACTAGACCATGAAGACGCGCGTTGTTGCGCCCGTTCATCTTAAACAAAAAGCTATGATATATTTGAAAAAGTTGAATAATATAAATATTTGATGAAATTTGAATGCCTTTAAGCTAGAATGACATGGCAGCAATAACTGGGCATATTTATTTGAAGTTTGAACCAATCCGTTAGCATATTTTTTTGATCTGGTATTCCACATATTTGAAATAGTTAGCATATTTGAACTTAAAACCGATCCATTGGCATATCAGGATTGGCAGTTGTATTGGCTTAGAACCTAGTAGTACTCACAACAGGTGAGTCTCCTCCTAAATTAATCATCAATGGAGCTGGTGCTTTTCTACTTATGCTAAACAGGATCACCAAATATGTGTCTAAATATGCATGTCCATGCGGCATCGAGATCAAGATGGTTCTGCTATTATTCCTATATATAGTTATAAACAGGAACATTGAGAAAACACAAACATGAATAATAACTGATCTTAATTTAGAAATTAACTACTAAATTTATACAGATTGTGAGAGGGCGAGCCAAAAGTGGGAGTACATGCAAGGAAAGAGGAAGAAGACTATGGTACTTGATTAGAAATGTTCCCGTCGCTGGATTCAAGTAGAGCCTTGTACTATGACTTTACAGGTAGTAAGAAAATAAAAAAAGCATTAGTGACGAACGGCCGGAGGTCTGAGACCACAAAGAAGGGAGAAAGAAAAATATCCTGCACATCATAACATAGTCTGTGGGCAATGCGAGGATGTAGTAAGGCATCAAGAAATGGTAGGACGTAGTATGATGGCGGAAATTGTTTCTCCATAGAGAGACGTCAACCTTTATGGCTTTATCTATATGATTTTGATGGTGGATGCGAAAGCCCACAACAAACAGTGGATGATGAAGAAATCAACTTCCTAGACGTATGAACTGATGAACATACCTGGGCGAACCTGGATCTGGATACAGACGAAAGGTGCAGAAGCGGAAGGTACTGCCGCGACAACACGTGCCGCCGGCGCTAAAGCGAACGGCCGCATCTTCGCACATCATGGGTACTGGGGAAAAAATTAATGGCCAGGTACTGGGAAAGATGGGCAAAGAGAAAAAAATCTAGCGGTTGGAGGAAGATCGGGACGGACGGAGGACACACACGGAACGGGTGGAAGAATAATCATGTTGTTGGGCCTATATGGGCTTCTGGCCAGCGATCGGCCCGACGAACGAGGGGGTTCCTAGCTAGGCCTGCGGAGCAGCAGCCCGAGGACGTGCGCTAGTTGACCTTTCGGTTCTGGGTGAGATGACCTAACGATCTGGGTCGTTCCAGTGCCTGATCCGACGGTTGATGATGTCAAAACGCTGTGGTGGCTCGTAGGTAGCTAAGTCTTACTGTTTAGTAATTATAGGGCTGCTTTGCATCTCCCCATTCGTCGTCTCCTCATTTTTCCTTGTCTTCCATTAGTGCCGACACCTTATTTTGTATTTTTTTGTGCTATCTTTCTTTTTTCTCTGCTTGCAACTCATATGTCGAGGTTAATTTGGCAAAGCGGATGTCGTCGTTGCATTCCACCGACGGCTGTTGCATATCATCGACGTCAATTAAAGCTAAACTTATTATCGGCCCTCCGTCACACCTTCTCCTTATGCTGAGTAACGATCGATGTCGATCATATGCACAGAAATCAATAGACTGAAGATCGAGCGTAGACGACAACAGTGATGATGCATGTGATGTGCAGTTGCACAAGTTTTTCCTACCCGAGACAAATTTGGAGACTTGCTTGTTAAGCTTTCTTACTTCGGGATCAAGACAAGGAAGGAGAAGCCAAGTTATCTGACTCCATCACTATCAGCGGGAAGGGAATGCTACCTGCACATACATTTAATCCCTTCACCAAATTAAGGAATGCATACCAAATTTCTTGACAACTGCCAGCTAAAGTACTTGTGCAATTACAAAAAGCATGATCATGGGTAGCATTGACCTTAATGTTTGGAGGGTCCGGGTTTTGTGGTCTCTAGCTGTAGAACGTACACACTCGGAGTAAAAATTTGTTGATTTTTATAATAACAAATGGAGAAGATTAGCAATTTATAGAAGGAGTCGAGAAGACATAATCTTGGTCGAAAAATAGTGTATTACATTTGAATTAATTACCATCGATGATGGTTCTAAATTTATTTATTTTTGCGTGAAAACTTCCAATCTATTCATCCAATCATGGCAATACAACGAACACCAGAAATAATAAAATTTACATCCAGGTCCGTAGACCACCTAGCGACGACTACAAGCACTGAAGCAAGCCAAAGGCGCGCCGCCGTCATCGCCCATCCCTCGCCGGAGCCGGGCAAAACTTGTTGTAATAGACAATCGGGAAGTCGTCGTGCTAAGGCCTCATAGGACCAGCGCAGCAGAATAACAACCGCCGCCGATGAAGAGTAGTGTAGATCGGAAGGATCCAACATGAAGAAACACAAACGTAGACGAACTACGACCAGATCCGAGTAAATCCGCCAAGGATAGATCCGCCGGAGATACACCTCCACACGCCCACCGAGGATGCTAGACACGCCAGCGAAAGGGGGGATAGGCGGGGAAGACCTTATTCCATCTTCAGGCCACCGCCGCCGCCTCGTCTTCCTGAACAGGACACAAACCATAACAAAACTTGAAGAAACATCTAAAAACGGAGCCCTCCCACCGGCAAGGGCCGGGATCTACCGCGCCGCCATGGCCCTAAGGCCACCGAAGACTAGACGGATCGGCGCCGGCACCGGTGGGAGGCAAACGAACCCTAGGCTTTTCCTGGGGAGGAGACTTTCCTTGTATTAGTCCACCTTAAAAACGCCAAATCGTCTAATTTCCAGATGGTTCTAAAAATATTAAAACCAAATTAGGAGTAGTACCACAAATTATATATATATTCATATGTTTGATTTCAAGACCAAATTTTTAAGCATTTCTTTAATAATTGTGAATATTGGCCAGGTGTAAAACAAAATACAGAAAGGAAATCTTTAACCCCTATCTCTTAATTTTGTTTTTTTAAGGATTCCAAACATTGTAAATAGAATGGTTGTGCACATATGAAGATGTGCGAGATATTCTATCCATTTCAAAAGAAATAGCCCCCAAAAAAGAAAGGACAAAGTGTCTCCCTTGCAAAAGAAAAAAGAATACCGAGTTGCAAGTTTTTATTGGGGTGCTAGAGTTAATTAACTTGCTACATATCAGGAACATCATGAACCTGTTAACAGTACTGAAGCTTGATGCAAAAAGCGAGATGAACAGACTATGTTCACACATCAGGGAAATAAAGAATGATGAGCATAATAATGCGTGCAATATACTAGCTTGGTTCCGTAATTCTTGCTGCGATTTTAGATCAAATTTGAACTACAAGCACAATAAAAATTATGAAACAGAGCGAGTACATAAGAAGACAAAGTAATTACGTAGTTATGAGAAACACGTAACGTTGCTACTCGTAACAATTTCACAACCCTCACAAGTCACCAGTAGCACACCAGTACATGAACCGAATCGATCGGTAATGTGGAATAATCCGAAGGTAAACGAAAGAGCAATCATAGAACACTGAACACCCGATCGACGCGCCAGGCAGACTCGGAGGTGCAGAGCAAACATTATTCATAGTAATTAAACCAGCCGCCCTGGGCGGTATGCATGCATGTCTAGAATCGATTCATGAAGCCCTTGAACTACCAATTCTTCACCCCGCCTGCTTCCTCCGCCCCAAAAAGGTGGTGGTCGCCGTGGTTGAAGCTCCTCGTGCTCCTGGTCGCCGGGCCCAGCCTCCTAGCCAGTTCTCCCAGTTCGTCAGCCTCGTGGTCGCCGTCGTGGGCGTGGAGGTGGAGGCGTCCGAGCAGCTTCGTGTTCATGTCTTCATCCTTGCCCTGCCTGTGGTCGTCGTCCTCCTCCTCCTGGTCGTGGTGGTGGCGGTGGTGGAGGCCGACGCCGTGGACGAACATGCTCGCCATCATCTCCACTTTCCACGCCTTCACTGCCTCGTTCCCCTCACCCTCCTCGGCATGAAACGGCTTCTGCTCGCCGTGCGTGTCGGGTTCAGGCTCCGCGACCACCTCCAGCACCGCCTCCCAGTGTGCTTGCTCTTCTCCGCGATCTGGCTCCGTGGGGAAGAAGGCCGCAGGTTGGACGCGGGCCTCGCCCAGGCCGGAGAACGCGCCGCGGCGGTGGAAGAAGCCGTGATGGCGCGGGCGCGCCAACCAGAGGTGACCGCGGTGGGATGGGAGCTCGTCCTCGTCCCATGCGGCGACCGGGGCCGGGAAGCTCGGAAGGGACGTCACATCGGCAGCAGCATCCGCTTGATCAGCTCGAGTGAGGAGGACGGGGACGGGTGGGCCCTGGTCGTCGGAGATGGCCTCAAGGTCGTGGCAGCTTGCGACGGACAGGAGGGAGAGGAGGAGCATGGCGAGGGTGGTGAGGCGGGCCATGGTGGCTGGAGCAGAACGTCTCCTGTGGACTGAGACGAGAGCGGACAGCGGACTGGACGGGGTATTTGTAGTGGAGAAATGAATGAATTTTTTTAGTTGGGAATTAATGCATTCTACTAGTATATACTCCCTCCATTCCTAAATATTTGCTTTTCTAGCCATCTCAAATGGACTATAACATACGGATGTATGTAGATATATTTTAAAGTGTAGATTCACTCATTTTACTCCGTATGTAGTTATTTATTGAAATATCTAAAAAGACAATTATTTAAAAACGGAGGGAGTACAGTATAAGAAGATTTGTAGATTGCTGATCCCGCTTGCCACGGGATGGGAATAATTTTTTTTATAGTTGTTAGCCTTGAGTATTCGGTCAAATAGTTCGTTGGCTTAAAATTAAAATTTCAGTTTCGATATATATGCATCCTCTTCACCGCATATTAGGAGAAGAAAATCAAGGCTGACCTAACTAGTTTAGCTCTTAGCGCAGGAGGCGTTAATTAACTTGCTTATTCCATCATATTGGTGACGCACTGACTACATTAGCATTTGTTCGTTCGAACAATGGAACTGCAAGCTATCTTTTTCTTAGCTGCACTTCATATATAAAGAGATAACTTTCAGCAAATTAAACTGAAATTGTCTGGTGTACTGCATCACCCTTTCATTCGACGAGTCCATTGTCTATCGTCTAGAGGCGAACCAGTGTGTGTCGACGGGGTCCAATTGCATGCGCGATGGCGTCAATTGTGTCATGGTTTTGAATAACAAAATGATGCAAAGATCAGACGCGGGAGAGATATTCAACCTCTTAGCAGACTGAAATCCCTTACTTTTCCATTCTTTCTAGAATTAGATTTTGGTTAATATCATTTGGAAGGCATGTGTTGTGTTTTTTGTGTGTGAAATGGCCCAAGGCCCATATATCAAGCATCACATGTCCTTACAAACACACCCATATGGAAACATAAAATTACATTCATATCTTGTGGGGGTGCCAAAGTCTTCTTCCTCCTGCATCGACCGGCGGTGCGCCATGAGCAAAGCTCGATGCCGCCTATGGGCGTCTGGCTTAGCGGAGCAACCGTTTTTAAACCCAGGAGCTTGTAGAAGCAGCGGCTAGGAAGTTGCCGATTAATACCAGGAGACGCCGGCAGCAGTGACCTGTGAAGCAAATCGCAGTCCCGGAGAACAAAACAATGATAAGGACTTGTAGAAAGAACAAAGAAAATAAAAGTTGGCCGAATCCAGATGGATCCATGAGAAACTTAAACCGCCTGGATCCCAAAACAATCGCCATATACATGCCTCCACAAGCCCTCCCCCGATGATAAGCACACCAACGGAAGGAGGAAAGAACATTCTTCCTACACTGGAATAGNGAAGCAGCGGCTAGGAAGTTGCCGATTAATACCAGGAGACGCCGGCGGCAGTGACGTGTGAAGCAAATCGCCGTCCCGGAGAACAAAACAATGATAAGGACTTGTAGAAAGAACAAAGACAATAAAAGTTGGCCGAATCCAGACAGATCCATGAGAAACCTAAACCGCCTGGATCCCAAAACAATCGCCATATACATGCCTCCACAAGCCCTCCCCTGATGATAAGCACACCAACGGAAGGAGGAAAGAGCGGAAAGAACATTCTTCCTGCACTGGAACAGCACCCCCCACCCAACCCAATCCAAGCTCGAAGGCACGCTTGGTGCACCGTTTAGTCCTTATTTTCCTCTTTTTTGATGAATGTGCATTAGGCATCCCAAAATCCTATTCCACCCTTGGTGCACCATTTAGCCCCCTTTTTCTTAACGTCAGCCGCATTTCTCTCTTTGAGGAAACACTCTTTAGTGATTTGTTCTAGATTGAGGAGACATTGTTTAGTCATTTGTTTCTAGAAGAGACACCGTTTAGTCAAGCAGTCACGCATAACCCGTCATTCTAGGCCGGCCCATGTGCCGAATGTCTGCCCTTTTTGTATGTCTTTTTGTTTCTTTCCATTTTATTTTAGATTTTTGTACTTCTATCGTTTTCATTTTTCTGATTAGTTTTCGCTTTTATTCTTCCATAAATAAAAAATTTTATAAGTATTTCATGACATTTTTAATATCTAATAAACATTTATAAGTAAGTGACATTTTTTATTACAGTAATTTAGATATAGAAAAATTTAAAATGTTCAACTAATACAATTTTTATTACATGAGAATTACACCGAAACATTCTGACAAATTTAATTTATTGTATATAAAAATTTATATAACTGTTTGCTTTTAAAAAATGCATCCAACAATTTTTTCCATTACTTGAAAAATGTGTAGAAAACATTTTTAATTACATGAATTTTTAATGGATGAACAATTTTATAAACATGCATCAAGCACTTTTTAAATACATGAATTTATTTTAAAAAAATCATCTTGTGGATCTTGCTATGATCTAATAAAGTTGAAGTAATCCATCATCTCACGCCAATAACTTGGGGTGGGCACATCGATGCGTGGTAGAATCACGACGCGATCCACACAATATGAAAGGTGTGCGAGCACGACAGCCAGACGGTCTTCTCGTCCCCAATAGCAATTTCCAACAAAAAATGGAGCACAACTCCCCATGCAGCTTTAGGCTGCATGCCAAAATGTTGGCAAGCTCACTCGTTGCGGCAGCCTCTTTGCATGCGAGGAATAATGCCTTCGTATCCCTATAGACCAAGCATACCAGGCCGCCAATGGGTCTGCGTCCCATACAACAGGAAAATTCACGGTCAAACCCTTGGCATTTGCCAAAGTGGGGGATTGGGGAAGTTTAACAACCCCAGTTCCCGATGGCAAGGTTGGCTAACATCCCGTAGATCAGCTCACAACAATGTAGCCCCGACGGATGGCGAGGTCGGGGACTTCGACATAGTGATCGAGTGGCACCCTATCGTCGAACCTAGCTAAAAAGCACCCCTCTAGCCTGTGGACCTCAGTCCCGATCCTGTGTGTCTTGTGGACTAGGAGAACATCAATGTGGATATGAATGGAACATGAGCGGTCAGTTGGCTTCCAGTGGATAAGCTTTGCAATGAGACTCCCCCATAGGTGATGAAATGTGTCTCTCGGTCACCTCCATCCCGTGTGGCCATGGTGTCACTTGGTTGTAGCACATTTAAAAGCTCTGCGTTTATATATGAACATGCGGGATTTGGGCGGATGGATTGGTGTCGGGTTGTAGATGTTTAAAATCTAAGGCATTATCGTGCGTGATATTCTTGTAAACAAGAGCACCAAGTTGTTTCCGAACCAAATATGACGAACATTTTCAATATACTCTCTACGTATGCAATATATGTCTAGTATTGTACAAATGAAGGAAAAGATCTATACCAGGTGTCTTCTCAAATCCTCACCTTATAACCATCTCTAGTGGACCATTTGTAGGCAGACTTCACAACTTTTTCTCCTCACAGTAGGTTGATGTGCTTACTATATCACAACGTAAACTGTTTGGAGATGAAGCATGATATTATGCATCAATTATAGTATCTAAAATTTTGCATTCTCCATGCATATATCTCTTTACCCATGAGCCAAGGAGACATATATTGAGGTAATAAATATTTGCGATGCCTAAACCACTACAATAGATAGAATAAACTTCCAATGTAAGCATTTTCGATCCCTAACTTGCTGCTCTATTTTTAGCTACTTTTTCTTGCACTTCTAGTCTTCGTTCAACTCTTAAATTTTTCATGACAAGTAAAATTACATGCTTAATAAAAATATGTGCCAAACATTTTTTACCTGAAATTTTCAGTGACATTTTTAAAAATTTACATAAACATTTGGAAAAAATGTATTGAACACTTTTATTATTATTATATGATTTTTAAATAGATTGAACACTTATGAAAAATGTGTTGGCCATCCTAGTTTACTACATCAATATTTTTAATTAATGTACAATTTCTAATTGCATGAATATTTTTAAGCGTCTGGTCGATTTGCAAAGGCTGATGATCTTCCTGAATTCTCGATAAATCAGACATCCAAGTTGTGGTGCGATATAATCTACCAACGACGAAAGTTTTATCAAACAAGAAATTGCTTGAACAGTTGTGAGACATTATACATCGGAATAGATAAGTAGACTTAATGACTCATTTAATCACCAACATATACTTTTGTATGTTGAACATAATGGTTATCGAGTCAAAGACACTTTTTCCGTACGAACGTTTCATCAAGCTCTGCAACTTTGACAAGGTGGAATTGCGTCGTTTTGGCGTTTCTAACCCTGGGAATAGCTAAAAAAATTAATTAAATTGTTTAATAGCTATTTTGAAACTAAATATGTTGGACATTTTTTGCTTTTGTTAGGTGTATCCTATAGGTTATAATTCTGAGATTGTTAAACATGTCACTTTCAAAATTGTTTGCTTTAATAACACAATACTCCGGTGGCAGTTCTATGGATTCACAACTCAAACTCGTGCCTAAAACTTATTGAAAATTAAGCATATTACGGCACTTTGGTTTATGACGTAAACAATTTATTGAATCTGAGTTTAGCGGCTCAATTTATTGAATCTGAGTTTAGCCCAACACTCTTATTTTATTTCTTTTTACAGTTTCTACACATATGCTGTTCTTCAGTGCTTGGCCTTTACCCAACCACTTACGACGTACCTACTCAAGTGGAATCATTTAAAAATGATAAACTAGTGCTAAACCCTTTCTTATGTTATTCAGCGCGTTCCCTTGAGTTACGGTATATTACCATTGTATTTTCTAGGTTCCCAAAAGGAATGGTGCTTGTTGTGCGAGTTTGAAAAACTCATTGTGGAGGGTAAGCAAGGATAGTCCTAGTTATCACCTACTAAAATACTCTCACATTTGCGTGACATCTCAAGTAGCTTTGGCCCAGGCAAATAGGAAGACGCTCATGAGTTTCTCAGGTGAGATTTTTTATTCCTCATTCTCTTTGGTTAACATTCTATACCTCTCTCTGGCCAAAAATATTGTGTATGCACAAAATGGTACACTTTGAAGCTGAAATGATAGATGGCACAATCCAAAAATTCCATGTATATAGTGATGGCTGTAGCAAATTATGATCAATTTACAGGCTTATTTTCTCTTTTGATAATGTTGATAACAGTACACCTACTATTTCTCTCAAAATTCCGTATTTGACGAGAACGTAGCGTATCAATAGCTAATTAACCAGTGTGTGTGTGTCATCTGCGGTTGAATACTAATTCCATCCGAGTTGCAGTCAAAAACTAACATATCATCTTAATTAGGTTAGTCCTTTTTTTCTTCTTTTTGATGAATGTGCCTTAGGCATCCCGAAATCATATTCCATGCTTGGTGCATCGTTTTGCCCCCCCCCCCCTTTTTTTGAAAACCAGCCCCTTTTCTCTCGTTGAGGAGACACTGTTTAGTGATTTGTTTCTAGATTGAGGAGACACGGTTTAGTCATTTGTTTCTAGAAGAGACACCGTTTAGTCAAGCTGTCACGCATAACCCATCATTTTGGCCGGGCCCATGTGCCGGATGTCTGCCTTTTTTGTATGTCTTTTTGTTTATTTCCATTTTATTTTAGGTTTCTGCATTTTTATCTTTTTCATTTTTCTGATCAATTTTCCTTTTATTCTTCCGTACATAAACTTTTATATAATTATTTCATGAACATTTTGAATATGTAATAAGCATCTAAAAGTAAGACACATTTTTTATTACAATCACTTAGATATAGAAAAATAAAAAATGTTCATCTAATACAATTTTAATTACATGTGAATTACACTAAAATGTTCTGACAACTTTATTTTATTGAATAAAATAATTTATATAACTGTATGATTTTACAAAATACATCCATCAATATTTCTCCATTACTTGAAAAATGTTTAGTGTACATTTTTAATTACATGAATTTTTAATGGATGAACAATTTGATAATTAAATGAATATTTTATAAAAATGTATCGAGCAGTTTTTAAATTTACATGAATTTATTATCAAAAATTGGATCTTGTAATGATCTAATAAAGTTGAAGTAATCCATCATCTCACGCCAGTTACTTGGGCACGTCGATGCATGGTGGAACCACGACGCAATTCACACAATATGAAAGGCGTCCGAGCATGACAACCAGATGGACTCCTCGTCCCCAATAGCCATTTCCAACAAAAATACGGCACACAACTCCCCATGCAGTGGCAGAGCTTGGGCCAAATCTTTGGAGGGGCAATGGGCTAAGGAGGGGCAAAACTATGATGTTAAGCCTGTTTTTACTGAACACACGACAGGAAAACTAACGAGTAGTAGGTGTTTTTCTCTTGGGCTGGGGGGGCCACCGCCCAGGTTGGCCCCCATGAAGCTCCGCCACTGTCCCCATGCAGCTTTAGGCTGCATCCCAAATGCTGGCAAGCTCACTCATTGCGGCAACCTCTTTGCAATGTTATCCCTATAGACCAAGCATACCAAGCACGCCAACGGGTTAATGACGAAGCTGAAGCAAGGGACTGCATCCCATACAATGGGGAGAATCGCGGTAAAACCCTTGGCATTTGCCAAAGTGAGGGAGCATGGAAGTTCAACAACCAATGTTCCCAGTGGCGAGGTTGGCTAACATCCTGTAGATCAGCTCACAACAACATAGCCCCGATGGATGGCGAGGTCGGAGACTTCAACACAGTGGTCGAGTGGCACACCCTATCATTGAACCTGGCTAACAAGCATCACCCCTGGCCTGTTGACCTTAGTCCCGATCCTGTGTGTTCCTTGGACCAGGAGAACATCAATGTGGATATGCATGGAGCATGAGCAGTCAGTTGGCTTCCTGTGGATAAGCTGTGCAATGTGACTCGCCCATAGGCGAAGAAACATGTCGCTGTCACCTCCATCACGTGTGGCCATGGTGTCACTTGGTCGTAGCACATTTAAAAGCTCGGCGTTTATATATGAACATGCGGGATTTGGGCGGATGGATTGGTGTCGGGTTGTGGATATTTACCATCTACGGCATTATTGTACGTGACATTCTTGTAAACAAGAGCACCTAGGTGTGTCCGTCCCAAATATGTCAAACATTTTTAATATACTCTCTACATATGCAATATATGTCTAGTATTGTACAAATGAAGGAAAAGGCCCATACTAGGTGTCTTCTCAAATCCTCACCTTATAACTAACTCTAGTGGACAATTTGTAGGCAAACTTCACAACGTTTTCTCCTTACAGTACCCCGTTGACGGTTGCTGTGCCTACTATATCACAATGTAAAATGTTTGGAGATAAAGCCTGATATTATGCATCAATTATAGTATCTCAAATTTTGCCTTCTCCGTGCATATATCTCTTCACCCATGAGCCAAGGAGACATATATTGAGGTAATAAATATTTGGGATGCCTAAACCACTACAATGGAGAGAATAAAATTTGAATGTAAGCATTTTCTATCCCTAACTTGCTGCTCTATTTTTAGCTAGTTTTCTTTGCACTTTGAATCCTCCTTGAACTCTTAATTTTTTCATAAGAAGTAAAATTACATGCTTTTTAAAAAATGTGCCAAACATTTTTTTTACCTGAAATTTTCAGTGACATTTTTTTAAAATTACATAAACATTTGAAAAAAAAAACATAATGAATACTTTTATTATTATTATATGGTTTTTAAACAGATTGAACACTTATTACAAAAGTGTTGGCAATCATATTTTACTACATGAATATTTTTAATTCATGTACATTTTCTAATTACATGAACATTTTTTAAGCGCCTGATCGATCTGCAAAGGCTGATCATCTTCCTGAATTCTCGTTAAATTAGAGATCCAAGTTGTGGTCTGAGGTAATCTACCAAGGACAAAAAGTCTGATCAGATAAGAAACTGCTTGAACAGTTTTGAGGCATTATCCATTGGAATCGGTAAGTAAAACTTGATGACTCATTTAATCGCCAACATACACTTTTGTATGCTGAACCTAATGGTTATCGAAATGTGGTAAAGACACTTTGTATGCTCTACAACTTTGAAAAGGTGGAATTGCGTCATTTTGGTGTTTCTAACCCTCGGAATAGGTAAACTATTAATTAAACTGTTTAATAGCTATTTTGAAACTAAATATGCTGGACATTTTCTTGCTTTTGTTAGGTGTATCCTATAGGTTATAATTTTGGGATTGTTAAAACCTATCATTTTCAAAATTGTTTCCTTTGATGAGACAATACACCGGTGGCAGTTCTGTGGATTCACAAATCAAACTCATGCATAAACTTATTGAAAATTAAATATATTAGGGCACTTTGGTTTATGGCGTAAACAATTTATTGAATCAGAATTTAGCGGTTAAATGTTGTTGTTTTTGCCCAACCTTCTTATTTTATTTCTTTTTAGAGTTGCTACGCAAATGTTGTCCTTCAGTGCTTGGCCTTTACCCGACCACTTACAATGTACCTTCTCAAGAGGATTCATTCAAAAAATGATAAATTAATGCGAAACTCTTTCTTATGCTATTCAGCGCATTCCCTTGAGTTACAGTATATTACTATGGTATTTTCTAGGTTCCCAAAAGGAATGGTGCTTCTTGTGTGAGTTTGAAAAACTCATTGTGGAGGGTAAGTAAGGACACTCTCAATTATCACCTACTGGAATACTCTCACATTTGTGTGACATCTGAAGTAGCTTTCGCCCGGGCAAATAGGAAGACGCTCATGAGCTTCTCATGTGAGATTTTTGTTTCCTCATTCTCTTTGGTTAAAATTCTATACCTCTCCCTGGCCTAAAATATCGTGTATGCACAAAATGGTACACTTTGAAGCTGAAATGATAGATGGCAGAATCCAAAACTTCCATTTATATAGTGATGGCTGTATCAAATTATGATCAGTTCACTGGCTTATTTTCTCTTTTGATAATGTTGATAACGGTACACCTACTATTTCTCTCAAAATTCTGTATTTGATAAGAACATATCATATCAATAGCTAATTAACAATTGTGTGTGTGTGTCTTGTGCGGTTGAATACAAATTATATCTGAGTTGCAGTGAAATACTAACATATCATCTTAGTTTAGTTCTTTTTTTCTCTTTTTGATGAATGTGCCTTAGCCATCCTGAAATCCTATTCCACGCTTGGTGCCCCGTTTATCCCCCCCCCCCCCCTTCCCTCCTTCTTCTTTTGGTTCTTCCTCCCCCCCCCCCCCCCTCCCCCCCCTTGCCCTCCTCCCCCCCCCCCCCCCTCCCCCCCCTTGCCCTCCTCCCCCCCCCCCCCCCTCCCCCCCCTTGCCCTCCTCCCCCCCCCCCCCCCTCCCCCCCCTTGCCCTCCTCCCCCCCCCCCCCCCTCCCCCCCCTTGCCCTCCTCCCCCCCCCCCCCCCTCCCCCCCCTTGCCCTCCTCCCCCCCCCCCCCCCTCCCCCCCCTTGCCCTCCTCCCCCCCCCCCCCCCTCCCCCCCCTTGCCCTCCTCCCCCCCCCCCCCCCTCCCCCCCCTTGCCCTCCTCCCCCCCCCCCCCCCTCCCCCCCCTTGCCCTCCTCCCCCCCCCCCCCCCTCCCCCCCCTTGCCCTCCTCCCCCCCCCCCCCCCTCCCCCCCCTTGCCCTCCTCCCCCCCCCCCCCCCTCCCCCCCCTTGCCCTCCTCCCCCCCCCCCCCCCTCCCCCCCCTTGCCCTCCTCCCCCCCCCCCCCCCTCCCCCCCCTTGCCCTCCTCCCCCCCCCCCCCCCTCCCCCCCCTTGCCCTCCTCCCCCCCCCCCCCCCCGTTTTTTGAAAGTTAGCCCCTTTTGTCTTGTTGAGGAGACACTCTTTAGTGATCTGTTTCTAGATTGCGGAGACACTGTTTAGTCATTTGTTTGTAGAAGAGGCACCGTTTAGTCAAGCAGTCACGCATAACCCATCATTCTGGGCCAGCCCAAGTGCCGGATGTCTGCCTTTTTTGTATGTCTTTTTGTTTCTTTCCATTTTATTTTAGGTTTCTGTACTTTTATATTTTCATTTGTCTGATCAGTTTTCTGTTTTGTTCTTCTATACATAAATTTTTATACGTATTTGATGAACACTTTGAATATTTAATAAACATTTATAAGTAAGTGACATTTTTATTACAATAACATAGATATAGAAAAATAAAAAATTCATCTAATATATACATGAGAATTACACTAAACTATTCTTACCACTTTATTTTATTGTATAGAAAAATTTATATAACTATATGATTTTTTAAAAGTGCATCCACCAATTTTTTCTATTACTTGAAAAATGTGTAGTACACATTTTAAAATACATGAATTTTTAATGGATTAACAATTTTATAATTACATTAATATTTTATAAAAAATTATCATTTTTTAAATTACATGAATTTATTATAAAAAAATCATCTTGTGGATCTTGCTATGATCTAATAAAGTTTAAGTAATCCATCATCTCATGCCAATTACTTGAGCAGGTCGATGCGTGGTAGAACCACGACGCGATACATAATATGAATGGCGTGCGAGCGTGACAACCAGATGGTCTCCTCGTCCCCAATAGCCATTTCCAACAAAAAGATGGCGCATAACTCCCCGTGCAGCTTTAGGCTGCATGCCAAATTGATGGAAGCTCACTCATTGCGGCAACCTCTTTGCACGTGAGGAATAACGTCATGGTATCCCTATAGACCAAGCATACTAGGCGCGCTAATGGGTCAATGACGAAGCCGAAGCAAGGGCCTGCATCCCATAGAACGGGAAGAATTGCGGTAAAACCCTTGGCATTTGCCAAAGTGAGGGAGCAGGAAAGTTTAACAACCCCAGTTCCCGGTGGCGAGGTTGGCTAACATCCCGTAGATCAGTACACAACAACGTAGCCCCGACGGATGGCGAGGTCGGAGACTTCGACACAGTGGTCGAGTGGCACCCTATCGTTGAACCTAGCTACCAAGCATCACCCCTCGCTTGTTGACCTTAGTCCCGATCATGTCTGTCCCGTGGACCAGGAGAACATCAATGTGGATATGAACGGAGCCTGTGCGGTCAGTTGGCTTCCAATGGATAAGTTTTGCAATGTGACTCCCACATAGGCGAAGAAATGTGGCTCGGTCACCTCCAGCGCGTGTGGCCATGGTGTCACTTGGTCGTAGCACATTTAAAAGCACATCATTTATATATGAACATGCGGGATTTGGGCGGAAGGATTTGTGTCGAGTTGTGGATATTTACCATCTAAGGCATTATCATACGTGACATTCTTGTAAACAAGAGCACCCAGGTGTGTCCGTCCCAAATATGTCAAACCTTTTTAATATACTCTCTACATATGCAATATATGTCTAGTACTGTACAAATGAAGGAAAAGACCCATACTAGGTGTCTTCTCAAATCCTCACCTTATAACCATCTCTAGTGGACCATTTGTAGGCAAACTTCACAACTTTTGCTCCTCACAGTACCCCGTTGACGGTTGATGTGCTTATTATGTCACAACGTAAAATGTTTGGAGATAAAGCATGACATTATGCATCAATTATAGTATCTCAATTTTTTCCTTCTCCATGCATAATTCTCTTCACCCATGAGCTAAGGAGACATATATTGAGGTAATAAATATTTGGGATGCCTAAACCACTACAATGGAGAGAATAAACTTCGAATGTAGGCATTTTCTATCCCTAACTTGCTGCTCTATTTTAGCTACTTTTTCTTGCACTTCTAATCCTCCTTGAACTCTTGAATTTTTCATAAGAAGTAAAATTACATGCTTTTTAAAAATATGTGCCAAACTTTTTTTTACCTGAATTTTCAGTGAAATATTTTTAAAATTACATAAACATTTGGAAAAAATGTAATGAACACTTTTATTATTATTATATGGTTTTTAAATGGATTGAACACTTATTACAAAAGTGTTGGCCATCTTATTTTACTACATGAATATTTTTAATTCATGTACATTTTATAATTACATGAGCATTTTCTAAGCGCTGATCGATCTACAAAGGCTAATAATCTTCATGATTTCTCGTTATATTAGAGATCCAAGTTGTTATGCAAGGTAATCTACCAAGGACAAAAAGTCTGATCAGACAAGAAACTGCTGGAACAAATGTGAGGCATTATCCATCGGAATCGGTAAGTAAAACTTGAAGACTCATTTAATCGCCAACATACACTTTTGTATGCTGAACCTAATGGTTATCGAAATGTGGTTAAGACACTTTTGTATGCTCTACAACTACGACAAGGTGGAATTGCGTCGTTTTGGTGTTTCTAACCCTTTGAATAGGTAAACAATTAATTTAACTATTTAATAGCTATTTTGAAACTAAATATGCTGGACATTTTTTTGCTTTTGTTAGGTGTATCCTATAGGTTATAATTTTGAGATTGTTAAAACCTGTCATTTTCAAAATTGTTTCCTTTAACGAGACAATACTCAGGTGGCAGTTCTATGGATTCACAAATCAAACTCATGCCTAAAACTTATTAAAAATTAAACATATTAGGGCACTTTGGTTTATGGCATAAACAATTTGTTGAAACTAAATTTAGCGGTTCAATGTTGTTGTTTTTGCCCAACCTTCTTATTTTATATCCTTTTACAGTTGCTACGCAAATGTTGTCCTTCAGTGCTTGGCCTTTAGCCGACCACTTACAGCGTACCTTCTCAAGGGGATTCATTCAAAAAGTGATAAATTAATGCTAAACTCTTTCTTATGTTATTCACCGCATTCCCTTGAGTTACAGTATATTACTATTGTATTTTCTAGGTTCCCAATAGGAATGGTGCTTCTTGTGTGAGTTTGAAAAACTCATTGTGGAGGGTAAGCAAGGACAGTCTCAATTATCACCTACTGGAATACTCTCACATTTGCGTGACATCTGAAGTAGCTTTCTCCCCGGCAAATAGGAAGACGTTCACGAGCTTCTCAAGTAAGATTTTTGATTCCTCATTCTCTTTGGTTAAAATTCTATACTACTCCCTAGCCAAAAATATTGTTTATGCACAAAATGGTATACTTTGAAACTGAAATGATAGATGGCAGAATCCAAGACTTCCATGTATATAGTGATGGCTGTATCAAATTATTGTCAATTCACAGGCTTATTTTCTCTTTTGATAATGCTGATAACAGTACACCTACTATTTCTCTTAAAATTTCGTATTTGACGAGAACATATCATATCAATAGCTAAGTAACCAGTGTGTGTCATGTGCGGTTGACTACTAATTCTATCCAAGTTGCACTCAAATACAAACATATCATCTTAGTTTAGTCCCTTTTTCCTCTTTTTGATGAATGTGAATTAGGCATCCCGAAATCCTATTCCACGCTTGGTGCACCGTTTAGCCCCCCCCCCCCCCCCCTTTCTTGAAAGTCGGCCCCTTTTGTCTCCTTGAGGAGACAATGTTTAGTGATTTGTTTCTAGAATTAGGAGACATTGTTTAGTCATTTGTTTCTAGAAGAGACACCATTTAGTCAAGCAGTGATGCATAACCCATCATTCTGGGCCGACCCATGTGCCGGATGTCTGCCGTTTTTTGCATCTCTTTTTGTTTCTTTCCATTTTATTTTAGGTTTCTGTACTTTTATCTTTTTCATTTTTCTGATCAGTTTTCTCTTTTGTTCTTCCATACATAAACTTTTTTATAAGTATTTCATGAACATTTTGAATGTGTAATAAACATTTAAAAGTAAGCGACATTTTTTATTACAATAACTTAGATATAAAAATAAAAAAGTGATCATCTAATACAATTTTATTACATGAGAATTACACTAAACTATTTTGACTACTTTATTTTATTGTGTAGAAAAATTTATATAACTGTATGATTTAGAAAAATGCATTCACAATTTTTTTCCATTACTTGAAAAATGTGTAGTACATATTTTTAATTACATGAATTTTTAATGGATTAACAATTTTATAATTACATGAATTTATTATAAAAAGCCATCTTGTGGATCTTGCTACAATCTAATAAAGTTTAAGTAACCCATCATCTCACGCCAATTAGTTGGTCAAGTCGATGCGTGGTAGAACCACAACGCGATTCACATAATATGAATGGCGTGCGAGCATGACAACCAGATGGTCTCCTCGTCCCCAATAGCCATTTCTAATAAAAAGATGGCGCACAACTCCCCATGCAGCTTTAGGCTGCATGCCAAATTGCTGGCAAGCTCACTCATTGTGGCAACCTCTTTGCACATGAGGAATAACGTTATGGTATCTCCATAGACCAAGCATATACCAAGCGCAGCAACTGGTCAATGACGAAGCCGAAGGAAGCGACCGCGTCCCATACAATGGGAAGAATCGCGGTAAAACCCTTGGCATTTGCAAAAGTGAGGGAGTAGGGAAGTTTAACAACCCCAGTTCCCGGTGGCGAGGTTGGCTAACATCCCGTAAATCAGCTCACAACAACATAGCCCCAACGGAATGGCGAGGTCGGAGACTTCGACACAGTGGTCGAGTGGCACCCTATCGTTGAACCAAGTAACAAGCATCACCCGTGGCCTGTTGACCTTAATTAGTCCCAATCTTGTGTGTTTCGTGGACCAGGAGAACATCAATGTGGATATGAATGGAGCATGAGTGGTCAGTTGGCTTCCAGTGGAATAAGCTTTGCAATGCAACTCCCCCATAGGCGAAGCAATGTGTCTCGGTCACCTCGATCGCATGTGGCCATGGTGTCACTTGGTAGTAGCAAATTTAAAAGCTCGGCGTTTGTATATGAACATGCGGGATTTGGGCGGAAGGATTTGTGTCGAGTTGTGGATATTTACCATCTAAGGCATTATCATATGTGACATTCTTGTAAACATGAGCACCCAGGTGTGTCCATCCCAAATATGTCAAACCTTTTTAATATACTCTCTACATATGCAATATATGTCTAGTATTGTACAAATGAAGGAAAAGACCCATACTAGGTGTCTTCTCAAATTCTCACCTTATAACCATCTCTAGTGGACCATTTGTAGGCAAACTTCACAACTTTTGCTCCACACAGTACCCCGTTGATGGTTGATGTTACTACTATATCACAACATAAAATGTTTGGAGATGAAGGATGATATTATGCATCAATTATAGTTTCTCAGATTTTGCCTTCTCCATGCATATATCTCTTCACCCATGAGCCAAGGAGACATATATTGAGCTAATAAATATTTGGGATGCCTAAACCACTACAATGGAGAGAATAAACTTCAAATGTAAGCATTTTCTATCCCTAACTTGCTGCTCTATTTTTACCTACTTTTTCTTGCACTTCTGATCCTCTTTGAACTCTTAAATTTGTCGTAAGAATTAAAATTACATGCTTTTTAAAAATATGTGCCAAACATTTTTTACCTGAAAATTTCAGTGACATTTTTTAAAATTACATAAATATTTGGAAAAAAATTGTAATGAACACTTTTATTATTGTTATATGGCTTTTAAACGGATTGAACACTTGTTACAAAAGTGGTGGCCATCGTATTTTACTACATGAATATTTTTAATTCATGTACATTTTATAATTACATGAAAAAAAATTAAGCGCCTGATCGATCTGCAAAGGCTGATGGTCTTCCTGAATTCTCGTTAAATTAGAGATCCAAGTTGTGGTGCGAGGTAATCTACCAAGGACAAAAAGTTTGACCAGACAAGAAACTGCTTGAACAGTTGTAAGGCATTATCCATCGGAATCGGTAAGTAAAACTTGATGACTCATTTAATCGCCAACATACACTTTTGTATGCTGAACCTAATGGTTATGGAAATGTGGTAAAGGAACTCTTGTTTGCTCTACAACTTTGACAAGGTGGAATTGCATTATTTTGGTGTTTCTAACCCTGGGAATAGGTAAACAATTAATTAAACCATTTTATAGCTATTTTGAAACTAAATATGCTGGACATTTTTTTATTTTTGTTAGGTGTATGCTATAGGTTATAATATTGAGATTGTTGAAACCTGTCATTTTTTAAACTGTTTACTTAAACGAGACAATGCTCCGGTGGCAGTTCTGTGGATTAACAAATCAAACTCATGCATAAACTTATTCAAAATTAAACATATTAGGGCCCTCTGGTTTATGGCATAAACAATTTGTTGAATCTGAATTTAGCGGTTCAGTGATGTTGTTTTTTCCCAAGCTTCTTATTTATTTATTTTTACAGTTTCTACGCAAATGTTGTCCTTCAGTGCTTGGCCTTTACCCGACCACTTACAGTGTACTTTCTCAAGGGGATTCATTCGAAAAATGATAAATTAATGCGAACTCTTTCTTATGTTCTTCAGCGCATTCCCTTGAGTTACAGTAGATTACTACTGTATTTTCTAGGTTCCCAAAAGGAATGATGCTTCTTGTGCGAGTTTGAAAAACCCATCGTGGAGGGTAAGCAAGGATAGTCTCAATTATCACCTACTGGAATACTCTCACATTTGTGTGACACCTGGAGTAGCTTTCGCCCGGGAAAATAGGAAGACGCTCATGAGCTTCTCAGGTGAGATTTTTTATTCCTCATTCTCTTTGGTTAAAATTATATACCTCTCCCTGGCCAAAAATATTGTGTATGCACAAAATGGTACACTTTGAAGCTGAAATTATAGATGGCACAATCCAAAAATTCCATGTATATAGTGATGGTTGTATCAAATTATGATCAATCCACAGGATTATTTTCTCTTTTGATAATGTTGATAACAGTACACCTAGTATTTCTCTCAAAATTTCGTATTTGGTGAGAACATATCATATGAATAGCTAATTAACCAGTGTGTGTGTCATGTGCAGTTGAATACTAATTCTATCCGAGTTCCAGTCAAATAGTAACATATCATCTTAGTTTAGTCCTTTTTTTCCTCTTTTTGATGAATGTGCATTAGGCATCCCGAAATCCTATTCCACGCTTGGT
>LR880968.1:874741891-874760642 GCA_904067115.1 Aegilops sharonensis | reverse complement strand
TCATAGTCGTAGGAACATGTATAAGTCATGAAGAAAGCAATAGCAGTAAACTAAACGATCAAGTGCTAAGCTAACGGAATGGGTCAAGTCAATCACATCATTCTCCTAATGATGTGATCCCGTTAATCAAATGACAACTCATGTCTATGGTTGGGAAACTCAACCATCTTTGATCAACGAGCTAGTCAAGTAGAGGCATACTAGTGACACTGTGTTTGTCTATGTATTTCACACATGTATTATGTTTCCGGTTAATACAATTCTAGCATGAATAATAAACATTTATCATGATATAAGGAAATAAATAATAACTTTATTATTGCCTCTAGGGTGTAGCGACCAGACCTCAAACAGTCCGATCTCTGTGCATCAGTGTCATCCCTGGATCGGTAATGCTGACACGCATAGTACTTGAAAGATTTATAACACAGTATCAATCACACACTTATTACATCGAATGGTCTCAAAAGAGAACTTATTACAATAAATATGGCTTAAGGCCATCTAAATACGATAACAGCGGAAGGCTTGGAAGATAAAGTGAGTCCATCAACGTCCATTTTTTCCTACAACAAAGGAATAAAATTTATTTAACTATCATGGTGGTTGTTAAACATTGAGAAGGTTCCTCCAACTCAATCCCATTTAACTATCATCATTAACCCAATCAAATTATATTAAGTAACATGATGATGTCCACAGGATAATCCAAGAAACTAGATACTCAAAACGTCCATAACCGGGGACACGGCTAACCATGATTAGTTGGTACACTCTGCAGAGGTTTGCGCACTTTTCCCCACAAGACTCGATCTCCTCCATTGGATTTCTCGCACTACACGGTGTTCCAGAAACGGATGACCGAGACACAGTCTTTCAGAAGCATTAACTCTTTACTCTGGGTAGACAGTACCTACCTACATCCCCTACATCTGCTTGCCTACCACTGAAAGAGGTCACGCAACATACTCAACTATGCTAGAGCCCATAATAGCTTGTGGCTGCACACGGAAGTTTCTAGCATGAATAATCTTATGATCCCTTTGAGCCTGGGTGGCGGACCGTAGGATGATCACACGGGTACTCTGGAATATCCAAAAAAATACAGGCAACACTGGGTTCCCCAGGTGCCTCAATCCACCCAGATGTGTATTTAAGTAGCCACCTTAAGTTGAACCATTAACTAACAATCTCACATCTGTCATCGATACGCTCACCCAATCCACGTCTACTAGCATAGCGTAGCAAAGCAACGTAGATGTAACTCCCAAAGGTTTGATAATAACAGGACAATAGGTACCACCTCATCTACTTCCCAAAACCCACATATTTATCAGATCCTGACCATGCAATTGTTTGAGGATTGATCTAATTCAATAAAAACTGGGTATGAAAAGATGTATGATCAAAGTGTTACTTGCCTTGTTGATGATCCGTGAAACCTAGAGACTCGTAGTAGCACGCTTCGCACTCTGGGTACTCTATCGCAAACAACCAAAGCATACAATTAGCACTCAACAAGAAGCACGGTTAAAACTCAAAATAAGAGATCTAACCAGAAATTTCAACTTAAGAACTCCGGTCTGCAAAAAGAATCAAATCAAACGAAGCAACGAAACTCAAATTGTGAAAGAAACAAGCTTCGTTTAGTAATCTGGACTTAAGTCAAATTTTACAGTAGCAAAAACTTGTTTAAGTGGGTTAAACAGAAAGAGGGTTTCGATACGAAACTCTAGGCGCTTGAATCGCCTGATTCCGATAAATGAGCGAAAACATAAACTAAAACGAAAATCGGGTCAGAAATTGCGATCGAAAATAATCGCGAAAAACCCTGGAAAAATAAAAACTGACGAACAGGCTAAAGAACGAACGTTCACTGTCTGCGGCTAAATGGTGAAAACCCTTCGTTAAAATGAACATACGGACAAATGACCGCTAATTGAACTAAACCGCGAAAACCGACGAGCCGATCTAAAAAAAACAAACTAGGGTTTATAAAAAAACCGAACGGTTTTAAAAGAAAAACCGGCAGCGGCTACCTCGGGTCCGGCGGGGTTCCGGCGAGACGGCGAGGCGACGGCGGCGGGACGGCGGCGGCGAGGGGCTCCGGCGGGGGCGGCGGGACGGGCGGCGGCGGCGGCACACAGGTCGAAGCGAGGCGGTGGCTAGGTTTAGGGCGACGGGGCACGCTGGCGGGGTCGGCAGCTCGGGCCTCGGCCTTATAAGAGGCCGGCCGGGTTGGAGTCCAGGACGGACACGGGCCGGTTAGGTCGGTGGACTTTTTCTTAAAAAAACAATTCCGACGTGCAGAAAAAGAAAGAAAAGAAATACTAAACGAACTCCAAAAACCCGAAATATATTTTCCCCGTCCTCTAAAAATACGCCAGATAAGGTTAACATTTATTTGGGCCTATAATGCAATTTTGAACAACGCATATTTTCCTATGCAAATAAAATAGCAATAAAATCAAATATTTGATTTTATTATTTTTCCTCCAATATTTCATTTATTATTGGGGAAGTCATATTATCCCCTCTCATATATTTTAATATGAAATATTTTCAGAGAGAAAAATAATTAAAACAAATGATCCTCGTTTCGATATTTGATAAAATTCAAATATGGAAATCATGAATCCCCAACTATCTCCGTGGGTCCTTGAGTTGCTTAGAATTTCGAGGATCTCAAATCGAAATGCAATAAAACATGATATGCATGAATGATCTATGTATGACATTCCAAATTGAAAATTTGGGATGTTACAAACCTACCCCCCTTGAGATGAATCTCGCCCTCGAGATTCGGGTTGGCTAGAAAATAGGTGAGGGTGATCCTTCCGTAGGTCTTCCTCTCGCTCCCAGGTGGCTTCATCCTCGGTATGGTGGCTCCACTGAACTTTACAAAACTTGATAACCTTGTTGCGGGTGACTCGACTGGCAAACTCGAGAATCTTGACTGGTTTCTCCTCATAGGTCAAATCGCTATCCAGCTGAGTCGCTTCCAGTGGCACTGTATCTCTCAAAGGAATATCAGCCATCTCTGCGTGGAACTTCTTCAACTGGGAAACATGGAACACATCGTGAACTCCTGACAATCCTTCAGGCAACTCCAGCTTGTAAGCAACTTCTCCCATACGTTCCAAAACTTTGTATGGTCCCACAAAACGTGGTGCTAACTTTCCCTTAACTCCAAAATGCTTAACTCCTCGAAGTGGGGACACATGAAGATAAACTCTGTCTCTGACTTCGTAAACTGTCTCCTTGCGTTTAGAATCCGCATAGCTCTTCTGCCTGGACTGGGCTACCTTGAGCCTATCGCGAATCAACTTGACCTTATCTTCAGACTCTTTAATCAAATCTGGTCCAAACAACTGACGGTCTCCAAATTCCTCCCACAACAACGGTGTCCTGCACCTCCTTCCATACAAAGCTTCGAAAGGGGCCATCTTCAAACTGGATTGGGAGCTATTGTTGTAAGAGAACTCTGCATAAGGTAAATTGTCGTCCCAACTAGATCCATAATCTAGCGCACAAGCTCTCAGCATGTCCTCCAGAATCTGATTAACTCTCTCGATGTGTCCATCTGTCTGTGGATGAAAGGATGTACTGAACTCTAGCCTGGTACCAAAAGTTTCATGCAAATGATTCCAGAACTTTGAGGTAAACTGGGTTCCTCTATCTGATACAATGGTCCTCGGAACTCCATGTATATCTTTGCCAACTTAGCACTGGTGTAAGTGGTCTTCACGGGGATGAAATGAGCTACCTTCGTCAAACGATCGACTACAACCCATATCGAGTCATAGCCTGAACGAGTCCTGGGCAATCCCATGATAAAATCCATGCCTAGCTTATCCCACTTCCATTCGGGTATCGGCAATGGCTGTAGCAATCCCGCTGGCTTCTGATGCTCTACCTTCACTCTCTGACATACATCACAAACTGCTACATACTCCGCAATATCTTTCTTCATTCCGGTCCACCAGAAACTATCCTTTAAATCCAAATACATCTTGGTATTTCCTGGGTGAATCGAATACGGTGAATCATGGGCCTGTTGCAGAATCAACTTTCTGATCTCCGGATTATTAGGCACATATACGCGATCCTCAAACCATAAGGTATCGTGCTCATCCTCACGAAATCCCTTAGCTTTTCCTTTGCTCATGTTTTCCTTTATCTCAGCAATCTCCTTGTCCGTTTTCTGAGCTTCTTTGATCTTATCCATCAAAGTAGACTAAATCTCCAATGCTTCTACATAGCCCCTCGTAACTATCTCCAAACATAGCTCGCGAAGATCCTCTGCTAACTCCTTGGGTAACTCCCCGGTCATGAGTGTGTTGACATGGCTCTTGCGGCTCAACGCATCAGCTACTACGTTAGCCTCTCCTGGGTGATAATGCAATCTCATATCGTAATCCTTTATGAGCTCCAACCATCTCCTTTGCCCGAGATTCAATTCCTTCTGCGTGAAGATGTACTTCAAACTCTTGTGATCCATGTACACCTCACAGTGGTTCCTGATGAGAAAATGTCTCCATGTCTTCAACGCATGCACTACGGCTGATAACTCCAAATCATGTGTAGCGTAATTCAACTCATGGGGTTTAAGCTGTCGTGAGGCATATGAAACAACTCTTCCCTCCTGCATAAGCACTGCTCCAAGTCCTCGACGAGAAGCGTCGCAATAAACTTCATAATCCTTACGTTGGTCTGGCAGAATCTGCACTGGTGATGTAACCAAACGTTTCTTCAACTCCTGGAAACTGGCCTCACATTCCTCAGTCCATTTGAATTTGGTGTCCTTCTTCAACAACTCCGTCATGGGTTTTGCAACCTTCGAAAAATTCTCAATGAACCTCCGGCAGTATCCTGCGAGTCCAAGGAAACTCCGGATCTCTCCAACTGATGTGGGTGCTTCCCAATTGGTCACAGTGACAACTTTGGTGGGGTCTACTGCTATTCCTTCTCCGGATATAACATGTCCGAGGAATCCAACTTCCTTCAACTAAAACTCGCACTTGCTAAACTTGTCATATAATTGATGTTCTCTGAGCTTCCCAAGTACCAAACGCAAATGCTATTTATGCTCTTCTTCATTCTTCGAGTAGACTAATATGTCATCAATGAACACCACGATGAACTTATCCAAAAACTCCATAAACACCTTGTTCATCATGTTCACGAAATAGGCAGGTGTGTTAGTCAGACCAAATGACATAACGGTATACTCATATAGTCTGTACCTTGTGGTAAAAGCGGTCTTTGGTATATCCTGCTCTCGAATCTTCAGCTGGTGGTATCCTGATCGCAGATCGATCTTGGAAAATACTTTAGCTCCTTGCAACTGGTCAAACAGATCATTGATCATCGGTAGTGGGTACTTGTTCTTGATCGTCACTTCATTCAAGCCCTGATAATCAACATACATCCTTAACGATCCATCCTTTTTATCCACTAGAAGCATTGGTGATCCCCAAGGTGACGAACTTGGGCTAATGTAGCCTTTATCCAGTAACTCCTTAATCTGCTTCTTAATTTCCTCCAAATCCTTTGCGGGCATCCTGTATGGTCTCTTAGATATTGGCCATGTGCCTGGCGAAAGCTCAATCAAAAACTCAATTTCTCTATCCGGTGGCATGCCTGGCAACTCTTCTAGAAATACGTCAGGGAAATCCTTCACCACTGGTACCTCCTCCTGTACAACTCCTGATAAGGAATTTACTTGAGTCCTCTTCGGCACATGTCGGGATACATACTTAATCCTTCTTCCTTCTGGGGTGGTAAGCAAAATCTTCTTACAGGCGCAGCCAATGTTCCCTCCATATTTTGATAACCAATCCATGCCTAATATCACATCCAGTCCTTGTGACTCCAATACTATTAGGTCCGTGGGAAACACGTAGTTACCAATCCTTAATGGTAACCGATCACACCATAGACTAGCCATATACTCTGCTCCTGGCGAGGTTACTAACATGGGTTAAGGGCTTGGGTTGGCAGTTTATACTTATCCACAAATCCCCTTGATATGTATGAATGCGATGCACCAGTATCAAAAAGAACGATTGCAGTAAATGACTTAACCAAAAAGTTACCTATTACTGCATCAGGCTGTGCTTCAACCTCCTCCACGTTAACGTGGTTCACCTGTCCCCTGTTGAAAGGGTTAGGCTTCTTCCCAGAGCTTCCATTGCCATTTCCATTCTTTGCTTCAGGACATTCAGTGGCATAATGTCCAGTCTTCTGGCACTTGAAACAAGTAATGTGGCTCGGATCCCTCTTGGTTGGTGTTGATGGGTTGGAACGGTTTTGCCATTTCTTCCTCCGTTACCATTCCCATTCTTGGGGCCACTATGATTATGCGAACTCCCTCCATTGTGATTGTGACCTCCATGGTTATGTTGAAGGTGTCCTCCCGAGTTCAGGGTAAAACGAGGCTTCTGCTGAGCTCCAGAATTGTACTTCCCTTGTCCATACTTCCTCTTGCGGCTGTCAATCTGCTGTTGCTTCCCTTCAATCATGAGAGCTCTATCTACCAACTCCTGGTAGTTGTTGAAGGTTGCCACCATCAACTGCATGCTCAGCTCGTCATTCAATCCTTCCAGAAACTTCTCCTGCTTAGCTGCATCCATAGCCACATCATCTGGGGCATAACATGCTAACTTACTAAAATCTTCCACATATTGGCCAACCGTGCGTCCTCCTTGGCGTAAGTTGTGAAACTCACGCTTCTTCATGGCCATAGCTCCAGCTGAAACATGGGCAGTACGGAAAGCCTGCTGGAACTGGTCCCATGTGACAGTGTCGACGGGGTGAGTGGCTGTGTAATTCTCCCACCATGATGTTGCGGTTCCATCAAGCTGATGTGCGGCAAAACACACTCTCTCCACATCTGTGCATCCTGCAGTGGTCAACTCCCTTCCAATCCTGCGGAGCCAATCATCTGCCACTATCGGCTCGGTGCTACTGGAGAACACCGGCGGATTAAGCCTCAAGAAACGGGTTAAGTGATCCACAGGTGGTGGTGGTGGTGGTGGTGGGTTGTTGTTGTTGTTCCCCTGATTCTGATTCTGGACTAGAACTTGCATCAATGCATTCTGCTGCTGAGTCAACTGAGTGATCTCCGGTGGGAAAACAAATCCATTGTCGCGTCTCGGAGGCATCTGAGGGTTTAGAAAAGATGAGGAAATAGAATAGAAATGAGGTCTAGAGGGAAACACTACCCATATGCACATGAGACAAATCACAAACAAAAATCACTTCAATCAATTCAAACAAGGGCACACAATGGTCTAACTATCGTTACATAAGTGCTCGGACTATACTATATACATGGGAAAAATACTACTACTGATATGGTGGTCTACTAGAAATTTTGATCAGTGGAAGACTCCATGATATCTGCTCTAGCTTCATCATCCAAATCATCATCACTGGGGTCCGAATCAGTGTCATCAATGATGATGTAGTTCTCCGGGCAAGTAGAATCATCGTCTTCTCCTCCCGGCGCTGGGTCTCCCATGAATACTCTGATCTTCTTTATCAGGTCGTCATTCTTCTCCAATAATGTTGTGATTTCCTCCTCATATCCATCGCGTGTAGACTTGAGTTCTTCTTCTAGCTCTGTGATCCTGGTCATTGCCTTCTTTAGATCTGTGATGCCTGCGCACATCTGGTTCTCCTGACGACGAATGTGCTGGTTTAACTCCTGGATGAAAGCTGCAATAGATCTATCCTTCCTGGTGCTGATCATCTCCCATTGCTCGTCTCGGCGGCCACAAATCTGGTAGATAGTATCCTTGAGATCCTTGTGGTACACTTCTCCAATACGTCCCATGGTGATGTGGGCTGCCATGCTCTTTCCTAGACTCCAGGTTGGTGCATCAAAGGAAAACTCTATGGCCTCAGTGACTGGCATGAATGTCCTTCCTCGAACTTGAACTCGAATCATCCAACGCTCCTCTTCTGGTAAAGTCGCGGTGTAGGTTCCGGTGAAGCTTGGTATTCCGATGTTCAGGTATCTAGTAACTTCCTTCAAGTGGCGTCCAAAAGGCGTATCTTCATCCGGTTGCGCGAACTTGTTCCTTGCATCCGCCATCCTAAAAGAGTAGAAAAGGGAGGGGAGTCAGAAATGAGAAGAGAGTAGCGATCTAGGGCTTTAGCTTAGTGGTCGTGTCCTACAGTCAGCGTGTGCTCTGATACCATCTTGTAGCGACCAGACCTCAAACAGTCCGATCTCTGTGCATCAGTGTCATCCCTGGATCGGTAATGCTGACACGCACAATACTTGAAGGATTTATAACAGAGTAGAGAACTTATTACAATAAATATGGCTTAAGGCCATCTAAATACGATAACAGCGGAAGGCTTGGAAGATAAAGTGAGTCCATCAACTCCAACGGCATCAATGAGTATAAGACCACGACCTAAGGCACCTTACTCGTTGTCTGAAAAGTCTGCAACATGAACGTTGTAGCCCGAAAACGGGTCAGCACATGGAATATGCTAGCAATGTAACACATAGAGAGTAATGAACAGAATAATGCTATAACTACATGCATATATGGCTGGTGGAAAGCTCTATGGTTACAGTTTTGCATAAAGCCAATTATTCCCTACAACAAAGGAATAAAATTTATTTAACTATCATGGTGGTTGTTAAACATTGAGAAGGTTCCTCCAACTCAATCCCATTTAAGTATCATCATTAACCCAATCAAATTATATTAAGTAACATGATGAGATCCACAGGATAATCCAAGAAACTAGATACTCAAAACGTCCATAACCGGGGACACGGCTAACCATGATTAGTCTGTACACTCTGCAGAGGTTTGCGCACTTTTCCCCACAAGACACGATCTCCTCCGTTGGATTTCTCGCACTACACGGTGTTAGAGAAACAGATGACCGAGATACAGTCTTTCAGAAGCATTAACTCTTTACGCTGGGTAGACAGTACCAACCTACATCCCCTACATCTGCTAGCCTACCACTGAAAGAGGTCATACAACATACTCAACTATGCTAGAGCCCATAATAGCTTGTGGCTGCACACGGAAGTTTCTAGCATGAATAATCTTATGATCCCTTTGAGCCTGGGTGGCGGACCGTAGGATGATCACACGGGTACTCCGGGATATCCAAAAAAATGCAGGCAACACTGGGTTCCCCAGGTGCCTCAATCCACCCACATGTGTATTTAAGTAGCCACCTTAAGTTGAACCATTAATTAACAATCTCACATCTGTCATGGATACGCTCACCCAATCCACGTCTACTAGCATAGCACAGCAATATAAGCAACGTAGATGTAACTCCCAAAGGTTTGATAATAACAGGACAATAGGTACTACCTCATCTACTTCCCAAAACCCACATATTTATAGATCCTAACCATGCAATTGTTTGAGGATTGATCTAATGCAATAAAAACTGGGTATGAAAAGAGGTATGATCAAAGTGTTACTTGCCTTGCTGATGATCCGTGAAACCTAGAGACTCGTAGTAGCACGCTTCGCACTCCGGGTACTCTATCGCAAACAACCAAAGCATACAACGGTTAAAAGTCAAATAAGAGATCTAACCAGAAGGTTCAACTTAAGAACTCCAGTTTGCAAAAAGAATCAAATCAAACGAAGCAACGAAACTCAAACTGCGAAAGAAACAAGCTTCGTTTATTAATCTGGACTTAAGTAAAATTTTACAGTAGCAAAAACTTGTTTAAGTTGGTTAAACAAAAAGAGGGTGTCGAGACGAAACTCTAGGCTCTTCAATCGCCTGATTCTGATAAACAAGCGAAAAGATAAACTAAAACGAAAATCGGGTCAGAAATCGGGATCGAAAATAATCGCGAAAAATCCTGGAAAAAGAAAAACTGGCGAACAGGCTAACGAAAGAACGTTCGTTGTCTGTGGCTAAACGGTGAAAACCGTTCGTTAAACGAATGTACGGACGAACGTCCGCTAATTAAACTAAACCGAGAAAACCGACGAACCAATCTAAAAAACAAACAAACTAGGGTTTATAAAAAAACGAACGGTTTTAAAAGAAACACCGGCGGCGGCTACCTCGGGTCCGGCGGGGTTCCGGTGAGGCGGTGGCGGCGGCGGCGACTTGCGGCGGCGGTGGCGCGCGGGTCGAGGCGAGGCGGCTGCTAGGGTTAGGGCGACGGGGCGGGCTGGCGGGGTCGGTGGCTCCGGCCTCTGCCTTATAAGAGGCCGGCCGGGTCGGAGTCCAGGACGGACACTGCCCGGTTAGGTCGGTGGACTTAAAAAAAAAAACAATTCCGACGTGCAGAAAAAGAAAGAAAAGAAATACTAAACGGACTCCAAAAATCCCGAAATACATTTTCCCCATCCTCTAAAAATACGCCGGACAAGGTGAACATTTATTTGGGCCTATAATGCAATTTTGAAAAACACATATCTTTCCTATGCAAATAAAATAGCAATAAAATCCGAATAAAATCAAATATTTGATTTTATTATTTTTCCTCCAATATTTCATTTATTTTTGGGGAAGTCATATTATCCCCTCTCATATATTTTAATATGAAATATTTTCGAAGAGAAAAATAATTAAAACAAATGATCCTCGTTTCGATATTTGATAAAATTCAAATATGAAAATCATGAAATCCCCAACTCTCTCTATGGGTCCTTGAGTTGCTTAGAATTTCGAGGATCTCAAATCGAAATGCAACAAAACATGATATGCATGAGTGATCTATGTATAACATTCCAAATTGAAAATTTGGGATGTTACATAGGGCATATTTCCTTCATGCGCTTGTGGATGCGCCTGTTTTTTGTGATGGTGCTCGGCGCTGGATGCGCGTGCGGGGGGCGGATCGTCAGCTGGGTGCAAAGTTTGCTTGTGCAGGTTGGCCGCAAGGACTAGCAAGGCGTGGCAGGTGTCTTCTCCAGAGCGCGAGGTGTGCTGTGGGTTAGCCTACTCATCCTCTTCTCTACTTCTTCACTTGAGCAGCTTTGATCTGGATCGGGTTGGGTCTCAGATCTTGATGCTATCTCTCATGATGCGTCATTGGTTGTTGCGTTGGTAGGCGGTGGTTACGGCCGAGGGATGATGCGTGTCTGGGTGCGGTGTATCGAGGGATCCCGCGGCCAGAGTGAGGTTGCTCTCGGCAAGGGTGGTGGTTTGTGGGCGGCGGTCGATGGTGGTGGGTGGTTGGCGCATCTTTTGGAGAAATACTTATTCCGGTCTTCGTCGGGTCTTGTGATCGCGGCGCCTGCAGGTGCCATGACTTTTCTTGGAAGCGTCGTCATGGAGGTGTGCTCCTCCTTCTTCGCACGGCTTTGGCTCCGAAGGGAAACCTCAAATCCGCTGGATCGGGCGATGGAGGAATCTTCGCCTATTTCTCCTCCTTAGGGGCATCATCTCGTAGTCGGCCACGACTGGGAGACCGGTGCATGGCGGCATCTTGGCTTCTTTGTTTGCTAATGCGGGGTGTTGGTTCCTATTTGGCAACGATGATGGCGTCGAGAGGAGCTTGTGTCGCGACGTAGACTTCAATAGTCGGTTTGGTCTTCCAGACATGTCCGAGGTGCTCTTATGTGGGTTGCTTGGTTGCTTTGAAGTTTGAGCTGCGGTGAAGTGAGTCCAGGTGGTAACAATGACAGACACTCAGTGGTCCTTTGCGGAGGGCACGGTCGGCACAAGTCCCGCATATTTCCCTTGCGAAGCTCGTCGTCAAAGTCGGAGTTGTGGATTGCTCGCACGTGTGACCGTCCGTTGGCATGTGCCCGTTTATGTAGTTGTTTGCGGGTTGGCTTCGTTGTTGGAGCACTATGGTGAAGTCGGAGTCGCTCATTCGAAGCCAACCGGTGATGACGATGAGGCTTGCGACTTCTCAGCCGATGTCTTTCTTCTTTGTACCTCTGCGTTCCATCTCGGTGGCCAGGTTGGCCAGTGATGCCCATGTCATGTGGATTGCGTTGTATCGGTTTTAGCCTGGTTTTCCACCAATTAATCAGGTAATTCTCACTCTCTTCTATCAAACCCAGCCATCGGTCGCCAAACCCAGCCAAACATAGCAGCGTTTGTAGTTTGTACGGATGTCATTGCTGCAACGTATAAAATGTGAGTTTGAAAAAACAATGTACCAACTCTTTCTATACTTGTGTGCAAAATCTAAATTGCATGAATGACTTGATGGACACAAGAAAATCCCGACCAAAAAGTATAATGTGCTCGATCTATATAATATAAGCTAGCTAGCTGATTTTTTCGACAAAGGATAATATATTAATTACACCTGGCCTCTGCAATGATTGTTTTTTTTTTGCGGGAACTGCAATGACAATTTATCAAGAGCTTGTCAAGATATTAGGATTGCACACAACCAAAAGGATACCAAAAGGCCATGAAAGAGCAGTTTCCTAACCCGAGGGTCATCCTCGACGATCTCCGGAGCACGGCTTGGAAGAACCAGGGGGTGTCCACCCCCCAAGAGGTGGCCAGCGACGACGGGAGGTTCATCATCAACTTCGCCGCTGAGAGTGACCGTCGGTTTGTGCTTAAGGCGCAGCCATGGCACTTCAAGCGGGATGGGCTCATCTTCGCCGAGTTCGACGGCAAAGGCGACCCGGCGGAGGTAGACCTTGGCGTCATGACCATATGGGTCTAGGTACGAGATCTTCCGTTCGAGCTTAAGACGGAGAGTATAGGGTGGTCTCTCAAGGATCAATTGGGAGAGGTGCTGGAGGTATCGCACAGTAACCCTGTAATCGTTGAAAAATATTTGCATGTGCGCGTGAAGATCTTATTGCATGAACCTCTGAAGACTTCCGTAGAGATTACCCCTTTAGGTAGTTCAAAGATACTTAAGTTTGATGTAAAGTTTGAGAAGCTACCTTTGTACTTTGTACTGTGAGTGTTGTGGGATTGTGGGTCATACTTCTGAAAGATTTTGTAAAATCTCAAGTGAGAAGAGAGTAGTTTGTTTCCCTAGAAATCTTAGTGTTGAGACCTACTGGAAGAGCCAAGGTGCTAGCAGGAGGGGTCTCCTCTTTGGGAACTATTCTCGTGGCGACAAGAATCCGACTACAAGCATCGTCAACAACATCGACGCCAAGCCCATGGATTGTTGGCGCCGCCTCCTTACAGCGCCTCCTTCTTCTTCTACCTCTTGCTGCCTCTCACAACTCTCTCTGGTTGTTTCTCTCAACACAAGAACACACACGCACGCACACATTCACCACGGAGACAATTAGCTTTGCCTTGTCTCCCGGTGACAACACATATGCTACATGGTTTCCTTCAGCCCTCACAGCCTTCTATCTCATTCATCTGGTCACTTAAATAATAGATACAAGACTCATGCACGCCGGCCATCACACCCGGCTACCACGTCTCCACACTAGTTGCTCCACTAACCAACTAACTACATGCATTAACCCATGATCTTATCTTCTCCTAGAATCTCTCTAGGGTCAAAAGACTAGTACGTGCATGCAGCTAACTATACTAGATAACTACTCCACGCATGCAGCTAACACCCTCACAAACACACCAATTCTCTTGGCTCCAACGTACTGATCCATTCAGCCGGTCTTGCTTCAACCCGTCCACGCGCTTGCCGTATCACACGACCTTGCCGTGTCATCCGACTCAACCTGAACCAACCCATCATGCTCCAGCCTTGTCGCATCTTGCCGACTCTCATGGCATCGCCGTATCACACGTCACAGTTGGCATCTCGTCGCGCTCGCCGCATCGCACGGCACCCGACATCTCGCCTCCTCTGCGCATCTTCGCTGAAACTTTATCGACTAGCTACTCCCTAATTATGCTACATATGCATTACGAAAACTAAATATGCAGATACACGAATCAAGATTAAGTCTAACATGAATGTCGTCAAGGTGGCCACTGCCATGATTGGTCTCACGGTCTCTGATAAGGGGGCTGCTACTTCCATCAAGACGACCACCGGCCAGGAGGGCCGGATTCAGGAGGTCCTGGCGCATGCTCCGGCTGGTGTGTCACTTGGTCAGGTGGACCAGGTGGGCGCGCCGGCTGCTCCAGTCCAGGGCCAAAAGTCCCTGGAGGACTCACGCCATGTTGTAACGCACGATCAGGAGGGTCATTTGCGTGGTGCAGCTGCTCCGGGCCAGTACATCCTGGAGGGTCAGGAGCCCTTGGGTACCAAGCCGCTGGGGATGCCCAGCCATTCTCCAGCGCCTGGGGCTGATGGGGGCCTCCTTCTCTTCCAGCCGGGTGTGCCGGAGGCGTTGTCAAACGCTGTAGCTGCAAGAATTGCTACGACAGTTGGTGGTACAGAGAACAACACATTACGCTTTAAATTCAATGCAGCCAGGAATCCTACGGGCAACTCAAAAAAGAAAGAGAAAAAGACAGGGTGGCAAAAAAGAGATGAGGATGCTCGCAAGCGAGTACTTGGAAAAAAAAAGGGACATTCTTTTGGCGTTCGTCCGACGGGTAGTGAGTTAGAGTTCTCTTTTGAGAAAGAAATGGATAGCTATGAGCGCATATTATATGGCGATGTAACCGTCTCATCCAAGCGGGTGTGCACTAGCAGAGTTGAAGTAGTCCAGGATGAGGAGGGCGGAGCTACACATGTTGCAAAGGAGATTGACGAGAAGGAGGAAGAGTATGTTCCGCAAGGTGTGGAATCAGTTGGCGAAGAGAAAGACGAGAATGGCACATCGGCGGCCTCCGAGGAGGACCGCCGCGCCAAATGAAAATCCTAGGATGGAACTACCGTGGTATGCTCTCCAACACGGCAGTTCATGAGCTCCTGAATCTAATGGAGCGTACAAGGGCAGATTTAGTATTTCTTTCTGAATCCCATTTGAATAATTGTAAAGCCGATGAGCTTCATCGCGTTTTAGGTTTTGATTCTATGTTCGTAGTGGAAAGTGATGGTAAGGCCGGTGGCCTAGCTTTGTTTTATCATAGGTCGAATAAAGTTGAGTTGAACTATGTTTCGCCCCATTTAATTGATATTGTGTTTATGTATGAGGATGTGGTTCAGTGGCGTTTCACGGGTTTTTATGGTCATCCAAAATGGAATGAACGCCATCTATCTTGGAATGATATTCGCAATCTACATAGTAAGGGCAACCACCCCTGGGTGGTTTTAGGGGATTTTAACGAAATTTTATATCCTTCGGAAAAGGAGGGCGGTATGGCAAGACCACTTGGTATGATGAGAGAATTCCGTGAATGCCTAATGGATTGTGGACTTGACGACTTAGGCTACACTGGTGACCTTTTCACTTGGAGAAGAGGCGAAATACGTGAGCGTCTTGATCAGGCGGTCTGTAATTTAGCGTGGGCACATAAATTTCCACGAGCGGCAGTGATCAACGAAGAACATGTTCATTCTGACCATCGCCCAATTGTACTGGACATGGATTATTTGGATGAAAAAATCTTTAAACGACCAAAGGGGCGTGTTAAACAATTTGAGGCGAGGTGGTTGAAGGAAGAGACGGTCACTAAAACTGTTAAGGCATCTTGGGAGAAAGCAAAGCTCGCAAGTATCGGACCGTCGCTTGTTGATGGTACGAGAGCAGTGCATGCCGATCTGCATACTTGGGATCGGGAAATTTTAAAGGAACCGAAGGTGAGAATTAGGAAATTAAAAAAAGAATTTGAGAGAGTAAGGCGTGGCCCACTGAATACAGAATCTCGATGTCATCAGAAGGAAATTATTGTGTTAATTGAGAATATCTTGGATCAAGAGGAAATTTTCTGGTTACAAAGAGGACGGGCAAACTGGTTGATGAACGGGGATCGTAATACGTCGTTCTTTCACACCGCTGCCACGGCTAGGAAAAAAATAAATAATATAAAGAAACTATTAGATGAGTCTGGAAACTGGATACAAGAGAAGGAGTTGAAGGACCACATCACTGAATATTTCTCAAAGCTTTTCACATTGGAAGTTCAGCATCCGAATCAAGAAATTTTATCACTTGTCCGTACAAGAGTATCAAATGAAATGAACAATGCTCTACTTCCCCTTATACCGCGGAAGATGTTCGCAAGGCTTTATTCGATATTGGGGACTTAAAGCACCGGGGCCAGATGGTCTCCATGCTATTTTTTACAAAAGGTTCTGGCCCATGCTGGGAGAGGAACTAATTGAGGTTCTGAAAGCAATCAACACATGTACTATCCCGAACGGTTGGAATGATACGTCGATCGTGATGATTCCTAAGATTAATACACCAGAAAAGGTAACACAATTTAGACCAATCAACTTATGTAATGTGGTATACAAAATAATTGCAAAAATGGTGGCTACCCGATTGAAGGCTTTTTTACCAGAAATTATCAGCCCTACACAGAGTGCATTTGTTCCGGGAAGATTGATAACGGATAATGTTTTAGTGGCCTACGAATGTTTTCACACCATCAAGAATAGAAGAGAAGGCAGAGAGGGCTTGTGTGCTATAAAACTTGACATGCACAAAGCATACGATAGAGTCGAGTGGCCTTTTTTGAAGGAGATTATGTTGACACTGGGGTTTCGTCGAGAATGGGTGAATTTGATTATGCAATGTGTCTCAACTGTCGAGTACAGAGTAAGGATCAATGTGGAGGAAAGTGAGAGCTTCAAGCCTACGAGAGGGTTGAGGCGGGGTGATCCGTTATCACCATACCTCTTTCTGTTGTGCACAGAGGGGCTGAATGCATTGCTGACGCATGCTGAGGAAAATGGAAACATATCAGGAGTTAAAGTCTGTAGAGACGCTCCACCAGTCACAAATCTTCTCTTTGCGGATGATTCATTGATCTTGATGAAAGCCAACCAAAATAATGCGGCGGCCCCTAAATCAGCATTAGACTTATATTGCGCGGCGTCGGGACAGCTAGTAAGTGTGGAAAAGTCAAGTATTTTCTTTAGCCCTAATACAACGGTAGAGATCAGAGAGGAAATGTGTGCAACACTGAATATAATGACGGAGGCAATGAATGATAAATACTTGGGCTTGCCAGCAAATGTGGGTGTTGATAAAACAGACTGCTTTAAGTTTTTGACTGAATGAATTGTTAAGAAAATTAGTGGTTGGAAGGAAAAATTAATGTCCGCCGGGGGAAAGGAGATCCTGCTCAAGGCTGTGATCCAAGCCATACCTACTTATGCAATGTCGGTCTTTAAAATTACTAAAAAAATCTGTAAAGGAATCATCAACACGATTGCGCATTACTGGTGGGGAGATGAGGAGAACCAGAGGAGGATACACTGGATGGCCTGGTGGAAAATGTGCGTACCAAAAAACCAAGGAGGATTGGGATTCCGTGATATCCACTGTTTCAACCTGGCTTTGCTAGCCAAACAGGCATGGCGTCTCATTGATAATCCTGATTCCTTGTGTGCTACTATTCTGAGGGCCAAGTACTATCCTGATGGCGATTTGATGAAGTCCAAGCCAAAGCATGACGCTTCTTTCACCTGGCAAAGCATCATGGCAAGCATTTCTACTCCGAAACGTGGCTATATTTGCCGAGTGGGGAATGGACATAACATCAATATTTGGTAAGATGCCTGGATCACATACTGTGCGACTAGGAAGTTTGTGACCCCTAGGGGGGACAATTATTATCAAAAGTGGGTGACCTGATTGACCGGGTGCCTCTAATAATTGGGATGAGGACCTGATTAAATAAACTATGTGGCCCATTGACGCACAACGAATTCTTTCAATCCCACTTTCACAACATGATATGACAGATTTCATTGCCTGGAGTTATACGAAAAATGGTATGTTCTCGGTTCGGTCTGCCTACTCTGTGGAGTGGAATTATCAGTATGGGAATAAACTAAAATATTCTAATGAAATGGGGCGAATCACACATATTCCTATATGGTGTCAAATATGGAAGTTATCTTGTCTGACAAAAGTAAATTTTTTCATATGGCGTACATTACATGGCACACTCCCATGCCGGGTAACACTTGCTAACAGGCACATGAAGGTCTCTCCCTCTTGCCCTAATTGCTCTCAAGGTTTAGAATATACAGAACACATGCTTTTCCTCTGTAGTAAAGCAAAGGAGGTTTGGAAGAAACTAGGGATGAATGAGATTATTGATAAGGCTTGTGAGGTTGATCGTGCTGGGGAGGCGATATTGGAATACCTTTTACTTCTTTCAGACCAAGAATTATGTATTATGGGGTACCAAAATGTACGGGAAATGATAGCTATTTCAGCTTTGTACCTACGATGGGAAAGACGAAAGTTAGTGCACAAGGAATTAACTCAGAATGCAAATCAAATTTCAATGGCGATCATAGCCCTCACATCCAAGTTTGTAAATGCATCATCTCCAAAGGCGTCCATGAAAAAAGGGGGCTGGTACTGTCCTCCTAGGGGTTTTGTGAAACTTAATGTTGACGCTGAAGGAAATATGCCCTAGAGGCAATAATAAAGTTATTATTTATTTCCTTATATCATGATAAATGTTTATTATTCATGCTAGAATTGTATTAACCGGAAACATAATACATGTGTGAATACATAGACAAACAGAGTGTCACTAGTATGCCTCTACTTGACTAGCTCGTTAATCGAAGATGGTTATGTTTCCTAACCATAGACATGAGTTGTCATTTGATTAACGGGATCACATCATTAGGAGAATGATCTGATTGACATGACCCATTCCGTTAGCCTAGCACTTGATCGTTTAGTATGTTGCTATTGCTTTCTTCATGACTTATATATGTTCCTGTAACTATGAGATTATGCAA
>LR880968.1:874716777-874733286 GCA_904067115.1 Aegilops sharonensis | reverse complement strand
TTTGCTGGATCGGAGTCCGGGGATCGTCATCGAGCTGAACGTGTGCAGAACTCGGAGGTGCCGTACGTTCGGTGCTTGGATCGGTCGGATCGTGAAGACGTACGACTACATCAACCGCGTTGTTATAACGCTTCCGCTTTCGGTCTACGAGGGTACGTGGACGGACACTCTCCCCTCTCGTTGCTATGCCATCACCATGGTCTTGCGTGTTCGTAGGAAATTTTTTGAAATTACTACGTTCCCCTACAGACGCCTCCTTTGATCATGACATGCTGAAGGGTACGGCGGGGGCAGTCTTGAGAGATGACAAAGGTAGGTTTATTGCAGGAGGAAATGGAAAGATTGACTATTGTGCAGATGTTCTGATGGCTGAAGCCTTAGCACTCAAATTTGGCCTAACACTGGCGCAAAGGGCGTAATCGCATAATAATCAACTCAGACAATCTTGAGTTGATAGAGACCATGCAGGACGGAGGACAATCAGCGGGTGCGGCGGCGGCAATTTTCGAGGACTGCTTTCATTATACGTGTGATTTTGTCATGACTAGATTTGAACATTGTAATAAAGAGGCGAATAAAGTAGCTCACGAACTAGCTAGATTAGCTAGATTTTCTTTGACTTCGGACTAGTTTGAGGAGCCTTTAAGTGAAATTGTAATGATACTCACAGACGATGTAATGGTTATCACTTATGAATAAAGTTTCGTTTTGCTTGAAAAAAAGATACCAAAAGGAAAGAGAAAGAAAGGTAGCCAACGCAACCAACGACATGCAACAAGCAGCAACACCATCCATCGCCCTTAAAAACACACGAATCACGCTCGTCAATCTGATACGATAGAGATAGACTAATTTACACAAGCTGGACACCACCGGTGGTTGGTCTGCCAGATTCAATTGCGTCTGCGCTTTCCAGTAGAGTACATGCACGGGTCACAAGCTTTCAAATACAGTAACGCATGCGCTAATCAAACGCTACTGCTACTACATATGTCGAGGTTAATATGGCAAAGGTAGAGGTAGCTCTCGTATGTCGTCAGAGCACCGTTGTATTCCACCGACGCTTAATTGTCGCCGATTGCATCATCGATGCCAAAATTAAAGTTGAGTGTCTATCAAACTCGCGTCACGCCTTTGTTTATGTTGGGTAATGATCGGTGCCAGATGCTTACAAATCAGAAGACTGAGGAGCGTAGACCAAAACTATGATGATGCACGTGATGTGTGATTGCACGCGTTCTTCCTCTTCCCTTCTAATACTTCAGACAAACTTTGGAGACTTGGTTGTTAAGCTTTCCCAGTCGACCTATCAAAAAACAAAAAGGTTCCCAGTTGAAGCGCTCCCGGATCAAGACAAGGAAGGAGAAGACAAGTTATCTGACTTTGTCACTGTCAGCGGGGGAGTGAATGTGATCTGCACGTACAATTAATCTGTTCAGCCAAATTAAGCAATGCATACCAAATTTCTTGACGCCTGCCAGCTGCGTACCTGTGCAATTACAGAAAAGATGATGGTGAGCTAGACGCGAGGCCAATATGTGGAGGCCTAAAATTTGTTGTTCTTGTAAAGATTCTGAACTTTGTAATAAAGATAGTTGTGTGCTTGAACCGGTGAAGAGGTTCGGAAAATTGTATAAGGAAAATATATGTGCCTTGAAATGAAAGGGCAAATCGTCTCCCATGCAAAAGGAAAATAAGAACAACACCAAGGTTGCAAGAGTTTGAGTTCCCAAGCGGCAACGATGGTTTAATATTTCGGTAACATAACAATTTTGACCTCACCAAAATTTCAGGGGAAGAAATTCTGGATTTTGATCCATCAACTTCACTGGAATACTAAAAAAAATGACCTGATTTAAATTTGGTCTGAAACTAGTTTAAATCTGGCTCGAAATTGCAAACTTACAAATATTTCGGCGCCCATCAAAATCTCCGAAGTTTCTTCAAAATTTTGTTGAAATTTTAGCTCTGTGCAACTCAAAACACTACAATGGATAACTTGTAACAGAAGGAACATGCATGTGAAACTATGCAAACGCGAGGGAAAATCAGAGAACGATGAACATGCCCTGATTTAGTACGAACCCACGAGATAACAATAATATTGCACATATACATGCATAACAAGACAAACTTATTATTTAATCTGCAGAAAAACACATTGCTGCTCGTACAATCTCCCAACCCTCACGAGTAAACTAACAAAGCAGTACATACATAAACCCAAGTGGTAATGTAATGTGAAATATGAAGCAAAAAAGGCACGAAATGGCAGAGCACTCCACGTCACGCACACAGTGCAGCGAACAGATTAACCAAAGTAATTAAACGACCAAATCAACCAGCCGCCGGCCGGCGGTACTTGGGTACGTCTAGAATCGGTTCATGAGGCCCTTGAACCACTTCTTCACACCGCCCTCCGCGCCGTGGTGGTGGTGGTGCTGGCGCCGGCCGCCATGGCTGAAGCTCCTTCTCATGATCGCCTCGCTCAGCTTCCTAGCCAGTTCCTCCACCTCGTCGACCTCGTTGTCGCTGTCATGCGCGTGGTGGTGGTGGAAACGTCGGAACAGCTTCATCTTCGGGCCTTCATCCTTGTCCTGCTTGTGGTCGTCCTCCTCCTCCGCGTCCTGGTCGTGGTGGTGACGAAGATGGTGGCGGTGGTGGAAGCGTCCGAACAGGTTCATGCTCGTGCCTTCATCCTTGTCCTGCTCGTGGTCGTCGTGCTCCTCCCCGTCCTGCTCCTGGTGGTGGCCAAGATGGTGACGGTGGTGGAAGCGTATCCCGTGGCGGAACCTCCTCAGCATCTCCACCTTCCACGCCTTCGCTGCCTCTTCCTCCTCCTCGCCATGAAGCAGCTTCTCTGCGGCGTCTGTGTCCGGGCGTGAGTCGGGGTCAGGCTCCGCGACCGCCTCCAGCTCCGCCTCCCTGGGCTCTTGGTCTTCTCCGCGGGCAAGATCGGTGGGCACGGCGACGTCGACGGCGGGATGGACACGAGCCTCGCCCGGACCGGAGAACGCGCCGCGGTGGTGGGACAGGCCGTGGTGGCGCGCCCACCAGAGGTGACGGTGGGGGTGGCAGGGGCGGCGGTGGGAGGGGAGCCGGAGCACGTCCTCATCCACCGCGACGGCCGGGGTGGGCAAAGCCGGAAGGGTCACCTCAGCAACAGCAGCATCCGCCTGATCATCTTGGGTGGGGAGGACGGGGTTGGATGGGCCCTGGTCGTCGGAGTTGCCCTCGAGGACGCGGCAGCTGGCGACGGCAAGGAGGGAGAGGAGGAGCACGGCGAGGGTGGCGAGGCGGGCCATGGTAGCAGGAACAGAAACGTCTCGGGTGGAGTGAGTCAGGAGCGGACCGGGGCATTTGTAGTGGAGGGGATCAGGGGAATCGCACCGGAGTATTTGGTCAATGGTCGGTTGGCTTGAAATTGAAATTTAAGGGTGCCAAGTGATAAGTTTTGATATCAAAGGCTCACCTAACAAGGTTGGCTCTTAATTAGCTGTAGGCGTTAGTTAACGAGTAAATTGCATAAAACCATCACTTTAAAGTATACCTGGCCATCTATCGGGTCGGGCCGGGCCTACCAAAGCATGATGCAAAAAACCCAGGCCCGAACCCAGCCGTCGGGCCTAAAAATCGGGCCCGAGCTCGGCCCATGATGCTAAAAGCCCGTCGGGCCTCGGGCAGCAGGCCGGGCCTCTTCGTTAATGCATGAATTTGACGGGCCCGAGCTCGACCCGTGGACAAGGTCGGGCTTTTTCGGGCCGGGCCGGGCTTCCCATAGCCAAGTCTACTTTGAAGGTTAGGTTTGCAAAAAACACTAGGATATATTTTCTCTGCAGAAGACACCATATCTTACGTAATGGTTTTGCAAAAACCACTGATCGGCGGATCTGGCCCTATTAAGTGAGATTATGACAGGTGGGTCCCATTTTTACATACATGGCGTAACGGCTCTAGCCAAACGCCGTTAGGTGGCACACGGTGCCCACCTATCATTGGGTCTTCTCCTGGCTCCAATTCTTCTTTCTTCCTCTCACCAAAGAGTCCTCCACTTTGTAACTCCGCCGCCGGTCAGATCCGTCGCGAGCTCTTCCCTGAGGTGAGGTGCTGCAGCCACAGCTCCTCCTCTGTCCGAGACGCTCCACCCTGGCCGAGCCCCTTCCTCCTTTGGCTGCCGGAGTGTCGCCTCGGCCCTCCCGCACTCTTCTTTCCCGGCTTCGGCCATGAACTCCCTCCTTGGAGCCGAGCTCGCCTGCCACGGTGCGCAGAGGGATTTCGGCAACGCAAGGTGAACCCCTGCACGTGCACGTCGTCCAGCTGCATCGTGGGATTTTAGCGACGCCACGGGCTCCTTGAAGCTTCCCCGCGGGCTCCTTGAGCAGAGGGCGCTTCACCGCGGGCTCCTTGAAGATGCTCGCACGGCCACGCAGCCCACCGGCGTCACCGGCACCCGGCGGCCCCTGCGGCTCCTCTCACCTCCCTCTACTCCTCCCGGTCGGCCGGATTGTGGCCCTGAGTCGCAGTCGCTGAACCACAACGCCACGGGCGAGCGCAATGGACGCCGCCGCCTTGGCCGCGCATCCACGCCCCCCGCTGGCGACCAACTCCCTGGCCACCGCCCCAAGCATCCACGGCTTGCTGCACCGCAGCCACTCCTCCCCAAACCCGACAGCGCCCCCTCGCCGGCGACGAGACACGATGTCGTAGTGCTTCTCTGCTCGCGTGCTAGGGTCGGCCAGAACCATGGAGCTGATTGCTTTTCTCATTTTGATTGAAGGGCGTCCCTGTAAAGCAGGGACTAGTTTGCAAATCTAGATAAATTCATCGTCAACCCTGTTTGGCTGGAGCCGTTACGCCCCGTATGCAAAAACTGGACCCACCTGTTATAATATCACTTAATAGGACCAGATCCACGATTAGTGATTTTTGCAAAACCATTACGCAAGATATGGTGTCTTCTGCAGAGAAAATGTATCCTAGTATTTTTCGCAAACCTAACCCTAAAAATGATGATTTTATACAATTTACTCTTAGTTAACTCCCTCCGTCCCAAAATAAATGACTCAACTTTGTACTAACATTACACTAAAGCTAGTGCAAAGTCCAGTCATTTAATTTGGGACGGAAGGAGTATATCTCGGTGACGCTTCCCTCAATAAAAAAGAATCGGTGACGCTATGCTACATGTGCATGAATATTTTCTTGCTTCCAAACGATGGAACTGGAAGCTATATTTTTCTTATATTAGCTGCATATATATAATTAGATGTCGATATAACAAAATAAATTCAAAATTGTACTGCATGATTGCACCCTTCCGTCCGACGAGTCCGTCGTATACCGTCGTGAGACGAGCCAGTGTGTGTCGACCAGGTTCAATTGCGTAGGCAGTGACGTCAATCATCTCACCGTCTTGAATAAATAAAATGAGGCGAAGATCGAGGCTTACGTTGTGCTGGCAAAAAAGATTTAGCTACGCTCTAGCTAAGCAAAGCTTAATTAACTACTACCGGGGTGCTAGCCTAACGTGCACCTGGCATGTGCCATCTTTGCTCCTGAAACTATGCGAACCCCGGTCCTGATCAAAGCTGCTTCACACTAATCTACGTCGTTGAATGTGCATCAGGCATCGTGGCATCCTATTCAACGCATCCTAATCACACTTTTCTTTATCTGCCAAAAGTAGGTTTTCTCTTCCTTTTTTCCTTTCTATGTTCAGTTTTTCAGTTTCTTTTTTAATTATATATAAATTCATTTTCAAGTACGGGATGAACATGGTTTTAATACACAATGATTTTCTTAATATGTTACGATTTTCTTCTGAACATACAACGAACATGAACATTATATTATTTTTGTAATACACTTGTTCTGTTTTTCAAACTGAACTAGAATTTTATAAAATTGTGACATATAATAAACAAATAAAGCAAGGCTCGAAACGGACATGACCACAGCCCTGTTGCACCCCGGATGGGCTGTTCGTCTCATATCCCTCTCGGCCTCTCGACACTAAAATGTGGAATATGGCGAGGACTCTCTTGGATTTGCCATGTGGGGTACAACAACATTCTTAAACGCTATCTATCGCTTATTGTAAGATATAGCCCATACTTGCCTAGAGCCGAGCCTACCTGGGCTAGCCAAGGACTGTGTGGTGGTTAGTGTGCTAGTTGTGCAGTTTTCTTTTCTTTTTGTGTCAAGTTTTTTGTGGTCCAGCTTTTTTTTTTCTGGTTTTCGATGATTTAGTAAGTTTTTGTTTTCTTAGGTTTTTTTGTTCTTACATTTTTTAAAATTTTATCTTTTCATGGTTCCCTTTTTGTTTCTATTTCTTGGTAATTAATAAACATTTTAAACATAAGTTTGTTTTCTTATTATCTATAAAATATACTCCCTCCGTCTAGAAATACTTGTCCTAGAAATTGTTGTATCTAGACTTAATTTAGTTATAGATACATTCATTTTATCCATTTCTAGGACAAGTATTTCCGGACGGAGGGAGTATAAAGTGTAGACAATAATTCAACAAGAAACGGGTATTTTAAAATTGATCATCTAATATTACATGAATTTCTTACATCATATGAACATTTTTATCTATCCCTCCCTAATAATAATAAAGCACGGATTGACTCATTGGGTTCACCGTCACAATATGCTTTCTTTCTGTGAATTTACACTTTTAATTTGAATTTAAAATAATATACGCGAGGTGGTACTAATGTTGCCATCGGTATAGATTCGACAAATTACATTTTTCTATCTGTCATGGGCTTTGCCCCACATGGGCCGAGATTATAGAGGAGCGCAGCAAAAATAAGTTGATTTTCATGTGGATCGAACTAATGACCTGCTTTTTTTTAGGTAAATGTTGTCGCTTTATTTAATCAAAAACATTCGGAATTTCATCCGAGAGTACATCTAGAACATAGTCTGGGGTGTCCTCCACCCATACCTTACATAAATCCTCACCTACGCCAACTTTAGCTAGTTTGTGCGCGACAACATTAGCCGAACTAATGACCTGCTGTTTCATATAAACGTGCACAACCAACTGGGCTAAAGCCATGCATGTGTTAGTTTATGAATTTCCAGAAAAATAAGCAGAGCATCCCCGAGAATCTAAGAAATAAATGATTATCTGCAATTAGAAAGACAAGAAAGGAAGGAATAACGCCAAGAAAAAAAAGGCAAATGAAGAAGTTGACTCCACGGGAAGGCAATGATTTAATTAGTGCAGCTTGATTGCTTTCCTACTTAAAAGCGGAGATGCAGATCTAAAAAAAGCAAGATGCACGCGGGGATAATTATTGTCGCTGATTGCCTTCCTATTTAAAAAGCGGGCATATATATGCATATCACGAAATTAATTAGTAGGAAATCTAACATTATTTTATTTATTTTATATTTGAACTTTCTGTTATTAATCTGATTTTTAGATAAAATCAAGCTTTTTAATTGTACAATTTTGAACAAAGGTTTCTAAGTTCCATAAATTTCTTCCTCCGTTTCTGATTTTAGCTAATTTTCCTTTTTTCCCAGCAAGAAACCGTCAGACATTTTTTGCTCATGAATTGAACAAATTGACATAAATGCCATCCACTACACATGCCAACCACATATCCTGGTGCACAACGCATGCCAAATCACTCTTCATCTAGAACTGATTCAAATGTGCAGACCATATTGCCTTCAATCTGAACGTTCTCCAGATATATATCACTTGACAAACAATCAAAAGCACAGCATGGAACAAACAATAAGAAGTTTCTATGTTGATAAATCTGCAGTAGGTAGATCATGAATTCACAACGACATGAGGCCCCAGTCCCCATGACTTCACAAAATGAAGCAGGCAGCTCGTCTGTTAGAACTTGCATCTGGAGGAACCGCGCTTTGAGACCAGTGAAGGTGACACGAACACAATCAAAACCAGAAAGGCAAAAACGCACTTACATTGAAACAGCAGTTCATATATCAGAAAACTGAATCTCGGTTGCAGCAGACATGAAAATACAGCACATAAATGAAATACCAAAGACAACTGAACCTCCGTGGAAATGCAACAGCAGCCCTGGCCATTCTAGGTCCACCCAAACAAGATACGTCATAGGACAGATTAAGAACAAGAACATAACCATTCATGTTATCATGTACTGCCGCAAATAAAAGTTGGTATACCCAATAGAGAAATAACAGAGACCAGAATGCAGATATTAAAATATTCATAATAGTTCCAATATATATATAACACTACACAAACACGGGCAGAGTACTGTTATATACTTCCTCTGTAAACTAATATAAGAGCGTTTAGACTACTAAAGTAGTGATCTAGACGCTCTTATATTAGTTTACGGAGGGAGTACATCACTCAAGCACCAACAGGTACATGCCGTATCTATATATAACGGTCACGTATCCATGATTAACAGAGAAGTTGACTGAATAGCTCGCAGCATAATGTTAGGTACATGACTTCAATCAAGCACCAACAGCTTATCACAACTTACCCAGATTACTGTTGCTCATATTCAAGATCTAAGTTCACTATCATCATCAGTAAGATGAACAAGTGTGAAGGCTTCAATACACAAACATTTAGTGCCCGTCCGCCAATGACTCCAAGAACAAAGGAACATATGGAAGATAAGGGCACCTTGAATTCCGTCCAAGATCACATATGAACCGCGGCTCCCTCGAATCCATTTCGTATGAAAATAATTTCGTCTGCGGAAAGATCCTCGATGCAGATTTTGCAATTATGAACATCACATTGTCTTCTGGGTGGGCTGAGATAACACCATAATGTTCCCCGGCGCTTGAATACTCTACTCCGACCAGTTGCATGTAGCTGACTTTGAGCTTCAATGTCCAACAATTTTCACTAATAGAATCTTCAAGAACCCAGATTGACAGTTCAGAAGAACCATGATCTGTGAGATACAATTGTCCTCGTGATACATAAACATTAGGAACACCACGAGCATCAGGTGAAGTAGGAATAGGAATGATCCTATAATTACCCTGCACGTCGATGGCTGCAACTGTGTTACTATCAGAACGTAAATACAACACTCCGTTGAAAAATGCGCCACCTGATAAGCAGAGTATCTCAATTGGATTGTCCCAAACAATTTGATGCGTCCAATCACCAGCTTTGGAAGAGTATATCCCCACCTCTTCGATGCGATAATCATACTTGTTATTCAGATTCAAAGCCACGGCAGTTACCAACTCGAACACATGGAAGTGGGAGGAGACGGACGGGTCGAATCCCAGGCGAGCATCGTTCACGAACAAGGAATACTCGGTGGCGGGCACGGATACCCACTTCTCAGTAGCAGGATTGCACACCACGTACTCCAACGTCCCAGGGTCATCCAACGCCTTGGGGGCAGTCCGGCGTCGGCAGAGGAGGAGGCCGTTGCAGCAATCCAAGATGTGGAGCTCCTCGCATTCAGGTAGGAACGACAGTGAGGCGTCAAGAGGGCACCAGTTCCCCGAGACGCTTTGGTAAACATGTGGACACCGTGGATCGCGGCCCATGCCGTAGGTTTTGTAGAAGAAGCCGGCGAGGGTCGACCGGGGAAGCTTCTCGCGGTGGTCGGGGTGGGAGATGAGGTCCCGCCAGCGCGTGGAGACGCACTTACAGCAGCGGGTGGACTTGTAGGGCACGCGCGAGATGACCTCGACCAGGAGGTCGTCGGGGAGCTTGATCGTCGGATCGCTCATGAGGGCCGCCTCCATGGATCCCGTCGCCATCTCCGGGGACGCAACGGGCGGCTAATCTGCAGATCGGGGCGGCGGACGAGAGGTTAGAAAGATACTACGTCCTAGCAGTGAGGGGAGAGCGAGAGAAAAGAGGACGTACCAGATGCGTGGCGCGCGGACTTCTTAGGGATAGGCGGCGAGAGCGCCGGCGTTGGGTGCTCCCATCCGCGCCGGCGAGTGGGTCGCGGCGAGCCGGTGAGGGTTTGGTTTGGTGCGGGGCGACGAGATGGATGGATGATGGATGCTGCGGATTTTTTTTTTCTCTTTTTGCAGTTATCTGGGCTTTTTACTGGGCTGTATATGAATCCAAAGACTCTCACTGAGAGCATCTCCAACAGCCGCGCAAAGTGCGGCGCGCAAAAAACCTGTTTGCCGCGCGCGCTTCGGCATGTTTAGCGCAGCCGCCAGCGTTGGCTCCAGCAGCCGCGCTATAATTCAGCGCGCGCGCCGCTCCAGCAGCGCGCAAAAATACAGCGCGCGCGACTCGTCGGGCATTTGCATATATGATATTTGGTCATAAAATGAGTTTGAAACATTCATCAAAATGCAATAAACATGTAAAATTTGACACAAACAAGTTGATGAATAAAAGTTCATGCCCACAAGTTCAAAATCATGCCCACAAGTTCATCCAACCAAGTTCAAATGCAAACTAAAGTTCAAGACATGAGAAGACACATCAATCTTCATCTTCCTCGTCTTCGTCCTCATCTTCCGAAGACGACTCTTCCGCCTTCGAAGATGAATCTTCCTCCCTCTCCTCATCACGCACCGCATCACGTGAAGCTCCGACGGTGTTGGCAAGATCTTCAACGGCATCTTCATGGAAATGTGTGTGAGAAGGCACATCGAAAGACATTCCACCCATGGCGGCCGGAGGTGCACCCATGCCTCCCATGAGAGAAGCAAAACTCATGCCTCCCATGGCGGCCATAGCGTCGGAGGATGCTCCAAAGCCACCCATGCCTCCCATGGCGGCCGGAGGTGCACCCATGCCTCCCATGGCGGCCGGATGTGCACCCATGCCTCCCATGGCTCCGAAGCCACCCATGCCTCCCATGGCGCCGAGTCCACCGCCACCCATGGCGCCGAGGCCACCGCCTCCCATGGCGTCGAGGCCACCGCCACCCATTGCACGAACCATGGCTCTTTTTTGGATCAAGACTTCTTGTTGGGCAAGATTGACATACTCCTTTTGCGCCGCATTGAGGTTAGATGTGTCCAAGAAGAACAAGTGCTTCTCCCATTCCAACAACTTAGCTCGCTCCTCATTGCTCACTTTCCTCTCCTCCAAAGTCACATTTCTCTCCTCGGCCGCCACCCTTCTCTCCTCGGCCGCCAACCTCCTCTCCTCGGCCACGGCATCTTGGTTCCTTGTCATTTTTCTCACCTCATTGGCTTCGACCCTTGCCTTCACAATAGCTTCCATAGCATTTTTGAGCTCATCGTCTCCTTTCCTCTTCTTCTTTTCGGTTTTGTCTTTCTTGCACCCATCCGGTCGTTTTGGCTTCGAGTATGAAACCGAGTTGGGTGTGGGGCTTCTCTTGCCGTCATCACTTGATGCATCATCCTCCTCCTCATCATCATTCATCTCAATTGCTCGCTTCCGTTTGTTGCTCAAATGCAAATCCTCCAAACCATCACGCTTCTTTCATTTCTCATCATCCTTTAACACTTCATAGCAATGAGGCAAGGTAAAGATCCTTCCTTTCTTGATCTTCCCCTTCTTGGTTGTCCTTGTCTCTTCTTTGAACAAGTTTTGTGCAATGTTGTACTACAAGAAAAATAAAACAAGTTAGCACTTTGGTCACCAAAAACAAGTACGATGAACATATATGAGATGCCACTTACTTGATCATCCTCATTTGTGCCACTTGGGTTAATCTTGTCAACTGCCTTTTGTACGGCCGCCCACTTTTGACAATCCGAGTTGATTGTCGACCATCGGGACCGAAGTGATCTCTCGGAGCGGTCAATTCCACTCACGTTGTGAGCATCAAAGTGTTCTTTCATTCGCCCCCAATACATGTCTCTACTTTGATCACCTCCAATGGATGGATCCCTCGACACTTGCAAATAAGTATAGCATAGTAACTCGTCATCGTTGGTGGAGTAACTGCCCGCTCTTCCATTCGGCGCCTCGACAATTCCCTCACCCTCCTCGTCCACCTCAAACTCATGGTCTTCGAAATGGATGTCATTGGTTTGAGACCAATGCGAATTCTTGGACCCAACACCCATAGTGGACATGTATGCATCATCATTGAGACTACAAAGTTTTTTGAACAATGCAAATAAGCTATCTATATGTGATGATGCATTGAAAAAATAAGAAGAAAAGAAAAGTTGGAAATTTTTTCACCTTGGGGGCATTTCAGTAGTGCGCGTCGGCGGCCGGCTCAACGAGTGAGCTCGCCAGCGCTTCGGTAGCCGCTGCGGCCGTCGAACGCCCTGCAAGCTTCTTTCCCCTCGCCTTCGTGCTACCGGAGCCGTCCGCCGCCTTGTTTTTCTTCGCGGATGTTTTGCCCTTCTTCGTCCGCGCCGCATTGGGGACCTTCTTCGACGGTGCGGCGGCGGCACGGGACGGCGCCGTGGTCATCCGCGGCGGCAAGAAGAGGCCGCGCGCGAGGCCGACGCTCGGCGGAGCTCCGGCGGTGGCGACGCCAGCGCTTCCCGCGCTAGGGTTTCCGGCGGCGGGGGGGGGGGGGGTGTTCATAGAGATGAGTACGACAAACTGAATGTTTTCCATGACAAATTATGTTTGCCGAGTGTGGCAATTTTAGTTGCAAAGCATGGCAAATCCTTCTTGAACTAAATGGTTGAAGGTGAGCAATTCATAAATCCGAGTAGTTCTTAAATTGCATAGGCGATGAACAACTCACAGATCATGATGACCTATTCATAAACTACGTAGCTGGTGAGCACTTCACAAATCCCCAAGATGAGCAGTTCATGGATACAACAGAAGGCGAAGATGAACAATTCATACATCTTGTAGTAGCCGAGGATTTTTTTTTTCCAGTAATGTAACGCTTTAGAAAAATCAGTGGAGGTCGTGTTGTGCGCACTGCTTGGTTCTTCCCGGTGATACCAGCTCCGGTCTCCTTGGACTTCCCATTCCTCTTTTTAATTTGATTCTAATTGCTATGAAAAATATAAAAGTTGATGGTAGACTGTAATTAACTTAGAATGCAAATAATATGCAGCGATAATAGTGCCGCAAGCCAGCAAATCAGAAATCCGGAAGGGTTACNCTTCCCGCGCTAGGGTTTCCGGCGGCGGGGGGGGGGGGGGGTGTTCATAGAGATGAGTACGACAAACTGAATGTTTTCCATGACAAATTATGTTTGCCGAGTGTGGCAATTTTAGTTGCAAAGCATGGCAAATCCTTCTTGAACTAAATGGTTGAAGGTGAGCAATTCATAAATCCGAGTAGTTCTTAAATTGCATAGGCGATGAACAACTCACAGATCATGATGACCTATTCATAAACTACGTAGCTGGTGAGCACTTCACAAATCCCCAAGATGAGCAGTTCATGGATACAACAGAAGGCGAAGATGAACAATTCATACATCTTGTAGTAGCCGAGGATTTTTTTTTTCCAGTAATGTAACGCTTTAGAAAAATCAGTGGAGGTCGTGTTGTGCGCACTGCTTGGTTCTTCCCGGTGATACCAGCTCCGGTCTCCTTGGACTTCCCATTCCTCTTTTTAATTTGATTCTAATTGCTATGAAAAATATAAAAGTTGATGGTAGACTGTAATTAACTTAGAATGCAAATAATATGCAGCGATAATAGTGCCGCAAGCCAGCAAATCAGAAATCCGGAAGGGTTACATATATTCCCCAAATCCTGAAACTGCAGTCTGTGTGTGGACTGTGGATTACAGGGCTTAAAAAACAAAGTAAAAGTAAATTTGATCAACAAAGCACAAATATATTTACAATCTCTGTCTTATTTTTCTGCTAGATGATTGTTGGCACTGTTGACATTTCAAATTTTGAAAACCGTGTCCCCCAAAAAGATGAGAGAAATTGTAGACAAGAATAATGCATTCTAGGCATGCATGGCAACCATGCCAGTGTGAAAACGTACATCATGTACTCCTTATTTCAAATATTTCTAATTACACAAGAAATGTTTGAAGAAAACCAAGCGTTGGTCCTCAATTGACCACATCAAGGACCAGCTTGCGGGACTTGTAGACTGACCACTTCATGCGCCGGTAATACGCGGCTTGCATAAGCGCGAGCGAGAGTAGGAAGATCCATTTGACTCCCATCTATGACACAATCACAAGGTGGAGTAAGCAATTACGGAGTAGATAATTTATGCTGCCATTCAAATAAAATGGGTGGTGTAGAGCAAGAGGGCTACCAGCTTTCTCTCTTCCATCTCAGGCTCAGCCGCCCATGACAAGAATGAGACAACATCTTTACCCATCTGGAGTTTAGACAGAAGAAACAATCCATTCTTTAATTTAGTACTGAATCCGCGGCATAAATTCCGCGATGCTCACAATAGAAAAATAAGTTTACCTGAGCTTCCGTTGCAGGAGTACCGTCTTCATACTCGACAGCTCCATCACTAAGCATCTTGGGCATGGCTATGGCGCCACCAGGAAAGTAGGGATTGTAATGCAAGCCTTCACGAATCTAGATTTTTAAATCAAAGTCAGAAGGTTAAGATTTAAGACTCAGTCAGAGAGCGAATACGAATATGATAGGGCGTACGAATTTTATCAGAGTATAACCTGAACAAGCTGCTACCTTACCAGACAACTTCAAGCAAGAGAGAAAGATCCATACTCACTGGAAATTTTGATTGCAATATTCCTTTTCACAGTAGAATTCTCAGAGAAATTTTTCAAAAAAAGAAATTAAAAAAAATCTCAGATGAACTTGGTAATCCTCTCAAATTCCAAGTGAAAAAGATTAGGTTTAGTGACCAGAGAGTGGCACAGCATTTTAAGATTCTTCACTTAGTAGACCAAACTTTGAAGTTGAATAGCCCAAAGGCTGGTGATAATATCGTTAACCCAGTTATTGCATAATGCACCTTAGAGTGTAGCTATGGGTCTTATGATTTATAGGGGACTGGGGGTCCAACATTTAAAACTGGTTATACATAAAACTAGTAGCAAAGAAAAAATAGAACTCCCAAGAAGATATTTGTCATACTCTTTAGAACTCCCAAGAAGATATTTGTTCATACTCTTTAGAACTCCCAAGAAGATTTGTATTCATACTCTTTAGAAATTAAAATAGCAGCTGACAATCCTGTGGAGTATCCAACCTCACTTTATCAGGCTGATCAACATGCCACTACAACTAAAATGACTATCTAGCAGCACCAACAAGTCACAACATGTTTGTAATAAGCAGAAGCAGAACCTACAAAAAACACATCTGAATTCTGAACTACAGTTCCAACACCGCATTTGTCAGCATGGGAAGATACTAGTTAATGCATACATGTGTTACTCGAATAATGAACCGTTAGAAGCAAATAGTGCGAAAGGATTAAAGTTTGGGTAAATTCAGTGCCAGTCCAGAACAACTGTGTATGCCCATCGTGCACCAATGTGAGTCCGTTGTATCCATATGGTTGCTGCTACTACTTACGCATAATGTGGGAAATATCACATTGAGAACCACAAGAAGCCATCAACCCAAATTTAAACGAGAGAGAATTACCGAGACGCCTGCAGGTGGATCACGGTAACCAGTAAGAAGAGAGAAAACGTAGTTCTGGCCATTGTGCCTGGCCTGCAAAAATGTTAGCAAAGAGTGAGATGCAATTTTGAGGGAAAATATTGGATGGATGCAAGCCGAATCCATTAATCGGTCACCTTTGTGATCAAGCTGAGGTCTGGAGGGTATGCTCCACCATTTGAAAATCGAGCTGCTTGCTCATTTGCATATGGTTGCGGGAGACGGTCGCTCAGCTTACCCGGGCGCGTGAACATTTCGCCTTCATCGTTAGGCCCATCAACCACCTCAATCTCAGCAGCCATTGCCTTTGTTTCCTCCTCTGTGTAGGCAACACCCACCAGGTCTCGGTACGAGATCAGGGACATCGAGTGACAGGAGGCACACACTTGCTGATAAACTTGGTGTCCACGCCTTATTCTGCTCATATGTTCTCAAGAAAATTAAAGAGGTTTACAAGAGATATTATCAGTTCAAGAGAATGTTTTTACAGAGAGCATAATTGTATTACTATTCCCCTGTTGCTGAACTTGGACTGTTATTCCGTTATTACTTTCAGTAGTGGAAACTGGACACAATTTGCCGGTGTATGGAAAATAACAATGGCATACTACTTTATATTGTGCTAAGTGGACTCGAGCATAATACTGTACGATCAATAGCTACTGTGCTTTCATGCTATTAGTTGCAGTCAACTGGTAAGAAAAGAGTTGTTTGACAACAGAAGATGATTTAACTCACGATGCGTGATCATAAGAACTAAGGATGCCTTCATGTGGCCAGGGATAGCTCGGAGATTCTAGCCCATGCTCTGCTTCATCAGCTGACGCTATTGTACCAAAGCTTAAAAGGCCAGAAGCACCAACTCCAAGAATAGCCAATGCTTTCAGTCCAGTGAAGCCATAGGTTCCTTCTTGATGATTTATCCGGAATGAAGAAACAAGAGATGAACCCTGTAAGAACAAGTGTAAGATTCCCGGAAAAAAAAGTAAGATAACTAACTTCAGTTATAAAATGTAAC
>LR880968.1:874693569-874713895 GCA_904067115.1 Aegilops sharonensis | reverse complement strand
GTGGCATATACAAAAATTGTACAAAATATATGAAAAAATAGACATAAAAATATAATTTTTCAAAAAATATTAATCATGTATTTTAAAAATTTTATTGTGTATACAAAAAATGTTTCTAGTGTATATGCAAAGTATTGAATGTGTACGCAAAAAAGAGTTGAGATCAAAAGAAAGAAAAGTAAAAAAACAAAGAAAGCCGAGAAAGAAACAAAAAAAAAGTAAAAACCATGAAAGAGATAAAGAAAATTGGTGGATAAACAAAGAAAAACATAAAACGGAGAAAACAGGTGAAGAGAAAATAAAACCAAAAGAATCATAAAAGAAAACAAAAAAGGAAACAAGGGAAAGCGGAAGGAAAAAATCGGAGCAAACCAGTATGTGAAACCGAGCGAGGAAGCGACCTAAGCGCGAGCGAATGACCCGAGCTAATGGGTCGGCCATGTATATGTGCGCCTTGAGGAGATGTTATTCTCGCTATAAGAGAGCCAAGAAACAACTCCGAGCCGCCTCATACTTTGACCCAACGAAGAAACCTGCCTTTCGCCACCGACACCTATGGCCCACAACACACAGCCACTTACAAAACGAGCCCACCTAGCACAGACACCCTCCACATGGAAGACCAAGTCAAAATTGACAGGCAGATTCCAAAATTGGAGCCTCACAATATATAGGGTATTGATGTTCCTCATGGAGCAATAGTTAAAGAGATAGTAGAGAGCATGAAATTCATGGGGTCTACTAGAGATACTCTAAGAACTTTATTTTTAANAGGAAACAAGGGAAAGCGGAAGGAAAAAATCGGAGCAAACCAGTATGTGAAACCGAGCGAGGAAGCGACCTAAGCGCGAGCGAATGACCCGAGCTAATGGGTCGGCCATGTATATGTGCGCCTTGAGGAGATGTTATTCTCGCTATAAGAGAGCCAAGAAACAACTCCGAGCCGCCTCATACTTTGACCCAACGAAGAAACCTGCCTTTCGCCACCGACACCTATGGCCCACAACACACAGCCACTTACAAAACGAGCCCACCTAGCACAGACACCCTCCACATGGAAGACCAAGTCAAAATTGACAGGCAGATTCCAAAATTGGAGCCTCACAATATATAGGGTATTGATGTTCCTCATGGAGCAATAGTTAAAGAGATAGTAGAGAGCATGAAATTCATGGGGTCTACTAGAGATACTCTAAGAACTTTATTTTTAAAGCTCATAGTCTCACCAAAATGGCTTGTAAATTAGTCATAGGTAGGCATGTTTGGTTCAAAAATCTACATGACTTTTGTACTCTCACTGTAAAGAAATACAAGACCTTTTTTTCATAGGTAGACATGGAGTACCTTTGAACATTTCTTGAATGAATAAAGTTGGCGGACCGCAGGGGAAAACAAGAGAAAAAACACCACCTCCCCCCGCGTGCCCCCCGCGTCGTCCTCCCCGAGCGAGGCGACCGGGGCGGTTCCCCAGCCCCCCCCCCTCCCCGCGAGTCCCCGCCCCCCTTCCCTCTCGCCGCTGCCGCCGGCAGGCGCGGGCGGGCGTTGCCCGCGCGGCGCTTCGCAGTCCGGCGGTGGCGGCCCTCCTTCTTCCCCCGTCGCTGGACCCCGGCTCGGGCGAGCGGTCCTGGCGGCGGAGCCCTTCGGCCGGCGGCGTTCCGGCGCGGATCTGGACGGCGGCGGTGCGGAGGCGTTGCTCCTTGGCGGAGGTGACGACCCATGGCTTGCAGCGGCCGGCGGCGCCCGGCTGGCCCAGATCTAGGCCCTACGGGCCCGATCTGGGTTGGGGCGAGCCTGCTGGGTGGCCGCAGTGGGCTGTTCTCCGGTGGTTCCGGCGAGCTCCTCGCAACAGGGACAGTGGCTGTTGTGCCGCGACTGCTGCAGCACGGCGGCGGAGCTTCACGGGCCCACGCTGGGCCTGGCCGGACAGGGGGTCTGGTGCGCCTCTGCTGCTATGCCCGGTCTGCTACCGCCTAAGCCGGTGGAGGTTGTTCCCTCCCTCGTGGCTGCGGTGTTGCCGGTCCTTGTCTTAGGGTGTCTCGTTTGGATCCGGCCGGCCTCGCTTCGTTGGCCGTGGTGAGACGACGGCGGTGTCCTCGTGACTGTTGGCGCATGTTGGTGGGCGGCGGGTGTGGTGGAGCCGAAGGTTGGTCCTGGGTGGTTGGCGCGAGAGGTCGGGAGAAATCCATGTCGGGTCTTGCCGACACCAACGCGGTGACGCCTGCGGGCGCCGCCATCCTTCTTGAAGGGCGTCGGGTGACCTCTCCCCCCTCTACCCTCAGTGTACTGGGAGAAATCCTAGGATTCGTCCGAGCAGCAGCGTCGTCATCGTCGCATTCCTTCTTGAAGGTGGTGCTTGGTACACGGCAACTCGGTGGCTTTGGAGCGTGGTGGTTATCTTCGGTGGGCGCAGCGATCACGGTGTGCCGTAGCTCTCGTTAATCCGACATTGTTGGCATTTCTTCTCTTATTTTCTCTTGTTATTTCTTTTGGGCGTGCTTGTGCTGTTTGCCCCAGCGTGGATTGGACTATTGTATCGGGTGGTTGATATATCAATATTACGCCTATTTCGGTAATAAATAAAGTTGGGCGAGATTCCTTAGAATAAAAAAACTTAGCACTCGCAAATAGGCGAGGCATAGCTCTCGCGATGTAGTAGTACTATGGACAGTTTTGACGAGCGGTGGTGGGCCCAGAGCGCAGTGACACCTTGGCAAGCCGACCTGCCTCTGCCGCTGTGGGGCGTGGACGTGTCACCGATAGGCAGGGGACGCATGGCGCCGCCCGCCGCTCTCGCCCGGGTCATATCCTGCCTCCTCCCCCCGCCCCTCCGCCCCCCTCCCATGCTCTCCACGCGTCTCCTCCGCCACCGCCTCGCCGCCGCCGCCGCTAGCTCCTCCCGCTCGCCCCTCCGCTTCGTCGCCGCCGCCATGTCCTCGTCCTCGTCCTCCTCCTCCGCCGCGCCCGGCGGCGGCCGGAAGCCGAACCGCCTCGCCGCCGAGCACAGCCCGTACCTGCTGCAGCACGCGCACAACCCGGTGAGCGATCCCTCCACCCCACCCCACCGAGCCTCTGCTTCCGTCTGCTCGCGCTCGCGCCGTTGGTTCCCCTCCCCCGCGGCGGGATTCCGCCGAGCACCTTGCGGTCGCGCGCGTGCTCCTTCGCGTCCGCCTGGTTCGGGGAGCACTTGCTGTATTTTTGGGTGCGAACGACTGAGTGCTCGGCTACAGACAGTGGTCGAGCTATGTCCATATAGCCGAGACAAATGTTTGCTTGCCTTTTGCTCTCCAGTGGATTTTGGATTGTCTGTGGATTATAGGTACCGTTATTGAACTGGCATGCTTACTGATTCCATATGCAGGTTGACTGGTATCCTTGGGGAGATGAGGCTTTCGAGAAGGCTCGCAAATTGGACATCCCCATCTTTCTGTCAAGTAATGCACTGTCCAAAACATAGTGTAGTGCTCCATTTAGTAACTGAATTATGGGACAATTATAATAATGTTGCTTAGTGGACTGATTACTTGACGGGGTATCTTCGTGAACAATTGTGTTAGAGCAGTTATCAACTGGTGGTGCTGTAGTTCGGAGCAGAGTAATGACTGCCAATCCGGCTCTGTAAAATTTCCAATGAATAGTTCTGTAATGGATGGGTGTTGCCAAGTTCAAACTAAAGCTAGATTCAGTCAAATTCGTCTATTTTATTTCAGTGAAATCCAAACTTTTGACTTGTGTAATCGAAAGTTAGTTAGTCCTTTGTTCTATCTTAACATCCTTCTTTTGCTGCATGGGAAATGTGGATGTGTCCGTGAAGTTGGCTATAGTACATGCCATTGGTGAGTTGTCTTTAGCATCTCTCGTTCTTTTGTGTTTCGCGTGACTTATTTGCACAGTATAAAGATGTTAACCGCAGTTTTTATTATTGGCTGAATGTTAAAGGTGTCATGTAATGGAGGTGGAGTCTTTTGAGAATGAAGAAGTTGCTAAGATTCTAAATGATTGGTTTGTTAGCATCAAGGTAGTGTCGTGTTTATAAGCACTAGTTCCTAATTGTTTTACTTCCCACTCATTACATGTCTTTCGGTGTGTGGAAGTTATGCACATGCAATGTAACTGCAATTCTTCTTTCTGATTATTAGTTTTGACAGGTGGATCGTGAAGAGCGGCCAGATGTTGACAAGGTACTCTGCTTTCTAGTGATCAAATGTAAAAAAAAAATGCTGTTTCTTGTGGATCGCAGGCTTTATTTTCCTGTTTTTGTATTGTCACACTTTTGAGAGATTTTGACTTACACCAGTTCTTGATTGACGACACTGTCACCTTCTTTAGGTTTATATGACATATGTGTCAGCGCTGTACGGAGGTGGTGGTTGGCCTTTGACTGTCTTTTTATCACCTAACTTAAAACCTTTGATGGGCGGTACATACTTTCCACCAGATGATAAGTATGGAAGACCTGGGTTCAAGACTATTTTAAGGTATCAGCTCAAATACCTCATTTCTGAAGTTGATCGCTCATACATGATCTGACAGTTGTGTTCATAACTTCTCTTCAGGAAGGTCAAGGAAGCCTGGGATACTAAACGTGATGCTCTTGAGAAGTCAGGAAATGTGGTCATCGAGCAACTTAGAGATGCATTATCTGCCAAGGCTAGCTCTCAAGATGTGCCAAATGATGTGGCTGTTCTTTATGTAGATCAATGTGTTGAAAAGGTTTGAGAAGTACTCCAACTTTATTTTTCTTATGCTACTACTAAGAACTTCTACGCGAACAACTGGCGACTGACTGAGCAACTGATTGCTCGATTGAGTTAACAACAGTGCAGTAGCTAAACTGCGTTTTCCTGGTTCCTGATCTATTTCATGTCTTATTAGGGCACTAAAACATCCTTAGCTCAGCACCACTAGCTTAGTCATAGCCTATCAGGGTCTCACTTACCTTTTTTAGCTCTCAAGTTTTCTTACCTAGCTAGCTTATTTGCCTTTATAGCCCTGCACCTTATATCCATGCAGTTAACAAGCAGTTACGACCCAAAGTTTGGTGGATTTGGCTCTGCTCCCAAGTTTCCAAGACCTGTTGAAGATTGCATAATGCTCTATAAATTCTGGAAACACATGGAAGCTAGGCAGGAGAGTGAAGCCCAAAACATAATGAAGATGGTAACTCATACACTGCAATGTATGGCTAGAGGTGGAGTTCATGACCATGTTGGAGGTGGCTTTCATAGATATAGTGTGGACGAGTGCTGGCATGGTAAGTTCACTTTAATCTCAAGGAGACATTTTCTTTTCACGTATTTGGAGAATTCATCTCTCATATTTTCTCTCTGTGTGCAGTTCCACATTTTGAGAAGATGCTGTACGACCAGGGACAGATAGCCAATGTGTACTTGGATACATATGTTATCACAGGAGATGAGTATTATTCTTCAGTTGCACGTGATATACTTGATTACTTGAGGAGAGACATGATTGGAGAAGATGGTGAAATTTTCTCAGCAGAAGATGCTGACAGTGCAGAATATGAAGGTGCTCCAAGAAAAAAAGAGGGTTCTTTCTATGTGTGGACAAGTCAAGAGGTACATACTTAGTAGTGCATATGTAAGCCTTTTCTATTTATTCGCCAATTTAATGCATACCCCTGCCCGCTCCTTATAAAATGGCCTTTAAGTTTGAACTGTCGCATGCCATCATGTAAGTCCACCTGCTGTTGACTTTGAGTTTACATCGTAGCCACTTTATACACTCTTGCTAGTTTCTCGAAAAAACTTTATACATATTGGAGCTCTTTACACAGGCTTGCACTTCAGCTAGATGATAATCCAAGTTGAGAAGACAATTCTAGTCTTCTCTGCTCTTGTTCCACAATAAATGTACTTACAAATAGGACTCAAGTCATACCATTAGCGACTGGAATCTGTAGCAATTGCCTAGTGTTATACATACCGGCTCTAAAGACCGGCTAGTCTGATGCCTACCTCCTAATAATCAATAATTTTATGTAAGCTGTTCTCATGTAGTTGGTACCTACTTGGTGCTATCTGCTATGCAGAATTATTGAATAGTTCTACTATATTTCATTCAAAATAGAAGAATAACTCACACAGACTCTGCAGCTGAAGATGCACACAACTCAATTTATTAGAAGGTCGCCAAAGTTTGAATAAACTAAAATCAACAGGCTGTCAAGTCACTAAAAACGTCAGTACAAAGCCTATCGCTAAACTGTCAACCATGTTTGGTGATAGATCCCCTATAAGGTTGTAGCATGCCCAACATGTTGCTACCAGCCACCATATGCTCCTGCCACTGAAACAAAGACCAGGATCCCGGGCAGCTATATATTTTATATTTGTTGATTTATTCATTGGCCTCAACTTCTGGTATATTATTCAAGCTGTCTAATATTTGTCTCATAGATCGAAGACACACTTGGGGAGAATGCGGAGCTGTTCAAGAACCACTACTATGTTAAATCATCTGGCAATTGTGACCTTTCGGGGATGAGTGATCCTCACAATGAGTTCAGTGGTAAAAATGTGTTAATAGAAAGAAAACCGGGTTCATTGATGGCATCGAAGTATGGCAAGTCTGTTGATGAATATTATGGAATCCTGGGGGAATGCAGACAGAAGTTGTTTGATGTCCGATCAAAAAGGCCAAGACCACATTTGGACGACAAGGTTCTTGTCCACATGTTGACAGCAGCTTGTTTTTAATCTGGTTACATAATAATCTACTAAATATGATTTGTTTTAGGTTATTGTTTCATGGAATGGATTAGCAATATCTGCCTTTGCAAGAGCTTCACAAATTTTGAAGTCAGGACCACCTGGAACCAAATTTTATTTCCCGGTAGCAGGATGCGATGTAAGTTTTGTGCTCCATCCTCTGAATATTGCATTTTTATTTTCTGTCATTGACATGAACTCGTGTCATTAGTTATGTGACTATGTGCATGATCAGCCAATCAATATGGCAGGAGCTTTTATCCATCCCTGCTTTCTTCAAGTCTTTGTCATACGTTTCTACTCCAGACTTCATTGTTCAAACCTATCCCTGGGAATGCAGACCCATACATCTGTTCAAAACTGTTGAAATGGAACTGTCTATTATGTTACGCCGTGCATGACAAAGAAAGCACCATGATGTTGTATGTGGACCTCTTCTGCAGCAGTAGCCGTTTATGTTGCTTTGTATCAGGTCTAAAAAGCTATCTCCCCTCCGTGCGGAGTGGAAGAATCCATGTGCTGGATTTTTGCGTTCACCTGCTTTACATCACCAAGTTTATTCACTGTCCAACTGTTGCTAGTCATAAATTTGTTTATTGACCACCCATATTTGTGGATATTTTTGCAGCCAGTAGAATATCTTCAAGTTGCAGAAAAGGCAGCACACTTTATAAAGGAGAAACTCTATGACGCAAGCTCAAAAAGGCTGCATCATAGTTATCGAAATGGCCCAGCAAAAGCACCAGGATTTTTAGATGATTATGCCTTCTTAATCAATGCCTTGCTGGATCTCTATGAATATGGTGGTAAGATAGAGTGGCTTCTGTGGGCTGTCGAGCTGCAAGTCATTCAGGCAAGTGAAACACACTTGTTAAATGCATCGATGTTATATTTCACGCCCCTTGCAAATACTTTGCCATGACTACATACATTTACAGGATGAATTGTTCTTGGACAAACAAGGGGGTGGCTATTTCAATACTCCTGGAGAAGACCCTTCTGTCCTTTTGCGTGTTAAAGAAGATTATGATGGTGCAGAGCCCTCTGGAAACTCGATGGCAGCGATCAACATGGTGAGGTTGTCCAGTATATTTGATGCTGTAAAATCTGAAGGCTACAAACGTAATGTTGAACATCTCCTGGTATGTACTTATCTAGTTTACATTTGTATGCACTACATTACAGCAGTAGTTTGGTTTCATTACATAAGGTTTATGCTTCACCATGGTCATTTTTCCTGCCCTAAACCCATCAGAGATGAGATGAGTAACGTTTGACAGGATATCTGCTTATGCTTATGCATTTGTTGCTTGGCAGGCGGTCTTTGAGACTAGACTGAAAGAACTTGGCATAGCATTGCCGCTGATGTGCTGCGCAGCAGACATGCTTACTGTCCCGTCAAGGAAGCAGGTAGTGCTGGTGGGGAATAAAGCATCTCCAGAATTTCAAGACATGGTCGCTACTGCATTCTCGTCATACGACCCAAACAGAACCGTGAGTGATGAACTAAGTGGTTGTATCATATGTTCGACATAGCACCCCTGTTATACATTTTTACTGACCAGGATACATCTTTCATTGCTCCAGGTGATCCAGATAGATGTCAGCAACATGGAAGAGATGGCATTCTGGGAGAGCAACAATGCGAACATCGCACAGATGGCACGGAGCAGCCCATCGGGGAAGCCAGCGGTGGCGCATGTGTGCCAAGAGTTCAAGTGCAGTCCTCCGGTGACCTCTCCTGGCGCGCTCCGTGAGCTGCTCAACAAGACGGTGGCTGCTGCGGGTTCAGCTGTTTGATGCTCCGCCGCCTTGCTGCATGTTACTAACAGTCTGTTTCCCACAAGTTTGTGTCGACATTTACATGTTTGCAGAGCTTATGTAGTTCATGTGTGTGCCATATTGACAAAGTTCTTGAGACATTTCAGTTGGCAGTTGTATATAGATGTTCCCAGTAAAATACAAGGCTAGACTTGTACATCACACACTTGTGTGCATGCACGGGGAGGCTTGTTTTGTATACATGACACTTTATAAATAAATGATGGAATAAAAGACAGTACGGTGAATGGTTTCACTGGAATTTGGATGACACCATTCCAGGCTTCTCATCGCAGATAGGTTTACGGACAAAGCGGCAAAATTTATACAGGTTATGGGTAAAGCGGCAAAATTTATGCGACAAAATCGATTTACTTCACGTCGTTCCAAAAAGAAGTACAAGTATGTAAAACAGTAAACATAACCAAAAAGAAGAAGCTACGATCACTGATACGAGTATGGCGTTTTATTAGGGCTGACAAGTGATATTAACATGCACAGCGCCTTCATCTCCACCAGACTGAAACTGAGACCGTTTGGACAGCTAGATGTAGTGCAGCATTCCTTCCTAGAGATTGCAGCTTGAACTCCAGACATAAAGCAATAGGGCTTCACAGGTAGCACTGGAAAGGAAGGAAAATATTTCTCATCAGACACCTTCAATTCAGTTCAAGAAAGAAGAAACAGTGCCAGAATGACAATACTTTCAAAAGCAACAACCATCTGACTACAAAATCAGGAGTTGAAAAGGGGCACCAGGAACACATGTTCTCAGGTACAAGAAACAAAAGTCACAAAGTCTAGAATATTCTAGAAAAAATGAGACATATAATTGTTTGAGCACCTAGCATAGTATACCTACAGATTTTTACTAAAAGTACTTTGTGAGAGGAAACGCAAATTTAGGGGCAAAATAGTTGCTTTTTTTTTTTTGGACTTCCAACTAGTTTGCTTTTTGGACAGGAAAACAGAAATATTACTTCTTCACCATGAGAATTAACACATGTATAAAGCACTGAACATGTGCAGGTGACCTTTTTCGCAATGTTTTAACATTAGAAAGTATATTTTCAGACTACCTTTTTCATCCAAACAACACATGCTCCAGGGAGCCAAAAGTTTACAGTACAATTATGCCCAATATAACTTCAAAAAGCAAGGGGAATAATGACAGATGAAACTAGCGGAGGGCGATGACAATGGCATAAAGGATGTTTTATGACCCTTGGGATGGAACATAATTAAGCATCTTAGCAATGACATGGATTTCCCCCCCAAAAAAGGCATTATCCAAATGGTATATGAGTAGGAAACTAGTCAGTTTTAACCGGCGACTAGCAAACTCACCATGCTTTGTTGCCACCGAATGCCCGCATTGTGAACAAAAGAGCACCAGGCTACACATAGTAGATCATACCAACTTCTATCAGACTAATATGAGGGATATGCAGTGAGACTGATGGGCCTCTGCAGTTCTTCCGGAGGAAAGAGTAGGCAACATCGATCGCAAACTTCTTCACGAAATTGGAGCTCCTCCTAGCTTTGATGTAAGAATGGCCCATGATATACGCAACCCCTGCGTGTTTCGCCTCCACGAGTGCCAATAACTCATCTTTCACCTGCTGATCCATGGCGTCCTCATTTGGCAGCTCGAAGCGAACACGGCGCCTCCGGCCTGCACTCGGTGATTCCTGCTCATAAGAGGACTGCAAGCTTCGAAGGCTCTCGGATTTGCTGCTCCTCGTGGTAGAAATGGACTCAGCTAGGCCACCCAGATCTCTCATGCCCAGTGGGGTGCCAGCATCGTCGGTGGTTCTTATCACAGCCATTCTTCCCTCGTTAGCAATATCATAACTTGCTGAAGACGAGACATCCTCAGCTTCCATCATAATGAACCTTGCAATGCTCATAACTAACATGTTCTCAAAATTTTCATCATCTCTCTGCACATCCTTGTAACCGTACCTGACAATGCAACGGTACATCCGATATGCTTTAGGTCCAATCCTACCAACAAGGTATCGCTCATCTGGTTGAACATACGGCACTGGTACTGACTTAACACAAAGAAACACTAGGACTTCATGAAAGGCAGGGAGATTAGTGACAAAATGTGTGAAGACGGCAGGCACACCAGTCACCAGTTCTGTGTAAATCAGTCCAATTCCCGGAACCCGAACTATGCCGAGATTTGGACCTAGAGACAGGATTGATCTCATTGACACTTTGTTCTGAAGATCAAACTGGTACTTCTTCTTTGTTCCATAGTGCCAAACGAACATGACAGACATGAATATGAAAGCAAGCACAAGAGGCACCCATCCTCCCTGATGAACCTTCATGAGGGATGAGGAAAGATACACGGTTTCAATGGATCCGAAGAATAATAGAAACAACAAGGCAAATATTATGTTCTTTTGCCAAACAAAGATGACGATAAATGACATCAAGAATGTTGTAACAAGCATAACAGTCATGCAAGCAATACCTGAAATTATAAACCATGGACAATGATCAGACTATCAGTAAATGAGAATGCTGGAAAAATAAAAAAGGTCTATGTGCAAGAAAGATCTTAATCTCGTCAATTGTTATTACAAGCTTACCATAGGCATTTCCGATAAGGGTTGTATCACCGAATGCAACTGTGACAGCTACGCATAGCACCATAAGGATCCAATTTATTTCAGGAATGTATATCTGCCCATGGATCCACCTCGATGTGTGAACAATCTTCACTCGTGGGAAACATCCCAAAGCATGGCATTGCTTTACAATAGAGAATGTTGCTGAGATGACAGCCTGGCTTCCAACAACTGCAGCAAGAGTGGCCACCACAAATACAGGCCAAAATACAGGTCCTGGATGACAACTGAAACTTTAATAACATTGGAGAGAGGAAGGAGTGGAGGTGAGGGAGATGAGTGAGAGACAAGTTCAAAAACCTGGGATGGAGTCATAAAAACTTGTGCGCGTGTGAAACATGTTCTTTGATAAAAATGCTGCTTGGCCCATATATTGCAATATAAGACATGGATATATGATGGTAATAAAAGCTAGCTGCAACAAGGAGAAACCCAGGTTATGTCTCCAAAAAGATATAGGTTCAACAGCAAAGTGTGCCAGAAGGGCAGGTATAGTTTAAGCAAATAAAAATTGTAAATTATGAGTATAATAAGAGAGGCATTAGTATTATCCAGGTGGTTTCAATGCTTTAACGTCATGGAATCGATTAGAGCATCACAAAAGCATTAGATGAAAGCAACAATTTGGTACACAACAAAGAACTTAAATAGGTTCTTTGGAAAATGTTATCCATTCTTTAAAATATGCAGGTTAAATCAATCTCTTTTCACAGAAAGGCTGTTTGGTATTACAAACTTTTCTGCTGCTTTTAAGCTTAAAGCATTTGGCAAAAATATTTTCCCAGAATTATTTCTTCATGGCTGCTTTGTCACACAGCACCACACCCAAATATAATTATAAACACAAAAGGATCTATACATCCAGTGGGAAGTTTTCACTGCAGAAATTAACAGATAGAAGATCATCACTAGTTCAACTTACCCTGACAGATGCACTTGTAAAATGACCGAGGTCAGCAAACATAGCTTCACTGCCTGTAAGGGGAAAGAAAACATAAATTGTTGCTGGTTTTTTACTACAGAATGTACACACAAAGCACAATTTACCCCCTGTATATGTTGACAGTTACTAACCTGTCATAGAAAGTAGTATTCCTCCTAGAGCAATCCAGCCGTCTGTACCGGTTGTCCTAAAGAACTTAACAATGTAATATGGAGAGATTGCTTGGTATATGTTTGGGTTCCAATGAACTATGTTGTACAATCCAATTCCACCAATGCAAAAGAGCCAGATGATGACAATTGGTGCGAACATGAATGCTACCTTCTGAGTACCTCGGTGTTGCAAGGAAAATAAACCAACCAATACAATGCATGAAAGAAGCACCACAGAACCTGTATAGAAATAAATTGCGATTATAGCAGTCAAGCCTAAGAATATAATAAGCCCAAAGTTCCAACGAAGTGTTTGGAAAATAAGGATGCATAATCTGACTATACAATAACAGAATCTAATGTCCAGATATATTACACAAAATGTTTTTGAAATACACAGACTATCACAGACTAGTACTCTATTTGAAAACTAAAGATATATGTACAATGTATATTTGAAGAGACAGCCACATGCTTACAGTGCATATGCAATACAGTAGACCTTAAATTTTCCACCATACAGTGCATCGTGCTGTAGACATGATGTGCTATGGGTAGCACATCAAGTGCAACCAAATGACAAAATATGTAGTAATACAGAAATATAACCAAAGGAAGTGCATGTACCGTATCTCATAATACTCCACACAAGCACATATGTTTAAATACTGTGCCTTACGAGTTCACATTTCAAAGAGATGAGTTGTACTTACGTTCCTGTAAACCAGTAGCTCGAACTTGCAGCCCAGACATGGATGACAGGACTGCAAGGAAAGGAGCAGAAATAAACACGCTAAGCATACACAGAGGTTAATAACCAGAATCATGCATCGACGCGGAAGGTAACCAGATGATGGTAGTATCCACCTGAGATTGCTGGAGTAAGGACACCATCACCGATCACCATGCTAGCAGCACAGAGAACTACAACAAGAAGTCCAGTTTTGACAATTTTGTGCTTCTCTAGAAACCTTCTTAGCCAGGGTGAAGATTCATGCTGAGCTACGAACCCATCTCTGTAGTATGTAGATAACTCCTCATCCGCTGCTTGTTGATTCGGAATCAAGCTAAGCTTTGCATGCCTGCAGAGGAGCGAATACAGAGCAAATGGCCCACCTACAAAAGTGTAAACGGATTAAATATTTTTTGTTCATAAGGTGATTTATTATGATCTCCATGTGAGCATGTTTATAGAAATTTGCCAACCAGCTACAACAATACGAACTTCACGATGACAGGCATAAAAGAGAAACAACTTCTTACAAAGGAATTATGGTGGTACCTTCGCCATTGTCATCAGCGCTCAATACGATAATGACATACTTGAGCAAAGGAACAAGTGTGAAGGTCCAAAATATCAGGGAAAGTACACCATATACTGTCTGTTCATCTTGGTACTGCCGGAGCCTTCCTGAGAATGTACTTTTATACACATACAGAGGTGATGTGCTTAGGTCCCCATAAACAACACCGAAGCTCTGGTATGCTAGCAGTAGTAGATTCCTGTAGTGCTGCCTCCACTGAAAAAATGCATGACAGAGCAGTTAAAAAAATCATTTTGTGGCAGAGTATAGATTCAGACGAGTTATCCTTGATAACTACAATATGCGAGATCATAGCTCTTCTTTTCTATCATCTGGAACTTCAAAAGAATAAAATGTCCTGCCTGAAGATATGGAAACTGGCACTTCTCTGCATTTTTAATCATTCTTTTATACTGATGGCAATCAGACCCTCACTATGATTACAAAGTGATTGTCAACCCACAGAGGCATTTGGTTCGTCACAGAAATGCCATTCCTCACTTGTAGAATCAAATCTTACCCAAAATAATTTGCTTCTGCAAAAGGTGGCGAACACTAAATGCCATTCATTTATTCACCGCAAAAACAAAATGCCAAACCGAAATCTAATCGAGAAAGATAAAAACAAAGAACAAAACACTAGCTGCAGCGAACCCATTCCAATCGAACCCCGGGAAAGATTAAATCGAAATGGGTGGATGGATGAACGGAGACATAAGATCTTCCGTAGGAGCCGCGGAATCCCTGATCCACATCAGGCCCGCCACATCTCACCCCAGGAACCATTCCAGGCGCAGGAGAAACCGGGAGCGCGCCCTGATTTAGGGCTCCGACCGGTCCGCGTCGGGTCCAATCAGCGCCAACGGGCAATGCGGAGAGAAATGTTGAGAGCGGGGGGAGGTGAGAGGGAGGGAGCCGCGGGGCGCATACCGGAAGCTGCTGGGCGGCGGCGGCGCCGGCCTCGGCGTCCATGGATCGCACTCAGGCGGCGGCGGCGCGAGGTGTCCGGCCGGCGGTGGAGCGCGATTCCGTGGAGTTATAGAACACGGGGGCAGGGAGGGAGGGGCTGCGGATCATCGATCGCTTCCATTGTACTGTTGCGGGAACAAGATTACCATTGTGCCCCTTCGTTATAGGAACCACCGTATGCTATTTTCCTTCTCTGATTCTCAATCATGCCCTTGTTCATGGATAACTTGCAATCATAGCCCTTGCTATGTGTGGTTATTGCATATCTCAAGGCTTTATTGCTCTTTTGGGCTTTGTTTGGTTGCAAGGGAGAATCCCGGGGGGATCCCCGCTATTTTCCCGAGTTGAAGAACCACGAGTTAGGTTGGCCTAGGGAGACAGACATTTGGTTGGATCAGACTAGGGGTAACCCTGCGCCGACCCACGCCGTTCCCACGGGGAAAGAAGCCGGGACCACATAGGTCGGGGAGACAAGCCAAACTCAAGAGAGAGGAGTGTGACAGGCGTCGTCGACCAAGATCCAGCACCCTGCCTCCTCCGCCACCGAGCTCCTCTGTCGGCGACTGAAGCGACGCGCCCGACCCCCTCCGCCGGCGACCAAAGCGACGCCCCTGACCCCCTCCTTCCAATGCTCAAGATCCACACTCTGCCCCTCTAGCGGAGGCGACAGGTCGCGATTGTCACCCTCCTCCTTCCTCGGATAACCCCTCCGCCTTGAAGCCTTGCCCCCCTCCGGCGATCGTGACTTTTGCCTCATCCACTTGGTTAGCCCTCTCCTCCTCTCCCCTCTTCAACCTCGTATATTTTTCTTCACTTCATGCCTTCACCGTCCCTGCGCCGATGAACTTGAACTTGCTGGTCCAGATCTAGGAACATCAGCACCACCTCCTCCTGTGATAGCATTCTCACCAATATCAATCACCTATGAGTATAAACCTATTCCTGGAGTTCATCCACCGCGCAACAACAACAAGTTTTCACTCAGGGGATCATCTTCACCGACCGTGGAGCAAGGAGGAAGTTCCAAAAGCTCACAACAAGGAAGATCAAAGCAACCAAATGGGCTTGCCCGAATACTCTCGCCAAGCTAGGTATCACTCATGATTTTAATTTGCTTTGTCATAATGCCGGGTTGCACCATTTCGTTTATCAGGGATGTGAGACATATGGACGCTTAACGCTTGAGTTTCTTAGTACTCTCTCGCACAATGTTGGATTAGTGCCAAATGCATATGAGGAGGAGAGGATCACTACTTGTCTCCTTGACCAAGACTTCAACATCACTCTTGCTGACTGGTGTAATTATTTTGGCTTCACCAACAATGATGATGATCTTAGATATGTTAATGATTTCACTGACCCGCATCCAAGGCAATCCTTTTATCGTATATGTCGTCATGGCTCAAGGAAAAGAGCCAGTTGCATTGAAAGTCTTGCTATACGTTATTTCTATTATGTTATCACTATCTCGTTGCAGGCACGAGAGAAGTTTCTAAGGTAAATGATGAGAACATGCTAGTTCTTGGGAAAGCAGCAAACCTGGACGTCGATTATTCGCCCAACTTAGGGGCAACACTTTTGCTACACCTCGCGCATCAAGCTAATCATGCACAAGGAGATATCGTGTGTTGAGGAGTGATCACCATGTTGGCCAACTCCCTTGGCCTTAACTGCAGTCACCTCTACCCCATTGTCGATAACACCCTTGCTAACATTCATGTTCTTACTAGCGCTGTTATGGTAGTAGTTCGTAATGGACGCCATTGTATCAAAATTCCTGGAGTGGCGTACTTGTTACCCACACCTATGCCTAACCGTTTCTCCATCGAGAATGGACAATTGTATTATGTTGCATAGGAAGGAGATGCAGTTTTTGACCAAGAAGGGCCATAACATGAACAAGCAGACGAAGAAGAACTCGCCACCGACGAGGAGGAAGAGCAACCCCAACAAGACTATACCACCTACGCGGACATCGACAACCTTCAGGGCTCTATTGATGATATGAGCAACCTCGCATCGCACCCGAGGAGCACGTCCACCTACATGAACATGAACTTCTCCAACTAGAGCCAAGAGTGGGCTCCTGACCAACCGCTGCAATGATCTCACTGGTTTGGGCTTGCAAGGGCCTAAGCTTGCGGGAGGTTATCACCACTTCTACATCAAGATGTGGCGGTATTTGAATAAATTGTAATGAGGTTGTCCTTAAGCTCAAGGAGCTTCAAAACACTTGTGTTGGTCTGTTCCAACACTTTGCTTTTTGTTTTTACCTTTGCGTTTTTTGGTTGCAAGTTAGTTTTCAAAAAACCAAAAAAACCAAAAAAATAAATAGAATAAGCTTTGCTTTGCTCTTGATTCTTATTTAGCCCCTCGGAGTTCATTTGCATTTTGTTTTCAGAGGAGTCGATCTATGCCGGAACAACGAGGAATGCAAGAGTAAGGAAGAGAAGTGTGTAAATTCACAACCGTGAAGGTATGTCCTACGACCCCCGTCTTTTGCACTTGAACACTTAGAGTAGATGTAGTAGTAGTATGTGTGTTATGTGTGGATGGGAGTGAGTCTTGATAGTTGATACAAAGGTTTTGCTCTAGTAGCTGAAATAATTTTGCAACCTTTGTTTTCTTTAGTTTAGACAACTAAGATTTGCCATGCGACAGTTTTGAAAATGAAATGAAATTAACCAAGTGTAACTTTGCACAAGAGAAAGTCTTTCAAGACTTGGGAGTTGAGAAATTCTAGAGTAGTGATGTTTAAACATGCTCAACCCCATGCTGTTAATTTTAATAGACTTGATAACACTTATGGATAAAATTGTCTAGAGGAACTTAGTTGAAAGGTGGGTGAGATTATGCCAAATATCTGTGTTGTATATCTCAACATGGTGTTACAGCCTCCGGCTGGTACCATGGCCTTTAATACTATATACGCATTTACATGTGTAAATCTGGCTTCGTCACCCTTCTTGATGTTATGGTGAGGACTCCACTGGCCAATGAAAGATCCACCAAGAGGAATAGCTTAGATTTTGGCTATGAGTTTGGTACCGTACGTAGTGGCAACACTACACACAAATATTATTCGTCTTTCTCTTGAATGAGTATGTATGTGGTAAATAAAGGGGAATAATCAAAAGAGCTTGAAAGAGACATTATTGCTAAAGGTTCATAGTTCTCAAACGTTAAGCCACAGCATAAACCTATGGATGATCACTTATTTGGCATAATCTCCTTCACGTGACAATCAAAGTTCCAGCAAACAATGCTTGAAACAAAGTGTTAAGAGCCTAGAGGAAGAAACAATTGTGGGTATGTTCAGGATCACTTGAGCACCATGTTTCACTACATGCTTTCTATTCCATAACTTATGTTTTCATGGCTCTATCTTAAGAAACTCTTCCGTGAATTCCCGACAACACTACAAAAAAATACACTTCCGTGATGATACGTGTTTGTCACAGTAGGTCACGTTTTCTGTCATGCATGTACATCCATGACAAATTTATGACAGAATCAAGATAGTCATACTTGTGCTGTCATAGAAGTGTTCCATGACATTACCAAAATTATCATCACGGAAGTGTCCACTTCCATGACGATAAATCGCGCGTCACAGAAGTGCTTTCGTCAAGGGTGACCGACACGTGGCATCCACCATAACGGAACACCGTTAAGCTATCGGGTCCGGTTTTGGATCCGATAACCCGTTAACAGCCCCGACCAATGGGGATTTTCCACGTGTAAAATCATCATTGGCTGGAGGAAACATGTGTCAGCTCCGTGTTGGCACAGGTGTCACTCATCCAATGGGCGAGATGCGCCTATGATATGTTAACACGTGGACCGGCCCAAAAGTGGCCCATAAAGTTTAAATGGGCCGGCCCAACTAAAGGCCCATAAGATTTTGCGGACCATAATGGAACGGCCCAGCTAAAGGCCCACAAGATTTTGCGGGCCATAATGGGTCGACCCAGGTAAAGGCCCACAAGATTTTTGCGGGCCATAATGGGCCGGCCCAGGTGAAGACCCACAAGATTTTTGAGGACCATAATGGGCCGGCCCAACTAAAGGCCCACGAGATTTCACTGACATTAATGGGCCGGCCCAGCTGTAGGCCCACAAGATTTTGAGGACCCTAGTAGGCCGGCCCATTAATTGGCTGTCATGTTTTGGGCCAAATGCCGGCCCATATTTGTTCCGGTCCATTAATGGCCTGCCATGTTTCGGGCCTAATAATGGCCCATATGAGATCCGGCCCGTTAAAAGCCTACCACGTTCTGGGCCAAATTACGTCCCAGATCAGGTCTGGCCCTTTAAGAGGCTTTGGGCTAAATTATGGCCCATATCAGATTCGGCCCATCAACTGGACGCTACGCTTTTGGGCCCATTTGCTAAAGGCCCATTTAGTAATTCTGCCTGATATTAGTTTCGGCCTATTAAGGGCCCGTTTAACACTTCGACGCTATATTAATTTTGGCCTGTTAAAAGCCCGTCATATAGTTGGGCCTAACTACGGCCCGGTTTGCATCCGGCCTGCTCGCAGCCGATAATCTGATTGGGCCAAACAAGGAATGAGACAATTTTGGCCTGTTATAAGCCCATGATTTGATTGGCACATTCATGGGCCGTAGTATATTTCGGCCTGCTGCCGGCCCGTGAGCTGTTCGGCACGTTTCAGGCCCAACCTACTTTTCAGCCTCCTAAAGGCCCATTGAGTTTTTTTTGGGAAAATAGGGCCGGCGGTTTACTCGACCTATTAAAGACCCGAATCTACTAGTGATCCAGTTTACATTTAGGCCTGTTAACGGACCAAGATGACGAGGCCCATGATGCGGATCATACATGGTGATTTGCATGACGGCCCGATTATGTACCGTAATTTTACGGTTTGGCCGGTTTACTGCGAAGACAAGATATATATACCGTAAAATAACTGCAGCATCATGAATAAGAAAAAAACCTAGACTATACAATAAAGAAATTACGACATATTACATCCACTGGGCATCAAAGTTCGCCACTATGATAATAAAGCAAAAGTAGACAGCAGATTACATACACTGGGCATCAAAGATCGCCATCAGTGCAACTAAACACACCGACAAAATAATATACAAAACCGACAACATTTCAATAGAGTTCAAGAAAGGTTAGCCCTGCTCGGGAGCTGCAGCGCAAGCAGCTGAGCAAGCTGGTCAGACTGCACTTGTTTGACACTTATATCCTCCTCACTCTGAAAGATAAACAAGCAGACGGATGACAGGTTTTGCACATACAAGTATCAGTGCTGACAATTCATCACATTTCTTACTGGCGAATAAAGTGACACAGTTTAAAATAGCATTAACACAATATGGTATTGTTCAGGTCAAGACATGGCAGGAAATGACATTGTGAAGGAGTTGGCAGCTTCACGACACCACTGGATTACAGATCAAGAACTCATAAGTATCAATGGTTAGTGTGCTGTCAATTTATCCCATTTCAGATTGGCAAAATAAGATCACTTGCTTTGTATAGTTTAATTTACATGGTATGAAGAAGGAACTTGGTTGTACAACTGAAAACTTAAATTGAGAAGGACAAACTTTTGTTTATGAACTGGAGTACATAATAAACTTTAAACATGCAATTTGATGCAAACACCAAAAATAAACTGCTGTTGCAGTCATGCCTAACCAAATATACACAACAAAGTTTGAAGGCTTGAGAAGGACAAACTTAGATTATTGGTGAAGGCAGGCTCTATAAAGCCCTTGTCCAT
>LR880968.1:874647656-874667942 GCA_904067115.1 Aegilops sharonensis | reverse complement strand
AATCGGTCCCACCGAGTTTACCTGACCAACTCTCTGGTTAGCTAATTACCAAAATCGGTCTCACCGAGTTTGTGTAATCGGTCTCACCGAGATTACGTTATGACCTAACCCTAACCATATTGGTCCTACCGAGATGCATGTCAGTCCCACCAAAAACCCTAATGGTCACTAGGTTTACTAAAATCGGTCTGACCGAGTTTGTTGATTCGGTCCCACCGAGATTGGTAAATTGTGTGTAACGGTTAGATTTTGTGTGTAGGCTATATATACCCCTCCACCTCCTCTTCATTCGTGGAGAGAGCCATCAGAACAAACCTACACTTCCAACTTACCATTTCTGAGAGAGAACCACCTACTCATGTGTTGAGGCCAAGATATTCCATACCTACCATATGAATCTTGATCTCTAGCCTTCCCCAAGTTGCTTTCCACTCAAATCTTCTTTCCACCAGATTCAAATCCTATGAGAGAGAGTTGAGTGTTGGGGAGACTATCATTTGAAGCACAAGAGCAAGGAATTCATCATCAACACACCATTTGTTACTTCTTGGAGAGTGGTGTCTCCTAGATTGGCTAGGTGTCACTTGAGAGCCTTCGACAAGATTGTGGAGTTGAACCAAGGAGTTTGTAAGGGCAAGGAGATCGCCTACTTCGTGAAGATCTACCGCTAGTGAGGCAAGTCCTTTGTGGGCGACGACCATGGTGGGATAGACAAGGTTGCTACTTTGTGGACCCTTCGTGGGTGGAGCCCTCCGTGGACTCGCGCAACCGTTACCCTTCGTGGGTTGAAGTCTCCATCAACGTGGAGGTACGATAGCACCACCTATCGGAACCACGCCAAAAACATCCGTGTCTCCAATTGCGTTTGAATCCTCCAAACCCTTCCCTTTACTTTCTTGCAAGTTGCATGCTTTAATTTCCGCTGCCAATATACTCTTTGCATGCTTGCTTGAATTGTGTGATGATTGCTTGACTTGTCCTAAGATAGCTAAAATCTGCCAAACTCTAAAACTAGAAAAAGGCTAAGTTTTTAATTGGTCAAGTAGTCTAATCACCCCCCTCTAGACATACTTCAAGGTCCTACAACAAGAACAACATTTGAGTGGGAAAACATGGTATGATGACAGATGGAATATGTATTGATAATGGATGGGCATGGCATCTCGACATATATGATGAGTAAACTAAGCAGATGGCGGTGCAACATAAAGTAGAAGAAATGCAAGACAACATATGCAAGATACGCGCAATCAATAAAACCTTGCCAAATTAGAACATGCACCTTGATGGGTGAACATGACAGGCCATCTGCCTTTGACTCCTCGAGGTTAGAATAGTCATTAGGATCATATTCTGAACAAGAATCTACAAGTGGGGAGCGTATGAGTTTCATTGCATCCAGAATGGCACTCAATGCCTTGGTGCCAATTTTGTAACTCATTGCAGTGTTCTACAATATTCTTCTGATGTGCGGATTATGATATTCACTGTAATTACGTATAATATCTGAGAACCATGAAAACATAAATAGTTGTGGGATTATCTTTGTAATGTAGAGGATATTCTAATATAGGGGCGCCCCTGTAAACACTTGTGTGCTATCACTGAATTCTGATGAGAGAGCTCATGTGTGCTGTAATATGGTGTGTGCATTTATATAATCTGGCACAAGTACACAAAAAAAGGCTCCAGAAATAAGGATAGTTGGCAGATGATGGGTTCAAAATATACTGTATAGAGAGTTTATTGCCAAACCATGATTACAAAAGCACACATCAACTAGGCAGATCATAGTGTACATAAAAGGGGTACACCATAACCACGATATATAAATCGGGAAAGTGGAACTGGCTTGAAAATATGGTGTTGTATTGCCGCTACTAATTGAAAGCCTATCGATCATGTACATGCCAGCTCTATCAGCTGTTGACTGCAGATGTCCCTACTCCCCTTCCTGACAAGGAACATACTGTACGTACTAAATACAGAATAACAAAGGAGGAACATGTTAAAGAACAGAAGAGGAAGCATATTCTTGAGGTTCCGCTTAATTGCATATAATGTTTGTTGCCCACTCATGATGAACCATAGCGCCCAAAGAAATGCAATTCCATGTTGTCTCTCTATATGTGGCAATTTTGAACAAGAGTCAACAGGTGGGGAATGACGGTGTCCTGGACCACGTCATCTCCCGATCTGTTAGATTGGGCCGAGGACCCCCATGGCCGTATACTCATGGGCCAGTTCAGACAGCTGCCGCATACAAGGAAGATTCCACAAGACATGGCGATCAAGACAAAGACTCCTCCCCCACCGGCGTATTCGGCTAGGACTCTTGTTATCCTAGGCCCCTGGTGCATTATACAAACCGAGGCCAGGCTAGTCGATAGAGATACAACACCAACAACAACAATCATACCATAGGCTAGCTTCTAGGGTTTAGCCTCTATGATCTCGTGGTAGATCTACTCTTGTACTACCCATATCATCAATATTAATCAAGTAGGAGTAGGGTTTTACCTCCATCGAGAGGGCCCGAACCTGGGTAAAAACATCGTGTCCCTTGTCTCCTGTTACCATCCGCCTAGATGCACAGTTCGGGACCCCCTACCCGAGATCCGCCGGTTTTGACACCGACATTGGTGCTTTCACTGAGAGTTCCGCTGTGTGTTCGGAAAAAGGTCGATGGCTCGCCTGCAGATCAACTGCGACTTCGGCATCTTCGTCACCAACTCGACTGGTCACCTTGGTTCAACCAAGGACTGCGCCCTACCTCCGATCGTCATGTTCGGATGAGGGCGTTCATCAACATCAGCTCCGATATCTATCAAGATCATGGAGGAATCATCCAGGGAGCCCGGGGGCTCAAAGTCAACATTGCCCTCGGGCGACCGTGCTGTTTTTCTGGACAGCGAACTTGTATCCGCCGTCACCACCTCCTCGAGCGTCGGTTTGACGATTGCTTCGATGGAATAGTGCGGAATTACGCCTACAACAGCTACGCTAAATTTCGTCGAGTTCCGATGGAGGAATCTCCGACAATCTACGATATACCGGAGCCCTGTCAAATCTGGACGAGAATTTGGACGAGTTTAGGGTGTGGTGTCCAGCTTCTAGCTTGGACCTCCTTTGGAATATCCAACCATTTATCGACTGCGGAATTCCTATATCTACCACCCCTCAAAATTTCAGCTTGATCCGACCGTCCAAACTCCGGGAACCTTCCGATTAGTGCATCACTTTTCGGATCTGTTTTCTGTGCGAAAACAAATCCGACCCGAGTTCGTCCTTTTTACGAAAGGGATTTTGGACATCCTTTTTGAAGGAAGTTTTGTATGGGGTATTGTGTTCTGTTCCTGAACACATCCCACTAACTTTAAAATCTTTTGAACATGATCTTCAATATCATGCTGGTGTCAAACCAGTCCGGCAATATTGCTCCACGGCTGTCGACCTGCGCTATACACGTCGTCACTTTGTTGAGCCGAGCTCAACTTCTTCGGTTCATCATCTCGGCAAGCCAAACAAGAGTCCGGCATCGCGAAGGATACATCATCACCAACATCGCCGCCCCACGGATTTCACGGAGCGGGCATACCGGCATCACCGCACGGTCGCTTCACCAAGCCGGCATCGACCATGTCACGACCTGCATCGGCAGGGCCGCACTATTTCTTCTTCAAGCTGGTGTCCATCACGCCGACCTACTTTGACATCTCGGCTGGACCGGGGGCTTCGCCATCTCTTCATCAACCTACTCCGGACACTTCGGCGTCACTAGCCGACCAGCTCCGTCACGTTAGCTGGACCGAGGGCTTTGCCTCGGCGAGCCAACCTTTGCCAGCATTGCCATGCCGTCGTTTTATCGCCCATCAGGCAATGGATGCGCGGATCGAGTCCCAATTTTGGGAATCACCTTCCTTCAGATTGCTACAACAAATAAACCATGTGCTATTAATCCCAGTATTTTTTGCTTGTTTGGGTTCATTTTTCCAAAGGAATTATTACTCTGGTTTGTCCATCATATGTACACAGGTCTATCAAATGGTGGCCGCATTAACGACAGTCGCATGGTGGTTCTGTCAGTTTCCGTACATAGTCCGGCGAACGCCGCATCCGGAGCTCGGACCGACCTGTGAATTCAGGCTTTGCCACGCCTTTACCGCATCACGCCGACGCCCTGCATTGACATTGACTTCGGCGCCAGGCCATATTTCTTTTATTACTCACTTTGCATAAATTATTTATTATGCGACGATTTTTTTAATTATCATTATTACTATTATCTCTGGTTTGCACCATTTTTTGTGCACAGGAAAATGATCCGGGGACTTCGGCGTCACTCTGCCGGTCTGCATTGACCGTGCTATGTCACCACTTCGGCGTGTCGAGCTCTCCGCTCCGCCACCTCGGGACCAGCTTGGGGGATGGAACCTTGTCCCGTATCAAGCTCGGACCGCGTCATCAATACCGAACACATTAACCAGCTAAGTCGCTTTCATGCTCAAAGCTTTAATTTCTAACTTGTGTTCGGTTCGACCAAGCATTATACTTTTTTGGAAAAATGTTGCTTGTAAAAAATTTCCTTGTCCAAACTTTGTTTGTGACGCATAAATTCAAATACCCAATTCATTTGGGGGCTTCCTTCATGAAGCTTTTCCTCTTGCATATGATTATACTTGTACGGCTTCGTTCCTTGTTCGTGTATTACGCCACAATATGCACCATATTGACTTAAGCAATTTGCAAGCTGGGTTGCCTCGCTCCTGTGTTTACCCCTACGTTCCCGATTGTTCGGCTAGGGAGTAAAGGGAGCACCTCTGCGATTGTCACGATCGGGTCATCCGAGCCGGACCTCAGACTGGGTGAAGCCGAAAGCTAGCGCTCTTATAGTTCTCAATGATGGTCGGCACACAATGGAACTCATGAGTACAAAAAATCTATTGCACAAGTCTCATAATAACAATGAGCACCGAAGAAAGGTATCGGTGGGGGTACTATTTTCTTCGAAGATGCTTCTTACACTTCGCAGTAATATAACATAAGTTCCCTGAGCGCACTTTGTCTGTTACAGCCTTATGGCCTGATTGCCTGGTTATTGGAAACACCGTCGATATTCTCGACAGATGGAGTACATAACACTTTTCGGTCCTTGACCGAAGAGGGAGAAGCCGACGGTCGGTTAAGACGCGTTTAAAGTTCGGTTGAACATAGATATGATATAAGTACTTCGGTACATGCAATCATTCTTTTACCCAAGTCACTTGGGGGCTCTTAAATTTATATGAGCCGTTTTATGATAAGTGTTCTTCTTCTTAGTCGTTGCAAAGTTTTATTATTATTATTATCTATCACTCCTTTTTTCGACACGAGCGTGTGGTCACTAGCCGGGGAGCCTAATTTCTCTCTCAAAGCCACTAGAGTTTAGTTTGCTAAACTGGCCTAATGAGAAGTACTCCGCCCTCGGGATAGGAGGTTGAAGCCGTAGGCTGACCAGCTTGAAGTCTTGAGATAAGATGTATCATGTTAAAGCACGACAGAAGCACTTCTTTTGCTAAGGCCAATTTTCGGATTGGCACCGAACACTTGATCTTGTTCGGACGTCAAGTTTTTATTGACGTTTTTTTGGTTTTCCAAGCTTATGGCACTTTTAAACTATTTGTGTGTTTTCAACACAAGTCTCGCAGTGCAACGCCGGACATCTTTAGAGATTCGGCAAAAACATTCTCGGATATTGCTATATATGCATCGGTTTTGAATTGTGTCTTCGGTCAATAGTTGGGTTGCCCGGCTCCTGCGCTTGCCTCCTACGTTCTGCTTTGTTCGGCTAGGTGTGCAAAGGGAGAACCACTGCGATTGTGCTTCCAGCTCACATGGTTAAGCACCTTAGTGGAGAAAGCCGAAAACTGACTGTCACAATAAGCGTAAACTGGTCAGCGATCCGATGACAGTGTTAAACGACGGGCCATTCATAACAATGGCCGAAGTGTCTACGACTTGACCTCGACTGTCGCCGAACACTACCGGGGGCTATTAACTGGCCTCCCAAACTAAATCCTCGATATTTTGCTCTTACATTGGAGTTGAGGTTTCATGATCATGCTTAGCATGACAACCCAAAGAAAGGAACCGATAGCGGGACTATTTTCTTTGGAAGACATTCCTTCTGTTAAACAGTAATATAACATATCTCTCCGCATACCTTTGTTTATAAAACCGTATGTCCAGATTTCCTTGTTTGTTGTAAATCTTTTCCCTCATAAAGGCTTTATAAAGCAGGACAAACACTCCTCGGCTATTGGCAGAGGAGGTGGAAGCCGATGGTCGGTCAACAAAGTTTTGTACAATGCGGATCCGAGCATTAATGACGTAAAGTACTTGGATACACAGAGTCATTACACATAATTTGTGATTTTACTATGGATATCGATCCTTAATTCGGCCTCCCGTGCCTGCATTAAGGCTCGGGGGCTACTGGGCTTCGGGCTTATTATTTATAAATATTAAAGGGGCACATCGATCCCCTGATCTGGTGTTGCCACCCGACCAGTGTCTCGGGGGCTACTGCATTGCCTGTCCAATGCAGAAAATTTTAAGTGTAATACAGTCTCCGAGGAGATTTTGATCCTCAGGTTGGTCGGCCGCACCCAACCTGAGTCTTGAGGACTGAGCACGCCGCTTTTTGTGTCCCGAAGTATTCTGCCGAGCTAGGACTTGATCCTCAGACCGATTTTGCAAATCAACCTGAGTCTCAGCGGCTACAGGGATCAGCGGTCTTATGTCATCCTTCATGTGCATCTCGGGTTTTAGACCGATACCCACCTTGAGGGCCACTGGCTATGTATCTCGGCAAAGAAAAAATTGCACCAATAAAAAATATTGACAAAAATCGGCCCACATTCGGGTGGTGCACCACCTCGGAAGCAGTCCGGCATAAAGCTCGGGCGCTAGTGGCTGGCTCCATAGAGGGCATTTCCGACATTAAGCTCGGCTAAACTCCTTCAAACTTCTTTGAACCAAGGTGATTTACGACACCTCGGATACAGTCCGGCGTTGGAGCTCGGATACATAGTCCGACGTTGGAGCTCTGATACATAGTTCGGCGTTGGAGCTCGGATACATTCCGGCGTTAGAGCTGGGAAGCAGTCCGGCATTGGTGCTCGGCTGCAAAAGATACCTCGAATGCAGTCCGGCGTTGGAGCTCGGACGCAAGAGGATGCTGCCGCCCGGAACAACTTCAAACCCGAGGTGTGGCATAAAAATAACAAGGCATTGATAAAGGCCGGAAACTTAAAGGGGCTCCTCGGATACCCGACGTGTACACGCGTCGAATGCATTTCGGCGATCCTAAAGATCGAAGATGAGAAGATTTGTTGAACCAGTTTTCAAGACCGACGACTGAAGATGAAGACCGGTTCGGAAGAATAGAGGAGCGTCCCTAACTTGAAGACCGGTTCAGGGGGCTACTGACGGTGTCCTGGACTAGGGGGTACTCACCACGTCATCTCCCGATATGTTAGATTGGGCCGAGGACCCCCATGGCCGTATACTCATGGGCCAGTTCGGACAGCTGCCGCATACAAGGAAGATTCCACAAGACTTGGCGATCAAGACAAGGACTCCTCCCCCACCGGCGTATTCGGCTAGGACTCTTGTTATCCTAGGCCTCTAGTGCATTATATAAACCGAGGCCAGGCTAGTCGATAGAGATACAACACCAACAACAACAATCATACCATAGGCTAGCTTCTAGGGTTTAGCCTCTCTGATCTCGTGGTAGATCTACTCTTGTACTACCCATATCATCAATATTAATCAAGCAGGAGTAGGGTTTTACCTCCATCGAGAGGTCCCGAACCTGGGTAAAAACATCGTGTCCCTTGTCTCCTGTTACCATCCGCCTAGACGCACAGTTGGGGACCCCCTACCCGAGATCCGCCGGTTTTGACACTGACAGGGAGCGTATGAGTTTCATTGCATCCAGAATGGCACTCAATGCCTTGGTGCCAATTTTGTAAGTCATTGCGATGTTTAGCTTCAAGAGTGGACTGCTGCTAGTTGATACATCCATTTTGCGTCATGCTTTTATATTGATATTTGTTGCATTATGGGTTGTTATTACACGTTATGTCACAATACTTATGCCTATTCTCTCTTATTTTACAAGGTTTACATAAGGAGGGAGAATGCTGGCAGCTGGAATTCTGGGCTGGAAAAGGAGCAAATATTAGAGACCTATTATGCACAACTCCAAAAGTCCTGAAACTCCACGCAAGTCATTTTTGGAAATAATAAAAAAATATGCGGAAGAAGTTCACCAGAGGGGGGCCCACCTGTCCACGAGGGTGGGGGGCGCGCCCTACCCCCTGGGCGCGCCCCCTACCTCGTGGGCCCCCTGTTGGCTCTCCGATGGCCATCTTCTGCTATATGAGGTCTTTCATCGAGGAAAAAATCATAAGCAATCTTTCGGGACGAGACTCCGCCGCCACGAGGCGGAACCTTGGCGGAACCAATCTAGGGCTCCGGCAGAGCTGTTCTGCCGGGGACACTTCCCTCCGGGAGGGGGAAATCATCGCCATCGTCATCACCAACGCTCCTCTCATCGAGAGAGGGCAATCTCCATCAACATATTCACCAGCACCATATCCTCTCAAAACCCTAGTTCATCTCTTGTATCCAATTCTTGTCTCCAAGTCCGGAATTGGTACTAGTAGGTTGCTAGTAGTGTTGATTATTCCTTGTAGATGATGCTAGTTGGTTTATTTGGTGAAAGATCATATGTTCAGATCCTTATTGCATATTAATACCCCTCTGATTATGAACATGAATATGCTTTGTGAGTAGTTACGTTTGTTCCTGAGGACATGGGAGAAGTCTTGCTATTAGTAGTCATGTGAATTTGGTATTCGTTCGATATTTTGATGAGATGTATGTTCTCTAGCCTCTAGTGGTGTTATGTGAACATCGACTACATAACACTTCACCATTATTTGGGCCTAGAGGAAGGCATTGGGAAGTAATAAGTATATGATGGGTTGCTAGAGTGACAGAAGCTTAAACCCTAGTTTATGCATTGCTTCGTAAGGGGCTGATTTGGATCCATATGTTTCATGCTATGGTTAAGTTTACCTTAATACTTTTGTTGTAGTTGCGGATGCTTGCAATAGAGGTTAATCATAAGTGGGATGCTTTTTCAAGTAAGAACATCACCCAAGCACCGGTCCACCCACATATCAAATTATCAAAGTACCGAACGCGAATCATATGAACGTGATGAAAACTAGCTTGACGATATTCCCATGTGTCCTCAGGAGCGCTTTTCTTCATATAAGAGTTTTTCCAGGCTTGTCCTTTGCTACAAAAAGGATTGGGCCACCTTGCTGCACTTTATTTACTTTTGTTACTTGTTGCTCGTTACAAATTATCCTATCACAAAACTATCTGTTACCACTTATTTCAGTACTTGCAGAGAATACCTTGCTGAAAACCGCTTATCATTTCCTTCTACTCCTGGTTGGGTTCGACACTCTTACTTACCGAAAGGACTATGATAGATCCCCTATACTTGTGGGTCATCACTAGTGCAACACAAAGCAGCTACACAGATCATAGTGTAGATATAACGGGAAAACCATAAGCATCAGAGTAAAATCAGCAAAGTGGAACTTGCTGGAATATATGTGCTAGTATTGCCGGTACGGCTAGAAAGGCTTTGGATACCAGCTCTCTTCAACTGAAGGTGCGGTACTGTTAATATCAGTGTAACTCTCAAAGGCGACACAGCTCCCCGCATTTTCTTGCTATTCTTATAGGATTCAAGTGGGCAGGCCACTACAAATCCTATTCCCATGTTTACAAAATCCTACGAATCAAAGAGGCCCGACGAGTTCAAAGTGTCCATATCAACCGACCGTATAGACCTCTACACTGCAAATGTCCCCGCTCATCTTCACTGCAAGGAACATACTGTACTACTATCATACTCCCTCTGTTCCAAAATATAAGTCTTGGTAGAGATTTCCACTATGGATCACATACAAATGTATCCAGATACATTTTAGAGTGTAGATTCACTCATTTTGCTCCATATGTAGTCCATGGTGGAATCTATACAAAGACTTGTATTTAGGAACGGAGAGAGTACTTATTAAATAAGAATGGAAGGGAACATGGTAAAGAAGAGCAAGCAGATTTTGGATAATAAAATGTTCATTGCGCAGTTCCCACACATGATGAACAGAGTGCATTAAGAAAGCAACTCCCTGCTATCTCTCTATATGTGGTGCACGTGCTTTTTCGAAAGTAAAGTAGGAACATTAGCTGACCAATTAAATGTTATCTGTTTTAGTAATATCAGCATCATATCAGATTCGTACTTGAGCAACAAGTTTGGAATTATGAGTGGCACATTGTTTAGCTTGATGGATTCAGGAGCAGTGCTAACAGGTATGATGATGGTACTGAATATAAAGGCATGTCTGCATTTGGGTCAGTCGACCATTTTAGGCGGTTGGATGAAGATCCTACATCTCCTAACCCTTCTTCTTCCTCGTCTCTGATTCTTCCCATATAGAACACCGCACGGGCCACCGGACGGACCATTGGCACCCACCGCCTGTGTTCCTCCGCCACCCCCACCCCCACCCCCGCCCGCACTAGCGTCGAGTTTTCTTCGTTCGGCGAGGCCCCACCACCGCCCCCCAACCATAGTCCCCACCCGAGCCCCTTCGTTCGCACCGGCGAACTCCGGCGAGCTCTGAAAAATCGACTGACCCAATTTTGAAATTTAGTCTACTGTGATTTAACTAGTGTCGAATATAAAAGGGGAAAACCATAAGCATTGGGCGTATAGTGTTGAGCGTGCCATGGTGGATCTGAAGGTGCAAACCGGACAAAGGCAACTTCACAACCAATGTTGGCTCTCAACTAGCAAGTAAGTGATGGACAAGAAATCAGAGTAAAGCAGTGGCGATCTATTTTCTTGCTGCGATAAATAAGTTGAGCAGATACGAAATAGTACCGCCTCTGATGTGGCACCGTGTATGCATCTGCTGAGAATTTGACGGTGCTGCGGTAGCGATGGCTGTTGGCGGCGTGGAAGCAGATCTAGGAGGGTAGACAGTGGCGGCAGGGTGCGCTGGACGAGATGGTCGTAGGAGCGGCGCCGACAAGGTGGACGACGGAGGGGATGAAGCGAGAGGACAGGATGCAAGGATCCCGGTCCGAAGCCATGGATGAGAGAGGTCAATCTCTTGTAATGGACGACGGCGTCGGGGTATCAGCTCCGGCATGGTGGAGGAGGACGACGGTGGATGGGGTGGCGGACGGAGGAGGCTGGGGTGGAGAGGGTGTTTTGGCGCCCACAGAGTACGAATGGGGAAATGGAGGTGGAGAGGAAGGGGGGAACCATGTCTTCAGGGCGCGCTTGTCTCAAATGCGAGGAAATTTACAAACTTAGCCCACTTTTCAAATTTCCTACATCACAGCAATATTAGTCGGTTGGGGATAGGACGGTAATCTCGCATACAACGAATATTTGCCGACGAGAGTTTGTTTTTGGCGCCCACCTGTATGAATCGGGGAGGGAGTCGATTCGGCCGAGGACACATTGTGTTTTGGCGCCCACCGTGTATGAATCCGGGTGAGAGGTGGTTATGTCACGTTCGAGTGAAATTACAAACCTATCCCTATCGAAACCTATAGAAATCGAGCAGATAGGCTTTGCGTGGCAGGGATAGGCAGTAGTAATTTCCATCTCGCAGATTTTGGTTAGGGCGGTTACTGCGACTTTCCCCGCTTCGTTCAAATTTTGCAGAGTGCACGTTTACTGTGCCAACTCAATTCGAATCCCGTTTGTATTCTATTTTTTTCCGGGCGGGATCCATTTTCGATTAGAATAAAATTCTATATACATCAATTTTTTATATATACTTTCAAAAGCACAACACCCTTTATACATAAATATGGTTTACAAATGGCATGATCTCAGATTCATAAGGTTGTATCCATCAATTTGGATTTTCAAATATTTGAAACCACTTTATGTTGAAATCCAATGTATGCATTCCTCGCTAACTGTCTCCAATTAATGTGTGTTTCATGCGGGGTTTTTTACTTCTCAAACATGTATAATGTGTTTCACACACACAACATATAGTGCATCCCGTTTAGACATTAATTGCATATAAACCATGCATTGTTTCTAATTAAAGAATATATGGATCACCAATATTGATAAACTATATAACATTACACGTGTCCCCAAATTCAAATGAATATGCATGTTTGATACACCAATTTGCGTTATGATATTATCGATGTCGTGATCTCTAGTTTAAATATTTGAATCCCATTTAATCCAGATATTCATCTCATATAACTATCACTCATGCTTATATAGGACTATCTCTCTAGACCTATACGCGTTCATCGTCTCTGGGGTATCTCTCGTGCTACCTGTATGTCGACAATGATCTTTTATCTTTGTAACACACTGATGGTACTCTCTCCCTCGACCTTCATCACTCTATCTCTCTAAGTATATCTCGCTCCCTGCTATGTTTCTCTAACTATGATTCTCCATGTGGAATCTCTTTCTCTCACACAAACACAAAACTTTGTCTTCCGGGGTCTCATTTCTCTCTACTATTTCTCCGTGTGCCACTCGCACACCCCTAATACAGAGATGTCTTTCGCTCCTTAGGTATGAGAACCTACGACTCTTCCTCTTAAATATCTCTTTCTCACACACAAACACAAACTTTGTCTCCCAGGGTCTCATATTTCTCCACTGTTCTCTTGCATGTCGCTCACACACACTGTCTCTCCCTAGAGATATGCGTTCCCTCATATGTTTCTCTAGCTATCACTCTCATTTTGAAATACTCCCAGGGTCTCATATTTCTCCACTATTCTCTTGCATGTCGCTCACACACACTGTCTCTCCCTAGAGATATCTTGCGTTCCCTCATATGTTTCTCTAGCTATCACTCTCGTTTTGAAATATCTTTCTCTCTCGCAGACACAAAACTCTGTTTCTCGGGATCTCATTTCTCTCCGATATTTGTTTGTATGTGAGTCACATGCACCCTTTCTTCATCTCTCTCACACCCACACCCATAACTCAGCCTTCTGATCCACTCGACTCCTATCTCTAATGCACACTAGCTAGCATCTTTATCTTTCTATTTATCTGTTTCTCCATCAACCTTCTTTCATTTATAGGTTGATCTCTTTTGCACAATTGTTGTGCCTCACTCCCTCTTCTCGCCATAGATCCATGCTCCAGCCCACGCCACTATCTCTTAAAGACAAAAACACATGCTCAATTGTCGGGCCTTCTTCCCTGCATTCTCGCATGCATGCATATTGTCATACCGATCCGTCTCTCCCATGTCGTTGATCTTAGCTTATGACTTATGTCTTCTTTCTTTTATCTCGATCATGCGCACACACACACACACACACACACATCCCACGTATACATGTATACCTCTCACACATGCACGTTGAAGGTCTCTATGTCTCCATACGTAGTTAATTACCCTCAACCCTAACTCCACATCGAATCATTCTCTTCTTGTGTGCACATAACTTCCGCGTGGATGGGTAAAACACACACTCACACTTAACAATCTCCTTGTAGCTAACCCCTCTCACTCTTCCCCTTTATCCCTGAAACCAATAAGACCATCCCTTCTTTTAATTCCCGCCTACATGCACCATCAATATATAGTAGTCTTCCTTGGTGTCTCTCGAACAAACACGTTCTCTCGATGTCGACTACTCTCACGCGCACACACCTTCTATTCCCTCTCTACGGGCATTTTCTCTCGCACCCCATCGTTGGTGGCCTCTGCCATACACATCACCTCTCTATGATGAAGCCATGCACACTTAAATTACATCCGCCACCGAAGACCCCGCGACACACACACACACACACACACACCCACACACACACACACACACACACACACACACGCTCCCCCCCACTCACCCCCACACACACGCGCACACACACAATGACACCATCACACACACACGCACACACACACACACACTAAGACTCCATCTCTCTCTCTCTCTCTCTCTCTCCCACACACACACGCACACACACACACACACACTAAGACTCCATCTCTCTCTCTCTCTCTCTCTCTCCCACACACACACGCACACACACACACACACACTAAGACTCCATCTCTCTCTCTCTCTCTCTCTCTCCCACACACACACGCACACACACACACACACACTAAGACTCCATCTCTCTCTCTCTCTCTCTCTCTCCCACACACACACGCACACACACACACACACACTAAGACTCCATCTCTCTCTCTCTCTCTCTCTCTCCCACACACACACGCACACACACACACACACACTAAGACTCCATCTCTCTCTCTCTCTCTCTCTCTCCCACACACACACGCACACACACACACACACACTAAGACTCCATCTCTCTCTCTCTCTCTCTCTCTCCCACACACACACGCACACACACACACACACACTAAGACTCCATCTCTCTCTCTCTCTCTCTCTCTCCCACACACACACGCACACACACACACACACACTAAGACTCCATCTCTCTCTCTCTCTCTCTCTCTCCCACACACACACGCACACACACACACACACACTAAGACTCCATCTCACACACATGCTCTAGGTAGAGCATTTGTTCCTACCACCCTTCATCCACCCTTACCCGTATGATAAACAATCACCTTAATTTACTTGTATAACATGGACAAATTCCACTTTACTTTAGTAGTTAGCAAACTTATCATTTGTACCCTTATAAAAAACCGAGTTGGCGATGATGGTGTGCCTGCCATCTTGTAATATAGACCGTCTGATCTATATCTGACGGATAGAAAGAAAACTATGATAATTTTACAAAAGATAGCCGCACCTCTCTCCACATCCTTATCTCCCACACCTCATTGCTAAGCAATTAAAAAAGAAAGTCTCTGGAACAATCAAGCCTTGTGGCCGCTGCCGCCTGCCGGCGCCGTCCATCCCCATGCCTCCGCCCATTCCGACCACCAGTCACCACCATGCTCCACTCCTCACCTAGTCTCCCATCTTTCACTTTTTTGATGACATTCTCGAGATACTAGTTTTCCGATAAAATTCTCGAAATATCATTAGTTTTTACACATGGGATTACTCCTGCATGAGTAAATCACAACATGTGTTTTGTAAAAAAATGCATATTGATGTTCTGTGCAATGCACGAGCATCTTGCTTGTAATTATATAACGCAAATCAGGAGCAGGAAGTGACATTTTTTTACACAACCACGTTAACATGGCCACGTAAATCACTAGCTAAAGTAAATATCATTATACTTATATCCCGATGCAAAAGGTTGAGTACATGTCCGAAGAGTAGAGTCGCACACACACACTCTGTCTCTCAGAATCACACACACACACACACACACACACACACACACACACACACACACACACACACACACACACACCAGTTACGTGACGCCCACTTAAGCAGACACATATGTTACAATTTGTGCACCCCCGGGTACACGTGATGCTGCGCATTTATTTAAGCCAGTGACGAACCCAAACAGTAGCTGCATTCATTCCCCTCCTGCCACCTCTTCTCTGGTCGCCGTCGTCAGGTAGCCATGGCCCGACCGAAGGTAACAACATACGCCATACTCCCGCCAGAGCGGCTGTTTAATCTGGAAATTTTAGTGGTCATGCATGCATCTTTTTGTGCTAGCAATCCTATATGAGGGTTGACCGGTCGCTTCCCGCGGACGTGCGCGGGCGGTGGAAGAGGAAGGAGAGGAAGTGGGTTGTGGAGTAACATTTTTTACCACAATTTCTTAGGAAACCGAGTGCAATAATTGAGTAGTTTTGCAAACTACCAGTACTACACATGAAACGGTTCAAAACCTATACTCCCTTGCTAGTGTGCGCTTCCCACGTGAAACGGTCAGCATCGCCCTAGAGCGTTAGTGCCGCATTAATGACCGGCCAGAGCGGAGGTGACCTCTCACTGGCGCCGGCTTTGAAGCGGCGCGACGGCCGAGAGAGCGCCCCTTCCCGGTGCACCGACTGCTCCGTGTTGAGGCTGGCCATCGACCGGGGTGATGCCCCCTTCCGTTCCGCACTCTAATCTGGTGCATGACACATATTACATCGACCCGGATGCTACTGGCTGTCCCACATGTCGGCGAAGTAGTACGTAGTAGTAAGAAGAAGCAAAGAATCATGCGGTATAAGTCTTTCTAGAGATTCCAACAAGTGACTAGACTACACCGCGTGCAGTAACTCAAATCTCAAATCTCCCTTCCGGTTTATAGGGCTCAAATCTCAAATCTCATCAACCAAGGCATTTTGCGATCGGAGGAATGTATCTCGTACTTTACAAAACTACCTTAATTAAACTCGTGAATTAATTACGTAGTTATCTCGTTTTCCTCTCCTCCTTGGTCGCGGTGCACAATATTGACCACTCCTATATGACTAGCCACTCTATCTACATGCGGGACATCAAAGCATCCGGGCCCGCGTGCCATCCACTAAATCACAGTGAGGTGCTACAGTCGAAACTCACTAGTCACCCCTGTGTGGCCATCATGACCCGTCATATCACAAAACCCACACCTTTACGAGCAGAGGTAAAGTGGCCTCGAAGTTGGACTGGACGAAGCAACCATCATTTCACTGGAACGCTCATTGAAGCCCTTTCTCCCCTTTCTTGAAGAAAACCTCACTCCAGGCTACTCACTTCTGCCATTTTTCTTCTGTACCGACGAAGGAAAGGTGGGCGAATCAGTGATGTTGCTATATTTTCATTCCAAGAATCTTCTTTTTGTGAAGCACCGACCGATTCTCACAGCCTATTCTTTTCCCGTTTTCATTGCGATTGTGGTTTCCTTTCGATTGCTTTTTGTTTGTTAGTTCATTGATGGATCCTGGAGCACTAGGCAAAGAGTTGCCGGCGGACAACCCACTGGAGGCAGCGATCTCCAGGAAGCGAGCACCGACCAACGAGTTGACCATGTTGGCGGGCTAACCCATGGAGACGAAGAACTCCAAGAAACAAGCATTGACCAAAGAGTTGACAACATTGGCGGACGAACTCCTCAAAGAAAGTTGGAAGAACAGCAAGGGCCCCACCGTGCCTACCCCAGAAACTCTGATGTCCACCTTTGCGCGGCTCAAGGCCGAGTTTGAGGAGATAGTCGCCGTTGAGAAGCAGTATTCCCATGGCAAGGTGATGGCCCCCATCGAGGACGAGGAGATGGCCCCCGCAGGGATGGGATCCCCCGGTGAGCTACACAAGGTAAAAAATAATGGCTTATTACCGAAAGTTGTGGTTTTTGATTATTTGCAGTGTGCTTGCTAATATGTTAGGGTTGTGCAGGTGCCGATGGACGTCCATGATGATTTCCATGTCGCGGTCCGTCCTGTTGGCATCGCCCCGAAGATCGATTCCGATGCCGCTGTCCATCCTGTGGGCATCGCCCCAGAGATCGAATCCGATGTCGCGGTCAGTCCTATGGACATCGCCCCAGAGATCGATTCCCATGCCGCTGTCCTTGCTGTGGTCATTACCCGAGAGATCAATGACAAGAAATAGTTGGCCGCGCTAATCCTTCAGGGTAGTTTGCATTACCCTGTGTTTAATTACCAGAACGATGCGTGTTATCAAACCATCTTTGGGCTAGTGCACTGTCTTGTGTGGGCGGTACTTGCTACTTTTGTTTGATAGTGAATCATGCGAACCCTCTCCGAGTTATGGAAACAGATGTATCCTCACCAGCTTTTGATGTAATATATGGCATGCTTAGATGTAAGTTTGAACTGTTTATCATATCAGCAGGGCTTATTTGATGATTCTTGGTGTTAGTAGGCTAGCTACTGTGCGGGCTATAGTACTTGAAAAACACTCACCAAAGAGAAATGTTGGGGCTGATGAGCTCGTGGTACGCTTATACTGATCCATCGTCGATTGGCCAATAGCCCAATCTCCTAAAATTGTAGGCTTAGCGATTGATCAGACAATAGTCAACATGGATACATTCAGGCCTCATTTGGTTCATAGGTTAGGAAAACCGTAGCAGAAGTACAGAGACGTATAACACAAAATCATAGCAGTACAGAGATGTCCATCCGTTTCAAAATAGATGAGTCAACTTTGTACTACTAACTTTGAAACGGAGGGAGTACATATCCTAGGCGGGCTAGTTTGGACTAGTGGGTTTTAGTGATATGACGTGGTACAGTGCCATCCAGTCTTCGCGTGTGGTAGCAGTACTGCGGGTGGAGTAAGTTTTCTTGAAGAAGCGGAATTCAACGAAGTCATGATGGTTCCTTCGTCCAACTAACTTACAGTGGGAAAGGTTGAGCCTGCGCTACGAGCGGGGTGGACCAGGATAATTTTGTGCATGGCAGGTGGACCAGGATGGTCGACGTCCCACATGTCGGTGAATGAAAGTATTCTTTCCGATACAGTGGACGAGCAACGAGTATTCATTGTTTATTTTTGATGAAACCTATTGTCTCCACTGTTACGACGGAGGAGTGTGAAACACGGCAGCCCAGTGAACTTGGCATGTGCACCACTCCCTCCTTCCTCATGTAATACTACCATAGTGTTGACTATAAGGTTACAACTTTTTCTCACTTTCTCTCTATCTATTTCCTCTCAAATGTTTTTTACCTTTCTTTTTTTAGACACAATTTTTTTATGCCTCTTTTTTTAGAATTAGTTTTTTATACCTAGGAGCACGAGTAGAGACGAGCTCCTGCAGATCCCACTCCTTGACTTTGTCATTGCCTCTCTCTCCTCCACATAAGCGGGCTTGTCGAGAAGACAAGAGATGATCTCTTAGCACAATATGTTTCACCATGTTTTTAGGAATAACTAGTTATTGAAGATAAGGCTAAGAGATGATCCATTGTACACATGTTTTTTTGTCATCTCTAAATTACATGCAAGACTTATGATAAGACTATCTTATCAACCATTGTACATGCCCTTTATAGCCCGGATTTTTACTGGTAGTACTTGCTATGAATGCGGGCAGCTGGCCTCTGAGGGGGGAGCGCGCGCGGGGAGGTGGTGGGGTGGGGGAGGGGTTCTGGTGGGCCAGGGTGGTAAGAAGCAGGCTTGGAAGCGGTGCAGACTCCCGCATGGGCCACCTCACATTATCACCACATATTTCTTGGAGTCCGTGCACGGCGAGCGGGCGAACTCTTCTCCCTCCCCCATCTCTCTCCTCTCAGCCGACGCCCGCCGAGCAATTAGATTTCGGCTATCGAAGGTTTATTCAACTGCAGTCCCACATGTCAGTGAAAATGCAAGAAAACGCATGTCCCCTCTGGTGAGCGGCGTGCGAGCCGGACTATCGGGGGTACGACATGAACGCGTCGCGTACGAGTTGTAAGTGTGCCGCCTTTTCCTTTTGAACTTGCAAAGCGTAACATTTTCGTGCAATCGATTGATAGAAATCCAGAACAAAATGATGAGGGAGGTGCTTTCCCACGCGTTAGGCGGGCTAGTTTGAATGATATGACATGCTACAGTGCCACTTGAACCATTTTTATGTAAGCAAGAGTCTACACTCTTACGTGGGAGGAGTGCGAAACACGGCGGATCTGATTTTGATCGAGGGATAACTGTTCCCTGCGAAATAATGGAGCACTGTTAGCGATTATAGCATGATAGTTAGGGCATCTCCAGCACTGGCCCTCAAATTTACACCGGCATCTGTCCGAGGACACTGGTGGATGCCATCCAATGCTGCCCGCATACCTTTGGACAACTATACGAACTAACCGGACGAAATTCATGCAAACAAAGCAAATTTCAAATTGACCGGATGAAATTCATTACATTTCAAGAACTTTTCCTATTAACTGGACGAAATTCATTACATATTTCGCACAAACCGTACTAAAACCTACTGTAAACCTAATCTAAACGATCGCCGGGCCCCGACCACCATGTCCGGCCATGAACCCGAGAAAGCCGGCCATTGCCTTTGCCTCCTCCTTATCCGCCTTGATAACCTCCTCCTCCGGAGCACAAGGTTATGTATATTTCTGCCTCCACGTCGCCGTCAAGCGGCTAATCGGTCGCCGATTTTTATCCCACCAAGCTTGGCGTCGACTGAGTGGAGGAGCGGTGGCCTTCCTGGGACCAGAGCGGTGGCGACCTACCATGTACTACTCTCCTCGCTGCCGGCTGCGCCCTCGCACGCGCGCCGACTTCATGGTCGTGGCG
>LR880968.1:874627332-874647174 GCA_904067115.1 Aegilops sharonensis | reverse complement strand
GGCTTCATGGTCGTGGCGGCGGAGGGCGGCCAGGGGGAGCCGGCGATCTCCTTCGTCTGCTCCTGCGAGAGTACGTCCAAGAGAGCTTTGGAGCACGCCCGGAGCGGAGCCAATGATGTCCTTCGTCTGCTCCTGTGACAGTACGTCCAAGAGAGCTTTGGAGTGCCCGAAGGCCATGGTTGGAATGGTGCCAACAGAAGGAAAGGATCGGAGGAGAATAAGTGTGGGTCTTTGGCTATGGCTGGGAGCTGGGGCTCAAGTTAATATAGCAGGCGAATGGCAATGAGCTGAGGCAGACGGACGGATGACTGGCACCGGAGTAGGTTCTTAGGTAGCCGTGGTGTCATTAACGCAGAGCAGTCGCTTGCACCGGGATGCCGCGCAGGTGGCGCTCTCTCGGCCGTCGCGCCGCTGCAATGCCGGCGCTAGTGAGAGGTCGTGTCGGGCGTGAATGCGGACGCTGCTTCAGTGACTTAACCGTAGGTGCTTTGTCTCACTGACATGTGGGCGCAACGGGCATCGGGCCTGCATGTCAGTGACACACCAACTGCACCTGCAGTTAAGGCCGGTGAATGTGGCATTGACGTTCTGGAGAGACGGTGATCGTTTCAGGCGGGAAGCGCGCGCTAGCGATGGAAGGGGTTTCGGTAGGCCAGGGCGGTCAGACGCTGGCGTGGTGGTAAAATGTGAACTCATGGATGACGAGCCTTTGAAGCATATGCGGCACGTATTGACAACCAGGCGTCCATGCAACCGCTCTTGTCGCCAGCTAGCATACGAAGACCACCATTAGACACCACACAACCATACATAACTTACGAATAATGGATGAATCGATCAGACACACACTCGTGTGCAGTGGCACTATGATCGGTTGCTCACGATAGTACATACTCCGCACGATAGTACCATCTCTAGCTAGGCTGTTTTATAGATTGTCGTTTTGATGCATGATATACATGAGCAAGGCGCCGAGTCACGAGTATGACCGTTGGTGTTGAGCCAGGTGAATACATGCTCGGTGTTCGCGGAGGCCTCCAACAAACATCTAAACAGTAATGTCACATACGCATAATTTTGGTTTTTATTTCTTTCTCCACTGACAGGTAGGCCTGCATAGATAGTGTCGGTGTGAGGACGACACCTATGGGATCACAAGAATCCCTACTACGGTCGCGAGGCGCGGGGTCGTGAGAAGAGCAGATCAAACAGATAGCACACGGTTTCTTTATCCAGGTTCGGGCCGCGAGGATGCGTAAAACCCTACTCCTGCTTTGGTGGTTTGTTTATCTGTGTTCTTGAACTAGCTATGGGGCGTGAGGATCTCCAAAAAGCCAAATCCTCCTCCTGGTCGCCTTGGGCCTCCTTTTATAGGGAAAGGGGTTGCCACAGTGGCACACAGGAGGTGGAAAGGGTATAGTGATACGAGTTTATCCCTCGCATTACATGACAAGGCGCATTTAATGCGTCTTGCTTAGGTGTCCTTGCTTTATCGGGGACGGGGGAGAGCCCTATCTCGTCCGTCGCCGCTCCCTTTCGTGTCGACACGCGCCCTGACCAGCGGTGCCCGCGGTGCCATGTAGGCAGGCAGGCAGCTGAGGTGGCGCAGTGGTGGGTCTCCACGAAGATCCGCTTGGCGCCACGCAGGTGCCTGCCCAACTGGTTGGGTCGGCAGCTGCATGCGAACGGTGGTGGAGGTTTGATTGGCGTGGGCCTGATGGTGGCCCTACGGGTGTCCATGGCAAGGGCTTCGCCGTAGCCCCGACAAGGGTCTTGCCGGGGCCCCGACAAGGGTCTTGCCGTGGCGCCTGCTGTCATTCTCGGCAAGGCTCTTGCCGGGGGCCTTGTGGTCCTCCTTGGCTGGGATCCCGCCAAGGGGTCGTCATCTTCTATAGTGTGTATCTGATCTTGAATGTCTTCACAAAGATCTGCATGCCACCACGGGGATGTCTCCCGAATCCTTGCCCCATGGGGGCAGGGGACTCAAGGGTGATTCGCTCAGTAGGTGTGGAGCGAGCTGCCATGGCAAGGGTCTTGCCGGGTGTCGGTGTCAAAACCGGCGGATCTCAGGTAGGGGGTCCCGAACTGTGCGTCTAGGCAGATGGTAACAGTAGACAAGGGACACGATGTTTTTACCCAGGTTTGGGCCCTCTTGATGGAGGTAATACCCTACTCCTGCTTGATTAATATTGATGATATGGGTAGTACAAGAGTAGATCTACCACGAGATCAGAGAGGCTAAACCCTAGAAGCTTGCCTATGGTATGATTGTTGTTCGTCCTACGGACTAAAACCCTTCGGTTTATATAGACACCGGATAGGGTTAGGGTTACACAGAGTCGGTTACAATGGTAGGAAATCTACATATCCGTATCGCCAAGCTTGCATTCCACGCCAAGGAAAGTCCCATCCGGACACGGGACAAAGTCTTCAATCTTGTATCTTCATAGTCTAGGAGTCCGGCCAAAGATGATAGTTCGGCTATCCGGACACCCCCTAGTCCAGGACTTCCTCAGTAGCCCCTGAACCAGGCTTCAATGACGACGAGTCCGGCGTTCATATTGTCTTCGGCATTGCAAGGCGGGTTCCTCCTCCGAATACTTCATAGAAGGTTTTGAACACAAGGATAGTGTCCGGCTCTGCAAAACAAGTTCCACATACCACCGTAGAGAGAATAACTTTTTGCACAGATCTGCTGACGTATTCCGTGGCATGACATCACGCCACGGCCAGGCCTTTATACGAATCGTTTTTTACTGTCCCACCTCAGCATGTTCAGCGAGGCGGTTTCCTTGGCATGTCTTATCAAAGCGTGGATCGTGCCCCTTTATTCCGGGATTCTCATCAATACGGACGTGGGTAACCCAACCGTGCCATTGATTACGGCGCTTGGGAGATAAGCGAGTTTTATCAGGCTGGTGGGGGACGCATAGCTTCGTCCGTCCATATAAGGGGATAAGGATCCACCTTTTCACCTACGCCTTCTTCCTCCTTTGCTCCTCCATTTCTGCGCACTCGAGCTCCAGCGCCCAAGTCCGCACACCCCACCTCAACCTTCTCCAACCATGTCTGGAGCGGGAGGCAGGTGGATGGCCTCCTCCGTCACGGAGGGGCACATCAAAAAGCTGTGGAAGGCCGGATACTTGTCCAGCGACATCGCGTACCGGCTACCCGACAAGGGGCAGCTCATTCCAACCCCCAGGCCCCATGAGAGGGTGGTGTTTCTCCCCCACTTCCTCCGCGGACTAGGTTTTCCACTTCACCGATTTGTCCGGGGGCTCATGTTCTACTACGGCCTGGACTTCCATGATCTGGCCCCGAATTTCATCCTCAACATCTCGGCGTTCATCGTCGTGTGCGAGGCCTTCCTCTGCATCCAGCCCCACTTCGACTTATGGCTGAAGATCTTCAATGTCAGGCCGAAGGTAGTGGGCGGCCGCCAAGCGGAGTGCGGAGGTTCCATGGTTGGTAAGATGGCCAAAGTCATATGGCTCGAGGGCTCCTTCGTGGAGACAATAAAGGGGTGGCAATCGGGGTGGTTCTACATCACCGAGTCGCGCGACTTCAAATGGGCGGCGACCCCCGAATTCAGATCTGGCTTCCCCAAACGGCTCACGTCATGGAAATAGACGGGCCTGACGTGGGGGGATTTGGACGAGCTGTCCGGACTTCAAACCTGCGCCCGAAACCTGGTGGACAAGAATCTCAGGCTTGTCAACGTAATCCAGGTGATGCTCATCCGCCGGATTCTCCCATGCCAACAACGGGCCTTCAAATTGTGGGAGTTCGATCCGACACAGCACCCAACTTTGAAAAGGCTCTTCGACACTACGTACGAAGATGCCTGGAAGGTGCTGTTCAAGGGCGCCGAGGCTCCCACATCCGCTACCGAAGATCGCGGATTCAGCTCGCAGCGTCAAGCCAGCGAGGTAAGTTATTTTACCCTTTACGGGACTCTTTTTTCATAGTTTGACTCTATGCGGGATCTAAAACTCCCTAACCTTTGACAGGACTGGCTGAAGACGTCAGGACAGATTAACCGTCCGACCCCATTGCCAGAAGACCCAGCGGACGCCCAATTGACGGGGCTGCTGGCTCCGGTACCTCACGTGGTGCCGGAGAAGAAGGCCAAGAAGGAGGCCACGGGAACTCGAAGGAGCTCCCGGCACCAGGGGCTGTCGGACTCATCACGTGACAACCCTGAGGCGGAATCCTCCTCTAAGGAAGAGCAGGAGGAAAAAGAAGCCTCTCCCCCAGCAGGGGGAGGGAAGAAAAGGAAGGCCGCCCCAACTAGGGAGGCCAGAGGGTCCAATAAGGGAAGGACCCTTCCTCCGGACTTCTCCACCAACGTCGACAACGACGAGGAGGAATGGCCAACAAGGGCCAAGCCCCTGGCGAGATCGTAAGTGTCCGGATACCCATGGCTTTTTTATCATTGCATAGTGTTCTCTAATGCCGAACAATCATGCAGCCTGCCCAAGGACGAGTTCGCCGCTTCGTCGAGCGGGTCCCTGAGTTCGTCGGAAATGGAGAGTACCTCACTTCCGGCCGCCTCCTCACCTCACGCTGCGGACGACACCGAGGAGGGGCCCCAAGGGGGGCCTGGTCGAGAGGAGGTGGCGCAGGAGACGCCGCAAGGCAGCCTCCCGGACTCCAGGCGCGGGGGGAGCGAGACCCCCAGGGGCTCTAAGCCCGACCCTTGTCCGGACTCCATAACGGAACCTTTAGCGGTTCCAAAGTCTGGCAAGCGGCCCCTTCGTAGGAAGGGTAAGACGCCGGTGTCCTACGTCCAACTAGAGGCACCGAATAGCTTACTGGAGGCGCTTAACAGCGCCTCCATCAAGGAGGAGCACCGCACTGTTATGAGTGCGGTGATCCAGAAGGTTCAGTCCGCCAAGAGCGGGCTGACTGAAGCCTGTACCAGCCTTTCTAACATGCTTTGAGGTAAGTTTAGAATATGTAAAAATATTACCTCATAGACAGTAGCCCCTGATGCTTTGTTCGGTGTTCGGAAAGAAAAGCCGGACTGAGGATCTAAAAAGATATACGCAGGAGTCTAACATAATTATGTCAATATGGGAATGCAGGCTGCGCTGCTGAGCTCTGCCGCACTGACTGCGGAGGTCAATGCATTGAAGCAGAGCCTCGAGCGGTCCGAGAACGAGCTCGGCCAAGCCAAGAAGTAGCTCGAGGACAAGGAAGTTAAGTAATACCTTATTAAAGTAATACCTTATAGAAAGGATTTGGTTGCAAAAAATGACAGGAATAACGTGGGTATTGTAGGGGCCACGAACGAGGTGGCGACCCTGAAGGAAGCGGTGTCTGCGGCCGAAAGCAAAGCGGCCGCGGAGCGCACCGAGCGAGAAAAGCAGGAGGAGCGGGTGGCGGAGGTGCAGCAAGAGCTCCAGGCTCTCGTGGAAAAACACGAGAGTTTGGAGCATGACTCGAAGACTCGAGAGTCCGAGCTCGCCTCGGCTCTTGAGAGTGCCAAAGCTACTAAGTCCGAAGCCCAAAAAGCCCTCCAAGAAATTGAATCATTAAAGAAGATAGCGGCGGGTAAGGCATTCTTTATGCAAAGCAAGCATGTGAAAGTGAATTACCTATTACTTACCCGGATTTGGAGCTCTCCAGGAGGATTCACAGATCTGCCCTGTAGTGTGTCTGATGCTGCCGTGTTCTACCGCGCCAAGGAGGGGAGCTCGACGGAGAAGGTGTTCTGGTCTCAGTATGCTGAGGCCAGACATCCGGTGCCCCTAAGCGACCAGCTGAAGCAGATGGTCGAGCTCCACAAGGTCGCCGAACAGGCCATGAAGGGCCTTATAGTTCGGCTGTGGCCATTGGAAGCCATGCCTGGGAGCTACTTTGGGCTAGTGCGGCGGCTGGTGGACGCCTGTCCATGGATTGAAGTCATCAAGCGCTCCGTCTGCATTGAAGGTGCCCGTCGGGCCCTTGCCCGTGCTAAAGTGCACTGGGGCAAGCTGGATGCGGAGAAGCTTGTGACGGACGGGCCACCGAAGGGCAAGGATCACCGCAAGCCCAAGATGTACTATGAGGGCGTCCTGAAGGGTGCCCGCCGTATAGCGGACGAGTGCTCCAAAGATGTAATTTTTGAATAGACTCTCATTTGTTATCCTGTACGCTGAAAACTTGTTCATATGCGCTAAGCAACGCTTGTTAATTTAAAATATTACCTTATGTGCGGCTGTTTATCAAATTTGAGAGATGGCAAGTCGTTGGCTTCAGCCCCCATGCCACGAGTGCTGGGGTGTTCGGGATAAACTTGAGCGCTCTTGTTCCCATTCTTGGGTCCATCAAGGGAGGCGCTCAACGCGACGAACAAGGCAACCGGACTTATAATGCTTGAACACTCTCACTTAGCCATAGAATTCTATAATTTTAAATTTCGTCGAAGCCCCTAGTATTCGGAAGACCGAGTTCGGGGCGCTATCCACGCCTTGGCCGAACAATGCCGGTTCCTCGCTCTAAGCGGCATAAGTCTTTAGGGACCCGAAAAAACCTCTCGAACAGCGACCGGCTCTCGCCCTATCATGACGGTCAGTTTTAGCTTTCTCCACTGAGGTGCTCAACCCAGCTCAACCGGGGCACAATCGCAGTGGTTCTCCCAGTGCTACCTTAGCCGATATAACGGAACGTAAGGTACCAAAACATGGGAGCCGGGCAAACCCAACTATTGACCCAAGACATGATTCGGAGACGATGCATATAATGCTATAAGTTCGGGGTGCCGCACTTGTGAAAGTGTTCGGACTTATCACACCATAATTTTGGGGTACTTAAGCCCCTGGTGTATTGGCCGTACCAAAGTGTACGGGTGCAACATGTCATAAAATGAACATATATATAGATAAAGAATGCAATAATAGGCAAGAGCTATATATTGGTTATTCAAAAAAGGTACTGCAATGAAAGCAGAACGATACAAATAGTGCAATAAGCAAGGGGTGGGACTATTTAACATGTCCCCCTCCAGGGGTAAGCTGCGGGATGGTATGTAAAATAGGTATAATGCTCGTAGTAGAGACCACCTGGACACTCCACGTAGCTTTCTGTTTCCCTGGCTGTTGTATCGTGAGTTCGGCGCGAATGCCGGACAAGGCTTCTGGAGAACCGAGTCCTGAAAGTAAGAAAAAAAAGAAAAAAAAGAAAAAGAATGACACAATCGGGAGCCGCATTCTGGGTGTGCCGTGGTCATGCCCCTCCCCTTATTCCCATGGTATCTCCAGAGCGTAGTTATGTACGCGTAGTACTGGCTTCGCAATTTCGCGAGGGCTGGGGTTGGGGCCGGATTGCTACGCGTGCTTGGATCGTGCCAGGCGGTCTTGTTGTAGGTTACTCCGGGCGCTCTTGACAGTGTCCGGACGTTTAGTGACTGGACGTTTAGTGACCGGACTCGAGAATTGCTGTGAGAGGCTGCCTTGCACCTCCGCCGCAAGGGCCGCCGTGTGCTCCTCCGTACGGAGAGAGCGTTCGGTGTTTCCATTGATCGTGATTACTCCTCGAGGGCCTGGCATCTTGAGCTTGAGGTATGCGTAGTGCGGCACCGCATTGAACTTTGCAAATGCGGTTTGTCCAAGCAGTGCGTGATAGCCACTGCGGAACGGGACTATGTCGAAGATTAACTCTTTGTTTCGGAAGTTATCCGGGGATCCGAAGACCACTTCGAGTGTAACTGAGCCTGTACAATTGGCCTCTACACCTGGTATGATGCCTTTAAAGGTCGTCTTTGTGGGTTTAATCCTTAAGGGGTCTATGCACATTTTGTGCACTGTATCCTGGTAAAGCAGGTTCAGGCTGCTACCGCAGTCCATCAGGACTCTAGTGAGGTGAAATCCGTCAATGATTGGGTCAAGAACCAATGCGGCGAAACCGCCGTGACGGATGCTAGTGGGGTGGTCCCTTCGATCGAAAGTGATCGGGCAGGAAGACCATGGGTTGAACTTCAGGGCGACTGGCTCCATCGCATATACGTCCCTTAGTGCATGCTTCCGCTCCCTTTTGGGTATGTGGGTTGCGTATATCATGTTCACCGTCCGCATTTGTGTGGGAAAACCCTTCTGTCCTCTATTGTTCGGCGGCCGGGGCTCTTCCTCGTCATCGCTATGCAGCCCCTTGTTGTTGTTTTCGGCGCTTAACTTGCCTGCTTGCTTGAACACCCAACAGTCCCTGTTGGTGTGATTGGCTGGTTTTTCGGGGGTGCCATGTATCTGGCACAAGCGATCGAGTATTCGGTCCAAGTTGGACGGGCCCTGGGTATTTCTTTTGAATGGCTTCTTCCGCTGACCGGGTTTAGAGCCTCTGAATCCGGCATTTACTGTCGTATCTTCAGTATTATCACCGTTAATGCGGCGTTTATTCTTGTTGCGACGCGACCTGCCATTGCTGTCCTTGGTATCCGAACTACCAGGGTGTTTGTCCAAGTTGTTGCTTCGAGCTAGCCAGCTGTCCTCTCCCGCGCAAAAGCGGGTCATGAGTGTGGTAAGGGCTGCCATGGATTTCGGCTTTTCCTGCCCTAGGTGCCGGGCAAGCCACTCGTCGCGGATGTTATGTTTGAAGGCTGCACGGGCCTCTGCATCCGGACAGTCAACGATTTGATTTTTCTTGGTTAGGAACCGTGTCCAGAATTGTCTGGCCGATTCTTCTGGCTGCTGAATTATATGGCTAAGGTCATCGGCATCTGGTGGTCGCACATATGTGCCCTAGAAGTTATCAAGGAATGCGGCTTCCAGGTCCTCCCAACAACCAATTGATTCTGCTGGCAAGCTGTTAAGCCAATGCCGAGCTGGTCCTTTAAGCTTGAGTGGGAGGTATTTGATGGCGTGTAGGTCATCACCGCGGGCCATGTGGATATGGAGGAGGTAGTCCTCGATCCAAACCGCAGGATCTGTTGTGCCATCGTATGATTCGATGTTTACGGGTTTGAAACCCTCGGGGATTTGATGATCCATTACTTCATCCATGAAGCATAGTGGGTGTGCGGCGCCTCTGTATTGGGCTATATCACGACGTAGCTCATATGAGCTTTGTCTACTGTGTTCGGCCCGACCGGGTTTGCTGTATCCGGCGTGACGGTAATCATCCCGAGTCGTTGGGCGCCCACGCGATCCGTAGATTGATCTTGTATGTTTTACCTTATCCTCCAATATATCTCGCAAGTCCGGCGCGTTTTCCCGTGCCTTGGTACTTTTTGAGCGGCGTCGGGGCGTGGCTTGAGCGGAGGGCCGAGAGGCTTCTCTGTCGCGGCCACAGGGTGGCCGGTCTGCCATGTCGTGCGCTGGTGACTTGGGTGCTTCCTCCTCTGATCGAGGCAACGGCCTACGTTTGGGGTAGCTTTTGGAGGGGCGTTCGAGTTCATACTCTTCGGCTGCAAGGACTTCAGTCCATCTGTCAGCTAGCAGGTCTTGGTCAGCTCTAAGCTGTTGCTGCTTTTTCTTGAGGCTGCTTGCCGTGGCCATAAGCCTGCGTTTGAAATGCTCCTGTTCGGCGGGATCCTCAGGCACGACAAATTCGTCGTCGTCGAGGATTGCCTCATCTTCGGAGGGAGGCGCATAATTATCGTCCTCTACCTGTGTTTCTGCCGCACTGTCGTGCGGACTTGCTTCTCCCTCCTCTTGCGCTGAATCCTGCTGGAGGGGGTTGTCTTCGGCACTGTCCGGGGTGTTATTGTCTTCCGTGCCGGAATCACCGTTTTTGCTGTGGCGGGATTTAGAGCGGCGCTGCTGACGTCGGCGCTTGGGCTGTTTCTTGGAGGGGTCATCCTCCGCTGTTCCATCGCCGTTCCCATCTTTTGGGATGTCCACCATGTATATGTCGTATGACGAGGTGGCCTTCCAGTGCCCTGTGGGTGCTGGTTCTTGTTCGTCTCCAGCATTGTCGTCCATACCGTCGATATCTTCGGAGTCATAGTCGAGCATGTCGGTTAAATCATCGACAGTGGCTACAAAGTGGGTCGTGGGTGGGCGTTGAATTTCTTCGTCGTCCGCATCCCAACCTTCCTGACCGTAGTCCGGCCAGGGCTCTCCGGATAAAGAGAGAGACTTTAGTGACTTCAGGATGTCGCCAAAGGGCGAGTGCTGAAAGATGTCCGCGGCAGTGAACTCTATGACCGGCGCCCAATCGGATTCGATTGGCAGGGGCGCAGAGGGTTCGGAGTCCGGAGAGGAGTCCGGCACCTTGGAGTCATGGTCTTCGCAAAGGACAGGGATGGTGTTCGGCTCAATCGCCGTAGAGATTTCAACCCCCGAGGTGGTGTCCAACCAACCATCCTCGATCGGCGAGATCGGCTCCGAATCAATGGTCGGAGCGGACACTAGTGCGGCCTCCAGGACACTGTTCGGCGGCAGAGTTAGATCATGCTCATCGAGATAGTGCGGCGCGCTTGGCTGTGGCTCGAATCCGTCAAAGATCAAGTCTCCGCGGATGTCGGCCGTGTAGTTTAAACTTCCAAACCTGACCTGATGGCCAGGGGCGTAGCTTTCGATCTGCTCAGATGGCCTAGCCGCAGTGCAAAGCCGCCGAATACGAAGATCTGTCCGGGGAGAAAACTCTCACCCTGGACTGCGTCGTTGCTGATGATTGAAGGAGCCATCGGGCCTATCGGTGACGACACAGAGGAACTCTCAATGAAAGCACCAATGTCGGTGTCAAAACCGGCGGATCTCGGGTAGGGGGTCCCGAACTGTGCGTCTAGGAGGATGGTAACAGGAGACAAGGGACACGATGTTTTTACCCAGGTTCGGGCCCTCTCGATGGAGGTAATACCCTACTCCTGCTTGATTAATATTGATGATATGGGTAGTACAAGAGTAGATCTACCACGAGATCAGAGAGGCTAAACCCTAGAAGCTAGCCTATGGTATGATTGTTGTTCTTCCTACGGACTAATACCCTTCGGTTTATATAGACACCGGATATGGTTAGGGTTACATAGAGTCGGTTACAATGGTAGGAAATCTACATATCCGTATCGCCAAGCTTGCGTTCCACGCCAAGGAAAGTCCCATCCGGACACGGGACGAAGTCTTCAATCTTGTATCTTCATATTCTAGGAGTCCGGTCAAAGATGATAGTTCGGCTATCCGGAAACCCCCTAGTCCAGGACTCCCTCACCGGGTTTGCTAAAACCGCCCCCCAGCAAGGATCTTGACGGGGGAGTCTGCTTCATCCCCTTTGCTCTTTGTGGTCTTGGTCTTGGTGTCGTCCTGCTCCTTTCGAGCTTCGGCCTTACCTTGGCTCACCTCCCTTGCCTGGCTCAGTGCAGTGGTGCCCGCGGCTCAGACTGCCCGTGCAAAGTTATAGGGGTACAAAAAGTGTACCCCTCTTTTTGTACACCGATAGGAGCCCCCGGGCCTGGGCCACACGTAAGCGCAATCGCGTCGTTGGGCTAGGCCCAAAAACGGTGCGTGGGTAGGCGGGGTGGTTTTTACCGCGGTAAGTCTCTTCGCACGCTGCGCTTTCCATGCCTCCGGCGCATGGCTCAGCGTGGGGAGGCGTGCGTGACATGGGCGACATGCGTGGGGCTGAGCTCCATGCGCATGCGTCACGTCGCAGTTAATGTGAAAGGAGGCGGCCCGCGTTTTCCCCCATAAGAAGGAATAACCGTGGGCGCGCTGCTCACTTTCTCCTCTTCTCTCGTACCTTCTCCAATCTTAGAGCCGCCGTTTCTTCTCTTCCTTCCTTCCTAAGCTTTCGCCGTCGCCCGCCGTCGCTGCTTCGCCACCCCTCTTCCTCAATCCTCTAGACCTCTCGGCCGCCATGGCGCCCAAATCCGCCAAGGGCAAGGGGGTGGCTAAGGGCTCTAGGACCATGGAGCCGCCGGAGAGCGCGCTGTCAGGGGACCAGACGAAGTCCGCCTTCTTCTTCCCGTCGTCGGTTGATATTCATGAGCTCCGGGCCTCCTTCAAGCCCTTATGGGGAGTGAATACGGGGGGAGAGAATTCGGGGCATCCGGCGACGCGCGTCATTCCTGCCGCTTGCGCCGATCCTGCTCCAAATTGGTATCCCTTTTTTGTCGATTACCTTTCTTGCGGGTTATGCCCCCCTTTTTCCGATTTCTTCTGCAACATCATGCACACCTTCGACTTTCGCCTCTTGGATTTCACTCCGAATGCGGTGGCGTGCCTGGCTCTCTTCGCGCATCTTTGCGAAGGCTTTGGCGGAGTGCAGCCTAACACGACACTCTTTCGCCACTATTTCTCCCCTCTAATCCAGCTCGGAGGCGCCGTCTCCAGATGCGTCGCCTGAATCTCAAGATCCAAGGGGGCGTACCCGGACAGTGCCATGAAGGAGAAGTGGGATGAATGGCGTGCCCGGTGGTGCTGGATTGAAGACAAAGACCCGCAGGAATTCTGCAAGGTCCGTCGAGTGCCGCCGGTCCGCGGCAGCGATTGGGGTGATGTCGATGCTGCCGACGAGAGGCTTACTGTCGCCACCACCAGGATCCTCCGGCTGACTCGGGCTGGGCTCACCCTGGAGATGATCGGGGCGTACTTCATTCGCCGCCGGATCGCCCCGTTGCATAACAAGGGGAGGCCAGCCTGGCTTTTTACGAACCCGGCTGACATTATGCGGCTCCGCCCTGGCCTCGACCACAACTTCACGGTGATGGTGCATGCCCACTTCTGTCAGCGGCTTTTCCAGCTTGGTGTGGGTTGCGATGGCGAGGTTGAACGGACCGGCAAGGCCGCGAGGGCTGCCGCAAAGGTCGGCAAGGCCGTCAAGGGGTCGTTCTTCACGTTGCCAGCGGGGGTGGTCCCATTGTGCAATAATTCACGCTGGTCCGAGATCATTGCTATGATGCCGGACTGCAACGCGCGGCCCTGTCCCGAGCTGGAAGGAGCCGACGGATGCAGAAGTGCAGTAATTCTTCGACTCCTTGATCGAGGTATAAGTCAATGCTGACGCCGAGTGGCGGCTTGTCATGGACACCACCCAGGCGGAGCTGGACTACATCGCCACCAGGGCGAGGGAGGCACAGCCTGCCATGGAGGCCGGCAGCACCGGGGGCGTGGAGGACAAGGCCGCGACGGCTGCAGAGGAGAAGCAGTTCACCCTGTGGGTGGCGGCCACCGGGGAGGTCAGCAGCGTCGACGCTGGAGCTCCGCTTGTCGAGGACACGGCCGACGAATCGTCGGAGGAGGAGGACGTGGCGGCGGGCTCGACGCCAACTAGGGGAAGAGAGCGAGTCCTACGGCGGGCTGGCTCCGGCGAGCCGGTCCGGCCCGGCAGGGCTACGCGGCCTCAATTGACCCTGGAGGGGTCCGGGCGCCGCACGAGGGCCACGGCAGCGAAGGGGATGACGAAGGCTGCTGAGAAGAAGAAGGCGACAACCCCTTCCTCATCCGGGCGCGCACAAACCCCGTCGCCTTCTTCGCCTCCTCCGGCAGGCGTCGACTCGGATGATGATGTAGAGCTCCCTTTTGATCTCGGGCCTCTCAGCCCGGAGAGGAATAGGAAACTGGTGGAAGAGGAGGAGACGGATGACGAGTAAGTACTCCGTTCCTTACTGTCATTTCCACTTCCCCGAATCGGGTCGCTTGTCTTGATCCATTTTTGCTTTTGTAGGGAGACAGAGACGTTGGCCCAGAGGGCGAAGAGGGCGAGGACCTTGGCGGGCAGTCAGTCCCCGGCTGGGGCTTCAAAGACACCACTGGTGGTGCTGAGCAGCCAAGACAGCAGCCCCCGGCGCAGCCCCCAGCGTAAGTTCGTCACCCTCTTCTTACTCGACATGTGGTAGACGCTCGATGCTATGATGCCGACCTTGCTGGGTTTGCAGGAGGGGAGCGGCAGCAGGAGGAGCCACAGAGGGCTACTCCTAACACACCACCCCATCGATTACGCCGCCGCGGGGGGCGTCCCCGGCAAGGGCATCAGGCACGGATCCCACACCCATGGAGGAAGAGGGGAACTTGGGCGCTGGTGACTCTGCCACGGCGCCAAATGCTGGCGGAGAGGGGACTTCTGCTTCACAGCCCAGCACTGGTGAGTCGCTTGTCCTTCATCTCTGTTTTTCCCTTATTCTTTTCTTGGCTTCATTGCTCCCATTGCTGCCCAGGCCCTCCTTCAACAGACATGGAGGACGTGGACACTGTTATTGGAGACATTGCTGAGGAGGCCGCGACGGAGGCCAGCAGGATTGCCGCTGAGGAGGCCGCCAAAGATGCTGATGAGGCCGCCGCTGACGAAGCTGCCAAGGATGCCGCCGGGGACTCCGCCGCGGGGGCCGCCAAGGCGACCGGCGAGGCTTCTGCCGAGGGCACCAGTGGTGGACCTTCTGGTGAGGCCAGCAAGGCCTCCGTCGAGGAGGAGGTGGCGGGTGACCAGCCTCCCTCCTCCTCAACCTCGGGCCCCGGCAGATATCTGAAGGTGGGCGACGATCTTTTCATCCATCTCCCAGGGGCGTCAAGCCGAGCGCCCGCCGAAGGGGAAGCCTTTGACGGCGAGGTGCTTGCCGCCACCGGGCTTGAGGTGGTTGATGGGCCGGGCGTTGGCGGCGACGGTTCTCCAGAAGAGCAGATTTTCCGCGCCATGGGGGCCGATTTCCGGAAGCTCCAAGTGCTCTACCGTACCCGCCTGGACAAGGTCAAGTCCAGGATGGCAACGGTGGACAACGCGGAGGTGGACTTCAAGGCGTGCGTCGCTGAGACGCAGACCTGGTTCCACCAGACTCACGAGGAGCAGAGGGCCTTTCAGGAGGAATTGGCCAAGCGCGATGTGGAGCTCACCATGAAAATGGCCGACATCGAGAAGGCCCAGGAAGAGGCGGTGAACTTGGCTGCCGCGGCCGAAGCCGCCCGGAACCAGCATCAAGCCGCCTTGGATTCCCAGGAAGAGGACCTCTCCGCGCGTGAAGCGAAGCTTATCACAATGCTCTGCGGCAAGGATGAGGAGCTCGAGGCCCTTGTCGCGCGACGGACTCGCGAGCTGGAGCTGAGGCACAAAGAGGCACTCGATGCCCAAGCTCTGGCCCATGCCGGCAAGGTGAAGGAGCTGGAAGCAGAGCGGGACGAGCTGAAGGAGCAGGCCCTCAAGCTGCCCGGCGAGAAGAGCACGCTCAACCGCGCCTTGGTAGAGGCGCAAGGAGCAGTCATCAGCAGGACTGGGGAGCTCTCCAACGCGCAGAACTCCATCAGAGACCTCAAGCTGAAGCTGGAGGATCTCGAGAAGATGTTGTCGGAGAGCAGGGCTCGGGAGGAGACCTTGACCAGGAGCCTCGAGGAGGAGAAGCAGCTGTGGGCAAACGAGGCCGCCTCCCACCAGGAATATGTGGTGGGCGAGAACAAGTGGATCAGCCATCTGGAGGTCGTTGCCGGCAGGGTCACCTTGCAATTGGCCACTGTCGGTGTCAAAACCGCGGATCTCGGGTAGGGGGTCCCGAACTGTGCGTCTAGGCGGATGGTAACAGGAGACAAGGGACACGATGCTTTTACCCAGGTTCGGGCCCTCTCGATGGAGGTAATACCCTACTCCTGCTTGATTAATATTGATGATATGGGTAGTACAAGAGTAGATCTACCACGAGATCAGAGAGGCTTAACCCTAGAAGCTAGCCTATGGTATGATTATTGTTCGTCCTACGGACTAAAACCCTCTGGTTTATATAGACACCGGATAGGGTTAGGGTTACACAGAGTCGGTTACAATGGTAGGAGATCTACATATCCGCATCGCCAAGCTTGCCTTCCACGCCAAGGAAAGTCCCATCCGGACACGGGACGAAGTCTTCAATCTTGTATCCTCATAGTCTGGGAGTCCGGCCAACGGTGATAGTTTGGCTATCCGGACAACCCCTAATCCAGGACTCCCTCAGTAGCCCCTAAACCAGGCTTCAAATGGCGACGAGTCCGGCACGTAGATTGTCTTCGGCATTGCAAGGCGGGTTCTTCTCCAAATTCCATATACTTGTCGAATAGTGTCCGGCTTCTGATAAATGACGCTCTCCTTGGCTTCCACGCCCAATAACGGCCATCTTCCACGTGTTTGAATGAATGCGAAAAGCCAGGGTATTTTTACACTTATCCCCCTAGCTGCGCAAATGAGCTGTCTATAAAAGGGACGAGGATCTAGATCTGAGTCACACCATCCCCCCTCCGCGAGCTTTCATCGGAGCGCCTTCGACAAAAATCCATTCCACCATGGACAGTCGACGCAGCTCCTCCTCTCGCGCTCCCAGCCCTCAGCCGGGAAATTGGGAGAGATGCTCAGTCCCGCATAGCGAACTAGTGATACTCCAAACCAAGGGATTTCTTCCCCCGGCCTTCATGGTTCCGGTTCGAGCCGGACTTGCCACCTACAAGGGTGGAAAGCAAGCGGAGAGTGTCCCCGATCCCTCTAAAGGCGAGCGGGTGTGCTTTATCTCTTATCTAGTAAGAGGACTCGGATTTCCAATTCATCCGTTTCTCCGGGGGCTCTTGGAGTTCTACGGCCTCCAGTTGCACCACCTTACGCCTGCCTCCATTTTGCACATCGCGGGCTTCATGGCCCTTTGCGAACTGTTCTTGGGCATCGAGGCTCATTTTGCGCTGTGGAAGAAATTATTCTGCCTTGTACCCCGTTCTCATGAGGGGTCAATATATCAAGTGGGCGGAGCCGAACTATGGCGCATCGCCGGGACCGGATATCTATCCGGAACCCCGAGGAAGGCGTCCGAAGATTGGCCTTCGGAATGGTTTTACATGGAGGACGTCCCGCTGCCGGATTGGCCTTCCGGAGTTTAGCAACGCTCCTCTGAAGAAGCGCCTAAGCTGGCGCCCGCGGAGCCCCCAGAGGGAAAATGACTGGGACGTCCTTTACTTGATGAGCCGAATAAGATTACTGGCTCATGCCGGATTGACCATGGCTGGAGTCATGGCAATCTGCATTATGAGGGGAGTGCAGCCGCTTCAATATAGGGGTCACCCCATGTGGGACTTCAACGGGGAGGACGATGCCAACCGCCATGGCTGCAAAGGGCCGGGATCGGTCACCGAACTGGTGAAGACCTTGTCCGCCATGTACAAAGGGGAAGAGGAGGATTTTCTCTGCGTCAATCCACTGGACGGGTTTTCTTCGAATAATCCTCGAAGTTGGGTAAGCAACTACCTTAGTGGCCTGTCCGATCCATGTTCTCGTGGTTAAATATCTCATTTCATGGTTCCTACGCAGGAACTGCGCCGGGCCGTGGAGAAGATACACAGCCCGCCCCCACAACCCGAGGATCCGGAACGATCCCTCGATCTGTCCTCCGAAGAGGATCCAGATATAAAGGTGGAGCTGATCGACGGGGTGTTCCACCAACTTAGCATCGACAATGCTTTGGTTGCCATTACGGCCGATTACCCCGGAATACTTCCAGCCTCACAGGTAACTGAGACCGAGGTCCCAATACTCTGACAATGACCCATCCGTGCTTATTTTTTGATCACCGGATACCAATGGTGTTTCGCAGGGGGTGCCTTCGAGGCAGGAGGCCGGGCCCGCTGCGACTAGCCAACAAAGGGCAGTACGGCCCCGCAGGCTAAAAAGAAGTGCGGTCCGGATCGAAACTCCGCCGCATCGGTATGGCGCGTCACCATATTCCCAGGATTGATTCCGGGGAGGTGTACCAACGCTGGTGCTCTTTTCAGGAAAAAGAGCGCTCGCCGGACTGAGTCCGGAGAGGTTGCCAATCGAACCTCCGCCAGCCAGGCTCCAAAGCCGGGTCCGGAAGTGGAGGCGAGCATGAGGCGTGCGTCGGATGCTCCTCCGACAGAGGATGCCGACAGATTGTCCGCCACCAACTCCGAGGTGGAGAGCGCCATGAATCACATGCGCCGCCGGACAGTTCTTCGTGATGCATGTTTCTCCCAAGAGGCCTTGAATGCCTTCAATTCGGGAGATGCGCACCTCCGTGCCGCTCAAGATGGTCTAGCCAGAGCCACGGAGCAGTATGTAAAGGACATACAAGTGAGGAAATTTGACAGTTATATATGCCAGTAGCCCCCGAGACTTAAAATAGTTAAAATAACTGATTTAAGGATCATTTGTTATGAAGGATCTTGCAAAAAGGAATACCCGACTATCCCAGGAGCTTGAAGAATGCAAGGCCCAACTTGAGGCCGCACTAGCCGCTACAGGGGGAGCCACAGAGACCCCCTCTGGTAATATATGCCTCAAAAGATAAATAGTTTATGAAGTGCGGCGTGTGTGTAAATCTGATAATAATATTGCAGATGGCGCCAGACTAGATCCGGACAAGCAACGGCTCCTGCGCCAGCTAAAGGCCGGCAAGAGCGTGCTTACGAGGGTGCGGCAGGAGAAAAATAACCTCCAAGATGCCAACACCCAACTGGGTGAGGAACTAAAGGATGTTCGTGCCCAGTTGTCTGACTCCGTAAAGGAGAATCGACGGCTTCGTCACGGCATTTTCAGTAAGTGCTTGAACGAACTTTGAAAGAGTTCGGCGAGGAAGGCGACTAACATAAACATGTATGTAGGTTTGCTCACAGGTCGTCCTGAGGAGGAGATGCCCAGTTCTTCGGGTGATCTTCTTCCCGAACTGCGTCAGCTGCACGAACGAGTTCGGCAGGTGATGAAAGGCGTCGCCCAGGCCTTGTGGCCATCTATCTCCCTGCCCGAAGGCATTGGGGAGCTGGCAGAGCGGCTTCAAGGAGCACGGCGGCGCTTCCGACTATGGAAGATATCGGCCTGCCGTCAAGGCTCCAGGGAGGCCTGGGCCATGGTAAAGACGCGGTACATGAAGGCTGACCCAAACCACATGGCCGAGGTCGGACCTGTGGGGCCTGATGGGAAGGAGATCCCTGTAAGCTTAGTGTACGGCCAAGTAGAATTGTCCGCCAAGTATTCCCAGCAAGATTGTAAATTAGATAGCCTATTAGATGGCATTGAGGAGGAATACAATGAGTCGAGTTGACTATGTAATTAAATATGACATGAAAAATGTCTTCTAGCCGGATTGTAGATCGTTTGTCATAGCGGACCTTTTCGCTTCGACCTTGGGACCCAATAGTCCGGAGTTTGTCCGAATACCCTCACGATTATATAAGAACCGGGGCATGCATGGAGACAAGGCGTAGGGGTCATTATTGCTGTATCAGACAAGTGCCCAACTAGTTATGTTATATTACATGGATAGTAAGAAACATCTTCCAGGGAGAATAGTTCCGTTAAGGGTTCCTTTCGCTGGGATGCATGCCCTAAAGTGCATGTCAAAACTGCTAAGAAAGCAGAAAATCATCTGGGGGCAGATGGATAAATAGTTAAAAATCATCTTTCAGTTCACCGACCGAATATTCCCTTAAGAACGCTAGCTTTCGGTTTCACCCAGTGTGAGGTACACATCCGGCTGACCCGGCAGTAACAATCGCAGAGGTGCTCCCTTTACCACCTAGCCGAACAATCGGGAACGTAGGGGTAAGCACAGGAGCCAGGCAACCCAGCTTGGCCAAAACTGAAGTCATATCGATGCATATAATGGTGAATAAAAGGTACATGCGGAAGTTTGACACATGTGTTGGGCATGAAGCCCGTATAAATAAGCTTCTGTTAAAGAAGCCCCCAGGTATAATGAGCGCGGACAACGCGTCAAATATGTGCGAACAAAGCGCAAACGAGCCTCTAAAGGCTTCAAGAAGAAGGAGGAGGAAACAGAGAAATAAAAGACAGCAAAAATAGAAAAATGTGGACAGAGGAAGGAGACGAACTTGGAGTCCGGCGCTTAGGCGTAGAATCTTCGTAGACGGGTTGCGTTCCATGGGTTCGGCTCGAGTCGGTTATCCGATGCGTTTCACAGACGGTATGCTCTGCCAGTCAGGACCTGGTCGATGATGAAGGGACCTTCCCATTTGG
>LR880968.1:874542480-874581418 GCA_904067115.1 Aegilops sharonensis | reverse complement strand
TGTTTCCTATGACTCAAGAAAGAGAAAATGAAACTACGAAAACAAAAGTCTTCACGCTTCATGTTCCTCAAATGAATACCAAGTCTTCAAGGTCACACCAATTTCTTCACTTTCAAAGTCTTCAGAAAGTCTTCAGAATATCAAATTCTTCAGTTGAAGAACTTCATTTTTAGGGGTCGACTTTCACTGTAAATATCAAACTCCTCATAGACTTATAGACCTTGTACACTCACAAACGCATTAGTTACTTAACCTATAAGTCTTCAATACACCAAAATCACTAAGGGGCACTAGATGCACTTACACGAAAGTCTCGAAGACTGTTAACACCGTACTGGTGTTGCTGGGCTGGGATTTTGAGGCTAGAAGCTCTTCGCCACTTTTGGCCACCTGCCGTAGTATCCAACATGCTCGAAGGCTATGAGTTGGAGTGGCGCCCTCCTCTGTGCTATGGATTTTGCAGGGTCCGTTTAGCCAACCCTCCAGTACGGTTCCATGCCCTTTAGGGTTTTTTTGTTTTTTGGTGTATAACCCAGGTGCTTGGTGATGATGCACCCTTTTATTTCGGACTAGGGCTGTATTCGGGGCCGGATTATCCCAAAATTTACTTTCGGTTTTCCAAGCACTCTCCATCGCACAATACTTTTGTACTATGGTCACCAAGTCAGCAAAGCGTGTAATTTCGCGACGACTTATGGCGTTTAGGATTCCCTTGTCCGTGCAATTATTGCAGAAAAGTGAGATTTCGTCCTCCTCTCGGCAGTCCTTTATCCTGTCCATAACCAGGAGGAATCTGGCCCAGTAATGATGTACTGTTTCAGTGGGCTCTTGCCGAATTCGGGATAGATCGCTAATTTTTGGGTGGGCGGGTGCAACTAGATCCGGAACCCCCGTCCAATTTAAGACTCATGGGCCGAGAAGTTTCCGAACTCGGAAGCTTGGATTTTTGAATGCTATCCAATGAATCCAACCCGCCGCCTGACTTTAAGTTCAGGGCTTGATCGACATCCTTCCCTCTACGGGAATCCGGCATGGAGGGATCGGGAATCCAGACGTAGCTAGTCCTTAAGATAGAAGAAGAATTGTCGTATTGCTCCTCTATCACAGCAACATGATGGGTAGCCTGGGGAGAGTTGATCTCTCTCAGATCGGTTTTAGGCCCGATCTGGTCGTAGTCTGTGGCGACTCCCAGGGCGGCGATGCGATCCAAGAGCTCGTTTATGGAGGAGAGCTCGATCGGATCTAACTGCTCGGCAAGTTCCGAGTTAACGTGAAGATTGGTTTCGATGACCCGAGAAGTCATCGTCGGCGCGGTGGCCGAACTGGCGGTCATAAGAAAACCACCTAGCCGAAGAGTCTGACCAGCGGCCAAGGCTCCTTTGGCGATAGTATCGTCTTTAAAGATGGGATGAGACATCCTTCCTGATGGCGATGGCACAGAGGAACTCTCAGTGAAAGCACCAATGTCGGTGTCAAAACCGGCGGATCTCGGGTAGGGGGTCCCGAACTGTGCGTCTAGGCGGATGGTAACAGGAGACAAGGGACACAATGTTTTTACCCAGGTTTGGGCCCTCTCGATGGAGGTAATACCCTACTCCTGCTTGATTAATATTGATGATATGGGTAGTACAAGAGTAGATCTACCACGAGATCAGAGAGGCTAAACCCTAGAAGCTAGCCTATGGTATGATTGTTGTTCGTCCTACGGACTAAAACCCTCCGGTTTATATAGACACCGGATAGGGTTAGGGTTACACAGAGTCGGTTACAATGGTAGGAGATCTACATATCCGCATCGCCAAGCTTGCCTTCCACGCCAAGGAAAGTCCCATCCGGACACGGGACGAAGTCTTCAATCTTGTATCTTCATAGTCTGGGAGTCCGACCAACGGTGATAGTTCGGCTATCCGGACACCCCCTAATCCAGGACTCCCTCAGCCACCATGGGGATGCCAAACGCGAGGTAGGCCCCCGAGCGCAGCGGGACCGTCAACGCCAAGCTGACCCAGTTCTTCGAGGGCGTCCTCGGAGCCTTGGCCTATCTTCACTCCAACAGGACGGCCACGCTGGCCGAGGAGGCCAGGTGACTTTGTCGGAGGGTCGTGACCAAGGTCCTCACCAAGATGGCGCACTGGAATCCCGACCTTGACTTCGCGGCCGCGATGAAGAGCTTGCCGGATGGTGTTGACCTCACGGTGCTCAAGGAGCGCATCAAGCCCATAACCGACGGCATCGACGAAATCAAGAGGGTGGAAGGCCAGCGTCGGGATTAGGCATCCCGTTCCTCTTCGCTGCTGCGGGCTCCCGACCAAGACAAATTTTATCTTTAGTTAGAACCGCAGCTATGACATGATGTAATATAACTTTGAAGTACTCTTAATTTTCATGCATGTTGTTTTCCCGTTCAATTCCTCTTTGTATGCGTGCCCCACGTCGATCGTGTAGGCTTGCCGGCGCAGAAGCCCCTAGCGGCGTTTTGGGGACGGATCCCCAGGGCCTGCCGGGTACGCGTGCTGCCGGACGAGCCACCTTTCTGTTCCGAACGCGGCCGCTCGAACTGTCGAGCTTGACTCGAGTCAGAATCGAGGGCGTTGTCGATCGCGGCAGGTTACTCTGCCATTCTCGACGCAGCCGCTTGAGCTGTTGAGCGGACTCGAAATAGGGCAAGGGCGTTGCCGATCGTGGGAGAGCCCCCTGGCGTGCAGGTTTCTCATACAAAGGCGTGACATCTCCGAGGGGGAATAACCTCAAATAAGAAGGGTAGCACAAATAAGGGTTCAGTGCAACTTAGCTTCTATTTGCGATCGCTCGAGTGTCGATCTTCTGGCCTCCTTTCTTCTTCAAGGGTCACAAAGATGAAGGAGTGCCGGGCTAACTGCCAAAGCCGATTCTCACAACTGTGCCCCCCTACCTGGCGCGCCAAAGATGTCGGTGTGAGGACGACACCTATGGGATGACAAGAATCCCTAGTACGGTCGCGGGGCGCGGGGTCATGAGAAGAGCGGATCAAACAGATAGCACACGGTTTCTTTATCCAGGTTCAGGCCACGAGGATGCGTAAAACCCTACTCCTGCTTTGGTGGTTTGTTTATCTGTGTTCTTGAACTAGCTATGGGGTGTGAGGAGCTCCAAAAAGCCGAATCCTCCTCCTGGTCGCCTTGGGCCTCCTTTTATAGGGAAAGGGGTTGCCACAGTGGCACACAGGAGGTGGAAAGGGTACAATGATATGAGTTTTCCCTCGCATTACATGACAAGGCGCATTTAATGCGTCTTGCTTAGGTGTCCTTGCTTTATCGGGGACGGGGGAGAGCCCTGTCTCGTCCGTCGCCGCTCCCTTTCGTGTCGACACGCGCCCTGGCCAGCGGTGCCCGTGGTGCCATGTAGGCAGGCAGGCAGCTGAGGTGGCACAGTGGTGGGTCTCCACGAAGATCCGCTTGCCGCCACGTAGGTGCCTGCCCAACTGGTTGGGTCGGCAGCTGCATGCGAACGGTGGTGGAGGTTTGATTGGCGTGGGCCTGATGGTGGCCCTACGGGTGTCCTTGGCAAGGGCTTCGCCGTAGCCCCGGCAAGGGTCTTGCCGTGGCGCCTGCTGTCATCCCCGGCAAGGCTCTTGCCGGGGGCCTTGTGGTCCTCCTTGGCTGGGATCCCGCCAAGGGGTCGTCATCTTCTATAGTGTGTATCTGATCTTGAATGTCTTCACAAAGATCTGCATGCCACCACGGGGATGTCTCCCGAATCCTTGCCCCATGGGGGCAGGGGACTCAAGGGTGATTTGCTCCGTAGGTGTGGGGTGAGCTGCCATGGCAAGGGTCTTGCCGGGTTTTCTAAAACCGCCCCCGGCAAGGATCTTGTCGGGGGAGTCTGCTTCGTCCCCTTTGCTCTTTGTGGTCTTGGTCTTGGCGTCATCCTGCTGCTTTCGAGCTTCAGCCTTACCTTGGCTCACCTCCCTTGCCTTGCTCAGTGCGGTGGTGCCCGCGGCTCAGACTGCCCATGCACAGTTATAGGGGTACAAAAAGTGTACCCCTCTTTTTGTACACCGACAGATAGATAGATAAAGAACACGAGCTGATGAGGCGCATGCAGACTGTTTGACTGGTCAACCAGACAAATACGGAGCCAGTGACCGTATAATCACCATATCTCGTATACAATGATCAAAGTGAGCTATCAAGACAAGTTCAGTGCCCGCCAATGCATTTTACTCGGTAATAAATGACCAGGATTGAAGTGGAATCCAAATTTCCTTCGTATTCTGTCCTTGAGCTCTTGACAAACCAATGCACTTTATGGTTGTCCGGACACTCCACCCAAGAGTTGTCACCAAGCGTCGTTCATGCCACCGCGCCGCACACTAACCGGCAAGGAAGCGGTGGCATCCCGCCGCGTCGAGTTCCTCGCCGCCCACGACTGCACATAGAATGGTAGGCAAGCGGTGGCGTCCCGCCGTGCTGAGTTCATCGCCGCTCGCGACCTCACACCTATGTGGGCGGAATTTGAGGCTGCCAAGGCCGAATGGGCGGTAGAGCAAGAGGCGGCCAAAGCCGCACAGAGGGAGCGGAAAAGTCAGAAAGCACTCAAGAAAAGAGAGTCCCGCCGCTGTAAGAAATAAGAGGACGCACGCGCTGCTACGGAGAGGTCGGCGGAGATCCAAGCACGGTGGGGTGTCGCTGACAAAGCCGGGAAGGAGAACGACGGCATCTGGCCAGCATGTGAGAAGTAGTAGTACTAGTAGTTAGTGTGTGTGTCTGTGTCGCCCGTACGTTTGTTTAATTAATTACGAGCATGTAACAGTACTACTAGTTACTAGTGTAGTTTTTAGAGCAAATTACCAGTACATTAGCCTAGACTCAATGGAAAAATTCCTATCCTATGCATCAAATGGCATATCTTTCTCTATAGGAATTGAGATGCATGTCATCTCCCTTCCTATGATTTTCATATTCCTATAAAATTCCTATCCTATGACCCAAAGGAGGCCTCTGCTGGAGTAACTACTATAGCTAGCGGTACTGCTGGTACAGTAGTTTTCTTCAAGAAGCGGAATTCAAAGTCATGATGGTTCCTTCGTCCGAGCAACTTCACAGTGGGTAAGGTTGGGCCTGTGATTTGACGGCTCATTAGTAATTACTGCGGCGCGACGACCGGGGTGAGTCTCCCTTGGAGTTCTGCGGGCATGGCAAGTGGAGCAGGATGGTCGACCGTCCTACATGTCGGCGAGCGGAAGTATTCTTTCCGATATCGAGGAGCAAGGAAACCGCGTGGTATAGTATCACTAGTGATCTATATTTATTTTTTATTTCTAATGAATGCTAGCGTTTCAACTCTTACGATGAAGGAGTGCCAAACACACGGCACATGCTAGATGTCGCACACGTCAGCAAAAGGAGTGGAACATGAACAGCGTGGTAGAGCGTCTCCACTTCGGGTCGGAGACCACACGTAGTTGTACTACTGTACTAGTGGTATGAATGATACAAAGTGCGACCCAGAGAGAAAGACACATCTAGTTGGAAGGTCTCGGGGCATACACGTAAACAAATATAAAACCTAACATGTGCCTCCAATTAATATAGTAGTAGTAGAGTACTTAGTCATGTACTCCATAACATCACCAGGCATTGCACGTACAACATTTAGTGGTAGTAAGAGACAAATGCCTATATGCCACGCATGTTCATACTATTTGTGCCTTTCTACTTCACTTACTGCGCTACGTTACACAGGTTCGCACGTCCACTCCTGGGTACATGTCCGTCTCGTAGTTCCAGTCCCACGTGTTCTTCATATAGATGGAACGATCCTTGCATGACACGTGCACCTTGATGCTAGATGTGTCGCGTGTTGGCAAAAGGATGAACAAAGCTCACGTAAAAAAAATAATAGAGTGGAAGAACATAGATTCCCGACGACTGAGAAGGAGCAAGGAACCTCGGGCTGGAGCGTATGCACTCATAATATTTTTTATATTATTCAGCGATATAAAATCAACCAATCATCTCCACAGTGGACTGGAAGAGTACGAAACACGGCAGCCCAGTGTAGTTACATCATACTAGTTGTACATGGCTAACCCACGCTATCACCATATTTCTTGGCTTCCGTGTGACACCTATCTCTAGTAATCCAGCAGCCCGTATCGCTTCTCCCTCCTCGTCTCTCTCAAAGGCCCTGTTTAGATACTCTAACTCAGTTAAATGTTAGAGTTAGATTCTAATCCTGAACTAACCCTGAAGTAACTCTAGCGAAAGAGGTGTTTGGATGACAAGGTTAGATGGAGCGCAGATACAACGAGGTGCCTTCATGGGCGGTGCGAGAGGGAGGGAGGGAGGGAGAGGACGAGAAGCTTCGAGGAAGTGGGGAGGGATCTGCTGCGGGGAGAGCGAGAGAAAAATGTGTTTTTAGTGTCCCGAGAAGAACTAACCCAAATAAGCACCTCTTGGGTGGGTTAGATTTTTTTGGGTTAGTTGAGTTCAAACTAACCCAAACTAACTCTAACACGTGGATCCAAACAGTAACCCAAACTAACCCTCCTGTTTGGATATTTTTGGGTTAGTTGAGTTCAAACTAACCCAAACTAACCCTCATGTTTGGATATTTTTGGGTTAGTTGAGTTCAAATCGCGCAACCCGACCTTTCCAGCAGTAAGTAAGTTGAATCCGCAACTCCCTCACCCTCCTCGCCTCTCTGTCAAACCGCCTACGCGAAAACTGCCACGCGTACTGCCTGGGAAAAGCCCTGACCTCAAATTTTAACTACGCGAAAATAGTTCGAGCTTGTTTGTTCTATATAAATACTAGTACTGTATGTTTATTCACCCGTGGGGTTGTTCAATGAATGGAAGGCCAGGGAGCACAAGTGAACAATACTACTACTAGTAGTAGTAAGTAGGAGTCGTACAGGTAGTCACCTTAAATAGAGAGTTTCCTTTCTTTAATGCTGTCGGTGTCAAAATCGGCGGATCTCGGGTAGGGGGTCCCAAACTGTGCATCTAGGATCGATGGTAACAGGATACGGGGGACACGATGTTTACCCAGGTTCAGGCCCTCTCTATGGAGGTAATACCCTACTTCCTTCTTGATTGATCTTGATGAATATGAGTATTACAAGAGTTGATCTACCACGAGATCGTAATGGCTAAACCCTAGAAGTCTAGCATGTATGACTATGTTAATGTGTATCTCCCCTTTCCGGACTAACCCCTCCGGTTTATATAGACATCGAGGGGATCTAGGGTTTACATGGAGTCGGTTACATAAGAAGGAATTTTCATAGTTGGTCGCCAAGCTTGCCTTCCACGCCAAGGAGAGTCCAATCTGGACACGAGTATGGTCTTCGGTCTCATGTCTTCATATCCCATCAATCCGACCCATGGATAACAGGCCAGACGCCCGAGGACCCCTTAGTACAGGACTCCCGCAGTAGCCCCCGAACCAGTCTTCAATAGCGAGGTGTTCGGCACACATATTGTCTTCAGCATTGCAAGGCGGGTTCCTCCTTCAATGTTCTCCAAGTAATGTATTCGGCCATTGATCCAATGTCGCCTCCTTGGCTTCTGCATGTTAAATAATCTTTGTCCTCCACGTGTCGAGCGAATGTGGAAAGTCAGTGTATTTTTGCGAATAACACCCCGTCTACGCAAGGAAGAGTGCCTTTTTATAGAGATTGGATCCTAGATCCATTCAGCGCTACGCAGAAGAAATCTCCAGAGGCTGCTTAGGAGAAACCATTCCAGCATGGCTAGTGTTCCCAGCTCCTCCGCTCGTCCCAGCCTAGAGAAAGGCGAGTGGGAGAGGTGTTCTGTGTCTCATAGCCAATTGACGAAGTTGCAAACGCAGGGATTCCTTCCCCCTGCAGATCTAGTCCCTGTTCGAACGGGGCTAGCTTCCTTCAATGAGGGGACTCAGGCAGAGGACTTCCCCAATCCGACTGGGGGAGAGTGAGTGTGTTTTGTCCCCTACCTGCTAAGAGGTGTTGGATTTCCGATCCATCCGTTCCTCCGAGGGCTTCTGGAGTACTACGGCCTCCAGCTACAAAACTTCACTCCGGCCTCTATTCTGCACATTGCGAGTTATGTCGCTTTATGCGAACTATTCCCGGGCGTCGAGGCTCATTTCGAGTTGTGGAGGAAGTTGTTCTGTCTTGTCCCGCGCAATCACGAAGGGTCAATATTTGAAGTGGGCGGAGCCGAAGTATGGCGCGTCGTCGATATCGGATATCTATCCGGCACACCAAGGAGGGCACCTGAAGGATGGCCCTCCAAATGGTTCTATATTGAGGACGTCGCGCTTCCTGACCCGGTTCGAAAGGGTCTTCCTGAATTTGCGAGCGTCCCGCTGAAGAAACGCCACAGTTGGTGTCCCCGGAGCCTTGAAGAGGAAGACGGTGCGGAGGGTCGTCAGTTGATGAGAAATATACTTGAGCTCGCTCAGTCCGGACTCACAGTAATCGAGGTTATGGCGATCTTCATAGCACGAGGGGTTCAGCCGCTCCAATACAGAGGGCTTCCAACGTGGCACTACAATGGGGAGGATGACGCCTCTCGCTGCGGCCGGAAAGGTCCGGATACCCCTGCCGCTTCGGCTAAGATATTAGCCAAACTGTTCAAAGGGGAGGAAAAGGAATTTCTTTGCATCAAACTCAGAGATGGGTACTCTATGTATAACCCTCCCAGTTGGGTAAGGCCCAACCCCTCTGTTTTGGCTCCTTCCATCTCCGAATTGCCTTTGATAAATGTCTAGTTTGTTTGTTTATGACAGCACTGGCGAAAGGTCACCGAGGGATTTCATAATCCCGCCCCACAGCCGGAGAACCGCAACCGGGAGCTCGATCCCGGGTTTGAAGAGGATCCGGGTATATTTGTGGTGCTCGCGGAGGGGGTGTTTTACCAGATGAGCTATGATGGCACAAAAGTGGCCATCATCGCCGACTACCCTGGTCTTCTTCCTGCTTCACAGGTAAGTAATCAAGAAATACCTTCTCTGAAAGGGTGCTCTTACTCTGCCTCACCCACCACATTGTCACGCATTCTACAGGGGAGGCGTTCGACGATGCCGAGGAAATCGGTTCATGCGCCGGGCAGGCCTTCAAAGAGGAGGACCGGTGAAGGCACCGCCGGGCCTTCATCAAGGAGGTACGGATAAACATATTTTTCAGTGGCCGTATCCAACTGTGACCTATGCGCCTGTTTGATTACAGGAAAAAGGTTCATCGAACTGTGTCCGGGGGTCCGGCCGGCCGCGCTCCCAACAACCAAGATTTAGATCCAGTCAGGGAGACGGGGGCCGATGTAGGAACAAAGCCGGACTGCCCTTCGGCCGAGGGTTCGGACAATATGTCTGTTACCAACTCAGAAGTAGAGAGCGCCATAAATCATCGGCGTTGCAGGGCTGTTTTACGAGACCCGAAGTTCTCGTATGAGGCATTTAATGCCTTTAGCTCGGGCGACGCATACATCCGAGCTGCTCGAGACGGGCTTAGAAAAGCCATGAGGCAATATCTGACAGATGTGCAGGTAAGTTTTGTTTGTCAAAAAAGGATAGCCATATACCCGTAGCCCCCGAGACTGAAAGCAGTTGGCACTACTGATTTAAGGATCGTTGAACAACCAGGTCCTCGCAGAGAAGAATGGTCTGCTAGCCCAAGAGCTGGAGCAGTGTCGGGCACAGCTAAAAGCTGCTACCGCCGAACTGGGAGACTTGAAGAAGTCGTCCTCTGGTATTATTCCCTTCCACCAAGGAACAATAATTGTGTACCCACTGCGCTAATGTTGCTGCTGATTTCGCATAATAGGGTCGTCTGATCAACTTGAAGAGAAGCTGAAGGTCGCCCAAGAGGGAGAAAAAGAGGCGAAAAGGCAACATGCCACAAGCGAGCGTGTGCTGACTCGCGTCAGAGATGAGAAAAACAAGCTACATGATTCCAACACTGCATTGGGTGAAGAGTTGAAAGATGTTCAACTCAGCTAGCCGCTTCCGTGAAGGGGAACAAAAAACTGCGGGGCGGTATCTTCAGTATGTGTCCGAACTATTTGTGAATTAGCTCAGAGATAAATGGGACTGATATAGTCATGTTTGCAGGTGTACCGACGGGCCGTCATGAAGAGGAGGCTAGCCATGCGGAGCGTGGCTAAGGCCTTATGGCCGTCCGACTCCCATCCAGGAAGTATGGAGGAGCTTGTAGAGCTGTTCAAGGGAGCACGGCGACGTATCCGACTATGGAAGATATCGGCCTGCCGAGAGGGTGTGCGGGAAGCCTGGGCCATGGTGAAAACGCGATATACCAAGCTGGACCCGAATCACATGGCCAGGGTTGGACCACTAGGGTCAAATGGGGAAGAAATTCCCGTTAGTTTAGTATATGACCAAGTAGAGGTGGCCGCCAAATATTCCCAACAGGATTGTAAGTTAGACCGCTTGTTGGACGGTATAGAGAGGGAAGTGTTTGAGTCCAAGTGACTATGTATTTTCCTTGCCCTGTGTAATTCTAGCTGAATTGTATAGCATTTGTCATGGCAGACCTTTTCGCTTCAACCTCCGGACTCAAGGGTGCGGAGTGTTTCCGGATACCCTCACGGCCGAATAGGCCGGGGCATGCCTAGAAAACTAGGCGTAGGGGTCATTGTTGCTTGAACAGACAAGTTGTATTCTGCTAGTTATGTTATATTACATTTGAGCCGTAAGAAACATCTTCCAGAGAGAATAGTTCCGTTAACGGTTCCTTTCCCTGGGTGGGCATGTATTAATGTACATGTCCGAGTTGTGATGGAAGAATCACCGTTTATGTAACTTCTGGGGGTTACCAATGGAGTAATTGAAAAACGTCTTTAATTAACTGACCGAATATTCCCTTAAGAACGCTAGCTTTCGGCTTCACCCAGTCTGAGGTACACATCCGGATGACCCGACAGTAACAATCGCAGAGGTGCTCCCTTTATGCCCTAGCCGAACTAACGGGAATGTAGGGCATAAGCACAGGAGCCAGGCGACCCAGCTTGGCCAAAACTTAAGTCATATCGATGCATATAGTGGCGAAGAAAAGGTACATATGGAAGAACTCATATGTAAAGAGCTTGATGCTCGAAGAATAATGATAAAAAGCTTCTGTCCATGAAGCCCCCAGGTATAATGGACATACATATTTGAAATATGTATGTGTTAGCGGCGTGCGGTTTAGCCGTACCGAAACTTTAAAGTGAAGAGGAAAAAGGTAATCAGAAAAGAGAGAAAAGTAATGGAAACTACAGGGGAGAAGGAGACGAACAAGGAGTTCGTCGCTAGGCATAGAATCTTCTGAGTCTGGCCGCATTCCAGGGGTTCGGCTCGAGGCGATTGTCTGATGCATCACGAAGACGCTACGCTCCTCCGGTGAGAACTTCATCAATTATGAAGGGACCCTCCCATTTGGGCTTGAGCTTGTCCTTTTTCTTCTCCGGCAGGCGTAGAACAAGTTCGCCAACATTGTAAGTCTTGGCCCGTACTTCTCTGCTTTGGTATCTTTGAGCCTGCTGTTGATAGAATGCTGAACGGGCTTTTGTGACATTGCGTTCCTCCTACAGGACATCTAGGCTGTCCTGCCGATCAAGCTCGGCTTCTCTCTCTTCGTACATACGCACTCGAGGTGAGTCGTGAATAATATCGCAGGGCAATACGGCCTCTGCGCCATACACCATGAAGAAAGGTGTGTATCCGGTAGTATGGTTGGACGTGGTCTGCAGCCCCCAGAGTACGGAGTCGAGCTCCTCAACCCAGTGCTTGTCTGATTCTTTCAAGGACCGCACTAGTCTGGGCTTGATGCCGCTCATAATGAGACCATTGGCTCGTTCGACTTGACCGTTGGTTTGTGGGTGATAGACGGAGGCGTAATCGAGTTTAATACCCAGATTAGTGCACCAGGTTTTTACCTCATCAGCTGTGAAATTGGAGCCGTTGTTGGTGATGATGCTGTGTGGGACCCCATAACGGTGCACAACACCTGATACGAAGTCAATCACCGGGCCGGACTCAGCCGTTTTGAGCGGTTTAGCCTCTATCCACCATAACCAGCAGATTTTTTTCTTATGGCTTCCCCCTTTAAGGGGTCCGACCATATCCAGGCCCCAGACCGCAAAAGGCCAGGTAATGGGGATAGTTTGCAAGGCAGTTGGGGGCATGTGGCTTTGGTTGGCGAAGAGCTGGCATCCGACGCAGCGTTGGACAAGGTCCTGCGCATCCGCTCGGGCAGTCGGCCAATAAAACCCAGTGCGGAAGGCTGTGCTAACGAGGGCCCGAGCTGCGGCGTGGTGTCCGCCGAGGCCAGCGTGAATTTCCGCTAACAGTTGCCGCCCTTCTTCTTTGGAGATACATCTTTGAACTACTCCGGTAGTGCTTTTCTTGTAGAGCTCTCCGTCTTGGACCTTGTAGGCCTTCGAACACCTGACAATGCGGCGAGCCTCATTCTGGTCGTCGGGAAGCTCCTTCCTATCAATGTAGGCCAAGAAGGGTTCGGTCCATGGGGCAATGACTTCCATAATGAGATGGGCCGATGGTGTTATTTCGGTGGCTGAGCCCCCGGCACTGTCTGTATGTTCGGGATTTGAGGTTGTGCTTGGATCTGAACTGTGGTTGCCGCCCTCCCCTTGCCACACCACGGATGGCTTGAAGAGCCTTTCCAGGAAGATGTTAGGTGGGACGGGGTCGTGCTTAGCGCCGATGCGAGCCAGAACGTCGGCTGCTTGATTGCTTTCTCGGGCAACATGGTCAAATTCAAGTCCTTCGAACCGAGCCGACATTTTAATACGGCATTGCGATAAGCTGCCATCTTTGGATCTTTGGCGTCAAAGTCGCCAAATATCTGAGATATCGCGAGGTTCGAGTCCCCACACACCTCCAGGCGTTGTACGCCCATGGATGTGGCCATCCGAAGACCATGTAGTAGGGCCTCATATTCGGCTGCGTTGTTGGAGTCTGTGTACAATATCTGGAGTACATACTGGACGACGTCTCCAGTAGGGGATGTTAATACGACTCCCGCTCCTAGTCTTGCCAACATTTTGGAGCCATCAAAATACATGACCCAATTTGAGTATGAACCGTACTCTTTAGGGAGTTCAGCCTCTGTCCATTTGGCGACGAAGTCGGCCAACACTTGAGATTGGATGGCTCGACGCGGCTTGTATGTTATGTCGAATGGAAGTAGCTCCATGGCCAATTTGGCGATACGTCCCGTGGCATCGCAGTTGTTTATTATGTCATTGAGTGGGACCTCGGAAGCCACTGTGATTGAACACTCCTGGAAGTAGTGTCGTAGCTTGCGGGATGCCATGAAAACCGCGTATGCTATCTTTTGGTAGTGGGGGTATCGAGATTTGCATGGTGTGAGGACAGTGGATACATAGTATACTGGCTTTTGAAGCGGGAATTTGTGTCCGTCCTGTTCTCGTTCGACGACGAGCATGGCGTTCACCACTTGATGTGTTGCCGATATGTATAGCAACATGGGTTCATCTGCGTTTGGTGCGGCCAGGATTGGATTGCTTTCTAGGAGGGTCTTTATTTCCTCCAGTTCGGCAGTCACTGCGTCTGTCCATTCGAAGTTATCCGTGCGCTGTAAGAGGCGATAGAGTGGTAGTGCCTATTCTCCTAGTCTGGAGATAATGCGGCTTAGTGCTGCCACGCATCCGGCCAGTTTTTGGACCTGTTTGAGGTCTGTTGGTGTAGCGAACTGTGACAGAACTCGGATTTTAGCCGGATTTGCTTCGATTCCTCTATTGGAAACTATGAAGCCCAGCAGTTTTCAGCGGGGACGCCGAAGACACACTTCTCCGGGTTGAGCTTAATGTCATATGATCGGAGGTTGTCAAACGTAAGACGTAAGTCGTCTATTAGTGTTTTGACATGCCTAGTGTTGATGACGACATCATCAACGTAAGCTTCTACTGTTTTGCCGATCTGTTTCTCTAGGCATGTTTCGATCATGCGTTGGTATGTCGCGCCGGCGTTCTTGAGCCCGAAGGGCATAGTATTGAAGCAGAATGGCCCGTATGGGGTAATAAATGCTGTTGCAGCTTGATCAGATTCCTTCATTTTGATTTGATGGTATCCGGAATATGCATCGAGGAAACACAGTGAGTCGTGTCCTACGGTAGCGTCAATGATTTGATCAATGCGGGGAAGGGGAAAAGGATCCATAGGGAAAGCCTAGTTGATATCCTTGAAATCGACACATAGGCGCCAGGATTTATCTTTCTTTGCTACCATCACCAGGTTTGCCAGACAGTCCGGATGCTTGATTTCTCTAATGAATCCGGCCTCGATGAGCTTGGCCAGCTCCTCCCCCATGGCTTGTCGCTTGGTTTCAGAAAAGCGACGCAGTGTTTGCTTGACTGGTTTAAATCCCTTTAATATGTTGAGGCTATGTTCGGCCAACTTGCGTGGGATCCCTGGCATATCCGAAGGGTGCCAGGCAAGTATGTCCCAGTTTTCGCGTAGGAATTCTCATAGTGCGGCGTCAACTGTTGGGTTCAGTTGAGCTCCGATAGATGTTGTCTTGTTGGGGTCCGTTGGGTGGACATGGAATTTGACTATTTCTTCTGCTGGTTTGAATGAGGTGGATTTGGGGCGTTTGTCGAGGATCACATCGTCCCTGTCCACTGTGGAGCGTAGTGCAGTTAATTCTTCGGCCGCGAGGGATTCGGATACCGCTTCTAGGGCCAGGGATGCGGTTTTGTTTTCAGCGCGGAGTGCTATGTCCGGATCACTTACGAGAGTGATTATACCGGTTGGTCCGGGCATTTTGAGCTTCATATATCCGTAGTGAGGTATAGCTTGGAAGCGTGTAAAAGCATCCCGCCCCAATAGGGCGTGATATTCGCTGCTGAAAGGGGCCACTTGGAATGTTATTTCTTCGGACCGATAGTTCTCCGGCGTGCCGAATACCACGTCAAGTGTGATTTTGCCCGTGCACCGCGCTTCCCGACTAGGGATAATTCCCCGGAAGGTTGTGTTACTTTGCTTGATGCGGCTCCTGTCTATTTCCATTTTATGGAGTGTGTCCTCATAAATGAGATTTATTCCATTGCCGCCGTCCATGAGGACCTTGGTGAGTCGAAACCCATCCACGATGGGGCTGAGGACTAACCCGGCTGGTGCTCGTACTGTTATGTACTTTGGTTCGTCACTGGCGTTGAATGTTATAGCCTTCTAGTTCCATGGGTTTATTACAGCAATTTGGCAGACTTCGTCGAGCTCGCGAAGCGCCCTTTTGCGCTTGTTATTTGAAGCGAATGTCTCAAAGACTGTCAATACTCTTGGGTCGTCGTCTTCTGGGGGGGTGCTGTTCCGGGGCATCCTTGATAAGGATGTCCTCGCGTCTCTTGGCTACCTGTCATAGTATCCAACATGCTCTAAGGCTATGGGTTGCCACAGTATCTGTTGTTGTATGTATTTTGCATGGGCCATCGAGCCACCCCTCCAGAACGGTGCCGTGCCCTATAGCGGCTTTGTGTTTTTTGACTGTTGGACTGGGCGTGCCACGATGGTACGCCCTTTTCGCCTGTAGGGGGAGTTGGGTTGGGACTGATGGTTCCCAGCAAGCTGCCCGAGTTTCCCAGGCGCTCTCCATTGCGCAGTACTTTTGTACGATGGTTGCTAAGTCAACAAATTTCAGTATGCGGCGACAATTGATGGCGTTGAGGATTCCTTCGTTCGCGCAATTTTTGCAGAACATTGATATTGCATCCTCGTCACGGCAATCTTTTACCTTGTCCTTGGCAAGGAGGAATCTGGCCCAGAAGTGGTGGAACTTTTCCTGAGGCTGCTGTTTTATGCTATTGAGAGCCTCTATGTCCGGGTGGGTGGGTGGAATTAAATCCGAACCCCGATCTAACCGATTGTCCGGAGTCTGACGACCTTCCGGACTTGACAGTCCAGGTTCCGGAATATCTTCTGATTGTTTGGGACCGCCGTCCGATGCTATGTTCGGAGGGCTGGTCGCATCCTTTCGCGGTTGAGTATCCGACTCTTCATGAACGGCAATCCAAACATAGTCCTTCGATATAGAAGAAGAATCGCCGTCCTGCTCCACGACTACCGCAATCTGGTGGGTGACCGGTTGAGTTTTAGTTTCTCCCTGATCGGTTTTAGGCCCGATCTGATCGTAATTGGTGGCGATTCCCAAAGCGGCGATGCGATCTAGGAGCTATTTTAAGGAAGAAAACTCAAACGGATCCATCTGCTTGGAGTGCTCGGAGTTGATGCGAAGGGGATTCTCGATGGCCCGAGAGGTCATCGTCGGCTCCGCGGCCGAACGGGCGATCATAGTAAAGTTGCCCAGCCGGAGGGTTTGCCCTGGGGCTAGAACTACCCCAGCGGTAATGTTGTCTTTAATGACAAGGCGAGCCATCGAGCCTTTCATCGACGACACAGTGGAACTCTCAATGAAAGCTGCAATGTCGGTGTCAAAACCGGTGGATCTCGGGTAGGGGGTCCCGAACTGTGCGTCTAGGATCGATGGTAACAGGAGACGGGGGACACGATGTTTACCCAGGTTCGGGCCCACTCTATGGAGGTAATACCCTACTTCCTGCTTGATTGATCTTGATGAATATGAGTATTACAAGAGTTGATCTACCACAAGATCGTAATGGCTAAACCCTAGAAGTCTAGCCTGTATAACTATGGTAATGTGTATCTCCCCTTTCCGGACTAACCCCTCCGGTTTATATGGACACCGAGGGGATCTAGGGTTTAGATGGAGTCGGTTACATAAGAAGGAATTTTCATAGTTGGTCGCCAAGCTTGCCTTCCACGCCAAGGAGAGTCCAATCCGGACACGAGTATGGTCATTGGTCTTCATGTCTTCATAGCCCATCAGTCCGACCCATGGATAACAGGCCGGGCGCCCGAGGAGCCCTTAGTCCAGGACTCCCTCAAATGCCACGTACACAAATTGAAACGCTTGTTGTGGAGAGGAAAAGATAATCACTCCACTATATATGTACGCAGGGGCCGGAGCGCTTGCTTTACTAGGGTTGCTCTCTTCATTCTCTCGTCCTCTCCAGATATAAACAAGATAGCGGTAGCGACATTTTCTCTTTGCTCACCACTGGTCACAGATCCAGCCGGATCCCTTCGGCTGGTGTGTGTAGAGGACTAGGTGCATCGTTCACGCAGTCATCGCCGGCGAGGGAGGAAACCCACAGCTGCGGACGGGCCCGATCCTCTGCCCGTGCCGTTCTCTCCGACACAGCACCGGCTCGGGAGGTCCTCCGACCCTTCTTCCTCCCTGCCGTATTGTCCGCAGATCTGACCTACCACCGCCGACATCCCGACGACCCTCAGGTATGTGTTCTTTGAAAGCGGCCTTGCTCTACTGCCCCAGCTCCGGACGTGTCTGCATGTGCATATTTTTCTACTCCCATCAGCTCTTCCAAAGCCACCTAAATTTTTAGTATTATTAGAGGTAAAGCTACTTCATGCATTCGAATCTAGGGCTTTGTTCAAACAACGAAGAAAGGGTGGGGGAAGTTGTAGCATGAATATAGGACTTGATTCAAAGAGAAATAATATGGTGAAAGTAGTAGAGACCGGATACCCAACGGGTCTCTTGGTTGAAAAGGGAAATAATGGGAAAACGCAGTACAAACTGGATAAGGAACAGATCTATTATTGGTTGAAAAAAGGATAGAAAGTGGCGGCTGGTGGAAAAGTCAACAGAGTATGTCCAGGATTAGATTTTTTGCCCTCACATAGTAAAAGGTCTCCAGGATTAGAATTGCTGCCCTCACATAGTAAAAGGTCTCAGGATTAGATTTGCTGCCCTCACATAGTAAAAGGTCTCCAGGATTAGATTTGCTGCCCTCACATAGTAAAAGGTCTCCAGGATTAGATTTGCTGCCCTCACATACTACAAGGTCTCCAGGATTAGGTTTTCTGCCCTCACATAGTAAAAGGTCTCCAGGATTAGATTTATTGCCCTCACATAGCATGAACAAACTCTGCATCACCACTTTATGCCTCCTTGTAGGTACATTGTGCTGATGCGTCCACTGTCGCATGTACTTATACCAACCTTTTGTTGTTGTTAATGTAAGGGCACATGTAAAATGAAGCGATCACACTGTTACCTCAGGGACATGTCTAACCAGTGTTATTGTTAATCTAATGCCTCCAGTGATAAGATGCAATTAAATTGTGTTACAAATGACACTCCTGCTATTTTCCCCCAGTATGATAAGTAAGTTGCTCCTTTACGCTGCTCAGTGTCCTGGTGTCCCCATGGTCCCATGCCCTTAAACCAACTCTTTAGCTGCTGTTGATTTACTGTATCTGGTAAACAAGCAATGCCACCATTAAAGTAATCCCATATTTGAGGAATCTCATTGTTGACCGTAATGCTTCTGGTAACATGAAGCATTGCTGACGTTTTAAAATTTCTACTGTCCTTGCGTGATTGCCATGAACATAATTAAGATGCTTCTTTTAATTTCGTATATGTTTCATATGTTCTTATTGACCAGCAACTGTTTACTTTCTATCTTTTTGTGCAGATAGGGATATCCATTTCACCTTGTTGCAATTGTGACCTTTTGGTGAACTGCACAAAACACTTTTTTTAGAATGAGTGTCTTGTGCAGTTCAACTAAAATGTTACATGGGCAACATCTCCCAATTTTGGTGGAACTTCACAAAATGGTGATTGGAGTTTCCAAAATCTCCGTCAAGTTCTGCTGGTAATCTCATGCAACATTTTATTAGCCTTTGCAAGATGAGCCGTGACTGTCACCACAATGGCACTTTATTTTAGTGGAACTGCGCAAAAGGATAAGAAAATTATAGTGCACCTTACATGAGCCGGACAGCCAACCTTAATGTTCCTCAATTTTAGTGCAACTACTAAAGAAGAACCTGCGAGCTCACGAGAGCAAGTACTTCTTGCTAGCTGAATGATGCAATCTTTGCTTCATTTCAGGTGAACTGCAGAAAAAGGCGCATGAATTGAATCATGGAACTCCAGGCAGGCCTCATCCTAGTGGAGCTGCAGGTTGAGTAAAGGAGGCCACTATTAAAGTGAAATCATGCTCTCCTGGTTTGTGGTGTGCAAATAGGAATACTCAACTACAGATGTTGTGACGGTCAAGAGCATTCGCCAAGTTCTTCGATTGTATGACATGGCTAGCCAAGATGGATTTAATCCCGATATTCACTTTATCAAAAGGCTCTAATGGGTTTGTTTTGAATCTTGCAAGCTGGGAATCAATGAGATGTGTAGGCATCTTTGTTGTACTTATTATTTGAATCTTATTTGTTGGTTTTGAATCTTGCAAGCTGGGAATCAATGAGATGTGTAGGCATCTTTGTTGTACTTATTATTTGGATCTCATTTGTTGGTTCTGAATCTTGCAAGCTGGGAATCAATGAGATTTGTAGGCATCTTTGTTGTACTTATTATTTGGATCTTATTTGTTGGTTCTGAATCTTGCAAGCTGGGAAACATGGCATGATGATGCAGAGGACAACAACCATAAGAAATAGTTCAAACTTGGTAGTATTATCTTTGTGAAAGTGCGACAAATGTGCTGATCATGTTCATCCTGAGAATAATAATTCTAATTGTTGTGCATGTTGATCGTGTGGCACTGATAGAACGAGCCAATGCATTGCTTGTTTTAAGTATAAATTTCTATTAAAGATAATTAAATTTAAGTAAAGTGACCAATAACTCCTGTTATTACAGTACAAATACAGACCCGCTCGTGAACCGACGTGTGGCCGGAGTAGGTTTCTTAATGGAGGCGTTTGAATGCGCCGAGGGTGCATCTTATGCCGAGCGTGCAGCGGATGAGGGAGGGGTAGTAACTGATGTCGCATGTACACGCTTAGTTTACTGTTGAATCCAATTCCCCAAGAGCTGAAAAACGAACTTCTGCCGCCGCCTACACACTCGTTCACTTGAAGAGACTCCAATGGCGATCCGAGGGGTGAGCCTGCTGGATATGGACTTCAGCAAGGAGTTCCCCTTTGAGTTCGCTGTTCAGTCCTATGGCTGCACCAAGTTGAATGTGATGTACACCAACGATCCAAACTCGGTGAAGCTCTGCCTCGCCAGGTTCAAACAGTCCTACAGGACGAGAAAGCACAAGGTTGTAGGACTAGACCTTGTGCCCATCCATTCGTCCCCTGACAGGGACCAGCGGATCCTTATCGCCCAGGTATGTGTGCGGGACAAGGTTCTCATCTATCACTTCTGTAGGGCCATCAGAGGTTCTGGAGCATTCGCCCGTGTCATCGGCAGCGCCGACTGGACCTTCGCTACGGTGGAGAGAAGGAAGAATGCGACGATTCGGCCATCTGGTGCAACAAGCTTGTCGACATCCAGAAGCAATACAAGATCATCAGCAACGGGCAGGAGAAGGACTCCGTGGTTGACCTCGCCGAGACCATCATTGACCCTCGATACGCCAACATGAAAGAAGACAACGATACCAAGGACCTGAACACGTGGGAGGTACCTCTGAATCTGGCATACATAACCTACGCGGCCAAGGACGCATACGCATGCTACAACATGTACAGGCAGATCTTGGACATGAGGGCGTGTCTGCTTCCCATAACCGACGAGTACACGGACAGTCGCAGCGTCATGATCAAGCATGCCAGGAAGGTCTAGATGTTGTACTTTATCTGTTTATAAGCACCTTTATCATCTGAGTGTTTCATGCATTAGCCTAAGTGCTGTAATTATCTATTTTGTCCAAAGTATTTCTTTTAAGAACCCATTAACCTGTTTGCTTTTTTAGTGGCTATTTGCTTATGTATGTAACTAGTTCATTTGTCCGTTAAAAAAAAACAAGTTCACTCGGCTGCCGTGCTTTGAATCTCCTTCCTTCCAACATATTCCCCTCCTCAGGTGGACCCAGCAGGTCTGATACGTCTCCGTCATATCTATCATTTTTGATTGTTCCATGCCAATATTATTCAACTTTCATATCCTTTTGGCAACTTTTTATACTATTTTTTGGGACTAACATATTGATCCAGTGCCCAGTGCCAGTTCCTGTTTGTTGCATGCTTTCTGTTTCGCAGAAACCCAATATCAAACGGAGTACAAACAAGATAAAAACGGATGGAGAATTATTTTGGAATATTTGTGATTTTTGGGAGGAAGAATCAACGCGAAATGGTGCCCGAGGTGGCCACGAGAGTGGCCCACGCCATGCCTCTAGGGGGGCGCGCCCCCCTATCTCATGGGCCACCCGTAAGGCGGTTGATGCCCTTCTTCTGCCGCAAGAAAGCTAATTTTTGGAAAACGATCTGGGCGAAGGTTTCAGTCCAATCGGAGTTATAGATCTCCAGATATGAAGGAAACGGTGCCACGACAGAATTCCAGAATGCAGATACAGAGAGAAACAGAGAGATAGATCCAATCTCGGAGGGGCTCTCGCCCCTCCCACGCCATGGGAGCCAAGGACCAGAGGGGAAACCCTTCTCCCATCTAGGGAGAAGGTCAAGGAAGAAGAAGAAGAAGGGGGGCTCTCTCCCCCTTGATTCCGGTGGCGCCGGAACGCCGTCGGGGGCCATCATCATCACTGCGATCTTCACCAACACCTCCGCCATCTTCACCAACATCCCTCTATCTACAGCGGTCCACTCTCCCGCAACCCGCTGTACCCTCTACTTGAACATGGTGCTTTATGCTTCATATTATTTTCCAATGATGTGTTGCCATCCTATGATGTCTGAGTAGATTTTGTTGTCCTATCGGTGATTGATGAATTGCTATGATTGGTTTGAGTTGCATGTTTTATTATTGGTGCTGTCCTATTGTGCCCTCCATGTCGCGCAAGCGTGAGGGATTCCCGCTGTAGGGTTTGCAATATGTTTATGATTTGCTTATGGTGGGTTGCGTGAGTGACTGAAACACAAACCCGAGTAAGTAGGTTGTTTGCGTATGGGATAAAAGGGGACTTGATGCTTTAATGCTATGGTTGGGTTTTACCTTAATGAATCTTTAGTAGTTGCGGATGCTTGCTAGAGTTCCAATCATAAGTGCATAGAATTCCAAGTAAGGGATGATATGTTAGCTTATGCCTCTCCCTCAAATAGAATTGCAATAGTGAGTATCGGTCTAGTAACGTAGTGAGTTTCTTAGGGACAATTTCACAACTCCTACCACCACTTTTCCACACTCGCTATATTTACTTTATTGCTTCTTTATCTAAACAGCCCCTAGTTTATGTTTACGTGCTCTTTATTATCTTGCAAACCTATCCAACAACACCTACAAAGTACTTCTAGTTTCATACTTGTTCTAGGTAAAGCGGACGTCAAGCATGCGTAGAGTCATATCTGTGGCCGATAGGACTTGAGAGAGTATTTGTTCTACCTTTAGCTCCTCGTTGGGTTCGACACTCTTACTTATCGAAAGAGGCTACAACTATCCCGTATACTTGCGGGTTATCAAGACCTTTTTCTGGCGCCGTTGCCGGGGGGTCATAGCGTGGGGTGAATATTCTCGTGTGTGCTTGTTTGCTTTATCACTAAGTAATTTTTATTTGCTGTTCTTAGTTGTTTCCTATCTTTAGTTATGGGTAGGAAGCGCAAAATACCAAAAAAATAGTTGTACCTACTGAACCAGTGGTTGAAGAACCACTCAAAATCTATCACACTACTGAAGCTTTTTTACCTGGATCATCTTTGATCCCTATGTGCTCGTGCTGAAACCCCAACTAGCTTAGTTGAGGGCAAATCGTTAGATGAGCATGCTTGTTATGTGCGACACCGTATATCTGAAAAAGGGAAACTATTATGGGATCAAATTCAACGTTTGCAATGCTATGCTTGGAATTTATGTGAAATATATGATGTTACTTGTTGTTCTGAAAACCCTAAGAAACACCTTCCCTACCAATGTGAGTTTATTGATAATGGAATCGTATCTTCGTATGCTAAGGGTGTTTATAGTTACTATGATGTTCAACAAATTGAAGAATTTGTTGCTTTTAAGGGTGCTTTTGAAATTGCTTCTTTGATTGAAAAGTATGATGCTACTCTTTACAAATCTGAAAGTTTTGCCATACTTGAATATTGTTATGATATTTATGCTTCTAATGCCTATGTTAAACCATATATTGAGAAATTCTCCGCTGTCCAAGAAGAGACTAATATTTTGCAGGAAGCTATGGAAGAAGAAATTGATGAAACAGTGAGCTCATTGGATGAAAAAGATGATGAGGAGAGCGAAGAACAAAAGGAGGAAGAACGGATTAGCTACCCGTGCCCACCTTCTAATGAGAGTAACCCTCCAACTCATACATTATTTAGTTCCCCTTCGTACTTACCGAAGGATGATTGCTATGATCCCTTGAATTTGTTTGAAATATCCCTTTTTGATGATGCTTGCTATGCTTGTGGCCGAGATGCCAATATGAATTATGCTTATGGAGATGAACTTGCTATAGTTCCTTATGCTAAACATGAAATTGTTGCTATTGCACCCACGCATGATAGTCCTATTATCTTTTTGAATTCTCCAAACTACACTGTATCGGAGAAGTTTGTGCTTATTAAGGATTATATCGATGGGTTGCCTTTTACCGTTGCACATGATAACTTTGATGAATGTAATATGCATGTGCTTTCTGCTCCTACTTGCAATTATTATGAGAGAGGAACTATATCTCCACCTCTCTATGTTTCCCACACGATAAAATTGCAAGAAACTGTTTATACTATGCATTGGCCTTTACTATGTGTGCATGAATTGTTCTTTTATGACATGCCGATGCATAGGAAGAGAGTTAGACTTCGTCATTGCTCGATATATGTTGCTTTGTGCTCACTAATAAATGCTAAATCATTGCTAATTAAAATTGGCTTTGATATACCTTGGGATCCGGGTGGATTCACTACTTGAGCACTATATGCCTAGCTTAATGGCTTTAAAGAAAGCGCTGCCAGGGAGACAACCCGGAAGTTTTAGAGAGTCATTTATTTCTTTTGAGTGCTTTCATATAGTTTAAAAACAAAAAAAATAAAGAGGGGGACCCAAAACTTTTTCATAAAGAAAAGTGAAAGTGAGAGAGACGAGCATTGTGAAAGTGGGGTACGTCCTTGAACTTTGTTCATGCCCATGGGAACTTTGTGAATCTTAATTACAGAAACTTTTCAATAAAAATAATTATCCCCTTGTACAATTCCATTGTATTATAAAAATAATGTGCCAAGGTTTGCCTTTTGGATGTTTACAATACTTGTTGGTTTGTACGGTGCAGGACAGAAACTTTGGCTGTAGTGCGTGATTTTTAATTTTTTACTGGAACGTCAAATGGTTCTGATTCTTTTTGCACTGTCTTTCTGTACAAATTTTTATTTTTTACTAATTTTGGTAGAATTTTTGGGGTAACAGAAGTATGGTGAATGTTCATATTGCTACAGACTGTTCTGTTTTTGACAGATTCTGTTTTTGATGCATAGTTTGCTTGTTTTAATGAATCTATCAATTTATATTAGTGGATTAAGCCATGGAAAATTTATGTTACAATAGATACAATGCAAAAACGAGATATGAATTAAATTGCTACAGTACTTAGAGTGGTGATTTGCTTTATTATACTAACGGATCTTACCGAGTTTTCTGTTGAAGTTTTGTGTGGATGTAGTGTCTAATCGAGGATGTCTTGATATGAGGAAAAGGAAGAGAGGCAAGAGCTCAAGCTTGGGGATGCCCGAGGCACCCCAAGTAAATATTCAAGGAGACTCAAGCGTCTAACCTTGGGGATGCCCCGGAAGGCATCCCCTCTTTCTTCAACAAGTATCGGTATGTTTTCGAATTCGTTTCGTTCATGCATTATGTGCAAGTCTTGGAGCGTCTTTTGCATTTAGTTTTCATTTTACTTTTATGCACCATGCTGGTATGAGATAGTCCTTGTTTTATTTATAGAATTCTCATTGCATTTCACTTAAATCTTTTGAGTATGGCTTTATAGAATGCTTCATGTGCTTCACTTATATCTTTTGAAATTTGGATTGCCTGTTCTCTTCACATAGAAAACCGCCATTTGTAGAATGCTCTTTTGCTTCACTTATATTTGTTAGAGCGCGGGCATATCTTTTGTAGAAAGGATTAAACTCTCTTGCTTCACTTATATCTTTTTAGAGAGATGACAGGAATTGGTCAATCACATGGTTAGTCATAAAATCCTACATAAACTTGTAGATCGCTGAATATGATATGTTTGATTCCTTGCAATAGTTTTGCGATATAAAGATGGTGATATTAGAGTCGTGCTAGTTGAGTAATTGTGAAATTGAGAAATACTTGTGTTGAGGTTTGCAAGTCCCGTAGCATGCACGTATGGTGAACCGTTATGTAACGAAGTCGGAGCATGAGGTGTTTATTGATTGTCTTCCTTATGAGTGGTGGTCGGGGACGAGCGATGGTCTTTTCCTACCAATCTATCCCCCTAGGAGCATGCGCGTAGTACTTTGTTTCGATGACTAATAGATTTTTGCAATAAGTATGTGAGTTCTTTATGACTAATGTTGAGTCCATGGATTATACGCACTCTCACCCTTCCATCATTGCTAGCCTCTTCGGTACCGTGCATTTCCCTTTCTCACCTCGAGAGTTGGTGCAAACTTCGCCCGTGCATCCAAACCCCGTGATACGATACGCTCTATCACACATAAGCCTCATTATATTTTCCTCAAAACAGCCACCATACCTACCTATCATGGCATTTCCATAGCCATTCCGAGATATATTGCCATGCAACTTTCATCATCATCATCATATACATGACTTGAGCATTCATTGTCATATTGCTTTGCATGATCGTAAGATAGCTAGCATGACGTTTTCATGGCTTGTCTGTTTTTTGATGTCATTGCTACGCTAGATCATTGCACATCCCGGTACACCGCCGGAGGCATTCATATAGAGTCATATCTTTGTTCTAGTACCGAGTTGTAATATCGAGTTGTAAGTAAATAAAAGTGTGATGACCATCATTATTAGAGCATTGCCCCATCCAAAAAAAGAGAGGCCAAAGAAGCCTAAATAAAAAAAATGGGGCCAAAGAAGCCCGCAAAAAAAGAAAAAAAAGAAAAAAAGTAAAAAGGGGCAATGTTACTATCTCTTTTTCCACACTTGTGCTTCAAAGTAGCACCATGTTCTTCATGTAGTGAGTCTCATATCTTGTGCTTCAAAGTAGCACCATGTTCTTCATATAGACTGTCTCCTACGCTGTCACTTTCATATACTAGTGGGAATTTTCATTATAGAACTTGGCTTGTATATTCCAACGATGGGCTTCCTCAAATGCCCTAGGTCTTCATGAACAAGCAAGTTGGATGCACACCCACTTAGTTTCTTTTGTTGAGATTTCATACACTTATAGCTCTTAGTGCATCCGTTGCATGGCAATTCCTACTCCTCACATTGATATCTATTAATGGGCATCTCCATAGCCCGTTGATACACCTAGTTGATGTGAGACTTTCTCCTTTTTTGTCTTCTCCACATAAACCCCATCATCTTATTCTATTCCACCTATAGTGCTATGTCCATGGTTCACGCTCATGTATATCTATCACCTATAAAAAATTCAGATCAAAATCGCGTTCTAGTGAATTTTCAAAATTCCTGGACTGAGTGCAAAAGTTTCTGTTTTTGGACAGAATCAAGTCAACTATCATCCACACTATCCCAAAGGCTTTACTTGGCACTTCATTGAAACAAAAGCAATAAAACATGATTAATACATTAGCTTAATCATGTGAACACACAAAAACAGTAAGTAAAAGTGTTGGGTTGTCTCCCAACAAGTGCTTTCCTTTAATGCCTTTTAGCTAGGCTTGGTGATTTCAATGATGCTCGCATAAAAGATAAGAATTGAAACACAAAGAGAGCATCATTAAGCACATTTAAGTCTAACCCACTTCCTATGCATAGGGATTCCGTGAGCAAACAACTTATGGGAACAAGAATCAACTAGCATAGGAAGGCAAAACAAGCATAACTTCAAAACTTTCAACACACAGAGAGGAAACGTGATATTATTGCAATTCCTACAAGCATAAGTTCCTCCCTCATAATAATTTTCAGTAGCATCATGAATGAATTCAATAATATAACTATCACATAAAGCATTCTTTTCATGATACATAAGCATAGATTTTTTTTACTCTCCACATAAACAAATTTATTCTCATGAATAGTGGTGGGAGCAAACTCAACAAAATAACTATCATGTGATTGGAAATTAAAATCATGATGACAATTTTTATGGTTATCATTATTCAATATAGCATACATATCATCACCATAATCATCAAAGATAGCAACTTTGTAGTTATACTCAATTGAAGCCTCATCCAAAATGGTGGATTCATCACTAAATAAAGTCATGACCTCTCCAAATCCACTTTCATAATTATAATCATCATAAATAGGAGGCATGCAATCATTATAACAAATTTGCACATCAAATCTTGGGGGACTAAAAATATCATCTTTATCAAATATAGCATCCCCAAGCTTATGGCTTTGCATATCACTAGAATCATGGATATTCAAAGAATTTATATTAGCAACATTGCAATCATGCTCATCATTCATGGATTCTATGCCAAACATTTTATAGCATTCTTCTTCTAACAATTGAGCACAATTTTCTGATCCATCATTTTCAAGAAAGATATTATAAAGATGAATAATATGATGCAACCTTAATTCCATTTTTTGTAGTTTTATTTTATAAACCAAACTAGTGATAAAATAAGAAACTAAAAGATTCAATTGCAAGATCTAAAGATATACCTTCAAGCACTCACCTCCCCGGCAACGGCGCCAGAAAAGAGCTTTGATGTCTACTACGCAACTTTATTCTTGTAGACTCATGTTGGGCCTCCAAGCGCAGAGTTTTGTAGGATAGTAGCAATTTTCCCTCAAGTGGATGACCTAAGGTTTATCAATCCATGGGAGGTGTAGGATGAAGATGGTCTCTCTCAAACAACCCTGCAACCAAATACAAGAAATCTCTTGTGTCCCAAACACACCCAATACAATAGCAAATTGTATAGGTGCAATAGTTCGGCGAAGAGATGGTGATAAAAGTGTAATATTGATGGTAGAAATATATTTTTATAATCTGAATAAATAAAAACAGCAAGGTAGCAAATAGTAAATGGGCACAAAAACGATATTGCAGTGCTTGAGAATGCGGCTTAGGGTCCGTACTTTCGCTAGTGCAATCTTTCAACAATGCTAATATAATTGGATCAAATAACCATCCTTCAAAGTGCGATGAAGAATCTCCAAAGTTCCTATCTAGCGGAGAACATAAGAATAAATTGTTTGTAGGGTATGAAACCACCTCAAAGCTATTCTTTCCGTTCGATCTATTCAAGAGTTCGTACTAAAATAACACAAAGCTATTCTTTCCGTTCGATCTATCCTAGAGTTCATACTAAAATAACACCAAGGCAAATTCATATTCATAATACTCAATCCAACACAAAGAACCTCAAACAGTGCCCCAAGATTTGTACCGGAGAAACAAAAGACGAGAACGTGCATCAACCCCTATGCATAGATTACCCCAATGTCACCTCGGGAATCCGCGAGTTGAGTGCCAAACATATATCAAGTGAATCAATACGATACCCCATTGTCACCACGAGTATTCAATTGCAAGACATATATCAAGTGTTCTCAAATCCATTAAAGTATTCAATCCGATAACATCGAAATCTCAAAGGGAAAACTCAATTCATCACAACAAGATAGCGAGGGGAAAACACCATATGACCCAACTACATTAACAAAGCCCATGATACATCAAGATTGTGACATCTCAAGAACACAAGAGAGAGAGAGAGAGAGAGAGATTAAACACATAGCTACTGGTACAAACCCTCATCCCCGAGGGTGGACTACTCCCTCCTGATCGTGGTGGCCGCCGGGATGATGAAGATGGCCGCCGGAGATGATTCCCTCCTCCGGCAGGGTGCCGGAACGGGGTCTAGATTGGTTTTCGGTGGCTGCAGGGGCCTGCGGCGGCTGAACTTCTGATCTAGGTTAATCCCGAAGGGTTTTGGAATATTTGGGAATTTATAGGGCGAAGAGGGGGTGCGGGAGGCCACCGAGGTGGGCACAACCCACCTGGGTGCGCCTGGGCCCCCAGGCATGCCCTGCTGGGTTGTGCCCCTCTTGGGGCACCCCCAGGTGCTGCTCTGGCCCATCATGAGTCTTCTGGTCCATAAAAAATCCACAAAAAGTTTTGTGGTGTTTGGACTCCGTTTGATATTGATTTCCTGCGATGTAAAAAACATGCAAAAAACAGCAACTGGCACTTGGCACTATGTCAGTAAGTTAGTACCAAAAAATGATATAAAATGATTATAAAATAATTATAAAACATCCAAGAATGATAATATAGCAGCATGGAACAATCAAAAATTATAGATACGTTGGAGACGTATCAGGGGGCGCCGCTGGCGCCAACAGTAGCAGCAGGGGCTTGCGCGTGCCCAAGCCGGAGCCAACAACGCCGAGAACGAGCACGCGCGGTCCCCTGCGCGTGCCAAGCCGGAGCCGGGGACGGGCTCGCGTGGCCCCCTGCGCATGCCCAAGCCAGAGCCAGTGATGAGCTTGCGCGCCCCTTGCCCGTGCCCGAGCCCGAGCCCGGGATGAGCTCGCGCGGGCCCCTACTCGTCGCAAAGCCTGAGCCTGAGGCGAGCACATGCGGGCCCCTGCGCGTTCCCAAGCCGGAACCAGATCCGGAGCCGCCGCTGCTGGCGGAGTACAGGGGGCGGTGGCCAGCGCTCCTGATGACCCTGAAGACCTGTCGGGCTACTCCTGGCACTGCGTGATTCGGCAAAGGGGCCGCAGCGCCACCCCGATGACCCAGTGGACCCGTCGGGGTGCGACAGGCGGTCGTCACCTTGGTGGCTGACGTCACCATCGACCTCTTGAGTGATGATGATGAGGACAAAAAGGAGGAGGAGGACGACGACAAGGGCGTCTTCAGCGTCGGCAGCGGCTCCGACGTGGACGACGACGATGAGTAGCTTTGTTTAGGGTTTATGTATGTACAAATTATAAACTTCAAATGAATTTTGTGTTGTTTGAAGTTCCATTTGAATGTTTTATCTATGCATGTTCGAATTTCCAATTTGTGCCCTGTTTGCTTGTGTGTGACTAGGGTTTATGTGTGTGAACAGTGTCAGTTTTGTGAAGGTTTTTTTCCAGACTTGTTGTATTGCAAGTTTAGTATTTTTCCCACAAACTAGTGCACATAAGATGGCTCAGTGCAAAGGCATTTGAATTTTTTAGCCTTTTTTCATTTTTTTTATTTGTTTTCAAACTTGGGGCAAACTTGAAGTGTTGACCATTCATACAAATTGGTTAGGAATTGCTACTTGCCTTGTCCCAAGTTCATCCAACACCAATATTGTAGCATAAAATGTTTTTTCAAAAATTCCTGGAGCAATCTACATCACACTTGTAGTGCAAATTTGGGCCTTTTCGTATAATTCAATTAAATTCAACTAAATGCATGAAATATAGCAGTATTACTATGAAATTGCTGAAACCCGGTCAGTGCCCATCCAATGTGACCTGCTTCTGATGAAAAATGATATGGAACACATTTCAAAATTATTTAAGGCACTTCCTTCACAAAGAAAAGCCATTTCATGGGCTTGGAAAATGGAAAATTATTTATTTTATTACAACATAATTGCAAATTCCTATGAAACATTGTCCACTATGGTTACACCAATAGTTGTGCCAAATTTGGGCATGTTATCATGGATTTTGCCATGTATGTGGCCATTTCCATGTGCATGTGCCATGATTTCCACACAAGCCCATTGTAGATAGGCCATTTTGTGAAGGTTTTTTTTTTCATACTTGTTGTATTGCAAGTTTAGTATTTTTCCCAAAAATTAGTGCACATAAGATGGCTCAGTGCAAAGGCATCTGAATTTTTGTAGCCTTTTTTCATTTCCTTTGTTTTTATTCAAACTTGGGTCAAACTTGCAGTGTTGCGCATTCATACAGAATGGTTTGGAATTGCTACTTGCCTTGTCCCAAGTTCATCCAACACCAATATTGTAGCATAAAATGATTTTTAAAAAATTTCAGGAGCAATCTACATCACACTTGTAGTGCAAATTTGGGCCTTTTCAGATGATTCGATGAAATTCAACTAAATGCATGGAATATAACAATATTACTCTGAAATTGCTGAAACCTGGTAAGTGCCCATCCAATGTGGCATGCTTCTGATGAAACGTGAAATGGAACAAATTTCAAAATTATTTAAGGCACTTCCTTAATAAAGAAAAGCCATTTCATGGACTTGGAAAATGGAAAATTATTTTGTTATTACAAAATAATTGCAAATTCCTATGAAACATTGTCCACTATGGTTACACCAATAGTTTTTCCAAATTTGAGCATGTTATCATGGATTTTGCCATGTATGTGGCCATTTCCATGTGCATGTGCCATGATTTTTGAGAACTAAACTAATTTCTGTGGCCTACATTTGTTACTTTGTTTGTCCAAGTTCATTCTCCAATCCAATATATTCTGTACTAAACTAATTTGGTTGACTAAAGTGCATCCGCCACACCAAATGGCTTGAAAAAACTATTAACACCCCAATGGTATACTACATATAGTGAGTAAACGGATGGTTTATGCCTCGCTTCGTTTAGTGCATAAAATGGTGACGACTATTTCCAAAATCACGTACACATACTTGGTCGGTTGGCTCTTGCGCATTTCTTTGAGCATGTGTTCTCTAGTTCGAGTACTCTTCCTGGCTTAATAAGCCACCTCTTTTTTCTTTTGGCGGAGTCGCTGACAAAGTTGTCCCACAAGCCAGTAACTGCAACCAGCACCTACGACCGCGCAACCACTGACAGAGGTGTCCCACAAGCCAATAACTACGACCACCACCTACGACTGACAGAGGTGTGATAAGTACGGAGTGTCGAACCCACAAGGAGCTGAAGGTAAGATCAATATTCTCTCGAGTCCTATCTGCTACTGATACGACTCTACGTACACCGAACGTTTGCTTCCATCAAGAAACGAAAAATGAAACTATGTTGTGGGTATGAAGAGGATAGCTTTGCATGATATCATATAACTAAAATATAAAAATAGGTGTTGTTAACATAAAGTTAGAATATATTATAATATATTATAAATAGCGAGTGTGGAATAATGATGGATCGGTGTGCGGAATTATCCTAGGCAATTGTTAACAAGATCGGTAGTCATTATTGCAATTTTATATGAGGGAGAGGCATAAGCTAACATACTTTCTCTACTTGGATCATATGCACTTGTCCTAGGAAAGACTACGTACGAGAAATCATTCTCACAGCCAACTTTCCTTCTTCTGAGCAAATAAATGTAGTATTTAGTCCAACCAATCATTGGTGAATCTATGTCTTTCGTGAAAAGTGGAGTATTTGTGCCCAAGATCTTTCTATTCCCTTTAGTAGGTGCACACATCTCGTATGGTAAATATACCTTTGTGCCCTATAAGGTAAGATTGATTGACGGAGTCAAGAGATGGAGATCTTGGGTCTAATGAGGCTACTATGAAATATTTACTCATGGGTGGGGCAAGCTCTTCTATTCTGGTTCATGGTTTCTCTTGGCTATATGGTTCATCTGGGGGGGAGATCGAGCTTCAAGAAATTGTGAACGGTCTTATCAATACACAAATGTATAACTCCCCAGGAATTTCAATTGCGCCACTGAATCCTCATCTTCAAAGCATTTTCTTGCAAGGGCCTATCGCGAAAGAACTCAAGCCAATACTTTTTCATTTTCATGTAGTAGATCCTAGGAAACATACGTACGAGATATTTACAGCCCTTCTTCGGCAAGGGTATCCGGTAAAAGGAGGACAGTTCCTAATCTTTTGATCGGCCCGCGACTACTAAAGATCATTAAGGTAAAACCCAACCATAGCATTAAAGCATCAAGTCCCCTTTATCCCATACGCAACAACCCCTTACTCGGGTTTAAACTTCTATCACTCTAGCAACCCACTATAAGAGAATCATGAACGTATTGAAACACCCTACAACGGGAATCCTTCACGTGTGCGCGGCACGGAAGGCACCATAGGACAGAACCAAAATAAAACATATAACTCAAACCAATCTAGATCATCAATCAATCCAAAAGACAAAATAAATCTACTCAAAACATCATAGGATGGCAACACATCATTGGATCATAATATGTGGCATAAAGCACCATGTTCAAGTAGGGGATTACAGCGGGGTGCGGGAGAGTGGATCGCGGAAAAGAGATGAGGAAGGTGATGTTGATGAATATGATCACCGCAGCGATGATTCCCCCAGTGGTACTCCAGCAACACCGAGAGAGAGGGGGGGGGGGTGGGGAGAGTCTCCCCCTTGTGCTTCCCCCTCCATGGCCTCCCCCCTAGATGGGAAGAGGTTCTCCCTCTGGTCCTTGGCCTCCATGGTGATGATGGCCCCCTCGGGCTTCCTCCTCCATGGGCTCCGGTGATGATGGTCTAGATTGATTTTTCGTGGCTACAGAGGCTTGCAGCAACGGAACTTCCGATCTAGGTTTCTTTCTAGGGGTTTTGGTATTTATAGGAATTTTTTGGCGTCGGTCTCACTTCAAGAGGGTCCACAAACCAGCGACAAGCCGGGAGCACCCTCCCCGGGGGGGTAGGGCGCTCCCCCTGGCTTATGGCTTCCTTGCGAAGCTTCTGGACCTTCCTTGATGCTTCGGGGGCCTCTTTTGGTCCACAAAAAATCACCGTAAATTTTCAGCCTATTCCGAGAACTTTTATTTCTGCACAAAAAACGACACCACGATAGTTCTGCTGAAAACAACGTCTGCCCGGGTTAGTTCTAATAAAATNGTTGATGAATATGATCACCGCAGCGATGATTCCCCCAGTGGTACTCCAGCAACACCGAGAGAGAGGGGGGGGGGGTGGGGAGAGTCTCCCCCTTGTGCTTCCCCCTCCATGGCCTCCCCCCTAGATGGGAAGAGGTTCTCCCTCTGGTCCTTGGCCTCCATGGTGATGATGGCCCCCTCGGGCTTCCTCCTCCATGGGCTCCGGTGATGATGGTCTAGATTGATTTTTCGTGGCTACAGAGGCTTGCAGCAACGGAACTTCCGATCTAGGTTTCTTTCTAGGGGTTTTGGTATTTATAGGAATTTTTTGGCGTCGGTCTCACTTCAAGAGGGTCCACAAACCAGCGACAAGCCGGGAGCACCCTCCCCGGGGGGGTAGGGCGCTCCCCCTGGCTTATGGCTTCCTTGCGAAGCTTCTGGACCTTCCTTGATGCTTCGGGGGCCTCTTTTGGTCCACAAAAAATCACCGTAAATTTTCAGCCTATTCCGAGAACTTTTATTTCTGCACAAAAAACGACACCACGATAGTTCTGCTGAAAACAACGTCTGCCCGGGTTAGTTCTAATAAAATCACACCAAAACCATATAAAATTGTTGTAAACATGTCATGAATATTTCATAAATTATAGATACGTTGGAGACGTATCAATGTGTCCTACGCGCCAGTAACAGCGACCACCACCTACGACCGCGCAGCCGCTGACAGAGGTGCCCCACAAGTCAGAATATGCGCCCACCATCTACGACCGTGCAGCCCCTTTTAGAGGTGTCCCATAAGTTAGAATATGCGCCCACCATCTATGAGCGCACAGCCGCTGACAGAGGTGTCCCACAAGTCAGTATATGCACAAACCACCTACGAGCGGGCAGCCGCTAACAGGGGTGTCCCACGAGTAAGCAACCACGCCCAATAACGGTCACAGGCTATGACCCAACGAGAAACCTCCGTTCGGGCTCTTGCGAGGGTGGGCCATGCGGTGGAGGGGAAGAGTGAGGATTGGCTTAGAGCGTGGGCAAAAATGAGGAGGACTAAGCGAAGAGGGGCACAGAAGTAGAAATCCGTTATTTCATAACAATTTAACCTCAAACCTTTTCTATAATTAGTACATAACATCCAGAGCCCCATGTTCATAATTTGCCACTTTTTGAGTTAGTTTGCTATTTTCATGATATTAATTGACTTTCCGACAACTAAAAAGGGCAAAAATCTTTGAGGGTGCAACGAACTCAAAAAGCAGTGAAACTTTGCATGGTGTCTTCATTGGACACCTATAGGTTGTGGTAAAAAAGTGAGATCGTTAGGGCAAAAACTTGATGCACGTCATGTACAAACCGGACACTCTCCCACCAACTATAAGGGTTTCGAATGAAAACGCCGCCCTAGACACACAACTCAATTTTTAAAAATCGTTTCAACTCAATGTTGAGGATATCGCTTATCGTTAGCGTCTCAGTCAACTTGGGATTATAGATTAATCGGAGATCGACCGATTAATCAATTTTATTGGTCGACTATTAATCGGCCATTTTTAGCAAATCCTAGGTTCTCAACAGTAAAATATGCTATATTCAACACCAAAAAAATATTGGACAGAAGTGTTACCATGATTCCAATCCTTTGAATCCTCATATAATGGCAAACAAAATAGGACAATAGTACATATTGCATAGCAAGGTCCACAAAACACAAATAAACATAGTTTCTGCAAACATAGTGCCATGAATAGGCTCGATTTATCGGTAGATTCCCGATAAACCGCTTGTCAGAGAGATAAATCGGTCCAAACGATAAACGGTGAAGATAAGGCATAATCTTATTAGTCACTCCCCAAGTAGCGATAAATCATTGTATCAGACGATTTTTTTAACAGTGTTTCAACTTCAAACTTTTTCCATGAGTAATAGACACTACTGGAAGCGCCATTCTAACAATTTGCCACTTTTTGAGTTGGTTTGCTATTTCTCACGCATTAATTGACTTTTCGGCAACTAAAAGGGCAAAATGCTTTGAGTGTGCAAACGAGCTCAGAAGGGCTGAAACTTTGCATGGTTTCTTCATTGTACACCTATAGGGTGTGGTAAAAAATTGAGATAGTTTCGGCAAAATCGATGCGTATTGTGTACAAACCGGACACTCTCCCACCAATTGTAAGGGTTTCGAACGAAAACCGCCTCCATACACACACAATTCATTTTTTAATCCTTTAAACTTGAAACTTTTTGCATGAGTAATAGACACTATTGGAAGCCACATGCTCAAAATTTGCCACTTTTTTAGTTGGTTTGCTATTTTTGCAACATTAATTGATTTTCCGGTAACTAAAAAGAGCAAAAAAATTGAGCGTGCAAACAAGCTCGGAAAGGGATGAAACTTTGCATATTTCTTCATTGTACACCTATAGGTTGTGGTAAAAATTTGAGATCATGACGGCAAAAAGTTGGTGCACGTCGTGTACAAACCGAACACTTGATTTTCCACCAAGTGTAAGGGTTTCAAACAAAAACCGCCGCCTTAAACACAATTTTTTTTAAATTATTTCAAATTCATACATTTTCCACGAGTAATATACTTCATACTAACATTCAAAAAAAATTGGAGCGGACCTCATGCATCAAAGTATCTATCACACAAAAAAATAGATTTTTTTTAAAAAAAATTAGTATTTGTTTTCATTTTTTTCTGAGCGGGAGCAGATGAGCCTGGGCACCGAGTTGGATTTCCGATATATTTCATACTACATTCTAGTGTTGTGGTTATATGTCCTCTTAATCATCCTCTCGACTGACTTCTTACCACTCACTAATTATTCTTATCTTCCTACAATGCATCAACGTCATATTGCATGTGGAGATGACATAATCTATTTGTATAGAATTGATGCATATGGTGGCCAGTTCGTGTGATCTCTACATTGTCGTGGTGTTGTGGGCTTCTTCTTCTACAATGAAATCTTAACAGGTGCCTTGCTAATCTTAAAAACAAAATGTCGTGACTAAGAATATACCTCTTTTTTTTCTTCAAAAAGGAGGGATAATCCCTTCCCTCTGCTTTGGATGATGCATGCAGCCAAGGGCATATCATTGAAGTAGATTCTTCTTTTCTCTAAAGAAAACCTCTTGCCTTGAAATACATGCAATCCTCCCTCGAAGTCTACTTTGGCTAAATCATTATTATCTATGTTATTATTTTTAAAACCGGCTTCTTTTTCTTATCGGTTTCTCCCGAGCTGTGAGGAAAACCTTAATATATTAGATTTTGCTTGCGGGCCCAAAAGATAAGAATTAGATTTAACGCCATCCGAGACATAAGATTTTTCTGATTACCACTCGTGAGGACCAAATCGTCATATTTGTTTCTCAAGGGCTTGGTCTTCCAAAGCCCAAGGATTCAACAAAGATGCTCGAGGGCCATGCAATGAAATATAGATTTACATCTTGCCATACATCCATAAGTTTCTTGTACACAACAATCAAGGCGCCATTCAAGCAAATTTTGTACTTATAGAACTGAACTCTAGACTTGAGTCAATTCGTGTGATGCAAATTGCGTTGGCAAGCCGGGTGGAGCATGTGTGCCATGCTCGCGCTTGTGTTTGCTGACTTGGGTCGCCATCTATCTAAACAGCTTCATGGCCTTCCCAAGTCGTCGCTTCTCGCCAGATCGATGTTGATGTAGTGGACTCGTCGATTTCGCCAAGACAGGCTCGTCTTGTAATAACTTGTAATTTCCGTGTCAATGGCAAGGGAATAACTTGGTTTGAAATCACCATAAGGACTTGTTTCACACATTGCCCGGTGGACTCTATTAAAAGTTTAAAACCTTGCCGCAGACTCATGACGAACTTTTTGTGTTCATCAACTTCTTGCCGGTGCGAGATCGATCGCAGTTGTCGCTCAAACTCATTAAAAAAACTGAAAATATCTTAGCTGTCAAGGAAGAAAAAATAACGTGCAGATTAAAAGGAGAAAATATATAGTAATAATGATGGGGGTTGTTGATTGGTAGTAGGACGTGATATGATGCACGTCCAAAGATTATTGAGCAGTTCACATCGGGTACGGGCCAGTCTCTGTTTGTTTAGCTTGTGTTTCAAGGAAACCAGGATCATCATCCCTGGTTAATTCAATCGTGGTTTGGTTTGTTCGGCGTAACGCAGGCGGCCGGCCAGCCGCATACTATCGGTGGTGATCACAAGGGCAGGCAGGCAGGGCACACGATCCGCGCCGATCTGAGCACCAAAAGCCGCCACCGAAAACGTTGCAGGGGCAGAGGCAGGCCCGATGGATCCGTCTTTCCTGGCCTAACAGTGCTGCGGGCACGCAAGAGGCAACGAGCAGCTGGATTCGGGGCTTTGGGCATCTGTCCTCACCACATTCTTTCTCATGCAAAGCCATCACGTACGCGAGGAGCCATGGCCACATCCATGCATGCTTCATTGATTGAGCTTGTGCAGCTTAGCTGGTAGGTACGTCGACCGGCGTACCCGACGACCCCGCGGAGGAAAGCGCGCCCGGCAGCTTCCCCAACAGGAACTGCTCGTTCGGCGATGAAAGATTGCATACTGGCATCCTACTTGCGCCCGGCCACTGCCGGTGCTGCTTTATCGTTTAATTTCCGATGCCCCCATGTGCCGCCTAGTAATCAGATACAAAAATGAAGTTCAGAAGGGGACTGAAAATGTTGAGGCATTGTGTGTCTAACTTTAAAGTTTAAAGCCCATATATGAATTGAGATTCAATCTGATTGTGAACACCATGGAATCCAGTTCAACCGGTGAAATGTTTGGTGTCATTCACTTTAATCTAACTAACATTCCAAGAAAAAAAATCTAACATTTTATGGCATGATTGATGGTGTGCCGTTTATCGTTATTGTTTTATAACCTTTTGTTTAGAAGAGTTATTTTAACATGTTTTTTAATGAAAACTTTGGCATAATTTTTTAACCATTTTTCTTCTTTTATAATACTGTTGAGATTGTGAACACCATCGAATCCCGTTCAACCAATAAATGTTTGGTATCATTCGTTGT
>LR880968.1:874509208-874525034 GCA_904067115.1 Aegilops sharonensis | reverse complement strand
ACGCGCACTCGACCTCTAGGCTAGGGGTTAGCCACCGCTAAGCACTATCGACCCTAACCAAGGACGAGACTCAACCTAGCATGCATGCTATAACTTAGGGCGCCAGCGCTTCGTTTATTTATGCTCAGGGTCTGCGCCTGGCTTTGTACAAAGGGTTACATGCCTTGCCGGCAAGGCTTGTACAAAAGGGTAGCTTGCCGGGAGGCCCGGCAAGCCGAACCTTATGTGTAAAACTTGCGAAGATGCTCGATGTTCCAGGAATTGCTCACTGGAATGGCATCTACGGTCTCCAGCCGGACTGCGCCGGGCCTGGTGACTCATGTTACCCGATAAGGGCCTTCCCACTTCGGGGTCAACTTGTTGGAATTCTTGGCCGATTGAACGTGCCGAAGAACAAGGTCACCTTCCTCAAAGCTCCGGGCATGGACCTTGCGGCTATGGTAGCGGCGCAAGGCTTGCTGGTAGCGTGCTGCTCTCACAGCCGCCCGGAGACGATCTTCCTCAAGGAGCGTTGCGTCATCTTGCCGCAATCGCTCTTGCTCAAGCTCATCATAAGCGAGCACTCGAGGTGACCCGTATATGAGTTTCGTGGGGAGAACTGCTTCTGCCCCGTAAACCAGGGCAAAGGGTGTCTGGCCGGTGGCTCGATTTGGCGTCATTCTGATCGACCAAAGAACCGCCGGCAACTCGTCAATCCAGCGCCTTCCACTCTTGCGCAGCCTGTCGAAAGTCTTCGTTCTTAAGCCTCACAGGACTTCAGCATTTTCTCTCTCTGCTTGGCCGTTGCTCCGTGGATGTGCCACGGAAGCAAAACAGACCTTGCTGCCGAGATCCTCAATGTATTGCATGAAGGCATGGCTTGTGAACTGCGTGCCGTTGTCGGTGATGATCCTGTTGGGCACCCCAAAACGGCACACTAGTCCCTTGAAGAACTTGATGGCTGACTGCGCTGTCACCTTCCTCACTGCTTCCACTTCTGGCCACTTTGTGAACTTGTCGATTGCGACGTACAAGTACTCAAAGCCCCCGACAGCGCGGGGGAAAGGGCCCAATATGTCGAGCCCCCAGACCGAGAATGGCCAGGAGAGAGGGATAGTTTGAAGGGCTTGAGCTGGTTGATGGAGCTTCTTCGAATGGAACTGGCACGCTTCACACTTGGTTACTAGTGCCGTCGCATCCTGGAGGGTGGTGGGCCAGAAGAAACCTTGCCGGCAAGGGCCCTCGACCCTATGTGGGAACCACATATGCCTCCATGTATCTTTGCCAACAGCTTTAGTCCCTCCTCCCGGGAGATGCACTTCAATTTCACCCCATTCGGTCTTCTTCTGTATAGCTCATTATCAACGAACTGGTACAGGGCAGACCGGCGGGCTACTCTTTCCGCCTATTCCTGCTCCTCAGGAAGCTCTCCCTTCTGAAGAAATCGGACGGTGTGCTGTGCCCATGCCGGAGCCTGTGGCTCGATGACAAGGACCAAAGGCATTTCTTCTGCTACGGGGGCGGCCGCCTCCACAGCCGTGACCTGAGGTCCTGCCGAAGTCGGTCGCCCTGCGGCAGGATCGGCATCCATGGCAACATCTTCGCCCGCGGCTCCGGGGAGCTCTGTGGGGAAGTACTTGCCGGGGCCTAGCTTCCTCCGCTTGTTCTGCACGGTCGACGGCTCAACGGATGGCTGAGTTAACTGAAGCACAAAAGTACCTGGTTTCACAGGTAGCTTGAGGGCAGCGCGCTTTGACAGGTAATCGGTGATGTCGTTCTCCGCCAGAGGGACATGCTCCGCTTATATACCGTCAAAGCGTTCCTCCAGTTTCCTCACCTCATCTACGTAAGCTTCCATCAACGGGCTTTGATAATCTTTGTTGATCTGCCTGACGACGAGCTGTGAATCGCCCCTGACGATGAGCTTTTTAACCTCGAGGTCCGCCGCGATCCTGAGACCGGCAAGCAAACCCTCGTACTCGGCGGTGTTGTTGGTTGACATCTCCCAGGGGAAGTGCATCTGGACGACGTACTTGAGGTGCTCTCCGGTGGGTGCGACAAGCAGCACACCAGCACCGGCGCCTTGCAGCGAGAAGGCACCATCAAAGTACATGATCCAGTTGCGACTCATTTCCATGCCGGGGAGAGTGGTCTCTCGTACCTCTTCGTCGGGCCTCGAGGTCCATTCAGCAACAAACTCCGCCAAGACTCTGCTCTGAATCGTCGAGGTACTTTCAAACTTTAAACCGATGCTTGACAGCTCCAGGGCCCATTCCACGATCCTCCCCGTTGCATCTGGGTTATGCAGTATCCGTTGCAATGGGAGGAGGGTGACCACCGTGATCTCATGCGCTTGGAAGTAATGGCGCAGCTTTCTCGAAGCCATAAGGAGGCTGAAGAGCAGCTTTTGCACACCTGAGTAACTCGACCTAGCCCCCTGCAAAAGGGAGCTGACGAAGTAAACTGGGTGCTGCACCATTTTCTTCTTCTGTGCTTCTTCACCTGGTCGCGTGGGTCCCGTCGCATGGGCGCCAGTCTTGTCGGGGCCGAACCCTGCCGGAGGCTCAGCCTTGCCGGGGCTGACCCCTGCCGGGGAGGGTTCCGGCCCGCCAACCGTCGACTCTGCCGCTGCTGCTGTCTCCTCATCAATCTCTCTCTGCGCCACTAGTGCAGCGCTAACCACCTGATTCGTTGCCGCTAGATAAAGCAACAACGATTCTTGTGGTTTGGGCGCAACCAGCACTGGTGTAGAGGAGAGGTATTTCTTCAAATCTTGTAGCGCTGCCTCGGCCTCTGGGGTCCACTCCATCGGCCCTGCTTTCTTAAGATCTTGAAAAAAGGAAGGGCACGCTCCGCGGACTTGGAGATGAACCGGCCCATGGCAGCAACGCAGCCAGTGAGCCGACGCATGTCCTTGATCCGTTTTGGTGCCCCAATCTGCTCGATGGCCTTGATCTTATCTGGGTTTGCTTCAATCCCGCGCTGGGACACAAAGAACCCGAGAAGCTTGCCGGACGGGACGCCGAAGACACACTTCTCAGGGTTCAATTTGAGGTTGATCTTGTGCAGGTTCCCAAATGTTTCCTCCAGATCTTGCACGAGTGTTGCTTTTTCCTTGGTTTTGACCACTATGTCATCCATATAAGCTTTGATATTTCTATGTAGCTGGGGCTCAAAACCAATTTGGACTGCTCTTGCAAAGGTCGAGCCAACACTCTTCAACCCGAAAGGCATCCGTAAAAAGCAATACGTACCACATGGGGTGATAAATTCTGTCTTTTCCTCGTCTTCCTTTGTCATGAAGATCTGGTGGTATCCTGAGTAGGCGTCTAGGAACGATAAGAGGTCACACCCAGCCGTGGAGTCAACAATCTGGTCAATGCGTGACAACGGGAAAGGATCCTTTTAGGCAGGCCTTATTGATGTCTGTGTAATCAATACACAGCCTCCATTTCCCATTTGCCTTGCGCACCACTACCGTATTGGCCAACCACGTTGGATGGAGTACTCCTCTCACCAAGCCTGCCGCCTCTAGCTTTCTGATTTCCTCCAAGATGAACTCCTACCTCTCCAGAGCTTGCTTCCTGACCTTCTGCTTGACGGGCCGTGCATGAGGGCAGATAACAAAGTGGTGCTCAGTCACCTCCCTGGGAACGCCGGGGATGTCGGAGGCTTGCCATGCAAATACATCGACATTCGCCCGCAGGAAGGCGACGAGCTCGCTTTCCTATTTGCCGTCGAGGGTGGAGCTTATGGTAAAAACTCCCCCCGTACCGTCCTCCTTGACGGGCACCTTCTTGGTCTCTGGTGGCGTGGCTCTGGACTTCTTGCTCTTGCCGGCGGAGCTCTCTGGCAACACTGATACGCCTCCAACGTATCTATAACTTTTGATTGTTCCATGCTATTATATTACCTCATTTGGATGTTTATGGGCTTTATTTTACACATTTATATCATTTTTGGGACTAATCTACTAACTGGAGGCCCAACCCAAATTGCTGTTTTTTTGCCTATTTCAGTATTTCGAAGAAAAAGAATATCAAACGGAGTCCAAACGGAATGAAACCTTCGGGAGCGTGATTTTTGGAACAAACGTGACCCAGAGGACTTGGAGTGCAAGTCAAGAAGCAGCCGAGGCTCCCACGAGATAGGAGGGCGCGCCCCCTGTCTCGTGGGCCCCTCGGGCGGCCACCGACGTACTTCTTCCTCATATATATACCTACGTACCCCGAAAACATCCAGGGGGCAGACGAAACACAATTTCCACCACCGTAACCTTCTGTATCCGCGAGATCCCATCTTGGAGCCTTCGTCGGCACTCTTCCGGAGGGGGAACCGACCACGGAGGGCTTCTACATCAACACCATAGCCCCTCCGATGAGTTGTGAGTAGTTTACCATAGACCTACGGGTCCATAGTTATTATCTAAATGGCTTCTTCTCTCTTTTTGGATCTCAATACAATGTTCTCCCCCTCTCTTGTGGAGATCTATTTGATGTAAACTCTTTTTGCGGTGTGTTTGTCGAGATCCGATGAATTGTGGGTTTATCATCAAGTTTATCTATGAATAATATTTGAATCTTCTCTGAATTCTTTTATGTATGATTGAGTTATCTTTGCAAGTCTCTTCGAATTATTAGTTTGGTTTGGCCTACTAGATTGATCTTTCTTGCCATGGGAGAAGTGGTTAGCTTTGGGTTCAATCTAGCGGTGTCCTTACCCAGTGACAGAAAGGGTTGCAAGGCACCTATTGTATAGTTGCCATCAAGGATAACAAGATGGGATTATATCATATTGCTTGAGTTTATCCCTCTAAATCATGTCATCTTGCTTAATGCGTTACTATGTTCTTATGAACTTAATACTCTAGATGCATGCTGGATAGCGGTCGATGTGTGGAGTAATAGTAGTAGATGTAGGCAGGAGTCGGTCTACTTTGTTATGGACGTGATGCCTATATACATGATCATGCCTAGATAATCTCATAATTATTCGCTTTTCTATCAATTGCTCGACAGTAATTTGTTCACCCATCGTAATACCTATGCTATCTTGAGAGAAGCCACTAGTGAAACCTATGGCCCCCGGGTCTATCTCTTATCATATTTGCTTCCAATCTACTTTTATTTGCATCTTTACTTTTTGCATCTATATTATAGAATACCAAAAATATATTTATCTTATCTTACTATCTTTATTAGATCTCACTTTCACAAGTGGCCGGGATTGACAACCCCTTTATCGCATTGGTTGCGAGTTCTCAGTTTGTTTGTGTAGGTGCGTGGGACTTTTGAGGAGCCTCCTACTGGATTGATACGTTGTGTTCTCAAAAACTGAGGGAAATACTTACGCTACTATTGTTGCATCACCCTCTACTCTTCCAGGAAAACCAACGCAAGCTCAAGACGTAGCAAGAAGGATTTCTGGCGCCGTTGCCGGGGAGGTCTTCGCTCAAGTCAAGACATACCAAGTACCCATCACAAACCCATCTCCCTCGCATTTACATTATTTGCCATTTGCCTCTCGTTTTCCTCTCCCCCACTTCACCCTTACCGTTTTATTCGCCCTTTCTTTCCCAATCTCCTCCTCTATTTTCGCTTGCCTTTTTCTGCTTGCTTGTGTGTTGGATTACTTGTTGCCATGGCGCAAGATAATACCAAATTGTGTGACTTTACCAATACCAACAATAATGATTTCTTTAGCACTCCGATTGCTCCTCATGCTTATAGTCAAAACAAAGCTTTTACCAAACATATTGTTGATGCCTTGATGCAATCTTATGATGAAAAACTTAATTTCGAAGTTTCTATACCTAGAAAACTTAATGATGAGTGGGAACCTACTATAAAGATTAGAATTAAAGATCACTAGTCGTCAACCCGTGCAGCTACACGGGCTAGTTATTTATATTTTAAATTTGTAGACTTTTTTAAAATATTGTTTATGTTAAATAAGAACTAAGAATGAATTCATATAGATCCTAATAAGCTTTCGAAAGTTTATTTTCAAAACAGTATGGTTTTTAATGTAATCATACACCTATATATTGTATATGAATGTATTCAAAAGCATATTGTGATGTTATTATTAGCAAATGCAGTATGCGTATTTTCTTTGACATGTGCTAAAAGCTCATGCCAAACAAAGTTTATGCAGCAAAAGAAAATCATAGGTCAGTAATGTTCCGAAACTGGAATGCAAATGTGGGAACATATAGTATTCAGACGTTAACACAAATGGAACTAAACACTACTTCCCTGTATATCAGGGGAGGAGCATAATATACATAACCTTACCATTCTACCAAACATGTAGCTAAGCATGAGCCCATGAATTACTGCAATTCTCGTAAGTTCAGAAATACTCCCTCTGTATCAGAATATAAGTCCTTTTTTAATCTAAATCTAGACCAAAAAATGTCTTATACTGTGATACAGACGGAGTACATGGTTTTCTCCTGCATACAGATTCTATATAATCCAAGTGAAACTCCTAAAAAAATTGTACACAGTGAACATCACAAACACAATGACTCTCTGTGTTTTTTTATCCGGATCTTAATTGACCTACATTAGTTGTTGCACCTCTAGTGTAATATTGTCCATAAATTCACCAGTAGCCGTCACTTAATAATTTCTCTAATAATCCAAGAGATCAAGTGGAAGTATTATCAAATGCATCGCAGTGGATGCTGGAGTCATGATATATATGCACACACTTTACAAATATTCCTTCAAATTGCACCCAAATACGTGTATTTTTTGTATTAGAAAAGAGAAACAATAACCTTGGAGTAAAGGGACATGTCACCATGCTTTGTGAATTAGATAAAATCATGGTCTAAACTAGGTATTAAAAAAGTTGCACCAGCAGGGAAGTACTCCCAAGGTAAAACATAGCAATAGCTTCTACCGACTGAGCTTTATATATTCTAACTTTGTTATGTGAAGTTAATGGCTATTGCGAGGAAACAAATGCCATTTTTTGGCAAAGAAATTATTCATAATAAATATATTGTAAAACTGATTAGTTTAATATTTAATGGCTAGGCAGAACGTACATATTCACATTCGATTGTGGTGTCAGAAAATATAATGCAGGAAAAGAGAGGTACCAACACACACATATTAGAGGAGAGGCTATAAAGGTTACTTGATGAACAAATATACCTTTCTTTGCATCATAGAATTCTGATAGTACAGAGCAACTAAGCATATAAGAGATCAGACCATCAACTCCTCAGAACAAAATATAATAAGAAGCATCCAATCCAGTTTAAAAAAGGGACACGTGAGGCATGTACATGCTAGTGAATCCCTTATTGTTCAGGTTTTCCTCTCGGCTTCATCAAAACTTGATGGGAAAACTGAATGCCGGTGACTGGAGAGCAAACGACCATAACTTAAAACATATATCTGATCACATTAAGGGTGTGATTAGTATCATGTAAGCTAAATATTTCTATGGTAATTCCATTTGTTGACGAAAGGTAATATAATTTTTATGAAAGACTATCTGTTCATTATAAGCTACAACACTTCTTATTAAAGTCTTCGGGACACAAAAAACCAATAAAACTTATAAGAAGCTAAAACAAAAGGGTTGACTAAGCTATCACCATCGAAGTGAACTGTATCATGTACAACAGAAAAATTTCTCCTAGAACAGCAGTTGATGACATGGGCAAACACACAACCTGTGTCAGTAATTGCACTGGGAATATCTGATTTGTGTTAAACATGGAAAAACGAACATGTAGCTCCGCTGTGATGTGCACACCTGCTGTAACGATGATTGATGCGGCAATGTCCTGTCCGGCACCTTTTCCTGCAATCAGCTACCAATATGTTGACATAAAAAGAATTGAGAACCAAGTATCCGGAGCAAACCATGTCATAACTCTTATTATTTACATTGTGCTGGTCAATTGGTCACTGGATTTAATCCTTGTTTCCTAAACACTATCCAAAATAAAATTACAATATAGTTTAATATCATCTAGATCTTTCAATCAGGATAGGCTTGAGGTTGCAGGGATGCCCGCACATCATTGTGTAGTCAGCTAGCTTAGTTTTATATAACTATGCACCTAAGCTAGTAATCTACCAATGAAAAAATACCACAAACACCATGTATATACGTACCTTTGCTCATTGAGGGATTTCTCCTGTGTGTGCCTGAGTGTTGTGTTTATTTTCATCCTATAACACGAATTAGTCAAAGGAAGGCTAGCGAATTGGACTGTCCTCCCAGCTAGATCGTGAAGGAAGTGGAGGTGTCGACCAATCGGAGGGAGGCCGGAGGATTGTATTTGCCTTCCGCCGGCTCATGGAGGAAACGGAGATGTCACGGTTATGGCACGGGAGAAGGGACTGGCGGCTGCTCATGGATGAATAGAAGAGGAGCAGGGAGGAGGAAGAGGACGCATCAGCCTTCAGATCAAGACGGGCTGGTGGGTCTAGTATTTCTTCATGTTTGAGTTGAAAATTGGATTGTACAGATCGTATTTGTCTAGGACTCTTAACATGACGTGATGACCACAGATTCAATATTAAAAGACTAAATTTATCCTTTGCATGACAATTAACGTGGTGGCTCCCTTGGTCTTCATGCTTGAGTTGAACTGCGTTGGACTAATCGTATATGTGTAGGACTCTTACCACGATTGCAGATTTCATCTAAACCATAGATTTAACATCCAAAGGCTAAATTGTTAAAGCATGTCAGAAGTCGAATATTCCACTGCATGCCCCTGTAACTATTGTCGATAAGTTTTGCGCATTAACCACAAAAAAGAGGGAATACATGAAAGAATAATTAGGTTTCAAATAGCTACTCAGAAAGATAAATAGCAAGATTTTTTTCCCATGGTTTTTCTGGTAAACCATTGGACCAACCTGACGCCCTTGCATCCTAACATCTAGTCAAGAGTAAAAAAACATTTACATGTCAAGCCCAACTAAAGGAAACTTTAGTCTGTATATAAACCGGTGAAGCAGTATAGTTGTAAGCCTAGAATATAGTGAACATCAGTAGGGTTTTACAAATTATATTACGTATACTAACATATTGTACTGATGTACTTACAGTAGAGGGTGGGAATGCTAAGCATCTTCCAGCTCCGATAGATTCATACTCTCTCAGTATAAGTGGTTGCAGTAGTAGTAAGATATAAAGTTAATGTAAATGAATAGATATGTCTATGTAAAAAAAACCTAAAGATTCTGAGGGACTTGTACCCTCTTGGTGAAGGTTAAATATAAAAATAACATGAACCTACCTATGTCAGACATGAAACTATCAGAGCGAAAGGGAAAAGGCAATCACATAGATAATACTTTATAAGAAAATTAAAAAAACTCACATATGGGAAGCTGTGAGTATGAATCTGTCTATGCCAGATAAAAGAACAACTCTTCGGTTTGTAACTATATTCTTTTCACAATGTTACAACTGTAGGTATAACTCATTGTGGAATTTCAAAATCATGGTGAAGGCATATATGTACAGCCTAATTAATCAACCTACCTGACACACTGTTATAAACGAAAAGACATAAAAGTACTTTCTATTGGTTCTGAAACTGAAAGCACCGTACTATATTTCTATAAGTAGAAGCTATGAATCTAAATGTTGGAACTATTTGAAAAAAATAATCAAGCATGTTGTTAGAAACGGGCTTGGCAAATATGAACATCACAGACACAACTGTACGGATGATTCATTGAAGATCAGCACAGAGTCCTTTTAACATTCTTCATATAGGAACAATCATGTAATTAAAACTTGTACAACTCAAGTGCTCTGTGCTGCTAGCTTATTGCAACAGAAACTCTACGAAAACTGAGTAGAACAAAGAGATGTTGGTATGAGATGTTGGTATGACCTCTTTACCGTGGAACACAGAATACTATGTGTGAACCAAAAGAAATGTTAAAGACCATACCTTTCAATAAATAATTGATCTCTTGAAGATCTTTATTCACAGACAACTTGCATGCCGCTCCACCACTCAAGTATCTTCACATGTAGAAATTACTGTGTTAGACATGGTTCTTACAAATCTGTGAACTTAAGTTAAATGTCAAATAAATAGAAAAATATTTAAATAATAATCATCATATGTTTACCTAACGTGGCAAGGCAGAATAAGAATATATACCATGCCGATAACTGAAGATTTAGCATGTATTTAAAAGAAACAACATGCAACATGCAAACCATCTGCATAGGAAACATTACATAAATCTGTCAGTTAACATGGTGTGACATAGAAAAATACCTCTAAACTGAGCTTTCGATAAGAATCGAAAACCTGCATAGAGCTGAACTGGTTTGCCAATGTTTAATTTGTTGTTGTAGCGAACAAAGCCCTGTTATGGGGATTCTATGCTGCTCCCGGAGGTGATGGAGACCACCATAGCTTACTTTCATTCGTCTCCTACACCTCCCAATCAGGATGCTCATAGATAGACATCAAAGAGTACGAATTTTTCTTGGCCAAACAATACAATTAAGCTAACTTATTGGGGTTTTTGTAATGAACTTGGCCGGTTACAGAATAGAAAAATGAATTTTCAGGATATGGGGTTACTTGCCTATGGAGTCTGGTGCAAGACCGCAGGAGTAATGTGCTTCGGACTCAGAACAGTTTTAGAGGAGATGAACTGCTGCACCACCTGCCCGCCATATTTCCTCTGCCCAGCGGCTTCGCCAAAGACCGTAGCCACACGATCTGCATCAAACTGCAGTCGGTGCACCACCTCTAGTTCATTGATTGTCCCAAAAATTGACGCCAGCTTTACAGATTTGCTTGTTCCTTTCGTTGGCACAACACCGCTGCCGCTGCTAGTTGCGGATGCTTTCTCCCCAGATGCAATCACAACAGCCCATACGTACTTTATGGATAGAAGAAAGTTAATGGACACACAAAGCTAGCACATGCCGTGCTAATTGATTTCGGCGTGGTTGGGGCTGATCGAGGGTACTCAATGGATGGAGAGGAAAAGGGATCCGGGAGAGGCTGGTTGCTTCTTTTCTTACTCCTAAGATGGATCACACCATGGAGGTTTAGGATGGAGGAGAAACTACAGAGGGGACATGCGAGGAGGATGATCCGGGGGAGTAGCGCTCAGCGGCGTTCCTCGCCGATGCGCCGGCGCATCTGTAGTGCAGGCAGGGAGGCACTACGTTTTTTAGCAGCCGATGGAATAAGTCTTTTTCTTGCGTCTAGAGTTTTTTTTTTGACGGGATTTTTGCCCACAGTTTGTTATAGAGGGGTCAGCGTGGGATTGTGGGCAAGGACTCCTGGGGTAATTCATCTGACGGCTGTAGATAACTAATAGGGAGATCGGATGGTTAATTTTGTTTACTTCCGAGGATTAACGTGGAGCTTTCGTTGGTGCCTCCAATTAGTAAATATAAATATATATAAGATGAGTGTTTTGCTCTGTGTGATTTGGGTGCTAGTGTTTCTACGATTCCGAAAACTTTATGTGATATTCTAGGTTTCCATGATCTTGATGATTGCTCTTTAAATTTGCACCTTGCGGATTCCACCATTAAAAAGCCTACGGGAAGGATCAATGATCTTATTGTTGCAAATAGAAATTTGGTGCCCGTAGATTTTATCGTTCTTGATATAGATTGCAATCTTTCTTGCCAAATTATTCTTGATAGACCTGTCCTTAGAACGATTGGCGCGATTATTGATATGAAGGAAGGGAATATTAGATTCCAATTTCCATTAAAGAAAGGCATGGAGCACTTTCCAAGAAAGAAAGTCAAATTACCTTATGAATCTATCATGCGGGCTACTCATGAATTTAGTGCCAAAGATGGCACTCGTTAGATCTATCCGTGCTTTTATGCCTAGGTAGGGGCGTTAAACGATAGCGCTTGTTGGGAGGAAACCCAATTTTATTTTTAGTTTTAGTTTTTGCTCCTGTTTAGGAATAAATAATACATCTACCTTCTGTTTAGATGTGTTTTTATGTTTTAATTAGTGTTTGTGCCAAGTTAAACCTATAGGATCTTCTTGGATGATAGTTATTTGATCTTGCTGTAATTTCCAGAAACTTTCGGTTCACGAAAACAATTGTTAAAAATCACCAGAACGTGATAAAATAGTGATTCCAATTGCCGATGATCAATAAACAAATTTCCCAGGTCTTCCTATTTTGGTAGGATTTTTCGAGTTCCATAAGTTTGCGTTAGTTACATATTACTACAGGCTGTTCTGTTTTTGACAGATTCTGTTTTTCGTGTGTTGTTTGCTTATTTTGATGAATCTATGGCCAATAAAATAGTTTATAATCCATATAGAAGTTGGAATACATTAGGTTTAACACCAAAATAAATAAAGAATGAGTTCATTACAGTACATTATGTGGTGGTTTTGTTTTCTTTCACTAACGGAGCTTATAGGATTTCCTGTCAAGTTTTGTGTTGTGAAGTTTTCAAGTTTTGGGTAAAGCTTTTATGGACTATGGAATAAAGGGTGGCAAGAGCCTAAGATTGGGGATGCCCAACGCACCCCAAGATATTCAAGGATAGCCAAAAGCCTAAGCTTGGGGATGCCCCGGGAAGGCATCCCCTCTTTCGTCTTCGTTCATTGGTAACTTTACTTGGAGCTATATTTTTATTCGCCACATGATATGTGTTTTTCTTGGAGCGTCGTGTATTATATTAGTCTTTGCTTTTTAGTTTACCACAATCATCCTTGCTGTACACACCTTTTGGGAGAAGACTATTTGATTAGAATTTGGTAGAATACTCTATGTGCTTCACTTATATCTTTTGAGCTTGATAGTTTTTGCTCTAGTGCTTCACTTATATCTTTTAGAGCACGGTGGTGTCTTAATTTTGAAGAAATTATTAGTCTCTCATGCTTCACTTATATTATTTTGAGAGTATTTTAGAACAGTATGGTATTTGCTATGGTTACAAATTTGGTCCTAGAATGATGAGCATCCAAGTTGGGTATAATAAAAACTATCATAGAAAGTGAATTGGATGCTATGATCAATTTGATGCTTGATAATTGTTTTGAGATATGGAGGTAGTGATATTAAAGTCATGATAGTTGGGTGATTATGAATTTAAAGAATGCTTGTGTTGAAGTTTGTGATTCCCGTAGCATGCACGTATGGTGAACCGCTTTGTGATGAAGTTGGAGCACAATTTTATTTATTGATTGCCTTCCTTATGAGTGGCGGTCGGGGATGAGCGATGGTCTTTTCCTACCAATCTATCACCCTAGGAGCATGCGCGTAGTGCTTTGGTTTTTGATGACTTCTAAATTTTTGCAACAAGTATATGAGTTCTTTTGACTAATGTTGAGTCCATGGATTATACGCACCCTTTCACCTTTCCATCATTGCTAGCCTCTCTTGTGCCGCGCAACTTTCGCCGGTAACGTACACGCACCATTTACCTTCCTCAAAACAGCCACCATACCTACCTATTATGGCATTTCCATAGCCATTCCGAGATATATTGCCATGCAACATTCCATCGTTCCATTCATATGACACACATTACTTTTGTCATATTCCTTTTTGCATTATCATGTAGTTGACATTGTATTTGTGGCTAGGCCACCTTCATAATTTTCATACATGTCGCTCTTGATTCATTGCATATCCCGGTACACCGCCGGAGGCATTCACATAGAGTCATATTTTGTTCTAAGTATCGAGTTGTAAGAAAAATAAAAGTGTGATGATCATCATTTTTAGAGCATTGTCCCAAGTTAGGAAAGGATGATGGAGACTATGATTCCCCCATAAGTCGGGATGAGACTCCGGACGAAAAATAAATAAATAAAAGAAAAAGAAAAGAGGCCATACAAAAAGAGAGAAAAGGCCCAAATAAAAAAATAAAAAAATGAGAGAAAAAGAGAGAAGGGACAATGCTACTATCTCTTTTTCCACACTTGTGCTTCAAAGTAGCACCATGATCTTCATGATAGAGAGTCTCATATGTTGTCACTTTCATATACTGGTGGGAATTTTTCATTATAGAACTTGGCTTGTATATTCCAATGATGGGCTTCCTCAAAGTGCCCTAGGTCTTCGTGAGCAAGCGAGTTGGATGCACACCCACTTAGTTTCTTTTGTTGAGCTTTCATATATTTTATAGCTCTAGTGCATCCGTTGCATGGCAATCCCTACTCACTCACATTGATATCTATTAATTGGCATCTCCATAGCCCGTTGATACGCCTAGTTGATGTGAGACTATCTTCTCTTTTTTGTCTTCTCCACAACCACCATTCTATTCCACATATAGTGCTATGTCCATGGCTCGCGCTCATGTATTGCGTGAAAGTTGAAAGAGTTTGAGATTATTAAAGTATGAAACAATTGCTTGGCTTGTCATTGGGGTTGTGCATGATTAAATACTTTGTCTGATGAAGATAGAGCAACAGCCAGACTATATGATTTTGTAGGGATAGCTTTCTTTGGTCATGTTATTTTGAGAAGACATGATTACTTCGATTAGTATGCTTCAAGTATTACTATTTCTTATGTAAATATGAACTTTTATTTTGTATCATTTGGATCTGGACATTCATGCCACAATAAAGAAAATTACATTATAAATTATGCTAGGTAGCATTCCACATCAAAAATTTCTTTTTTATCATTTACCTACTCGAGGACGAGCATGAATTAAGCTTGGGGATGCTTGATACGTATCCAACGTATCTATAAATTTTGGATGTTTATGGGCTTTATTTTACACATTTATATCGTTTTGGGACTAACCTACTAACCGGAGGCCCAGCCCATATTGCTGTTTTTTTTGCCTATTTCAGTATTTCGAAGAAAAGGAATATCAAACGGAGTCCAAACGGAATGAAACCTTCGGGAGCATGATTTTTGGAACAAACGTGATCCAGAGGACTTGGAGTGCAAGTCAAGAAGCAGCCGAGGCTCCCACGAGATAGGAGGGCGCGCCCCCTGTCTCATGGGCCCCTCGGGCGGCCACCGACGTACTTCTTCCTCCTATATATACCTACGTACCCCGAAAACATCCAGGGGGCAGACGAAACACAATTTCCACCACCGTAACCTTCTGTATCCGCGAGATCCCATCTTGGAGCCTTCGCCAGCACTCTGCTGGAGGGGGAATCGACCACGGAGGGCTTCTACATCAACACCATAGCCCCTCCGATGAGTTGTGAGTAGTTTACCACAGACCTACGGGTCCATAGTTATTAGCTAGATGGCTTCTTCTCTCTTTTTTGATGTCAATACAATGTTCTCCCCCTCTCTTGTGGAGATCTATTTGATGTAAACTCTTTTTGCAGTGTGTTTGTCGAGATCCGATGAATTGTGGGTTTATGATCAAGTTTATCTATGAATAATAAATGAATCTTCTCTGAATTCTTTAATGTATGATTGAGTTATCTTTGCAAGTCTCTTCGAATTATTAGTTTGGTTTGGCCTACTAGATTGATCTTTCTTGCCATGGGAGAAGTGCTTAGCTTTGGGTTCAATCTTGCGGTGTCCTTACCCAGTGACAGAAAGCGTTGCAAGGCACGTATTATATTGTTTCCATCAAGGATAACAAGATGGGGTTTATATCATATTGCTTGAGTTTATCCCTCTATATCGTGTCATCTTGCTTAATGTGTTACTCTGTTCTTATGAACTTAATACTCTAGATGCATGCTGGATAGCGGTCGATGTGTGGAGTAATAGAGTAGATGCAGGCAGGAGTCGGTCTACTTGTTATGGATGTGATGCCTATATACATTATCATGCCTAGATAATCTCATAATTATTCGCTTTTCTATCAATTGCTCGACAGTAATTTGTTCACCCACCGTAATACCTAT
>LR880968.1:874484416-874508676 GCA_904067115.1 Aegilops sharonensis | reverse complement strand
TTTAATGTATGATTGAGTTATCTTTGCAAGTCTCTTCGAATTATTAGTTTGGTTTGGCCTACTAGATTGATCTTTCTTGCCATGGGAGAAGTGCTTAGCTTTGGGTTCAATCTTGCGGTGTCCTTACCCAGTGACAGAAAGCGTTGCAAGGCACGTATTATATTGTTTCCATCAAGGATAACAAGATGGGGTTTATATCATATTGCTTGAGTTTATCCCTCTATATCGTGTCATCTTGCTTAATGTGTTACTCTGTTCTTATGAACTTAATACTCTAGATGCATGCTGGATAGCGGTCGATGTGTGGAGTAATAGAGTAGATGCAGGCAGGAGTCGGTCTACTTGTTATGGATGTGATGCCTATATACATTATCATGCCTAGATAATCTCATAATTATTCGCTTTTCTATCAATTGCTCGACAGTAATTTGTTCACCCACCGTAATACCTATTCTATCTTGAGAGAAGCCACTAGTGAAACCTATGGCCCCCGGGTCTATCTCTTATCATATTTGCTTCCAATCTACTTTTATTTGCATCTTTACTTTTTGCTTCTATATTATAGAATACCAAAAATATATTTATCTTATCTTACTATCTTTATTAGATCTCACTTTCGCAAGTGGCCGTGAAGGGATTGACAACCCCTTTATCGCGTTGGTTGCGAGTTCTCAGTTTGTTTGTGTAGGTGCGTGGGACTTTTGAGGAGCCTCCTACTAGATTGATACCTTGGTTTTCAAAAACCGAGGGAAATACTTACGCTACTATTGCTGCATCACCCTCTCCTCTTCGAGGAAAACCAACGCAAGCTCAAGACGTAGCAAACACCCCGAAGAGGTGCGCTTGCCGGAGTGGGTGCTAGGAGTCTCGCTGGTCTTCTCCCCCCCCCCCCCGCCCCCCGGGGCTCCGTCTGCAGGAGCAGGTACCTTAGCGGCAGCTGCTGCAACTTCTTCCCGATAGAGTTGGTCAGCACAGATCAACGCATATTTCTTGTCGGAGGGGACGGTGATGATGTTCATCGGCCCGGGCATCTTCAGCATGTTGTAGGCGTAGTGTGAAGCCGCCATGAACTTGGCCAGTGTCGGGCGACCGAGGATCCTGTTGTAAGGCAAGGGGATCTTGGCTACATAAAAAACAATCCTCTCCGTCCTGTGGTTCAGCTCGCCTCCAAATGTCACAGGCAGCATAATCTTTCCCTTTGGCTGGCTCCTCCCCGGGTTAACCCCTTGGAACGTACCCGTCTCCTCGAGGTCCCCATCGGGGATCTGCAACCTTTTGACCACAACAGGCAAGATCAAGTTCAGGCCGGCCCCGCCGTCGACCAACATCTTTGTCACCTTGAGGTTGCGAATTGTTGGTGAAACCAACAACGGCAAGCACCCGGCCGCAGTGGTGCAGCCAGGGTGATCCTCGGTGTCGAAGATGATGGTCGTGCTTGACCATTTCAGCGGCTCCGTGCGTCGAACGATGGCTCGACCGCTGTAATATCCCGCGCCCACTGCTTGAGTTGGCGTTGGGATGAATGCAGCAAGGCGCCACCATCGACGCACATGGCCTCTGTGGCTTTCTGAAACTCGTGGTCGCCGGACTCGTCATCCTCGTCATGATCATCGTCTTCCTGCTTCTTGTTGCGGCCCCGAGCGGGCCTCTCTTGTTGTTTATCTTTACGGCGGCGGCTTGCTTGGCCGTTACGCTTCTTGCCGGATCCCTCGGCACCATCCTGGCCCTTCTCCTTGTCCCGCCTATCATATTCAGCCTTTTGCTTCTCGGCGAGAAGCTCAACTTGTCGGCAGTTCTGGAGGTAATGGCCCTTGGTGCGATGGATCTTGCAGTATTGCTTGTCGGAGTTCCCTGGCTTCTCGGCAGCCGCCAAGGCCCGGTAGGTGACGCACCCGGAAATATCCTTGCTGGGGTCGTCTGCCTTGGTTTTCTTGGCGGTGCCGGCGTCATCAGATCCCTCGACGGCAAGCATAGCTTTAGCCTTACGCTTCCTGTTACGGCGCTGACTTTTCCTCACCGGGTCGGGAGCATCCTCGTCTGAAGAGTCGGTTTCCACGCCGGCATCTTCGTCGGGGTACTTCCTTCCCTCTTCAGCCCGGGCACATCTGTCGGCAAGAACGTAGAGATCCGCCACATCTTTCACCTTGTTCATCGCCAGCTCTTCGCGCATTTTGCGGTTGCGCACGTTCTGATGGAACGAGCTGATGATGGCGGCAGGATGAATATCTGGGATATTGTATTGTACCCGGCTGAATCTCTGTATGTACTTGCGCAGACTCTCACCTTCCTTCTGGGCAATGACATGCAAGTCGCTTGCTTGGCCATGAGCTTGGTGACATCCCGTAAAGGCACCAACAAACTCATGGCACAAATCCGACCAAGAAGAAATAGAATCTACTGGCAAGTGCATCAACCATGACATGGCGTTGGGCTTAAGGGCCAATGGGAAGTAATTCACAAGCACCTTATCGTCGCGGGCTCCGGTATCTTGCATCGCGATGGTGTAGATGCTGAGGAACTCCGACGGGTGGGTCTTGCCGTTGTACTTCTCGCCAACGTCAGGCTTGAAGGTACGGTGAGTGGGCCACTGGAACTGTCTCAGCTCACGGGTAAAAGCCGCGCAGCCTACCTCGTAAGGTAAACCTCCAGGGCTTACCGGAGCCGGGTGGTTCACAGCAGGCCCTGCTCGCCTGTCTGACTGGTGACGTGTTTCGCGGCGGCGCTCAATGGTGGTTCGAGCGTCTTCATGGGCTTGCTCCAGAACTTGGCGTTGGTCGCAGCGGGTCCGTGGGTCAGACGACGCCACGGAGATGTCGTCACATGTGTCGCCGCGACGGGTCAACGTCCATGGCAATTGGCGGGGAGGAGAGTGTACCGTGGCCGCAGCGCCACCAGTCCTCCCGCCACCAGCGTGTGGTGTTCCTCCGGAGCGTTGGGCCTCTGCCGGTGTCGGCGGTGGCGAAACCTGCACAGACCATGATGCGCTTCGACTCCTAACCACGTTAGAAGGAGCTCTATCATGGTCCCATGGTCGCATGCCATTTTCGCCAGTGCCTCGGCAAGCGGGCGGGTCTCCTGTGTCCCGTGAGTGACGTTCGGGACTCTTCCCGCGGCGGCGCCCAGGATCTTCGGCATGATGACGCCGTTCGTCGCGCGCGACCTGAGAGGAGCGCGCTGTGGCGCCGGTGTGGGTGTCTTCGAGGCCACCGCATCGCCTTCGGGCGGTGCGACGGCGCCTTTGGAGGGCCCCGCGCCGCCTGCGGAGGGCCTGGCTCCATCTTTGGAGTTGGCGACGTGCGGCCCGTTGCCAGGCACAGGAACTTCACCGCCTTCCAAGCTCCGGCGACTGGGGTGGTGTTGGTGTTCGCGAGCCGCGCCCCTGGTCCTCTCTGCGACAGGTCCGCTGCTCGCCCGCGTCAGGGCAGGCCGTTCGGCTCCCGACGAGCCGACCGCCACCGTATCTTCTTCTTGGGCACCATGGCGATGAAGAAAACGCCGGACTAGCTGTTAAAGCCGATTCTCACAACTGCACCCCCTACCTGGCGCGCCAAAGATGTCGGTGGGAACGACACCTATGGGATCACAAGGATCCCTACTGCGGTTGCGGGGCGCGGGGTTGAGAGAAGAGCGGATCTGACAGAGAGTCCACGGTTCGTTTATCCAGGTTCGGGCTGCGAGGATGCGTAAAACCCTAGTCCTGCTTTGGTGGATGTATTCTGAGTTATTGAGCTAGCTACGGGGTGTAACGAGCTCCAAAAAGCCGAATCCTTTTCCTGGTCGCCTCGGGCCTCCTTTTATAGGAAAAGGTGTTGCCACAGTGGCAAGCAGGAGGTGGAAAGGCTACAGTGCCGTGAGGTTATCCCTCGTATTACAAGACAAGATGCATTTAATGCATCGCTTAGGTGTCCTCTTGCTTTATTGGGACAGGAGCGAGGCCTGTCCCATCCGTCGCCGCTCCTCCTTGCTTCGACACGCGCCCTGCCAGCGATGCATGCGGTGCCATGGAGTCAGGCAGGCAGCTGAGGTGGCGCGGTGGTGAAGCCTCCAGGAAGGGTAGCATGTGGCCACGCAGGTGCCTGCCTAGCTGGTTGGGTCGGTAGCTGTGTGTGAACGGCGGTGGAGACTTGGTTGGTGCGGGCCTGGCAGCGGCCCTGCTGGTGCGCCTGGCGAGGGCCTTGCCGGGTGGTCCGGCAAGGGTCTTGCCGAGGCGCGTAGGCGTCCCCGGCAAGGATCTTGCCGGGGGTCTTGTGGGTTTCTTCGGTTTGGATGATTGCCTTCCTATCCTCACTTGATCTTGATTATTCTTTGTCTTCACATAGATCTGCATGCCACCACGGCGGTGCCTCCCGAGCCCTGTCCCAATGCGTCTGTTTGAGCATTGGTGGGCTCAAGGGTGGCTCGCTCGGCTGGCGTGGGCGGGCTGCCCCGGCAAGGGTCTTGCCGGGGCCACTGAGGCTGCCCCGACAAGGGTCCTTGCCGGAAAAACCTGCTTCGCCCATCTGATCCTTGTGGCCTTGGTCCTTGTCGTCGCTTTATTTGTCTTGTGCCTTCAGCCTCTCTTCGGCCTCCCTTCCCTGTCGTGTGATGCGTGGCCGTGGCGAGCGGCTCTGACTACCCGTGCACAAGTAAAGGGGTCAAAAGGAGAGCCCCTACTTTTGCACACCGACAGGTTGTCTCACTAGTAGCGCTTTCTTTAAAGCCATTAAGCTAGGCATACAGTGCTCAAGTAATTGATCCACCCATATCCCAAGGTATATCAATGTCAATTTTAATTAGCAATTATTTGTATTTTAGTAGTGAGCACAAAGCAACATATATCACATAACAATGGAGTCTAACTCTCTTCATATGCATCGGCATGTCATAAAAGAATAATTCATGCACATCAAGTGAAGGCCAATGCATAGTATAAACAATTTCTTGCAATTTTATCGTATTGGAAACATAGAGAGGTGGAGATGTAGTTCCTCACTCATAATAATTGCAAGTAGGAGCAGCAAGCACATGCATATTATATTCATCAAAATCATGATGCGTAATGGTAAAAGGCAACCCATCAATATATTCCTTAATAAGCGCAAACTTCTTCCATATAGTGTAGTTGGGAGAATTCAAAAAGATAACAAGACTATCATGTGCGGGTGCAATAGCAACAATTTCATAACGAACTATAGCAAGTTCATCTCCATAAGCATAATTCATATTGGCATCATGGCCACAAGCATAGCAAGCAACGAGTTCATCAAAAAGGGATATTTCAAATGAATCAACGGGATCATAGCAATTATCATAGCATTCATCCTTCGGTAAGCACGAAGGGAAATTAAACAATGTATGAGCTTAAGAGTTACTCTCATTAGAAAGTGGGCATGGTTAGATAATCCACCCTTCCTCCTTTTGGTCTTCGCTCTCCTCCTCATCTTTTTCATCTAATGAGCTCACAATTTCAGCAATTTCTTCTTCCATAGATTCCTGCAAAATATTAGTCTCTTCTTGGACAGCAGAGACTTTCTCAATAAATTCATCAATATCGGAATTGTATTTATAATTTTCATAGCAATAGTAAGTATATCAAAAAAATTAGATCTATAAACATCATCATCACAATCTTCAAACTTTTCAAACAAAGATTCAATTTCATAAGCACCCTTAAAAGCAACAAATTCTTCTATTCGTTGCACATCATAGTAATCATATCTACTGTTAGCATACGAAGCCAATGTTTCATTATCATTAAATTCACATGAAAAGGGAAGGTGTGGAGCCTTCATCCTAGAGCAATAAGTGTAATCATGTCTCAAGCATAAATTCCAAGCATACCATTGCAAACAATCAATTTGATCCCATAAGAGTTTCCCTTTTGGAGTCAAGCGATAATCCCTCAAGTATTCACGTTGATCCAACATGTCTCCCATTATCAAGTTGAATTGGGTTTTCTCAGGATTACCAATGTAGTGTTTAATATTTTCCACATAACGAGCATCGAGGGTTTTAGGAGGTCCCCCATCTCCATGACTAGCAAGTACAACTACTTTTTTGGTGTCTCGTGTTCCATATCCATAACAAAGATAGAGAACAACTTAAAACAGAAAATAAAACTACTTAGTGATAAAGCAAACAAGCACACACGAGGATATTCACCCCACGCTATTGCTCGCCGACAACGGCGCTAGAAAGAGGTCTTGATAACCCATAAGTGTAGGGCATAAACTGTAGTCTTTTCGATAAATAAGAGTGTCGAACCCAACGAGGGGCTAAAGGTAGGTTTATATTCCCTTCAAGTTATATTGACCACTGATACAACTCTACGCATACTTAAAGTTCGCTATACCTAGAACAACTATGAAACTATTTTGTAGGTGATATGATAGGTTTGCAAGATAATAAAGAACACGCAAATAAAACTTAGCGGTTGTTTATATAAAGAAACAATTAAGTTAGTTTTAGTAGAGAGATTTTTGTGACACAAAGAGAAGGATTTTGTCCCTAGGCAATCGATAACTAGACCAGTAATCATTATTGCAATTTTATACGAGGGAGAAGTGTTGGGGAACGCAGTAATTTCAAAAAAATTCCTACGCACACACAGGATCATGGTGATGCTTAGCAACGACAGGGGAAAGTGTTGTCCACATACCCTCGTAGACCGAAAGCGGAAGCGTTAGCACAACGCGGTTGATGTAGTCGTACGTCTTCACAATCGACCGATCCAAGTACCGAACGTACGACACCTCCAAGTTCAGCACACGTTCAGCTCGATGAAGTCCCACGAACTCCGATCCAGCAGAGCTTCACAGGAGAGTTCCGTCACCACGATGGCGTTATGACGGTGATGATGTTGCTACCGACGCAGAGCTTCGCCTAAGCACCGCTACGATATTGACCGATTAGAATATGGTGGAGGGGGGCACCGCACACGGCTGGGAGAGATCAACAGATCAACTTGTGTGTCTAGAGGTGCCCCTTTGCCCCCGTATATAAAGGATGGAGGAGGGGAGGCCGGCATGCCCCTAGGGCGCTCCAGAACTGTGGAGTCCTTCTAGGACTCCCTAGTTCTAGTAAGATTCCTCCTCCCACATGGAATAGGAAAAAGGGAAGGGAAAAGGAGAAGGAAGGAAGGGGGCGCCCACCTTCCCTAGTCCAATTCGGACCATACCATGGGGAGGGGTGCGGCCACCTTTTGAGGCCTTTCTCTCCTTTCCCGTATGGCCCATTAAGGCCCAATAGAATTCCCGTAACTCTCCGGTACTCCAAAAATACCCTAATCACTCGGAACCTTTCTGATGTCCGAATATAGTCATCCAATATATCAATCTTTACGTATTGACCATTTCGAGACTCCTCGTCATGTCCCCGTTCTCATCCGGGACTCTGCACTACCTTCAGTACATCAAATCACATAACTCACAATACAAATCATCAGCGAACGTTAAGCGTGCGGACCCTATGGGTTTGAGAACTATGTAGACATGACCGAGACACATCTCCGGTCAAAAACCAATAGCAGAACCTGGATGCTCATATTGGCTCCTACATATTCTACGAAGATCTTTATGGGTCAAACTGCATAACAACATACGTTGTTCCCTTTGTCATCGGTATGTTACTTGCCCGAGATTCGATCGTCGGTATCTCAATACCTAGTTCAATCTCGTTACCGGCAAGTCTCTTTGCTCGTTCCGCAATGCATCATCCCGCAACTAACTCATTAGTCACATTGCTTGCAAGGCTTATAGTGATGTACATTACCGAGAGGGCCGAGAGATACCTCTCCGACAATCGGAGTGACAAATCCTAATCTCGAAATACGCCGACCCAACAAGTACCTTTGGAGACAACTGTAGAGTACCTTTATAATCACACAGTTATGTTGTGACGTTTGGTAGCAAAGAAAGTGTTCCTCCGGTAAACGGGAGTTGCATAATCTCATAGTCATAGGAACATGTATAAGTCATGAAGAAAGCAATAGCAGCATACTAAACGATCAAGTGCTAAGGTAACGGAATGGGTCAAGTCAATCACATCATTCTCCTAATGATGTGATCCCGTTAATCAAATGACAACTCATGTCTATGGCTAGGAAACGCAACCATCTTTGATTAACGAGCTAGTCAAGTAGAGGCATACTAGTGACACTCTGTTTGTCTATGTATTCACACATGTATCATGTTTCCGGTTGATACAATTCTAGCATGAATAATAAACATTTATCATGATATCAGGAAATAAATAATAACTTTATTATTGCCTCTAGGGCATATTTCCTTTAGTCTCCCACTTGCACTAGAGTCAATAATCTAGTTCACATCGCCATGTGATTTAACATCAATAGTTCACATCTTTATGTGGTTAACACCCATAGTTCACATCGATATGTGACCAACACCCAAAGGGTTTACTAGAGTCAGTAATCTAGTTCACATCGCTATGTGATTAACATCCAAAGAGTACTAAGGTGTGATCATGTTTTGCTTTTTAGATAATTTTAGTCAACGGGCCTGCCACATTCAGATCCGTAAGTATTTTGCAAATTTCTATGTCTACAATGCTCTGCACGGAGCTACTTTAGCTAATTGCTCCTACTTTCAATATGTATCTAGATTGAGACTTAGAGTCATCTAGATCGGTGTCAAACCTTGCATCGACGTAACTCTTTATGGCGAACCTTTAGTCACCTCCATAATCGAGAAACATATCCCTATTCCGCTAAGGATAATTTTGACCGCTGTCCAGTGATCTACTCCTAGATCACTATTGTACTCCCTTCCCAAATCCAGTGTAGGGTATACAATAGATCTGGTACACAGCATGGCATACATTATAGAACCTGTGGCTGAGGCATAGGGAATGAGTTTCATTCTCTTTCTATCTTCTGCCGTGGTCGGGCTTTGAGTCTTACTCAATTTCACACCTTGTAACACAGACAAGAACTCTTTCTTTGACTGTTCCATTTTGAACTACTTCAAAATCTTGTCAAGGTATGTACTCCTTGAAAAAACTTATCAAGCGTCTTGATCTATCTTTATAGATCTTGATACTCAATATGTAAGCAGCTTCACCGAGGTCTTTCTTTGAAAAACTCCTTTCAAATACTCCTTTATGCTTTCCAGAAAATTGTACATTATTTCCGATCAACAATATGTCATTCACATATATTTATCAGAAATGTTGTAGTGCTCCCACTCACTTTCTTGTAAATACATGCTTTACCGCAAGTCTGTATAAAACTATATGCTTTGATAAACTCATCAAAGCGTATATTCCAATTCCGAGATGCTTGCACCAGTCCATAGATGGATTGCTGGAGCTTGCACATTTTGTTAGCACCTTTAGGATCGACAAAACCTTATGGTTCCATCATATACAACTCTTCTTTAAGAAATCCATTAAGGAATGTAGTTTTGACATCCATTGCCAGATTTCATAAAATGTGGCAATTTGCTAACATGATTCGGACAGATTTAAGCATCGCTACGAGTGAGAAAATCTCATCATAGTCAACACCTTGAACTTTGTCAAAACCTTTTTCGACAAGTCTAGCTTTGTAGATAGTAACACTACTATCAGCGTCCGTCTTCCTCTTGAAGATCCATTTATTTTCTATGGCTTGCCGATCATCGGGAAAGTCAACCAAAGTCCACACCTTGTTCTCATACATGGATCCCATCTCAGATTTCATGGCCTCAAGCCATTTCACGGAATCTGGGCTCATCATCGCTTCCTCATAGTTCGTAGGTTCATCATGGTCTAGTAACATGACCTCCAAAACAGGATTACCGTACCACTCTGGTGCGGATCTTACTCTGGTTGACCTACGAGGTTCGGTAGTAACTTGATCTGAAGCTTCATGATCATCATCTTTAGCTTCCTCACTAATTGGTGTAGGTGTCACAGGAACCGGTTTCTGTGATGAACTACTTTCCAATAAGGGAGCAGGTACGGTTACCTCATCAAGTTCTACTTTCCTCGCACTCACTTCTTTCGAGAGTAACTCCTTCTCTAGAAAGGATCCAAATTTAGCAAAAAAAAGTCTTGCCTTCAGATCTGTGATAGAAGGTGTACCCAACTGGTTCCTTTGGGTATCCTATGAAGACACATTTCTCCGATTTGGGTTCGAGCTTATCAGGTTGAAGCTTTTTCACATAAGCATCGCATCCCCAAACTTTAAGAAATGACAGCTTAGGTTTCTTGCCAAACCACAGTTCATATGGTGTCATCTCAACGAATTTAGATGGTGCCCTATTTAACGTGAATGCAGCTGTCTCTAATGCATAACCCCAAAATGATAGCGGTAAATCGGTAAGAGACATCATAGATTCCACCATATCTAATAATGTACAGTTACAATGTCCGTACACACCATTACGCTGTGGTGTTCCGGGTGGCGTGAGTTGCGAAACTATTCCGCATTGTTTCAAATGAAGACCAAACTCGTAACTCAAATATTCACCTCCACGATCAGCTCGCAGAACCTTTATTTTCTTGTTACGATGATTTTCCACTTCACTCTGAAATTATTTGAACTTTTCAAATGTTTTAGATTTATGTTTCATCAAGTAGATATACCCATATCTACTGAAATCATCTGTGAAGATCAGAAAATAACGATACCTACCGCGAGCCTCAACACTCATCGGACTGCATACAACAGTATGTATTATTTCCAACAAGTCTGTTGCTCGCTCCATTGTTCCGGAGTCTTAGTCATCTTGCCCATGATGCATGGTTCGCAAGCATCAAGTGATTCCAAAAGCCCATCAACATGGATTTTCTTCATGCGTTTTACACCAATATGACCTAAACGGCAGTGCCACAACTAATTTGCACTATCATTATTAACTTTTCATCTTTTGGGAGTGTGCGATGGTGATCATATCAATCTTGGAACCACTTCCAACACACATCATTACTTCACCCTTAACTAGTCTCTGTTCATTCTGCAACTTCCGTTTCGAGTTGCTTCTCTTAGAAACTGAACCATTATCAAATACCGAGGGGTTGGTATAAACACTAGTAAAGTACTCATCAATAACATGTATATCAAATATAGCTTGTTCACTTTGCCATCCTTCTTATCCGCCAAATACTTGGGGTAGTTCCGCTTCCAGTGACCAGTCCCTTTGTAGTAGAAGCACTTAGTCTCAGGCTTAGGTCCAGACTTGGGCTTCTTCACTTGAGCAGCAACTTGCTTGCCGTTCTTCTTGAAGTTTCCCTTCTTCCCTTTGCCCTTTCCTTAAAACTAGTGGTCTTGTCAACCATCAACACTTGATGCTTTTCTTGATTTCTACCTTCATCGATTTCAGTATCACAAAGAGCTTGGGAATTGTTTCTATTATCCCTTGCATATTATAGTTCATCACGAAGTTCTAGTAACTTGGTGAAAGTGACTAGAGAACTCTGTCAATCACTATCTTATCTGGAAGATTAACTCCCACTTGATTCAAGTGATTGTAGTACCCAGACAATCTGAGCACATGCTCACTGCTTGAGCTATTCTACTCCATCTTTGAGCTATAGAACTTTTTGGAGACTTCATATCTCTCAACTCGGGTACTTTCTTGAAATATTAACTTCAACTCCTGGAACATCTCATATGGTCCATGACGTTCAAAACGTCTTTGAAGTCCCGATTCTAAGTCGTTAAGCATGGTGCACTAAACTATCAAGTAGTCATCATATTGAGCTAGCCAAACGTTCATAACGTCTACATCTGCTCCTGCAATAGGTCTGTCACCTAGCGGTGCATCTAGGACATAATTCTTCTGTGCAGCAATGAGGATAATCCTCAGATCACGGATCCAATCCGCATCTTTGCTACTAACATCTTTCAACTTAGTTTTCTCTAGGAACATATCAAAAATAAAACAGGGGAGCTAAACGCGAGCTATTGATCTACAACATAGATAAGCAAGATACTATCATGTACTAAGTTCATGATAAATTTAAGTTCAATTAATCATATTACTTAAGAACTCCCACTTAGATAGACATCTCTCTAATCATCTAAGTGATCACGTGATCCAAATCAACTGAACCATGTCCGATCATCACGTGAGATGGATTAGTTTCAATGGTGAACATCACTATGTTGATCATATCTACTATATGATTCATGCCCGACCTTTCAGTCTCAGTGTTCCGAGGCCATATCTGCATATGCTAGGCTCGTACAGTTTAACTTGAGTATTCCGCGTGTGCAACTGTTTTGCACCCGTTGTATTTGAACGTAGAGCTTATCACACCCGATCATCACGTGGTGTCTCAGCACGAAGAACTTTCGCAACGGTGCATACTCAGGGAGAACACTTATACCTTGAAATTTTGTGAGAGATCATCTTCTAATGCTACCGTCGATCTAAGTAAAATAAGATGCATAAAAGATAAACATCACATGCAATCAATATAAGTGATATGATATGGCCATCATCATCTTGTTCTTGTGATCTCCATCTCCGAAGCACTGTTATGATCACCATCGTCACCGGCGCGACACCTTGATCTCCATCGTAGCATCGTTGTCGTCTCACCAACTTATGCTTCTACGACTATCGCTACCGCTTAGTGATAAAGTAAAGCATTACAGGGCGATTGCATTGCATACAATAAAGCGACAACCATATGGCTCCTGCCAGTTGCCGATAACTTGGTTACAAAAACATGATCATCTCATACAATAAAATATGGCATCATGTCTTGACCATACCACATCACAACATGCCCTGCAAAAACAAGTTAGACGTCCTCTACTTTGTTGTTGCAAGTTTTACGTGGCTGCTACGGGCTGCGCAAGAACCATTCTTACCTACGTACCAAAACCACAACGATAGTTTGTCAAGTTAGTAATGTTTTAACCTTCTCAAGGACCGGGCGTAACCACACTCGGTTCAACTAAAGTTGGAGAAACTGACACCCGTCAGCCACCTGTGTGCAAAGCACGTCGGTAGAACCAGTCTCGCGTAAGCGTACGCGTAATGTCGGTCTGGGCCTCTTCATCCAACAATACCGCCGAACGAAAGTGTGACATGCTGGTAAGCAGTATGACTTGTATCGCCCACAACTCACTTGTGTTCTACTCGTGCATATAACATCTACGCATAAAACCTGGCTCGGATGCCACTGTGGGGGAACGCAGTAATTTCAAAAAAATTCCTACGCACACACAGGATCATGGTGATGCATAGCAACGAGATGGGAGAGTGTTGTCCACATACCCTCGTAGACCGAAAACGGAAGCGTTAGCACAACGCGGTTGATGTAGTCGTACGTCTTCACGATCCGACCGGTCCAAGTACCGAACGTACGGCACCTCCGAGTTTAGCACACGTTCAGCTCGATGACGTCCCGCAAACTCCGTTCTAGCAGAGCTTCACAGGAGAGTTCCATCAGCACGACAGCGTGATGACGGTGATGATGTTGCTACCGACGCAGGGCTTCGCCTATGCACCGCTACGATATGACCGAGGTGGAATATGGTGGAGGGGGGCACCGCACACGGCTGGGAGAGATCAACAAATCAACTTATGTGTCTAGAGGTGCCCCCTTGCCCCCGTATATAAAGGAAGGAGCAGGGGAGGCCGGCCAGCCCCTAGGGCGCGCCAGAAGTGTGGAGTCCTACTAGGACTCCCTAGTCCTAGTAGGATTCCTCCTCCCACATGGAATAGGAAAAAGGGAAGGGTAAGGGAGAAGGAAGGAAGGGGGCGCCCACCTTCCCTATTCCAATTCGGCCCAGACCATGGGGAGGGGTGCGGCCACCTCTTGAGTCCTTTATCTCCTTTCCCGTATGGCCCATTAAGGCCCAATACGAATTCCCGTAACTTTCCGGTACTCCGAAAAATACCCGAATCACTCGGAACCTTTCCGATGTCCGAATATAGTCGTCCAATATATCAATCTTTACGTCTCGACCATTTCGAGACTCCTCGTCATGTCCCCGATCTCATCCGGGAGTCCGAACTACCTTCGGTACATCAAATCACATAACTCATAATACAAATCATCACCGAACGTTAAGCGTGTGGACCCTACGGGTTCGAGAACTATGTAGACATGACCGAGACACATCTCCGGTCGATGACCAATAGCAGAACCTTGATGCACATATTGGCTCCTACATATTCTACGAAGATCTTTATCGGTCAAACCGCATAACAACATACGTTGTTCCCTTTGTCATCGGTATGTTACTTGCCCGAGATTCGATCGTCGATATCTCAATACCTAGTTCAATCTCGTTACCGGCAAGTCTCTTTACTCGTTCCGCAATGCATCATCCCACAACTAACTCATTAGTTACATTGCTTACAAGGCTTATAGTGATGTGCATTACCGAGAGGGCCCACAGATACCTCTCCGACAATCAGAGTGACAAATCCTAATCTCGAAATGCGCCAACCCAACAAGTACCATCGGAGACACCTGTAGAGTACCTTTGTAATCACCCAGTTACGTTGTGACGTTTGGTAGCACAGAAAGTGTTCCTCCGGTAAACGGGAGTTGCATAATCTCATAGTCATAGGCACATGTATAAGTCATGAAGAAAGCAATAACAACATACTAAACGATCAAGTGCTAAGCCAACGGAATGGGTAAAGTCAATCACATCATTCTCCTAATGATGTGATCCCGTTAATCAAATGACAACTCATGTCTATGGCTAGGAAACATAACCATCTTTGATTAACGAGCTAGTCCAGTAGAGGCATACTAGTGACACTCTGTTTGTCTATGTATTCACACATGTATCATGTTTCCGGTTGATACAATTCTAGCATGAATAATAAACATTTATCATGATATCAGGAAATAAATAATAACTTTATTATTGCCTCTAGTGCATATTTCCTTCAGACTCCCACTTGCACTAGAGTCAATAATCTAGTTCACATCGCCATGTGATTTAACATCAATAGTTCACATCTTTATGTGTTTAACACCCATAGTTCCCATCGATATGTGACCAACACCCAAAGGGTTTACTAGAGTCAGTAATCTAGTTCACATCGCTATGTGATTAACACCCAAAGAGTACTAAGGTGTGATCATGTTTTGCTTGTTAGATAATTTTAGTCAACGGGCCTGTCACATTCAGATCCGTAAGTATTTTGCAAATTTCTATGTCTACAATGCTCTGCACGGAGCTACTTTAGCTAATTGCTCCTACTTTCAATATGTATCTAGATCGAGACTTAGAGTCATCTAGATCGGTGTCAAACCTTGCATCGATGTAACTCTTTATGGCAAACCTTTTGTCACCTCCATAATCGAGAAACATATCCCTATTCCGCTAAGGATAATTTTGACCGCTGTCCAGTGATCTACTCCTAGATCACTATTGTACTCCCTTGCCAAATCCAGTGTAGGGTATACAATAGATCTGGTACACAGCATGGCATACATTATAGAACCTGTGGCTGAGGCATAGGGAATGAGTTTCATTCTCTTTCTATCTTCTGTCGTGGTCGGGCTTTGAGTCTTACTCAATTTCACACCTTGTAACATAGGCAAGAACTCTTTCTTTGAATGTTCCATTTTGAACTACTTCAAAATCTTGTCAAGGTATGTACTCCTTGAAAAAACTTATCAAGCATTTTGATCTATCTTTATAGATCTTGATACTCAATATGTAAGCAGCTTCACCGAGGTCTTTCTTTGAAAAACTCCTTTCAAATACTCCTTTATGCTTTGCAGAAAATTGTACATTATTTCCGATCAACAATATGTCATTCACATATATTTATCAGAAATGTTGTAGTGCTCCCACACACTTTCTTGTAAATACAGGCTTTACCACAAGTCTATATAAAACTATATGCTTTGATCAACTCATCAAAGCGTATATTCCAATTCCGAGATGCTTGCACCAGTCCATAGATGGATTGCTGGAGCTTGCACATTTTGTTAGCACCTTTAGGATCGACAAAACCTTCTGGTTGCATCATATACAACTCTTCTTTAAGAAATCCATTAAGGAATGTAGTTTTGACATCCGTTGCCAGATTTCATAAAATGTGGCAATTTGCTAACATGATTCAGACAGACTTAAGCATCGCTACGAGTGAGAAAATCTCATCATAGTCAACACCTTGAACTTTGTCAAAACCTTTTTCGACAAGTCTAGCTTTGTAGATAGTAACACAACTATCAGCATCCGTCTTCCTCTTGAAGATCCATTTATTTTCTATGGCTTGCCGATCATCGGGCAAGTCAACCAAAGTCCACACTTTGTTCTCATACATGGATCCCATCTCAGATTTCATGGCCTCAAGCCATTTCGCGGAATCTGGGCTCATCATCGCTTCCTCATAGTTCGTAGGTTCATCATGGTCTAGTAACATGACCTCCAAAACAGGATTACCGTACCACTCTGGTGCGGATCTTACTCTGGTTGACCTACGAGGTTCGGTAGTAACTTGATCTGAAGCTTCATGATCATCATCTTTAGCTTCCTCACTAATTGGTGTAGGTGTCACAGGAACCGGTTTCTATGATGAACTACTTTCCAATAAGGGAGCAGGTACAGTTACCTCATCAAGTTCTACTTTCCTCCCACTCACTTCTTTCGAGAGTAACTCCTTCTCTAGAAAGGATCCAAATTTAGCAACAAAAGTCTTGCCTTCAGATCTGTGATAGAAGGTGTACCCAACTGGTTCCTTTGGGGTATCCTATGAAGACACATTTCTCCGATTTGGGTTCGAGCTTATTAGGTTGAAGCTTTTTCACATAAGCATCGCATCCCCAAACATTAAGAAATGACAGCTTAGGTTTCTTGCCAAACCACGGTTCATATGGTGTCATCTCAACGAATTTAGATGGTGCCCTATTTAACGTGAATGCAGCTGTCTCTAATGCATAACCCCAAAATGATAGCGGTAAATCGGTAATAGACATCATAGATTGCACCATATCTAATAAAGTACACTTACAATGTTCGGACACACCATTACGCTGTGGTGTTCCGGGTGGCGTGAGTTGCGAAACTATTCCGCATTGTTTCAAATGAAGACCAAACTCGTAACTCAAATATTCACCTCCATGATCAGATCGCAGAAACTTTATTTTCTTGTTATGATGATTTTCCACTTCACTCTGGAATTATTTGAACTTTTCAAATGTTTTAGATTTATGTTTCATCAAGTAGATATACCCATATCTACTCAAATCATCTGTGAAGATCAGAAAATAACGATACCTGCCGCGAGCCTCAACACTCATTGGACTGCATACAATAGTATGTATTATTTCCAACAAGTCTGTTGCTCGCTCCATTGTTTCGGAGTCTTAGTCATCTTGCCCATGATGCATGGTTCGCAAGCATCAATTGATTCATAATCAAGTGATTCCAAAAGCCCATCAACATGGATTTTCTTCATGCGTTTTACACCAATATGACCTAAACGGCAGTGCCACAACTAAGTTGCACTATCATTATTAACTTTGCATCTTTTGGCTTCAATATTATGAATGTGTATCACTATGATTGAGATTCAATAAACCATTCACCTTGGGTGTATGACCATTGAATGTTTTGTTCATATAAACAGAACAACAATTATTCTCTGACTTTAAATGAATAACCGTATTGCAATAAACATGATCAAATCATATTCATGCTTAACGCAAACACCAAATATCATTTATTTAGGTTCAACACTAATCCCGAAAGTATAGGGAGTGTGCGATGATGATCATATCAATCTTGGAACCACTTCCAACACACATCGTTACTTCACCCTTAACTAGTCTCTGTTCATTCTGCAACTTCCGTTTCGAGTTGCTTCTCTTAGGAACTGAACCAGTATCAAATACTGAGGGGTTGCTATAAACACTAGTAAAGTACACATCAATAACATGTATATCAAATATAGCTTGTTCACTTTGCCATCCTTCTTATCCGCCAAATACTTGGGGTAGTTCCGCTTCCAGTGACCAGTCCCTTTGCAGTAGAAGCACTTAGTCTCAGGCTTATGTCCAGACTTGGGCTTCTTCACTTGAGCAGCAACTTGCTTGCCGTTCTTCATGAAGTTTCCATTCTCCCTTTGCCCTTTTCTTGAAACTAGTGGTCTTGTCAACCATCAACACTTGATGCTTTTCTTGATTTCTACCTTCGTCGATTTCAGTATCACAAAGAGCTTGGGAATTGTTTCTATTATCCCTTGCACATTATAGTTCATCACGAAGTTCTAGTAACTTGGTGAAAGTGACTAGAGAACTCTGTCAATCACTATCTTATCTGGAAGATTAACTCCCACTTGATTCAAGTGATTGTAGTACCCAGACAATCTGAGCACATGCTCACTGCTTGAGCTATTCTCCTCCATCTTTTAGCTATAGAACTTGTTGGAGACTTCATATCTCTCAACTCGGGTATTTTCTTGAAATATTAACTTCAACTCCTGGAACATCTCATATGGTCCATGACGTTCAAAACGTCTTTGAAGTCCCGATTCTAAGTCGTTAAGCATGGTGCACTAAACTATCAAGTAGTCATCATATTGAGCTAGCCAAATGTTCATAACGTCTGCATCTGCTGCTGCAATAGGTCTGTCACCTAGCAGTGCATCTAGGACATAATTCTTCTGTGAAGCAATGAGGATAATCCTCAGATCACGGATCCAATCCGCATCTTTGCTACTAACATCTTTCAACTTAGTTTTCTCTAGGAACATATCAAAAATAAAACAGGGGAGCTAAACGCGAGCTATTGATCTACAACATAGATAAGCAAGATACTATCAGGTACTAAGTTCATGACAAATTTAAGTTCAATTATCATATTACTTAAGAACTCCCACTTAGATAGACATCTCTCTAATCATCTAAGTGATCACGTGATCCAAATCAACTAAACCATGTTCGATCATCACGTGAGATGGATTAGTTTCAATGGTGATCATCACTATGTTGATCATATCTACTATATGATTCACGCTCGACCTTTCAGTCTCAGTGTTCCGAGACCATATCTGCATATGCTAGGCTCGTACAGTTTAACTTGAGTATTCCGCGTGTGCAACTGTTTTGCACCCGTTGTATTTGAACGTAGAGCTTATCACACCCGATCATCACGTGGTGTCTCAGCACGAAGAACTTTTGCAACGGTGCATACTCAGGGAGAACACTTATACCTTGAAATTTAGTGAGAGATCATCTTATAATGCTACCATCGATCTAAGTAAAATAAGATGCATAAAAGATAAACATCACATGCAATCAATATAAGTGATATGATATGGCCATCATCATATTGTTCTTGTGATCTCCATCTCATAAGCACTGTCATGATCACCATCGTCACCGGCGCAACACCTTGATCTCCATTGTAGCATCGTTGTCGTCTCGCCAACTTATGCTTCTACGACTATCGCTACTGCTTAGTGATAAAGTAAAGCATTACAGGGCGATTGCATTGCATACAATAAAGCGACAACCATATGGCTCCTGCCAGTTGCCGATAACTCGGCTACAAAAACATGATCATCTCATACAATAAAATATGGCATCATGTCTTGACCATACAACATCAAAACATGCCCTGCAAAAACAAGTTAGACGTCCTCTACTTTGTTGTTGCAAGTTTTACGTGGCTGCTACGGGCTGAGCAAGAACCGTTCTTACCTACGTATCAAAACCACAACGATAGTTTGTCAAGTTAGTGATGTTTTAACCTTCTCAAGGACCGGGCGTAACCACACTCGGTTCAACTAAAGTTGGAGAAACTGACACCCGCCAGCGACATGTGTGCAAAGCACGTCGGTTGAACCAGTCTCGCGTAAGCGTACGCGTAATGTCGGTCCGGGCCGCTTCATCCAACAATACCGCCGAACCAAAGTGTGACATGCTGGTAAGCAGTATGACTTGTATCGCCCGCAACTCACTTGTGTTCTACTCGTGCATATAACATCTACACATAAAATCTGGCTCGGATGCCATTGTGGGGGAACGCATTAATTTCAAAAAAATTCCTACGCACACACAGGATCATGGTGACGCATAGCAATGAGAGGGGAGAGTGTTGTCCACATACCCTCGCAGGCCGAAAGCGGAAGCGTTAGCACAACGCGGTTGATGTAGTCGTACGTCTTCACGATCCGACCGGTCCAAGTACCGAACGTACGGCACCTCCGAGTTCAGCACACGTTCAGCTCGATGACGTCCCGCGAACTCCGATCCAGCAGAGCTTCACAGGAGAGTTCCGTCAGCACGATGGCGTGATGACGGTGATGATGTTGCTACCAACGCAGGGCTTCGCCTATGCACCGCTACGATATGACCGAGGTGGAATTTGGTGGAGGGGGCACCGCACACGGCTGGGAGAGATCAACATATCAACTTGTGTGTTTAGAGGTGCCCCCTTGCCCCCGTATATAAAGGATGGAGGAGGGGAGGCCGGCCAGCCCCTAGGGCGCGCCAGAAGTGTGGAGTCCTTCTAGGACTCCCTAGTCCTAGTAGGATTCCTCCTCCCACATGGAATAGAAAAAAGGGAAGGGAAAAGGAGAAGGAAGGAAGGGGACGCCCACCTTCCCTATTCCAATTTGGACCAGACCATGGGGAGGGGTGCGGCCACCTTTTGAGGCCTTTCTCTCCTTTCCCGTATGGCCCATTAAGGCCCAATACGAATTCCCGTAACTTTCCGGTACTCCGAAAATACCCGAATCACTCGGAAGCTTTACGATGTTTGAATATAGTCGTCCAATATATCAATCTTTACGTCTCGACCATTTCGAGACTCCTCGTCATGTCCCCGATCTCATCCGGGAGTCCGAACTACCTTCGGTACATCAAATCACATAACTCATAATACAAATCATCACCGAACGTTAAGCGTGTGGACCCTACGGGTTCGAGAACTATGTAGACATGACCGAGACACATCTCCGGTCAATAACCAATGGCGGAACCTGGATGCACATATTGACTCCTACATATTCTACGAAGATCTTTATCAGTCAAACCGCATAACAACATACATTGTTCCCTTTGTCATCGGTATGTTACTTGCCCGAGATTCGATCGTCGGTATCTCAATACCTATTTCAATCTCGTTACCAGCATGTCTCTTTACTCGTTCCGCAATGCGTCGTCCCACAACTAACTCATTAGTCACATTGCTTACAAGGCTTATAGTGATGTGCATTACCGAGAGGGCCCAGAGATACTTCTCCGACAATCAGAGTGACAAATCCTAATCTCGAAATACGCCAACCCAACAAGTACCTTCGGAGACACCTGTAGAGTACCTTTATAATCAGCCAGTTACGTTGTGACGTTTGGTAGCACAGAGATTGTTCCTCCGGTAAACGGGAGTTGCATAATCTCATAGTCATAGGAACATGTATAAGTCATGAAGAAAGCAATAGCAACATACTAAACGATCAAGTGCTAAGCTAACGGAATGGGTCAAGTCAATCACATCATTCTCCTAATGATGTGATACCGTTAATCAAATGATAACTCATGTTTGTGGCCAGGAAACGTAACCATCTTTGATTAACGAGCTAGTCCAGTAGAGGCATACTAGTGACACTCCGTTTGTCTATGTATTCACACATGTATCATGTTTCCGGTTGATACAATTCTAGCATGAATAATAAACATTTATCATGAAATAAGGAAATAAATAATAACTTTATTATTGCCTCTAGGGCATATTTCCTTCAAGAGGCATGAGCTAATGTACTTTCCCTACTTGGATCATATGCACTTATGATTGGAACTCTAGCAAGCATCCACAACTACCAAAGATCATTAAGGTAAAACCCAACCGTAGCGTTAAGTACCAAGTCCTGTTCACTCCCATACGCAACAATCTCCTTACTCGGGTATAAGCTTCTATTACTCTCGCCTCCGACTATAAGCGAATTATGAACATATTGCAACACCCTACAGTGGGGATTGCTCATGCTTTGCGCGACATGGAGGGCACCATAGGACAACACAAAAATAAAACATACAACTCAAACCAACCATGGTCATCAATCAACCCATAGGACAAAACGAATCTACTCAAACATCATAGGATGGAAACACATCATTGGATAATAATATGAAGAATGAAACACCATGTTTAAGTAGAGAAATACGGCGGGAATAGAGAGGTTACACCGCTGCATAGAGGGGGAGAGAGTTGATGTTGATGGTGGCGAAGTTGTTGGTGTAGATTGTCTTCAAGATGATGGCCCCGGCGGCGCTTCAACGCCAACGGGAGAGAGGGGAGAGAGCCCCTCTCCTTCTTCTTCTTCTTACTTGGCCTCCCCACAGGATGGGAGGAGAATTCCCCCTATGGTCCATTGCCTCCATGGCTCCCGGAGGGCAGGAGCACTCCGACATTAGATCTATCTCCCTGTTTCTCTTCTGTTTCGCATTCCTGTTTTTTCGACCTTCATATTTTCTTAAATTCCCGAAGATCCATAACTCCGATTGGGATGAAATTTTAACACGATTTTTCTTTTGGATATTATATTTCTTGTATAGAAAGAAGGGCACCAACCGCCTTACAGGGGCGCCACAAGCCTACCAGGCGCGCCTGGGGTAGGGGGCGTGCCCCTTGGGCTTGTGGGCCTCTCGGGCATCGTCGCACGTTGATTATTTTTCCCATATATGACATATATTCCAAAATAAATATCCGTAAATTATTATCGCGTTTGGACTTCGTTTGATATGGATATTCCGCGGAACAAAAAACATGCAACAAACATGAGCTGACACTGGATCAATATGTTAGTCCAAAAAAATATAAAATGTTGCAAAAAGTATACGAAAGTTATACGATATTGGCATGAAACAATAAAAAATATAGATATCACGAAGACGTATAATGAAGTGCTCCAGCAAGTGAGGCATATCACTACTGCTAAGCCATTTTTGCTTCACTATGTTTTTTGTTGCAAGGGGTTCGTAGAACACACTCAACTATGGAGATCCGCAGATGCCTTCGCTGATCTCCCGAAGAGCGCATCGAACGCCGGCCATTACTTCAGGGCCATGCCATGGAGAGAGCGTTCTGGCAACAGTTCCAGGCACCATCGCATCCGGAGCTGCTGAATCACCAGCTGAAGTAGCTAATGGAGCTCTTCCGTATGGCCAAGCTGGCGCTGGAAGATCTCTGCGTCCATCTCTGGCCCGCGGAAGCACTGTCGACCAGCTTCTTTGGTCTGGTGTCCTGTCCGCAAGAAGCTGGCCCCCAAGTGACGCGCTGGAAATGGTCCATGTGCTTGGAGGGCGTCCAGCAGGCGTATGGTTGCATGAGGACGCACTATCCGCGCCTTGATGCGACGCTCATGGCCTCAGGGCCCCCTAAAGGGAAAGACCGGACAGCGGAGCAGTTCCTTGCCGGGGTGATGGAGGAAGCTCAGATCACGGAGGCCCAGTGCCCTAAGGACACCTTGTATTTTTAAGTTTGCACTTTGGAATGCCGAAGTTTAGCGGGATGTAATGTGACGCCCCCGATTCAATCGTACACTAATCATGCACGCAAGCGTGTACGATCAAGATCAGGGACTCACGGGAAGATATCACAACACAACTCTAAAAACATAAATAAGTCATACAAGCATCATAATACAAGCCAGGGGCCTCGAGGGCTCGAACACAAGTGCTCGATCACAGACGAGTCAGCGGAAGCAACAATATCTGAGTACAGACATAAGTTAAACAAATTTGCCTTAAGAAGGCTAGCACAAACAGGGATACAGATCGAAAGAGGCGCATGCCTCCTACCTGGGATCCTCCTAAACTACTCCTGGTCGTCGTCAGCGGCCTGCACGTAGTAGTAGGCACCTCCAGTGTAGTAGGAGTCCTCGTCGACGGTGGCGTCTGGCTCCTGGGCTCCAGCATCTGGATTGCGACAACCAGGTAGAAGGGAAGGGGGAAAAAGGGGGAGAAAAGCAATCATGAGTACTCATCCAAAGTACTCGCAAGCAAGGAGCTACACTACGTATGCATGGGTATATGTGTAAAGGGCCATATCAGTGGACTGAACTGCAGAATGCCAGAATAAGAGGGGGATAACTAATCATGTCGAAGACTACGCTTCTGGCAGCCTCCGTCTTACAACATGTAGAAGAGAGTAGACTGAAGTCCTCCAAGTAGCATCGCATAGCATAATCCTACCCGGCAATCCCGTCCTCGTTTCCCTGTTAGAGAGCGGTCACCGGGTTATATCTGGCACTTGGAAGGGTGTGTTTTATTAAGTATCCAGTTCTAGTTGTCATAAGGTCAAGGTACAACTCCAAGTCGTCCTGTTACCGAAGATCACGGCTATT
>LR880968.1:874457260-874474141 GCA_904067115.1 Aegilops sharonensis | reverse complement strand
CAAAAGAATTTATTAATTTCTGGAATTTAATTAATTATTTAAATTAATTCGAAATTGGGTTTATGTCATCAGCATGATGTCATGCTGACATCAGCAGTCAACAGGGGTTGACTGGTCAACCTGACCAGTGGGTTCCACTGGTCAGTGACACATTTTAATTACACATATTAATTAACCTAAAGAGGATTAATTAGGGGGTGTGCCCCACTGTCACTGACTGATTAATAAATTACCTAACAGTTTAATTAGTTTAGTTAATTAAAATTAGCTAAGTTAATTAATTCTTCAATTAATTAATTAATTACTTATTTTATTATTATTAATTTTTTTTGTGTAAACGTTCTGGGCGTGCGGCCCTTTGTCATAGGCCCCAGGGGGCCTAACTGGTGTGGGCTACCGGGCGACGGGCGAGTGCTAACGGGCGAACCCGAGCATGGCGTCGCCCGAACGGACACGCACATGGGCACGGAGGAGGCCACGAGCGGCAGCGGGCGGCGAAGTGCTTGCGAGGGCACATGTCGCAACTACGGTGACACGAAGCGTGGGTGCGGGACGGCGTGGTTGCCGCATGCAGCGGCAAGTCGATGGACAAGCCGGCGCGGTGGTGCTCGCGCGGGGACAGATGGGAGAGGGAACTGGTGCGGAAGTGAGGCAACGGTGTGAGGCAAGGCCACGGTGAGCGCGGGCCACGGTGAGCGCGGGCCACGGTGAGCGCGGGCCGGGGCGCTGCAGCCCGCCTGGTCCCTCGCGCCGGCTCGGGCGGAGGAGGGCGCCGGCCAGGGCAAGGGACAGAGGAGGTGGCGCGAACGGGCGAGGACAGAACGCGGCCACGGCGGGGCGGGAGCCGCGGCGGGCGTAGCCGGGCGCGACTGCCGTGCGGTGGAGCAGCGCTAGGCGCGCAGATCTCCGGGCGCAGCCACGGGAGGTCGTGGGCGCGACGAGCACGGCCCCGGAGTGAGGCAAACGCCGGCGAGAGGGGACGGGGAGAAGGAGGACCGGGGTCCTCACCGGGGTTCGTAGGGGTTCAGGGCAGCGGGGCGTGGGGAGGTAGGCGGGGACGACGGCGTCGAGGGGGCAGTCCGGCGAGGTGGAGGAAGCAGGCTGGCGAGGGATCCTTGTGGCAGAGGCGGCGTTCTTCGAGGCGACGTGCGACAGCCTCCTCCTCGATCCCGATCCAATTGGGGAGAGGGGGAGATATTTTCGTGGGGGGGGGGGGGGGGGGGGGAGGGGAGGCACGACAGGAATCAACTACTTTCCCATCTGCCACGCCAGACGGCAAAGGCATGGAAAGCGGACGGCAAAGGTCTTTGCCGTCCGCGGCGGACGGCAAAGACCTTTGCCGTCCGCTTTCCATGCCTTTGCCGTCTGGCGTGGCAGATGGGAAAGTAGTTGATTCCTGTCGTGCCTCCCCTCCCCCCCCCCCCCCCCCCCCCACCCGCCCCCCCCAACTCGCGGGCCGGGGGGTCCTGCATCCGGGCGGCGGGGCGGGGCAGCGGGGCTCACTACAGGAATCAACTACTTTCCCATCTGCCACGCCAGACGGCAAAGGCATGGAAAGCGGACGGCAAAGGTCTTTGCCGTCCGCGGCGGACGGCAAAAATGGACGGCAAAGTACGGGACGGCTAAGAGCTACATTGCCGTCTTCTTCGGGCGGCTGATGGCAAAGGGGCCTTTGCCATCAGCAGCGGACGGCAAAGAATGCGGACGGCAATAAATGCGCTGTTACTCCATTAGGTGGTTAACGGAAGGCCTTTGCCGTCCGCCGCTGACGGCAAACTTCGGAAGGCCTTTGCCGTCCGCCGAATGATGTCAGGCGACGTCACTACACGGCAGGCCTTTGCCCTCCGCCGCTGTAGGCAAAGTTTTTTCCTCTTTGCCGTCAGCCACTGTAGGCAAACTGACCAAATTGGTCAGCCTCCCAGGAAGCACAGTTGCCTGCCACGTGTCCTCTTTGCCGTCCGCTGCTGATGGCAAAAAAGTCTTTGCCGTCGGTGGCAGACGGCAAAGATCCTGCATATTGTCACTTTTTTCTGTTTTTTTAATCCAACAATTTTCACAACGAATATATATGACATATATAGATATATTTCACAGGGCTATTTAACAACAAATAAGTTTCATCGTACATACATATATAGTTCCATCCATTCATACATAGCAAGTTGCACATACACATAAGTTGCAACCATTAGGAAGTTGCACATACATATTACAATGCAAAGTTTCATCAAGATAGCAAGTTCCATCATAGCAAGCTAGAAGAATACTAGAAGAGAATGAAATAAAAAACAAGCACCCCATCATAGCAAGCTAGCTTCCGAGAAGTGAATGAAATCTGCAAAATGGCAAATAAGAAAGTTAGGAAAAGGTGACTAGAAGAAGAAGACTAGAAGAAGAAGCACGCCATCGTTTGTGAGGTAACTTAGGTGAAATGGATCGTTTATGAGCTAACTTAGGTAAAATGCATCATTTTAGAGCTAACGTAGGTAAAATGGATCGTTTATGAGTTAACTAAGCTAATTATGCCGTTTTTTACATAAATAAGGTAAGTACATGTCATTATTGAGCAAACCTAGTTAACTAAGCATATTATAACTAACTTAGGTCATTTTGGAGGAAACAAAGCTAAGTATAGACTAGTCGGCAACCCGTGCAATTGCACGGGCTAGCACTTTGGATATACATTATATGCACAAAATTATTACTGTTTTTCATAGTTAGATTTGGATGCATAGTTATATTCCTTCTATATGCCTATTGTGTCATGGCACACTCGACCTTAGATTGAGATGGTACACCCTCTATTCCTAAATATAAGACGTCTTATATTTAGGAACAGAGGTAGTAGTTAATATGAGGGTGCAACTTTGTTGAGGTTGTGCATACGTGGTCAAAATGCATAGGTGTGAATGAAAAAAAAAATTTGTTCAATTCATGCATAAATATCCCATAAATTTGTAGAAGATCTAGAAAAAGAATGAATGAAAGCCTAAATTTCATCTTCGGTTAGTCTTGACAACATCCATGCAGAAGTGCTATGTCAATGAGATCATTTAGTTTCGTGTTTGACAATATAGGGAACAATATTCAATAAAATAACAAAGTAATATTCTATACATTGAACAGAAAAAGTCACAACATCATTTCTTTTTCAAATCAAAGCATGTAGGATGGATTATATGTATTGTTGTTTTTTTTTCTTAATCATGTAATTTAAATAAAATTTTATCTGAATATCAAAACGGAATTTTGAAGTATTTTAGGTGAAAATGGAGCTTCCAATATCAACAACACTCTTTAAAAGTCGCAAAAATGTGTGGAAAAAATTAAGATCAACTCCCGAATATTAAAGTGGAGTACTTGATATAATTATTATGAGAAATATTTCACTTTNGGAACAATATTCAATAAAATAACAAAGTAATATTCTATACATTGAACAGAAAAAGTCACAACATCATTTCTTTTTCAAATCAAAGCATGTAGGATGGATTATATGTATTGTTGTTTTTTTTTCTTAATCATGTAATTTAAATAAAATTTTATCTGAATATCAAAACGGAATTTTGAAGTATTTTAGGTGAAAATGGAGCTTCCAATATCAACAACACTCTTTAAAAGTCGCAAAAATGTGTGGAAAAAATTAAGATCAACTCCCGAATATTAAAGTGGAGTACTTGATATAATTATTATGAGAAATATTTCACTTTTTCCTTTTTTTCTCGTCACGGCGCATTCTATAGAATAATTGATTGGTACATATGTGCACGCTAGTATCAGTAGTTGCACGCTTCTAGAGAAAATACAAAACACATTCTCTAAAATATAATTCACTGCTCACGCATGCATCACCCAAATGTAGTAAACAAAAGAGAGAAAAGTTAGATATACCTAAAACTAATGTTCATGCAAAATAATAATATCTTCCGGCTGGGCTACCAATACCAAATGTGTAGATTTGTAGACTAACCTGCATAATGCCAGTACTTGGTACCCAAAGAGTGGAGCCGCTTACCCAGGGCCTACAGGAGGAGCTCCCCAAGTTGGATGGCACTTGATCCTCCAGGCTTCACATTCGTCATATATTCGGGTGTGAGGACCTAGTCATCTTCATCCAACTCAACAACAGGCTAGCTGCTTTTCTCGCACTATGGACGTGGTCAAGACTGTTTATTAGGAGCAGTAGATCACATGTGCTTTGTCCCTATGTAATTTGTAGCAAGAGACAATGCAGGGTAACCGATGCAAAATCAAAGAAATTCAGGTATTTTTTCCCTTCAAAATCCGCCACTCGGATTTATTTTCGTCTAAAGTTACTGTAGTGGCTCGAAAGATGTGCCTCCAATTAGTAGAAAGATGTGCCCTCAATTAGTAAATATTTTAGAGAGAAAGAAGATATTTAGAAAAAAGGACAATTAAGTGAATAGTCAGAAATTTCTCCCCATAGCTAATAGCTATGATGAGTCTACTCATATCATATTTTTGCATACAGGAAAAGGAGCCGTCCTCTTATATGTTTAGTAGATTGTAGACAAAATGAGATGCGTAGTCATTTGTATTTATACCTGAAATGGCAATGCCTATCATGTCACTTCATCTTCCTTTCTAACAAATAGACACCTAATCAAGCATCGAGCCAAGCTGACCAACAACAAACTACAGGCTTTATCTAGCAACAACCTTAAGGAAAATGAGAATTGTTCTGCTAGAGCACTACTTAAATGCATCCGAACAAATCTTAATACTAAAAAATATTATTGACAGGTGTACAGCAAGCTTGTTAGAACACAGCCTATCCTCAAGCAATATTTTGCTTCAATCTTATAGATAATTGTCCATATGCGCAATTAATGAAAACTGAGTTATACGATTTTAACGGGGAAGGATTGGAGGCAGCACAAACTAATCCACATGAAGACATTGAAGCTTTTAACTCTTTTTTTNTGGCTCGAAAGATGTGCCTCCAATTAGTAGAAAGATGTGCCCTCAATTAGTAAATATTTTAGAGAGAAAGAAGATATTTAGAAAAAAGGACAATTAAGTGAATAGTCAGAAATTTCTCCCCATAGCTAATAGCTATGATGAGTCTACTCATATCATATTTTTGCATACAGGAAAAGGAGCCGTCCTCTTATAATTTTAGTAGATTGTAGACAAAATGAGATGCGTAGTCATTTGTATTTATACCTGAAATGGCAATGCCTATCATGTCACTTCATCTTCCTTTCTAACAAATAGACACCTAATCAAGCATCGAGCCAAGCTGACCAACAACAAACTACAGGCTTTATCTAGCAACAACCTTAAGGAAAATGAGAATTGTTCTGCTAGAGCACTACTTAAATGCATCCGAACAAATCTTAATACTAAAAAATATTATTGACAGGTGTACAGCAAGCTTGTTAGAACACAGCCTATCCTCAAGCAATATTTTGCTTCAATCTTATAGATAATTGTCCATATGCGCAATTAATGAAAACTGAGTTATACGATTTTAACGGGGAAGGATTGGAGGCAGCACAAACTAATCCACATGAAGACATTGAAGCTTTTAACTCTTTTTTTGGGACCTTGGTCATATAATTCTTGCAGTATGAAAACAGCATTGCTCCCTATGAGGGTTCTATCCTATTAGAGTATAGAAGAAGCTTTGCCAATAAATTTGCAAGAGTAATCTTATTCTTACAGATTCCATCAAGCATGACTTCAATGATCCTATATCCAAGCATCTTAGTCCTTGCTCGGTTCTGGACTCTTCCAGATTGAATCAACACATGGATCGGGAAAGAAAAGATCGTGTTGGTTACCTGATATCAGTGAAACTTTTTGTCTAGACAACGCTACGGCTGCGCAAATTTGACGTGGATGATGCAAACTTCCACCATTGTTTCTTCCTCCTATGGAGTCGTGGAGCCACAAAATCAATATCATGCAGTAAATAGGCCTTGGGGAGGCAGGAGATGGCTTCTACCTCATGCACCAGCTGATTCAATCTGATCTAGGTTGCCGACTGCATAATCAAATCCGAGGAGACAATGCGCAGATTTTCCTTCTAGGGAAACAAAGAAAGGGGAAGGGGAGGATCCTGTCTTGTACGTCAAATCTTAGAGTAGATGACGCTCATGTTTTCTTTCTTGAGGATAACTCTCAGCTTTTTTAATTTTGAAGGAAACAAAGAGAGACCATGAGAAGGAGGGTAAGTTTTCTTTAGGGATGACGCACAGTTTTTTTTTAGGGAAACAAAGAGAGACCATTGGGAGTAGGACTCACGTACGTTTCTTTAAGGATGACGCTCAGTTTTTTTTATTCGAGGGAAAACAGAGATAGACCATGGGGAGAAGGACTCCTGTACGTGGGATATGAGAGTTGGTCTCCTATTTCATCCTACGACTATAGATAAACCATATATTAATCGTACGGTCAAAATTTCATAATTGTAAGGATTACCGTGGTGTCTTGTATGGTGCTTCCAATTAGTAAATATAAGATTGTTTTCGAGCTAACTTAGGCAAAATGGCTGGTTTTGGAGGTCAGTAAGCTTATTAAGTCATTTTGCAGGAAAAGAAGCTAACTCTAGGTCATTAAGGTAAGCATATTGGATGAAATAAAGCTAAGTCTAGGTCTTTATGCATTTGTTAAGCAAAAAACTAGAGAAACTTACCTTGATCATGGAGGTGTGGGAGCGGGCTGGCTCATGCCAGTAGCTGGAGAAGGATCGTGTGATGCTTGTGTGGAGTTACGCTGCACCAAAGATCATTTCCAATGTTTCGTTAGCATGATGACACTCAAATGTTAAGACTAGCAAGTAACGTCCATTCAAATTAAACTCACCGTGGTCTCAGGAGCAATCTTTGGATCAATGGCTATGGAGCCACGGGACCTCCCGCCACTAGATATCATCACCTGCTCTGGATTGTAGGGAATCTGGCTCGGGTTAAACTCCTCCCCTTTCCTCGCCTTCCCCTTGACTTGCTTGTAAGAGGCAGTGTGGGCCATGGCGTACAGGTCGTACCCCTCTGGCACCTTATCCGTCTTATTGTAGCATGCCTGAAAGAGAGAAACAAAGTAAATTAGTAATTAAAGGGCTCAAGCTAGCATGATGAATGAATTGCATTAATCATGAAGCAAACCACATACCCAATTCCGCCCGAACTGATATAAGCTGGAGCTACCTTGATGGTGTGGCACACCTTCAATTTGGGCACGTTTGTCCTTGGCCTCAGTCGGCTCCTTTCCATCTTTCAACACCTGCCATGACAAAGAGTAAACGAAATTAGTACAACATAAAAAAATACCGACATGAATAATAATATGTATATCACTTAAGTGTATCATCATCAAGTACAACATAAAAAAATTGAATACCTGACACTACTAATAATCTCGATCAGTATCATCAATAAATGCATAATCATCATCATCACTATAATCAATGACGGGCTCATAGGGTTCAGTGGCATCAACATGTGGAAGGCCACCTTTACGTAATCGGTCAAGCATTGAGAGGTCGTCCGCAGCAGTAACCTCTTCTTGTTCCGGCTCTTCTTGTTCCTCCTCTGGGGTGATGTGGGATTCACTGCCGCTGTCTACTTCAATGTTTTGGGGTGAAGTATACCGGTTCTTGAAACGCTTTTTGGAAAGACGTGTCTCTTGGAAGAATTCTCCTTCATATGTGTCTGGGTTATAGTCTTCATAATCCTCTTCCTTTGGGGGAGATAGTCTAGAACGTGGCGGCACTTCATAAACGACATCCCAACCTTTCAGATTTGGATTAGTTTGGCAGGCCCAGGGTAGATAGAATACTTGGGTCGCCTGTTGAGCCGTAATATAGACATCAGGAACATCTAAATGGGTGCTTTGGTTGATTTCAACTAGCCCTATATGTTCATGAGTCCTTCTAGTCTCCTTCGGCTGAAACCAATAACATTTGAAGACTACGACATTCGGTGGGTTTTCACCATAGAATAGAAGTTCATAAATTGCTTCAACTCTCCCATAATACTCGGTACCTCCTTCGCCGATAGCAGATACACAACAATTTGTAGACTTTCGGTCGGCCATAGATAGCTCTTTGCCATAGGTACGAAAACGATAACTGTTGATGTCGTATTTGTCAAATGAACGGACCTTATAGTCAAAACCATTAGCGACTTGTCTCAATTCGGCGTCCATAGACTCTGAATTAGCCTACAAGTTTAATATGAAAGGATTGTTGCATTACGCACAAATTAGCGAATGAAATGAAATTGTCTAATAGAATTTACCGTTTGTTTGAACCAAGAGATGAAACCGGGATAGCCGCCTCCTTGCTTTGCGAGAAGCTCATACTCTTCGAAGGAATCCTTTTGGATCACCGCTCCATACGAGAATAGGGCGACGTATCGACTGTATGAAATATCCAGGAATAAGAGAAGTTCAAACGGAAATAGAAGTTGCGAAACAATGTACGGAGAACTTACTCGATGTACGGCCGCACTTCTATCAGGATGTTGAAGATATACAACAAAATGGTACGCCATTCTTTGTTATCCAAAGATACTGGATTTGAAACACCGCTTGGTGCGAGATTCCCTTTGAATAGGCTGAGGTTGGATCCACCCTTTTTAGGCTCGTCAGCATTGTACCGAGGCTTCGGATTATGCAAATGACGATTTTTGGTTTCGTAGTGTGCTGTCACGAAGTTTGCCGCCTCCTCAGTGATGAATGCCTCAGCCATAGACGCTTCAATTCTACGTTTATTTTTACATTTTTCTCGAAGCGTCTTCTGCATCCTCTCAGTTGGGTAGCACCAACGATTTTGCACGGGCCCCCCCAATCTTGCCTCGGTCGGGAGATGCAAAATCAAATGCTGCATTAGATTAAAGAAGCCCGGTGGAAAGATCTTCTCTAACTTGCAGATCAACTCTGGCGCCAACTCTTCCATTTCTTCTAGCACGCCAGGCGATAGTTCTTTCGCACAAAGAACACGGAAGAAATAGCTGAGTTCTGCCAGTACTAGCCATTCATCCTCAGGGATGAAGCCACGCAACATCACCGGCATTACCCGCTCAATCCATATGTGCCAATCATGACTCTTGAGACCAAATATCTTCAATTTATCAAGACTTGCTCCCCTCTTTAGATTCGCTGCATACCTATCGGGGAACATCAACTGCATTTTCACCCACAAGATAATTTCCCTCATAGCTGGCCTTCCAAGATTGAACCATGCCTTTGGCTTCGTCCAGTTCTGCTTTCCTTTCGGTTCTTTCATGTTTTGTAACGGCCTATCACATAGCGCCTCCAGATCGACTCTAGCCTTAGTATTATCCTTTGACTTCCCATCTATGCCGAACAATGTACCAAAAAGTGCCTCGGCGATATTCTTCTCAGTGTGCATCACGTCGATGTTGTGTGGGAAAAGGAGGTCTTTGAAGTAAGGTAGATCCCATAAGCATGTTTTGTGAGTCCAGGCGTGCTCAGAATTATACCCCTTGAAGTACCCTGGACGCTCTGGATCTGGCTCGAGAGCGTTTAACTGATCCAGGGTGTCGTGGAATTGTCACGGCAGATGTCCTCATGAGAGGACTTAGTCGTAGGGCCATCGTACGGGTTAACCTAGAGGGGTTAAAGCGGACACAAGACACGGGAATTATACTAGTTCGGCCCCTTCGATGAAGGTAAAAGCCTACGTCCAGTTGTGATGTGATTGATATGATTTCGGCGACTAGGGAGCAATAGCTTTGCCTTAGCCTCGAATTCTCTATCTCTAACTCGCCGCCGGGTCGTCCCCTTATATACACGGGTTGACGCCCGGCCGGTCCACAGAGTCCCAATCCGGCTCATACAAGCGTCCGGCTCGGTCTCTTCTTTCTTGTCTTACAACACAAGTTACAATACTAAGGCGGTTTACATAAACGGACCTTAATCCGCCTCTGGGCTCCAGGCCTCCTCCGCGGGCCTGGATCATGGACGAGGGTAAACCGGCCCTTCCGGGGCGGTTCACACTCAGTAGTTGTATCCCCAACATTAGGCCCCAGATTGACTTGAACCGGTTCATGTTAATCTTCAACACCTTCAGGAAACTCCTGATCTCCTTTCACATTTTGTAAACCGCCAGCTGCTTGAACCGCCGTGATGTCATCTTCCGATCCGCGTGTCAGGGCGTCCTGACGTCACCTTTAATAAAGAAATCCAAACAGTAAGATTCCCTGCATTTAATGCCATTCCGAAAATCGAGGCGGCCGCTGCACCGTCCGCCGCTTTTGACTCCTCGATTCTCGCGCCCGTTGATTGCTCCGGTTCCTTATAAATAGACCGGCCGCCTCCTGTCTCTTCTTCTTCTTCCTCGCGACGCTCCAGTCTTTGAAGCTCCACTGTCGCCTCCGACCTTCGAACGACGCGTCACGCCGGGCCGCTGCATCAACCTGATCATACCAGAGTTTCAGTGCTCCTCCGCGGTTTCCGCTCGTCAGGTAAGGTTTCTTTCAAACCCTAGATCTCATCTGAAAACTCTGTTCGTCTCATAGCTCGTAGGTGTTCATACCAGTTCTTCATACTTGCTCCGCCATGGTCGTACGGCTCAGCCGTACCGCACATCCTGTGCAGGTGGCTGCCCCGCCATCCAATTAATTCTTTATGCACCGTTTCCTTTGTTCAGACCCTCGAGTGTATAATACCCGAACCCTCATGCTCTTCATGAGGTTTACATAGGTCGTAAAACTTTTCTTACTAGAGCTTCGGTAGATCTCGATTACTTCCACTCGCATGTGAAAACTGTTTCTGTCCATACTTAGTAGATTTTTCGGCTCTGCCTTATCCGACGGTTTAACTTTTGATAGCTAATCCGTCCCTCCATTAGTCCTCAGTTAAACCGGAATTGGAAGCTGTCTGCTGAATTGCCGGTTTAACAATGTATGATATGTCTCAACCGTTTAATGGTGAACCGTTTCTTCCTTCCTTTCACAGTTTAGTCTTCCAGAATGGCTCCTCAATTCTCAGCTTGCAATTGGGTCCGGTCAAAAATCACTGAAACGCAGCTCAACGGCTATGTCACCACTGGCGGTTTATCTCCAAAAAATGTCCTCCACTGGCGTGTTCCAGATGGCGAGTTTCCTCCTGAGCCATTAGAGGGAGAAGTAATTGTGTTCATGCAGCACTTAGACCGGGGATTCTACCCGCCCGGTTCAAAATTTTTCCGGGATGTCCTTGCAAGTTTGAAACTCCATCCGCAAGATATTGGCCCGAACTCCGTGTCAAACATATGCAACTTTCAAGTCTTCTGCGAAGTCTATCTTCAGGAAGAACCGTCTGTGGAGCTGTTCCGAGATTTTTTCCACTTGAACCGCCGTACCGAATTTTCCGATGGTCCCAACACAGAGCTAGGCGGCGTTTCAATCCAGAAGAGGAAGGAAGTGGATTTTCCTCACGCCAAACACCACAGCCATCCAAAAGATTGGAACCAAACCTGGTTCTACTGCCGGAACACTGCTCCTGCCAATGAGAATCCCTTGCCGGGTTATCGTCCTCACCGGCTCAGCAACCAGCATCCACTGCCTGCACGTTTAACCACCGCGGAACGCAAGAACTTCGCGCCTCAAATAATCAAGCTCCGGGCTCTAATGGCCAATGGCTTAACTGGCGTAGACCTTGTGCGGTGTTGGGTTTCTTGGGGCGTCTTGCCACTAAGCCGCCGGCCCGGATTGATGCATGAGTACACCGGCAGCCTCAAAGATCCTCAAAGACGTCACGAGCTGCCCATAACTGAACTGGAGGTCACAGAGATTGTCAAGAAGATGCTTGACGAACCGATCTCCGTCTGCAGCCTAACCGGGTTGGCTCCATTCTGTGTTGCCAATCAACCGCCGGCGGTAAAGCTCTACTCACCGCCTTTGGGTCCTTAATACTTTGTTGACATGCATTAATCATTGTTACTTCTCAGGCTGACAGCTCCTTCTGGAAACGAACTAAACCGGTTCGGGCGCCGCGTGTGAAATCCAAGGCCACCAAGAAGGCAGGCAAGAAGAAAGCCGCCGAGTCCTCTGATCCGCCGCAGGACGAAGAATCAGAAGCTGAGGTAAAACTTGATATTCTTACAGGGGAGCCGCCGTAAACCGGCTTTCCGCTTTGTGTTTCTACTTGCTTATGACTTGTCCCTTTGTATTATTTTTACTGACAATTTTACCTCCCAGGATGATGCCGAAGCCAGTCATGCCGACCCTGTTGAGGTAATCATTCTTTCTTCTGAATCCGATCTTGCGCCGGTTAAAAGAATTCGTCGCGCCGTCCGGAAAGTGAAAAAATATCCTTCATGTGCTTACTTGAATCCAAATCTTTCCTTGAAGACACAGCAGGCTGAAGAGCGCCGCACGACCCGGCACAGTGGCCAACGGATTACCTCATCCGGTTTACCAGACACACCAACCCGGAAGCGTCGTCCAGAGGTGACTTGCTCTCCTGAAAAGCGTTATCCCTTAGAAGGTTTCTTCCGATGTCCTCTCAATCCGTCTGACCCGAATTATCAGGCCTCTTCCAACTCGTCTGGCGGTTCATCCACCACACAACTGCCTCCGCTGAAAGTTGCCGCAGGGTATGTAATTGCTGTCCGTTAATTCGATTCACCATTGCTTTTTGTCGATTTGTCTTAATCCAATTCTAAATATTGCAGCACCAAGGCTCGCTTGAGTAAGAAAGCGAAAACCCTTGATCCTACTGCAGATGTTGATCCGGAAAAAACCCCAGAACAAACACACGAAAATCCTGAAGCCGCCAAGGAAAGCTCTGGCGAGCTGTATAAAGACGATACTGCTGATCCGCTGGAAGCTGAACCGGAGGTCCAAGTGGAAACCTCGCAGCCTGCTCCACCAAACCCGTCCACAGAGCGGGTTGTAATTGTTGAACCGCCGAGCCAGAGCAAGAAGGCACCAAGCCCAAAGAAGACCGCCGAGAATGACGATGTTATTGTGACAGGCACTGGCTATGCTGCTCCTAGCCAACCGGTCGCTTTAACAAAACATAGTGCCAAGGGCGAGTCGGCCGCCGTGAGTAAAGATAAAGGAAAAACAGACCTGTCAGCTTACGACAACTTCTCTGCCCAAGAACTGCACTCCGGGTTTCTGAACGGGCTCTATACCAGTCGTGACCTTGAAGCTGGTCTGGTAAACCGGATGAAGGACCGCTATGAGGTAATAAATTATGTCTTTCCTGTACTTTAGCTGTATAGTAGCCCCCAAGGGTCGGTTCAACTTAACATAGTTAAACCGGGACTTAATTTCTGTACCCAAATGGCAAACTGAGATCAATTAGCCATTAGCCCCCAAGTGCCAAGGTGAATATGTATATTGAGCTTGGGACTTGATAATGAGACACCTGACATGCTTCCTTTGTTACCAGAATGAAATAGAGCAGCAAAACGTGCAACTCAAAGACCTGCGAGCCAATCTGGAGACTCAGCAAGCAGAAACCACTAAGGCCAAGGACGAATTGAGAACGGCCTTGGCCACTATGGAACAGCTGAAGGAGTGGTATAAATCCGAACAGGCCAACTGGGACACCGAGAAGGCCGGTTTGAAAAAACGGGCGGAAGAAGCCGAAGCAGCCCTTAAACCGGTGACTGAAGAGCTTACCGGACTCAAGCGCCAAGTGCATGCCATGACCTCTGCCGTCTTTGGTAAGAAACTATGCACTGACTATCTTAATTTTGATATTTCCGCCGGTTTATCCTGAGTTGTCTTAAACCGGTGCAGGCAAGCGTATTGCACATATGGGCTCTGATGTGCGGAAGAAGCTCAAGGCCGCTTATACGCTGATTGAGCAGCTGTATACCGGCGCCCAGCGAGTCATATGTGCTACATCATACGACAACACGGCGCCGTCCCTGATCAGAGAAACCCTGGACCGGTTGTCCATGGTTCCGGGGCAGCTTGAAGAGTTGAAGCGATCCGCGGCTCGGGCTGGCACCTTACTGGCTCTGACGCGCGCCAAGGCGTGGATAGCAGATCTTGATCCGGCTGACATNTACCAGAATGAAATAGAGCAGCAAAGCGTGCAACTCAAAGACCTGCGAGCCAATCTGGAGACTCAGCAAGCAGAAACCACTAAGGCCAAGGACGAATTGAGAACGGCCTTGGCCACTATGGAACAGCTGAAGGAGTGGTATAAATCCGAACGGGCCAACTGGGACACCGAGAAGGCCGGTTTGAAAAAACGGGCGGAAGAAGCCGAAGCAGCCCTTAAACCGGTGACTGAAGAGCTTACCGGACTCAAGCGCCAAGTGCATGCCATGACCTCTGCCGTCTTTGGTAAGAAACTATGCACTGACTATCTTAATTTTGATATTTCCGCCGGTTTATCCTGAGTTGTCTTAAACCGGTGCAGGCAAGCGTATTGCACATATGGACTCTGATGTGCGGAAGAAGCTCAAGGCCGCTTATACGCTGATTGAGCAGCTGTATACCGGCGCCCAGCGAGTCATATGTGCTACATCATACGACAACACGGCGCCGTCCCTGATCAGAGAAACCTTGGACCGGTTGTCCATGGTTCCGGGGCAGCTTGAAGAGTTGAAGCGATCCGCGGCTCGGGCTGGCACCTTACTGGCTCTGACGCGCGCCAAGGCGTGGATAGCAGATCTTGATCCGGCTGACATAGCCAAAGGTTTCCCAGTGCTCAAGAGAATGGTGAAGCCTTCGGTAACGACGCCCTGAAACGGATCACAAAGGAAATGCGTCCGTTGGCGAGTCAACTGGCAGACGAAGCCAACCTGACGGTTCACCGCTCCTTTTATGACGCCAACAACAAGCGGGTGGAGTTTGTCATCCCTGAAGTGCAGAGCCTTGTCCCCCCAATCCGTAAGCACACTTATGCCCCTGACGTTGATCCGGCTGAGCTGATAAGTGAAGAAGCTGTCTTTCAGGCCTTAACCCGGATTGACTGGTCTACCAATGACTTCCGGGCTTTGGGTGAGGAAGAAGAAGAAGTTGAATCGACGTCAGGCGCCCCCTCTACCTCGCGTCAGCCCGGCGAAGCAGCGTAATTCGTCAAGCCGGGTGACGCATCCGAAGCGTCAAGGCATAACCCCACATGAAACGCCGGGCCTCAAAAGGCTTTGTAATAGGATAGTCAGTACTTTATTTTGAACAATGCCGTGACAACCTCAGTCTGTAAACTTTTGCATGGCAGTGCGGGATACTTTGGTTTTAAAGTAGTGAATCCTTCAACATATTTTGCCTGCAATCACAAATTCTTAAACCGCCATGGCGGGTTGCGCCTCTAGCCGGATTGTGATGCCAATAAGAAAATATCGAGGTATACGATCAAAATTGTGTGATACAAACATACCTGCCAGTGTCGGGCACACAGTTGGCTATAGCCAATCCTGAAGCGGAGGCTTTATAAACCATCACCGTCAAAGGAGAACAATCCCTGTGTGTAAAATACCGATTTACCGTGTAAATCGTGTCGGGCATGATAAGCCCCCTGTTACTCCATAATGGGATGTTAACAGCAAAATCAAACCGGGACAATCAATCGCCCGATTTAAAAATGGACCAAATTCTGAAAACTTGAATCCGGTTGAAAGAAGGTTTGTCGGTTTAAGAAAACAAACAAAAGCCAAACTATACGTATAAAAAACACATGGAAGAAAAACAATGACAAAGACTGTTTGCGAGAAGAGGCTTTATTGAGCCTGATCAGATGGCGTTACCATGGTCGGACAGGACCAAGCCCCCTATAAGGTGTAGCGATGGTTCAAGTCAGCCAGGTCCCCAACTGACATCGTGGCATTACGCCGATCAAGTGGCATTGCATTGGTTCGGGTTCGACCAAGCCCCCAAGTGATTCTATGGCCTTAGGCCGACCAAGAGGCATGACTGGTTCAGACGTGACCATGTCCCCAAGTGATCTGGTGGCTTTCGCCTGTCAAGAGGTGTTGCATTGGTTCGGACACGACCAAGCCCCCAAATGATCTGGTGGCTTTCGCCTGCCAAGAGGTGTTGCATTGGTTCGGACACGACCAAGCCCCCAAGTGACAAAAATTTCACAAAAGCAAGGCCAAGGGTTAAACCGGAGGCCGCTTCACGACAGCATCTCCATGTACCCAAACCGGACTTTTATACAGAACAGATACCCCGCTTTAGCCGAGGATCCGGTTTATTGCCTTTATTCATAACATATACATTGTCTTAATATGTACATAAGTGGAGCCAATGGCTCAGGTATAATAAGGCCGAAGATGAGCTATGTTCCACGGCCTGTTGGTCTCCTCCTCTGACGTGCGTGAGTCCTTTCGCTCTCGAACATCAATCAGATAGTAGGACCCGTTGTATAGATTCTTGCTGACCACAAAAGGCCCCTCCCAAGGTGGGGATAGCTTGTGCATATCTTTCTGGTCTTGAATGAGCCGCAGCACTAAGTCTCCTTCCTGAAAGGTTCTGGTTTTAACCCGCCGGCTGTGATACCGACGAAGATCCTGCTGGTAAACCGCCGAACGAGCAGCTGCCATATCGCGCTCTTCGTCCAGTCGATCCAAATCGTCTTGCCGTGCTGCCTCGCTATCTGCCTCAACATAAGCTGCCACTCGAGGCGAGTCGTGACGGATATCGCTGGGAAGGACCGCCTCCGCTCCATAGACCATAAAGAACGGCGTGTATCCAGTGGATCGGTTGGGGGTAGTATTTATACTCCATATCACCGATGGTAGCTCTTCCACCCAACAACCCGGCGTCCTCTCTAAAGGGACCATAAGTCGGGGTTTGATACCTTTCAAGATCTCCTGATTAGCTCGTTCCGCTTGACCATTGGATTGCGGGTGGGCTACGGAAGAAACATCAAGCCGGATGTGCTCTCGTTCACAAAATTCCTTCATAGCTCCTTTGGACAAATTGGTGCCATTGTCCGTGA
>LR880968.1:874411245-874430557 GCA_904067115.1 Aegilops sharonensis | reverse complement strand
AGCTAGTAATTAAGCAAACAGAAGATCGTCATGAACATATATATGCATACAGAGAGAAGTGATATCGACCACCTCTCCTTCTCCGAGAGATTGGTCGAACAACAAGTTCTCGTATATCTATCCGACACTACCGGCTACATATATACAATAGTTATCTTTTACAATACGGACGCGTGGTCCACATAGTATTCTCCGTCTTCAGCGATCACGTGGTCAAGAAAGAATGCCGCCAATTCCTCTTGAATTGCTCGCATGCGATCTGGTGCTAGGAGTTCATCCCGCTGCCGAAACGTAGTCGTGCTCGGTAAATCCATGTTATTCTTTTTGTTATTGTTTACATCTCCTTTATTCTCCTACATGCTTCGCAAAGCACCTTACCATTTTAGTTAGACATTATCGAGATGGGGTTTTCCGACCGTGAACCCTTATACCATGGCTCGGACAGTCTACGTCATAGACCGGTACTAAGAAGGGGTAGGGGTTGATGAATATGTGCTTCTCTGTGTTATGGCGGGTCTCTGTTTTCATTCTTTTACATTATAGTGCTTAGAAGTTGAGATTTGAAAAAATCTAACCCAAAAGACAAGTCATCAAAGTCATGGCATCTTAAAACTCGAGTTATTAAAAGACATGAAATGTCAGACATAAAATGAGAGTGGCAAAGAAACACACAAAAATAAAAGGAAAATAGGATGTGGCTTACTCAGTACCAGGGGTCGATAAGCGGTTCTCGGTAATATCTGCCTGTACTTGGTACAGGTCCTAACCCTAGGTCTAGGGGTCTTCTCCGTTTGTATCTGTGCTCGGTAAAAATCTTTATCCCTATTGCAAGTATCTCTTTCTTTCCACGCAAAAAAATGTATCTCTTTCTTTCCTGGCCTAATTGATTTACTTGCCACTAATGAACAAATTAGCCAAGGATAACTTCGTCCTAAATCCTCTATAATTTTGTGCCTTGGTCACCCTGGCAAAAATAATACACCTTACGTAAAGGAACGGAGGGAGTAGTGCTTAGAAGTTGAGATTTGAAAAATCTAACCCAAAACACAAGTCATCAGAAGTCGTGGCTTTTTGAAACTTTAGTCATTAGAAGATATGAAATATCAGACAAAAAAAATAGAGGGCAAACGAACACACACAAAAAAGGAAAATAGGATGTGGCATATATTGTACCGAGCGTCGACAACCGGCTCTTGGTAATATGAAAAGAAACTGACAACCGGCTCTTGGTAATATGAAAAGAAACTGACAACCGGCTCTTGGTAATATGAAAAGAAACTGACGGAGCCGTCAGGTGCGAACGGGCATGCCACGTGGCTACTATTTGCCGTGTGGTGCTCTCGGCGTCTATACTGTTCGCCGGGTGTAGTCTCTTCACCATGACACTGTGTCTGCAGCATGGGCTAGTTGCCATGAACCCACTTTTGCCGAGTGCAGCTCTCGGCGTACTGAAGTTTGCCGAGTATTCGTGGTTTGGCTCTAGGCGAAGAGCCACACACCCGGTGTACCAAAATTCCAGTAGTGTTTTGGGACCGAGGGAATATGAAATAAAGTTTGATTTGTTCTTCATTAATCGTACCAATGGTCTAGCCGTCTAGATGATAGTTCAGAACAGTTTTAGTGTTAGAAATTGGTTCATTATTTGTAGTTTTCAAGATGCAATATTTTGATCGGAGAAGTTTTAGTTCTGCATGCCTTCCCCCATATCAGATTCTTCTATTCAGTTCTCTTCTACTGCGCAGATATATTAGGCTTCAGATTTTGTAGATTTCCACAAGTTGTCGGACAAGGCTTCCAGACATTCATCTCATCACAGGCTCATTCACAAAACCTTTTGAGTCCCTTGCAATTGGTTTTCTCTGCGGTTTCATCTGTCGTGTAAATGAATGCATTCCCCAATAACTGATACAGCATATCACATGACTTCGAAAGGAAAGTTTTGGCTGAACTGAGATTAATCAGTTGTGAAAAGAGAGACAAACACAAGGATTGGGAACCTCCTGTAGTCCTGTAATTCATGCTGTCAATATGCTAGAAGATTCTTGCACTGCATCCTGTCCAGGCCATCAGTTAGTTGAGGTTATGGCTGCCAGAGCCAATAATGGCTATTACACGGTCAATATATAGTGCACTGAAGGGTGCACGTGCCACATTACCTCATGCATGCTCTCACGTTTGCCAAGCTTTGCACTCTACTACCTTGGTAACTATGACCACAAATCGTATCAACTGCACCAAGCGTACATAGCGGCCACATAATCTCCGCCTTTGATCCACAACGTCTCATCAAGAAAAACGCCTTTTCCGTGTGTATGTTTCAACACTTCTACTTATCAGATTATATGGTTTGGGGCGATAATGAGAACCAGCTAGGTGGTCTGCATCACCTAAAGTGTCACCCTGCAGTAAGCGTGGGGTAACTACATTTACATCAACCACCCACGAGCATATTTCCTAGGTTCGTCTATAAAAATATGATAATATATATATATATTCAGCTATGATAACAGAGTGACCTTTCAGTCATTTCCATATTTAAAGTGGGGAGCTATGTACGTTGATGATGATCCAAATATTGTCAGCTAAATATGTTTTGACGAAATTAACAGATTTATGTGTTCCATTCTGTGCAGCAGAATGATTAGAGTATATGCATGACACTTTTCTATTTCTTCGAACAATACCCTAGACTAGGAACTGTAAAAAAAGTGTGTGAGAAAACTTAATTACTACCGAATACTATCTGTATGAAGATTGAAAATAGGATTTGTAATATATAGCTAGAAGTTTTAAATGATTTTTCTACCTTGAATTTTGCCTTCTGTAGGTACAGAGTTGATTCACCTCTCCATAGGCTTCTACCTCTCTGAATTCCTCTTCCTGTTGCCACAAAATTACATCATTTGTGTTTTGGGAAAATCAATGTATAGATGAATTGTCTCTCTCTGTAGTCTGTACAACACACATGCTCTTATATGTATTTTGAACTGATTCTTCCATTGTTTTCTTGCTATGCATGGATAACTACAATATACTAATTTGAATTTGTTTGGCAGGAGTAGAGGAGGCCATGGCCGAGAATGTTGCTAGAGGTATATGTTGTAGCAAGCTGAATATGACTGGAGCAAGTTGTAATTTCTATTCCAGAATTACCTAACCTAAGAGTTTCATATAGCTTGATAGTCGTGCTTTATTTCCTGGGACATCATGCCCTTAATGTTCATATCATGGTTTGCTTACACATTATAATTCATTAAAAAAATCAGAAGTTATAATTTAATAATAGTATCTAATATAATGGTGACCCCCTATATGTTGCATTGACATTTTAAAGACATTTTTGTTTCCTAGATACATGAAGATACACCTGTTTCCGGAAATAGTACCAACAGAAGCACTCACCATGGCCTCTTTCCATAAATAGCAGCAACATCAACACTCACTTTCAAGACACGTTTGTTTCCTAGGTTTATAAATTTTGTATGTGCGCAGTTATTTATGGATTAATCTCGAGATCAGCATTTTCCAGGCAGGTAAGGCAGACCACATCGCTATGTAGAATAGGTTTTAGAGATTGTGTGACTACTTTAAAAAGAATATATGTTAACATTGCCCACCAGATCTTTCTCTTTCTCTCCATGATACTCGATGTGGTTGATTGCTTGACAAAGAACTTAATTGCATTAACTGATTAAAAGTGGAAATTGTATCGTGTTCTAATATCTCAGTCATATTTCATATAAATGTTTGGTAAATGGCCGCACTCTCCCTTGTGCTTATATATACTAAATTCTATATTATGTTCCTCGAACAAAGGGGACATGAAAGAAAATAGATATAAGAATATAAATCCATACGCATTATTAACAACTTCCACATTTCTATTGTGGCTCATAGGGCACACTACCAGTTCAAGAGTGGAACAAGTAAAATTTTCGTTTTGTGCCCATGGCCGCATGGAGCTCATGGCCAAATCAATAGTGGATGATGCATGGTTGTTGTGTATATATGCCTGCTATGTAAGTACAATATTAGAAAAATCTACTCATATTAAAATAAAATGCATGCATATGATTGAAATTTTAGCATAGGTCTATATTTCTATATAACTTGCAACATTCTAATCTTGTCATGTCCCACCTGTCCTTAATTCCCGAGCGAATGTACATGATGAGCATTTACCTTCTCCTTAGTAATAGATTCCTACGTGTCAAACTAAGTACAAGATCAAATTAAGCAGGCTATCCGTATTAGCATTTTAAATCTTAAAAAGGTCATTGTAAAAGCATATATGACTTGAAACCTGATCATTATTGCATTGTTAGATCTATTGTTTTAGGTTGGATCCCTGCTTTGGAGCCAATTAGTAAGTTAATTTCTACCGGACAGTACTATAAGTTGTTGGATGCTCAAATTCTTATATAGGGTGTTCCTCTATGTAGCTACACACATTTTAATAGGATCTAACTAACTTGTTTATATCATCCATTCCTCTGTTTAAATGTAGTGATCTATTATGATGTCTTATTTTTCAAAAGTATATTAATCATCAAGATGTTCTTAAACGGTGCTAGCCCGTGCAAGTGCACGGGTTGACGACTAGTATCAATAATCACTGGAGATTCTCTATTTTTTTTCATTTCAAGTTTTAGTCCCCATATTGCTATTCACACTCGGGCTAAATTTCTTGGTATATTTCCATCTGTTCCTTGCTTTCTTAGTGCCTTATTGATTTGGTTCTACGTTCGATAACCATTGGCCTTTCTTGGTTTTCGTTGTGCTCAGTGACATCATTCCACACGAATTAACATCCAGTATTGTTCTCTTCTAGATAGTTGTACATTGTGATCACACGTGGATCCAAGAAATAATAAATTATCTTCGTGAGAGAAGTGAAATTCAAAAGGTGATCAACGTATGATGTGGATCTCGAGCCAAAACGCAATATGTGCCAACCACCCATGCCTACCAGGGTGTTTCGGAAGGCTCTTGGGTGAAGTCGACGAGAAGGCCCTTAAGACTGTATATATTCAATTATATATCTATATAGACATATGTGCATCCACCTTTACTTGCCAAGTATTAAGAGTAAACTACTAATTGCACGCTTTTAGTTCGAAACGTCTAATAATAATTGTTGAGCAATGTCATATTACTGAAAATAATGGTCGGGATCATGTTGTAGTTCACACCCAATGATTGCCGGCGGTCTGGTTGTAGCATCTCGGTCGCCCATTCACTGCAGCCAACGGTGATGTGCAATAACGCCAATGTCCCCTTCCGATCTAGCTCAAGTGAGAGAGGCGGGAGAGAGTGAGCTTGTAGCACCGCTGTGTGCGGCGGCGGCGGTCGGCTGCCATGGCCTTGTCTAGTGTGTGAAGAGAGAGAGAGAGAGAGAGAGAGAGAGAGAGAGAGAGAGAGAGAGAGAGAGAGAGAGAGAGAGAGAGAGAGAGAGAGAGAGACTCGCCAGGAATATGATGAGACTGGGTACGATGTTTTCAGAATGGCCAAGGACCCACATGGAACATGTCTATTGAACAAGATGTCCGCCCTCTCACCCTCACCTCGGACCACAACGAGCGACATGTGAACGCAACAACACCCATGTTGCAAACCGGCCAGAAAGTTCCAAGTTTGGCTGTGTGTTGTTCGATCAAACTCAGATCGAACAGGTGTGAAGACGATCGAAACTTGCCAAGTAATGCATCGTTGAGCCGAAGCGTTTTCCATCAGTAAGCATGCCATGAAATCTTTCTAAAGATACACACCCCAAGCTATAGCAATGACAGATCGGGACGCGTGCACCATTCCACTTCTTCAAGTGAAACACCACAACTTCATGAACCATTGCGGCGACTACAAAAAACTAAGCCAATTGAAATTCTCAAATAACACTCACATATATGTTGATGATGTAGATCATAGACTCAACTCACCGATGGTAAACACGGCAAAAACCGGGCACAAGAAATGCACGTGCCTATCGCACACTCGCCCTCTCACCCTCACATTGGACCGCAACAAGCGACGTGTTGCGCTTCATGTGAGCGCAACAATACTCATGTTCCAAACTGGCTAGGAAATTCCATGTTTGGCTGTGCGCCGTCTGATCAAAGTCAGATCGGACGGGCGCGAAGACAACCGATGTGCACAGAGTAATTTGTAAGTGTTTTCCTTCAACAAATTCTCAGATCGGACGGGTACGAAGACAACCGACGTGCATGGAAGTCTGTTGTGCCGAAGAGTTTCGATAATCTGATGATTGAGCCGAAGCATTTTCCATCGATAAAAACGTAGATCAGATGGCGGTTGAGCCAAAGCTTTTCCATCAATAAAGCACGGAATGAAATCTTTCTACAAAAACACACCCAAATTTGCAAGGCCTAATTTGCAATGGCAGATTGGGATGCGTGCACCATCCATTCCGCTTCTTCAAGCGAAACACCACAACTTCATGAACCTTTGCATCGACTACACAGAAAACTAAACTGATCGAAATTCTCAACTAAACCTCACATCCATGGTTATGATGTCGAGCCCAGGATCAACTCATGCAAATATGAGTTCAGACTATAACTTGCCGACTGCAAAGTGCAAACACGGCAAATTAACCAGGCACAAGAAATGTAAGCAAACAGTTCAGTTGAAGGTGTATTGCATTGCGTCCATCCAATGATACAATCGATAACAATGACAGAATATGGTTCATGGCAACTGGAAATGAAGGTAAACATACAGGAAACGTTGCCGATCGATCACTGATCGAGGCCGTAGTCGATGCTCAGCTCGCTCATCGGCGGGATGATCTCCATGGCGAAGACCATCAGGTGGGGGCACGACTCGTCCTCGTCACCACGGACCACGAGCTGGACGAAGGCGTTTGGCACGAAGCTGCTGTGGCTGATGTAGGCCGCGATGTTTTTCCTCTTGGATATGTCGAGCACGTACCCCGGCGCCGGGCACTGCACGAAACGGGGCGGTTCCTCGCCGTCGTCTGGAAGCACGGCCGCGGGGGCGTACCCCCACTCCATCCACCTCGTCGGAAACTTCCTCGGGTCGATGAAGCAGGCCCACTCCTCCGTTGACGCGCCGGTATTGGCATTGGCGTTCGCGTTGGCAATGCGGGGGTCATCCGCGAGGAGCACGTCCCCGGCGAACTCGCAGAGGAATGCGCCCGGCTGGATCAGGTCCAGCGTCCTCACGCCCCAATCCGTCTCCGTGGACCGGAACACCTCCAGCCGGTGCCTCGTCCCCCGCTGAGTCACCCGGTTGGGGCAGCTCGCCGGGCACCCGCACGACGCGCCGCACTCGTACACCACCGGCCGTCCCCTCAAGAGCATACCGTCGGCATTGTACGCCGGGCCGCCTCCGCCGCTCCTCTTCACGCAGGCGCAGCCGGCCGTCTCGCTGCACGCAGTCTTGGCATTGATGCAGGTGCAGCACTTGTGGCCGGGCATCGCCGGCGGCGCCGGGAACTCGGGGCGTGCGAGGTACTCGAACTGGAGGGGAAAGACGTCATGGTCCACCGAGTTGCGGACGGGGACGGGAACCGCTTCCTTACCCTTGGACATGTCCAGCGTGATGTAGTCGGGAGGCTGGATCTTGGCGTCGAGCTGGTTGATGAGGTCTCTGGCGGAGCGCCAGGTGTTGCTGCCGACCGCTTCCTGGCCGGGCACACGCACGAGCTTGAACTTGCAGACCTCGGATGTGGAGAAGACCTTGTAGAGGCCGTCGTAGACGTAGAGCTTGCCGCTGGGGCTGGCGTGGCAGTCGTGGCAGCGGATGACGCGCACCTCGATGCCATAGTTGCAGCTGTATGTGAGGGCGAGGTTGCCGCCGTTAGGCGGGCTGCCGCCGCTTCCCGTGTAGATCAAGACGCCCCCGTTGTCGTGGTCGTCGAGGTACCTGCCCGAGGATACGATGCTGGTGGCGACGGGGTGGCCCCCGTCGAGCTTGCTGGCGGGCACGTAGCCGATGTCGGCCTGCGTTTGGTTGTGCAGGCCGACGACGAGGAGCTCAGCGCGGTAGTTAAAGGCGTCGCCGACGAAGACTCCCGGCACGGGCCCTACGATGCGCTTATCGCGGTTGAGGCAGAGCCTCCCTTTGATCATGGCGCCGAGGGCCCGCAAGTCGGCCCGGTTGCGGCTGCCGGGGACAGGGTTGTTCTCGGCGTTGCGGTGGTAGCGGCCCCAGAGCGCCTCGAAGGCGAGTCGCGCGCGGCGCACCAGCGGGCGATAGTGGAGCGTGTCCTCCTGCGCGGATATGACCCGCAGTTGCACCATCTCCATCGTCGGGTTGGCATGCGCGCTGGGCGGAGGGTGAGACGGCGCCCGTGGCGGCGGCGGGGGCAGGGGAGAGTTTGGGCGTGTTGGCGGGGGAGACGGTGGGCGTAGCGGAGGTGGCATGGCGGAGGGGAGGCTGGCGGCCGAGGACGAGGCCCGCAATGGGTTGGCATGCGCGCTGGGCGGAGGAGGGGGCGGTGGCACGTGAGACGTCGGCGGGGGCAGGGGAGCCTGTGGGCGTGGCGGTGGCGCCGGCGGGGGCGTGGCGGAGGGGAGGCTGGGGGAGATGGCGTCAAGGCGCTGCTGGGTAAATCTCAGGCGGAGGGCGAAGTCGGAGTGGTCTTCGGGGGAGGGCTCGAGCTCGCCGCGTAGCAAGGCGATGAGCTCGGGTGTGAGAGGGATCGTCGGCGCGCCGGCGTCGGCGTCGGACCCGGCGGCCAGCCGGCTGGGCGCGGCGCTGTGCTCGGGGGTGAGCGGGACCGCCGCCGCCGCCGGGGCCTGGGGCGCTGCGTCGGGATCTGGCGTAGCGCTCGGATCTGGCGTGGGGAGGAGCACGGGAGCGGGCGCCATCGCCGATAGATCTCAGGTCGGGGAGAGGGGTTTTGGACGCAGGTTTGGGTTGGGTGGGGAGCGGAGCGGAGCGGAGCGGAGGGAAGGGGAAGGCGCTAGCTGCTGCTTTCTACTCCGAGAGCCGGTGGTGGCGTGTGTGGAACACGCCGCACTGCTCTGGCCTGGCCCGCACGACAGCTTTCCTCTGGTCCCACCTCCAGCTTCCGTTGCCAGTTGGGGGCCTGGATGGAGGCCACGGGTGGTTGGACTCGATTCCTTGGTGCACGAGTTGTTGTGTCCGGTCCGCCTACTCCCGCCTGTACTGTGTAGCGTAGCACTATGCGCCGCCATGACACGACTGATCCTTTGATCGACGGTGCACTTCTACTACGGCTCTCGATCACCGATTCACCTTTTGAAAGCACCAAACACGTTTTGTAGGAGCAGGTCCTTCGGTTTAGCCTTGTTCTGGTCATACGAGGTGGATATCAGGGTGAACGACAAGAAATTACAGGTGCTCGCCCATGTTGTTTTATTTATGAGAAGGCATGGCACTGGGATGAGACTTATGAATCGCGGTCGCGAATGGGTGGGAGTAGAGGTCTAGGGCTTCTTGCCTTTAGGGCCTCCAAAAAATCTCAAACACATGCAAACCCAACTGAACAACGGGAAAAGTAAAAAAATAGGTATGATAAGCACGAGATTAAGAAAGCCAGGAAGGAGTTTGAACAATAGAAGGGCAGCTCGCTATACCATGGATCTTCGCCGGGCGAGAAGGAGTTTGCCTGACAATTAACTGAACGAGCCTTTGCACATGGAAGAGATCACGGAACGACAGTGGTCTCGTGTGGATTGGCTTGGAGCGGGAGAGTGGAACACGGAATTTTTCCATGTCCGGTCAAGTGCGACGAGAGCGCGGAATAGGATTTCTTCTCTGGAAAATGCTAGCGGCGTATTATGCAAAAGCAAATAGGATATACATGCTAAAATCCAAGGCTTCTACACAAGCTTGTAAGCAGCGCGGGGTGAGCTTGTGGTGGACAAGGTGTTACATTATGTTCCATCTTAGGTTGAAACTAAAATTATGACTGGGAAAATTAGGGAGATGGATGTGGCGCTTGCCACCCAGACTCATGAGGCCTGGAACACAAGCCAGAGGATCATCGCCAACCAAGATGAGGCGCTGCGCATGTACCGTTCTTGTATAAAGGATCTGGAGGTTGGCAACAAGCTTCTGATTGACGCCCCACCTAGCGTCACCACACCACCTCTAGCAAAGAACACTGGTGCCAATAAAAAAGGAGACTAAATGCATCCAACCGGCTTAGCATGTTAAGCTTGGGGGGATTTTGAAGCCCTTTTGTATCCCTATCGCTCTCTAGTTAACTTTCAGTTAAAGTTTTTATTTAGTTTGAATAAATGTGGACAATCATGCTTTCTTGATAGAGGGAGGAATTTTATCCAATGACTCATGGATATTTCATCGCGGCTTTCATCTGAAATTGCTTTGAATGTTAGGCCCTCTTGTGTGCTAAATATTTCTGCTTATAGATGATGATTATAAGTCTTTCACATCTTCCGTATCGATCGGGAAGGAAAAGTTAACAACTTGACATGATATGTCACCTTTATTTCAGTTTATCTTGTGATTGCTTGGTGAAGTCTAGAAACTAATGATCCAGATATGAAATAAAGCAAGTTTCTTTTCTGCTTAAAATAGAATATGACTGGGCGGAGGGGGAGACAGCGCATGTGGCGGCGGCGGAGGCAGAGGAGATTTTAGGCGTGATGGGGGGAGGCGGGCGAGACAGTGGACATGGCGGAGGGGAGGCGGGTGGCCGAGGACGAGGCCCGCGATGGGTTGGCAATGGCATGCGCGCTGGGTGGAGGGGGTGGTAGCACGGGAGACGACGCCCGTGGCGGCGGCGTGGGCAGGGGAGACTGTGCGCTTTCCGGTGGCGGCGGCGAGGGCAGGGGAGACAGTGGGCGTTGTTGTGGCGGGGCGGGGGCATGGCGGAGGGGTGGCGGGTAGAGATGGTGTCAAGGTGCTGCTGGGAGAGACGGAGGGTTTGGGCTAAGATGGAGTGGTCGTCGGGGGAGGGCTCGAGCTTGTCGTGCAACATGGCGATGAGCTCGGGTGTGGGAGAGATCATCGGCGCGTTGGCGTCGGGGTTGGACCTGGAGGCTACCTGGCTGAGCGCGAGGCAGAGCTCGGGGGTGAGCGGGGCCGCCACTGGGGCCGAGGCTAGGGCTCGAAGCACACCGTTGGGATCTGGGGTTGCGTCTGGATCTTTCTTGGGGAGGAGTAGGGGAGCCGGCGCCATCGTGGATGGATCTCTAGTGGGAGAGAAATGGAAGGGGAGAGGTTATGGAGTGAAGCAGGCTAGGGTTGGGGTTGGGTGGGGAGGCGCTGCTAGCTGTTTTGCAGTGCTTGGAGAGCCGGTGATGGCGTGTACCACATCACTGGTTTGGTCTGGTCTGTACGACAGCTTTCCTCTGGTCCACCTTCGGCTTCTGTTGCCAGTTGGTGGCCTGGATGGATGGTCATGGGTGGTTGGACTCGACTCATTGGTGCACGGATCATTATGTCCGACTGACTTTTTTTTCGGATGATGTTCGCCGGTCGTCCAAGGACTGTCTGTTCCTTTGATGATAGATTGATAGTGCACTTCTACAGTTCTTTGTTCACCGTTTGAAAGCACGAACACGTTCTGTGGGAGTAGGTCTGTTGTTCATTTCTATGTCCTATGGAAGTCTCGGGCACCCTTGCAGTGCCCTTTTTTTGCCTGGCTGGCTTTCAAAAACAGCTGCTGGACGTCCAACCGTCTGGCTCGTCGTGGGCTACCCCACCAGAACGCGTGCCCTTTCTGCAACCAACAAAGGAAAACTATCCAGCATTTTCTACTTGGCTGCGTCTTTGCAAAGCAGATTTGGCATTGGTTGGGGAGGGTCAATGACAGGCAAGAGTTTGAGCCTCATAATGATGAAGGCCTAAGTGAGTGGTGCTCTACACAGGATCTGATCCCAATGGATCGTAAGTCTACTCGGGCCAAGTGTCTTCTTGGCATATGGATGTTGTGGAAACACTGGAACGACGTCATCTTTAATGGAGCCACGTCGTCTGTTTCTAGGACCTTGCAGAAAATTCAAGAGGAGGGCAGGTTATGGGCAAAGGCTGGTCTCATGAAGTGCAATACCAAAGGTTTTGAGGTGGACTACGGTAGGCGCGAAAGCGAGGAGTAGTAGCCATTTCTAGTACCTAGGGTGGTGCCGAATAAATCTGACACGTAAATATGGGTGTAAAAGTGGACAGGGAGTCTTCCCTCTTCTTCTCTAATGAATGATATGCACACTCGTGTGTATTCAAGAAATTTTTGTGTCCTGTTAGCAGTGATGGCTTAAGTGACGGTTTAGCTTTGTTCTAGTCGCATGAGGTGGGTGGATGTCACGCGGTGGTGAATAATGTGTCTAATCAATATATTAATGTTGTTGTCTACGATGTAAAGAGTAATACATAAATTGGTTTCTAGGCTAAGCCTTGTAGAAGTGAGCGATCCGAGAGCTGGGACTTGTTGAAATGGCTGAAGAGGCAATCTAATACACCATGGCTATGCGGAGGGTATTCTCCACAACTAGGAATATTTTGATGCTAATGAAAGAGTCGAGCGGCAAATGGTAGGGTTCTAGGGAGTCATGTATTTTTCTGATTTCAGGACCTTGGATTCAAAGGTATCCCGTTCACTTGGGACAACAGGCAAGATATTGGTGCGAATGTAAAGGTCAGGCTCGAGATTTTCTAGTTAACCCAAAATCCATGCAGCTATATTGATGCAATAGGAGTGCGCCATAATCCTCCACCGAGGTCCGACCACTACATGCTCTCAGTAGGTATTAAAAAGGCGCAGGAAGTGACAGGTGTTGGCCTATTTATGAGGAGTCATGGCAGCATGATGAGAATTATGAGGTAATGGTCGCGAATGGGTGGGAGGATAGGTCCGGGGCTTCTTGCCTTTCGGACCTCGAAAGAAATCTCAATCACATGCACACCCAACTAAACAACTGGGAAAGTAAATAAATTAGGGATGTTAAGCGCAAGATTAAGATAGTCAGGAAGGAGTTTGAACAACCAAAGGGCAACTTGCTATACCGTGGTTCTTCGCCGCGTGAGAAGGAGTTGGCCCGACAGCTGAACGAGCTTTTGCACATGGAGGAGATCATTGCACGCCAGTGGTCTCGTGTGGACTGGCTGCGAGTAGCAGACGGGAACATGGAATTTTTCCATGCCAAGACGAGTGCGAGGAGAGTCCAGAATAGGATTTCTTCTCCGTAAAATGCTAGTGGCATATTATGCAAAAGATAACAGGATATACATGCTAAAATCCAAGGCTTCTACACAACCTTGTAAGAAACACATGATGAGCTTGTGTTGGACAAGGTGTTACATCATGTTCCATCTAATGTAACCGGTGCGGTGAATGCACAGGTTCTGCGCCCATTCGAGTCCGAGGAGGTTGGAAGCGCCCGCCTTTGTATTCTTATGTGAAATGACGATCGAGGTAAAGAGAGTAGTGAATTTGCGAGCCCACTTGTGTTTTGCTGGATGTATGTCCGTAAGTAGTGATGTCTTTAGTTGCAGTTTAGCCTTGTTCTTGTCACATGAGGTGGATGTCACGGTGCATAATGTGTCCGATTAACATATTGATGGTGTTCTTCAAAATGTAGGGAGTAATATGGAAACTTGGAGATTTACTATGTTGCAGCTTGTTGAAGTGAGTGATCCAAGAGCTGGAACTTGTTGAAATGGCTGAAGATGAAAAGTGATATACCATGGCTATGCAGAGGGGATTTTTTATGAGATTCTCAAAAACTCGGATTTTTTGGTGCTAATGACATAGTCGAGTGGCAAATGGCAGGGTAAGGGAAGTCATGGATTTTTCTGATTTTCATGATCTTGGTTTGAGAGGTATCCCATTCACTTGGGACAACACGCAAGAAAATTATACTAATGTAAAGGTTGGGATGGAATATTTTCTAGCTAATCCAAAATTCATGCTGATATATGTTGCAACTGGGGTGCGCCATATTTCATCGCCGAGGTTCGACCATTATACATGCTCTTGGTAGGTATTAAAAAGGTGCAGGAAGCGACGGGTGCTAGCCCATGTCATTTTATTTATGAGGAGACATGGCAGCAAAATGAGACTTATGACGTCGTGGCAATGAATGGGTGGGACCAGAGGGCTAGGAATTCTTGCCCTTCGGACCTTCAAAGAAATCTCCATTACATGAAGACCCAACCGAACAACTTGAAAAGCAAAAAAAACATGGGATGTCAAGTGTAAGATTAAGAAAGTCAGGAAGGATCCTGACAAAGAGAAGTGCAACTCGTTATAGCATGGATCTTCGCCAAGCGAGAAGGAGTTGGCCCGACAATTGAATGAGCTCTTGCCAAGGGAGGAGATCATAGAATGATAGCAGTCTTGTGCGGACTGACTTCAAGTAGGAGACCGGATCATGGATTTTTTTTCATGCCCAGTTGAGTGCGAGGAGAGCGTGTAATTGGATTTCTTCACTGGAAAGTGCTAGTGGCATATTATGCGAGAGCAAAGAGGATATACATGCTAATATCCAGGGCTTCTACACGAGCTTCTAAGAAGTGTGGGATGACCTTGTGGTGGATAAGGTGTTACATCATGTTCCATCTAAAGTAACTGGTGCGATGAATGAACGACTTCTGTGGATGATGTTTCGAGAGCGGTCGGGGACTTCCTTAATGGGGGTTATATGCCAGAAGCGGTAAATAAAATTGTGATTATTCTAATTCCTAAGGTTAAGCATCCTCGAAATATTACTCAGCGTAGTCATCTTTCCCCATGTAATGTCATTTATAAGCTTTCCTCTAAGGTGTTGGCTAATTGTCTTCATGAAATTATGTAAGAGATTATAGCCGACAAGAAAGCGCTTTGTGCCTGGGATGCTTATTACTAACCATGTACTTACTGCATATGAGTGCATCCATGCGATGAAGACGAAGAAAGGAAAACAAGGTTGGGTGGCCGTTAAAATTGACATGATGAAAGGATATGACCGCGTCGAGTTAGATCATTTGCGAAGTGCTATGCTTCAATGGGTTTTCTCGGAAGTGTGGGTTTCTATGTTCGAGAGATGTGTTAATTCTGTAAGCTTCCAACTGAAAGTTCATGGGGAGTTGCTACCTTCCTTTTGTCCATCTGGAGGCATTAGGCCAGGGGATCTGACCTCTCCATACCTCTTCCTATTATGTGGAGAGGGCCAAAAAATGTTGAAGAATTATGGCGGTCGATGGCTTGATAGATGTATACGGGTGGGACTGCGGTTGCCATGGCAGCCTCACCCTTCTTTGCTGATGATTCTCTGATCCTCATGAAGGCAAATACCCGGAGTGCACATCGCTGCAGTGAATTCTGAAGCTTATAGCCTTGGCTTTGGTCAAAGTGTGAAGAAGCTTAAGAGTTCGGTATTTTTAGCCCTAATTGTGGGTCTTCAATACGAGTAGGGTTCTAGAATGCCTTACAAACCCTAAGGGAGGCCCTCGTAGAGAAGTACCTTGGTTTGCCAACTGTGACAAGAAGGATTACAAAGCAACATTTTGAACATATCGTCGAGCAGGCGAGATCGAGGGTACAAGGTTGGTGTGAGAAAAAGATCGCATGTGTAGGAAAGGAGGTGCATCTTAAGTCAGTAATTCAAGCGTTACCGGCCTATTCTATGAGCTGATTCAAGCTCGCAAAATGTTTGTGATATAAATTTATGATAGTCAGGCAATTCCAAAGCCGAAAGGGGTTCTAGGTTTCAAAGATTGGGAATTATTCAATGACTAAATGTTGGCTAAATAGGCATGGATGATATTAACTAATCCTGATAGTCTCTATGCTTGTGTTCTTTGAGGTCGGTACAACTGAGATGATGACTTTCTCAAGGCAGGGTGTCTGAAAAGTGTGTCAGCTATGTGGCGGGCTTTTATTCAAAGAAGGGGGGGGGGGGGGGGGGGTCCGGAAAGTAAGGATCGATACATCACGTTAGGGATCACAATGAAATTTGGCATGACTTGTGGATCGCTAGCACAACCACCATGAAGCCTATCAGCCGGATGTCTTAAGATCCAGTGCACTTGGTGGCAGATCTACTGGACAAAGATTTTGTAAACTGGAATGACGAGCTGGTAGGAGATTATTTATAGTTGTTGATGCGGCAGCCGTTCTTAACATGCCTAGGCCAAGAGTGCCTGCTGAGGATTTTTGGACATGGGAATGGGATAGATCGGGTTCATTGTCAATAAAATTTGTGTATCGTTCTAAAGGAGAGACAATGCAACTTGCAAGTGCGGACTAGTTCTTCTGATGGCAAACAGACCTAAAAGGTTCATGTCCAACCGATCAGGGTCATTTGGTGGAGGTTACTAAAGGGTTTTATACCCACTGAAGGAGAATTAGTTCGGAGACATATCCAGGAAGATGCTACATGCCCTATATATGGTAATAGTGAGGTTGTTGTACCACCTCTTGATCAGTTGTGAACATTCATCACTCTTTTGTGATGAAGCTAGAAGCTTTTTTGGGCTCAAGCTTCTTCGGTTGCACACTCTAACGTGGGCTATGGATCTGCTAGACCCAACGCTTATCAGCAAACATGAGGCTGCTATTACAATCTCAGATGTGTGGGTTGTATGGAGAAATAGAAACAAGTATACCGATGAGGACATCCAATATCAACATGTTCGCTCTATGGAGTTAGTACAAGAATTAACAAGAGCTATGGATATTCCAGCCNGGTGGCAGATCTACTGGACAAAGATTTTGTAAACTGGAATGACGAGCTGGTAGGAGATTATTTATAGTTGTTGATGCGGCAGCCGTTCTTAACATGCCTAGGCCAAGAGTGCCTGCTGAGGATTTTTGGACATGGGAATGGGATAGATCGGGTTCATTGTCAATAAAATTTGTGTATCGTTCTAAAGGAGAGACAATGCAACTTGCAAGTGCGGACTAGTTCTTCTGATGGCAAACAGACCTAAAAGGTTCATGTCCAACCGATCAGGGTCATTTGGTGGAGGTTACTAAAGGGTTTTATACCCACTGAAGGAGAATTAGTTCGGAGACATATCCAGGAAGATGCTACATGCCCTATATATGGTAATAGTGAGGTTGTTGTACCACCTCTTGATCAGTTGTGAACATTCATCACTCTTTTGTGATGAAGCTAGAAGCTTTTTTGGGCTCAAGCTTCTTCGGTTGCACACTCTAACGTGGGCTATGGATCTGCTAGACCCAACGCTTATCAGCAAACATGAGGCTGCTATTACAATCTCAGATGTGTGGGTTGTATGGAGAAATAGAAACAAGTATACCGATGAGGACATCCAATATCAACATGTTCGCTCTATGGAGTTAGTACAAGAATTAACAAGAGCTATGGATATTCCAGCCAAGGCTGGAGTGACGACATTGGCACGAGCGAGATGGAAACCAGCAGGGTTGGCATGGTGAAAAACAAACTGACGGTGCTATAGACACCTCGAGATGTTGGGCGGGTGCAAGTATGGTAGATCAGAATCATATTGGAAACCGACGGGACAGTAGACACCACGAGATGTTGTGCGTGTGGAGGTATGGTGGCTCAAAATAGTACTTGAGAGTTCCAATTAGGGAGGTGCATCTCGTATCAGGGTATCTCTAACACATTTGTTTGCGAGGGATTGGCTTGTCGGGAGACTATATTGATGGAAACTGACAAGGGTTGGACGAAGATAGTGATTGAAACTCATTCCCGAATGCTTGTGGAGGACTGGCACAGAGGTAATAATCGATCTATTTGTGGCCACATTCTTAGAGAGATGTGTATCTATGTAGCGTAGCACTACACGCCTCGATGACATGACATCATTTGATGATCTCTACTCCTAAAACTCCTAAAGGGGAATTGGTAGTTTCATCTCACCTTCCACCAACCCCTCCGCAAATCCTATATTACGCCCGCAAGCGTCTTACAGACAACCTTTCACTCAAGCGTAGCCAATTTGGGCTGGCCCATTTGATGCATGCATTAACTCAATCAAATCGGCACTTTTCCAAAGCAACATCGCGCATTAAGCCATTGCAATTAAATTAAATCTTACCAAAATTGCTCGGCCCATTTTACGCGTGCATTAATTCAATCAAATCGGCACCTTCCCAAAACAATATCGCGCATTAACTCATTAAAATCAATTCAAATTAAATCTTACCAAAGTTGGCAGCCAATTTGACGCGTGCATTAACTTGATCAAACTGGCACTTTCCCAAAACAATGTCGCGCATTAACTCATTCAAATCAAATCAAATCTTACCAAAGTTGGTGGCCCATTTGACGCATGGATTGATTCATTCAAAGCGACACATTCCCAAAACAACGCCGTGCATTAACTCATTCAAATCAAATCAAATCTTACCAAAGTTGGCCGGCCCATTTCACACGTGCGCAAGTTTTTATTTTTTATTCTTTCTAAGTTTTTCTTTTGGTTTTCTTTTACCAGTTTTTCTATGACCAACCTATTATTTTGTGATCTACTCCTAAAAGGAGAGTCCATACGTCATTTTGTTAGTACTACCAACAATCCCCTTGATCCAACCCTCCCACTGATATTTACATGATCCCATCCTTCCACCGATTTTTATTCGATCGTAAAGCCCCACCCCACTGATTTTTTTAGTCCTAAGCCCATTAGTTGAAGCTACCGGCCAAATAAACGTTACCCCTTGCCCCACCCCTCTTGCATTCTCCCTGATCTCCCCTGCTGAACCAAGCACTAGGGTTCTGGCGCTACCGACCCTGCTTATGCCAACGCTCATGACGCCAATGGCGAAATAGAGAAGGATGGCACGACACCTAGGAATTGGAATAACTTTATCTCTTATTATGTGATAGCGCCATGACAGATTCAAGCTACTCTACACCACGGTGTGGTGGGGGCGAGTACTCCACGCCACCAACATCGCTAAATCTGGTGGTATATATGCCGGATAAGAGGGTGACATAAGATCACCCGATCCTTGTGGCAGCCAATTCCAAGATCATTAGTGATGACCCACAAGTATAGCGGATCAATTATAGATCTTTTTGATAAGTAAGGGTGTCGAACCCAATGAGGAGAAGAAGGAAATGACAAGTTGTTTTCAACAAGGTAATGTCTGCAAGTGCTGAAGTTGTAAGTAGCAGAGTAGTTTGATAGCAAGATAATTTGTAACGAGCAAGTAACGGTAGTAGTAACAAAAGTGCAGCAAGGCAGCCCAATCCTTTTGAGGCAAGGGACAGGCCAAAACGGTCTCTTATGATAAGCAAAGCGTTCTTGAGGGTACAGGGGAATTTTATCTAGTCACTTTCATCATGTTGGTTTAGTTTGTGTTCGGTACTTTGATAATTTAATATGTGGGTGGATCGGTGCTTAGGTGCTGTTCTTACTTGAA
>LR880968.1:874361083-874375031 GCA_904067115.1 Aegilops sharonensis | reverse complement strand
CGCGTGAACGTTGCACCTTCTCACCTTCCCCGGCGGAGAGGATCCGGCTGGATCTGTGACCAGCGGTGAGCAGAGAGAGAGAGAGAGAGAGAGAGAGAGAGAGAGAGAGAGAGAGAGAGAGAGAGAGAGAGAGAGAGAGAGTGAGTGACCATCGCTGTCTTGTTTAGATCTAGAGAGGCCGAGACAGTGTGAAGAGAGCAACAAAAGCAAGCAAGCGCGGAGGCTCCTGCCTATATAGTGGAGTAGTACTTAGTTTTGTTTTGTCTCCGGAGCCGGCTTGACCTCGTCAATGACTATCGAGAAGTCTTCATGCACGTGGCCCGGAGGCGCAGTTGTCATCATTTTGATCTGAAGCACCGGATTATAACATATAACACGAAAAAATGCCACAAGAAAAGAAATCGTAACCTCACTGCCCAAAGGAGACAACATGAATCCCGACGGACAAACTAGACGAGGAACAAAGCTTAAATTAAAGATAAACTCGTAGAAAAGGGGTCCGTCAATAGATGTCCTAATTAAATAGCTGGCTTGACCTAGATGGCAGCCGAGTAGTCACTGTTCGTGCATGTGCCCCCAATGACTAACCCAACTCAGTAGTCGTTGTTTAACTCTCGCAGTGATCTGAAGCACATGACACCTAATTTTGCGAGATGACAAGAAACCTTTTTTTAGATTTCTCACCCCAACTACAGCCATGTACAACACAGCCTGCACGATATGTAGATGATAGCCAATCCAGGCGTGTCTGCTGGAGTCTGGTCACTTGCATGGACGAACTGATCTTCCGTGTCTTGCAGGGATCGTCCAGGCACCAACGTAGTACAACACTTCTCTAGTATTATCGCTCGTCTCCCTCTTCTATTAAGTCACCCGACTTGCGGGGCCGGGGAGTTTGCCTATGGTCAGTTCTCAATTGCCGTCCCACATGTATGTGCGAACACAATATGACGCGCATTCCATTCGGAGAGCAGCGTGCCATACCGACCGACCGTCTGGGGTGCGACGCGAACGCGACGAGCATGCTGTATACTCCGTACATGTGTACTGCCTTTTTCTAGACGCTGTGCTCCATGGCGCAGGGGCAATCCATGGATACAAAATTAGTATATTGTATACTATTTAAAAGTCGAGGGCGGGGCTTTTCCGGCCCGGTAGGCGGCGGGACAGTTCCGCCTAGTCGGGTCAACAGAGACGCGAGAAGACGAGGGAGTAGGCTGCTGCAAACGTAGGGCTGTGTGATTTGACAGCGAGTTACTGCTGGATAGGTGGGGCCCCGTGATTTGACTTGCCATTATCATTTTAAATGCGGTGCTACGACTGGCGTGAGTCTCCCGATTCCTGACCACCTCCATACAGGTGCCTCTCCCAATGCTCCACTATGTAGTAGAGGCTGGCTCTTTCATGAGAGCCCACTTCTCCACTTTTTCCTTGCCTCTCTTTCCTCCACATATGCAAAAATGCCATGTAAAGCGCACTATTGTACTTACTTGCTCCTACAGGTGCTTAAGCTTGCCACAAAGGCATAAAGTCTGATGTGGCAAGTTAATCAAGAAGAGAGAGACTAGTTTGGTGACCCAAGGAAGAAACGGTGCTAAGCGCGTGTACCTAGGTGAAAAGACAATTTTGAGTCTATAGCTAATTAAATGAAGCAAACTTAGCAACACCATTTCATTGGAAGAGGTCACTCCTTGGCAAATGCAAAAATACTAGTACTCCCTGTGTCCCATTATATAAGAACGTTTTTGACACTACACTAGTGTCAAAAACGTTCTTATATTATGTGACGGAGGGAGTACAAAGAAAGAGATAGATAGGAGTAAAAAAATATACACTTATAGCCAACCTTATAGCCAACCTTGTTGTAGTATGAGTGACTAAGTGATGACTATCTATGACATGCCAACATCAGATAGCCTAACGCACCGTGTCAAATCTCCAAGGGCGCGACCGCGTGAGCGACGCGACAGTCGTGGTAGGCGCGACCATGATACGGGCTGCTGGCAGCCCTTGGATCTGAGATCAAACAGTCGCATGCTAAGTTGCTGAAAATTTGTAGAATAACCCTCCAGGATAGGATATTCACCCATAGGTCTAGAATCACGCCATGCAACCGTTCGAGATCAGATCCAAGGGCTCTCGGAAGCCCATATCATGGGAGAATGGAAACCCACTACCCTGCCGTTCGCACGCTGGCAGTTCGCTCCTACTCGTCCCCGCACGTCCTTTAATACTACGGCGGTTCGCTCCTAGTCGTCCCGTCCATTCACATTACGACAGTTCCACTAATCCTAACCCTCCTCCCAAATCCATGGTGTCCCAAATCTCCCCGATCGGCGGTGAGTACAAGGTTAGAACCATCACCGGCGATGATTTCGACGTCATCTACACCCGTACTTCCGCGACGGTGAAAGGATGCCTTTCTCGCTTCAGACGCATGTTCAAAGACTCAGGTGATGAGTGGGTCGCTGGGCTAGATGTTGAGTACACCACAGTCGTGGGATGAGAGAAGGATCTAAAGGACGAAGAGAGGAAGAAGCCCGCCATGATCCAGGTTTGCGTGCATGACTTATGCTTGGTCTACCACATATGCCATGCCAACGTTGAGTGCCAGGATTTTAAGGACTTCCTCGAGAGCAACCTAGTCAAATCCGTTACTGTAGACTTTGGTAACGACAAAAAGTCCTGCATCGCATAGGCCTCGTTGTAGGCAACACCTTCGACCTCCAAAAGAATCGGCTGGTGTCCTCTCGTCAGCCTTCAATGCTGACCCTGGCAGGAGCCATGGTTCATCCTTCGTACGGTAAACTGGAGAAACCTCCATACACGTTTCATCGTCATGCATGGCAGCGGAATGTACTAGATATAGACCACATCCAGTACGCTGCAATGGATGGCTACCTTTGTTTCAATATCTACAAGGGTTGGATGAAGAGCAACAACCAAGTTGGCGGTTCAAGCAAAGAAGTATCGACCAAGAGGAAGAGGGACAAGGACGAAGTTGAGGACGTGGACGAGGACTCCTAGTAAGGTGGCAGTGTCGTTGCTCATGGCGGTTCTAAACTTCTAATGCAGTGTCTACCGGATTAGTTGCATAGTTTAATTTCAGGTGTGCTTAGTTTAATTTGAGGGGTGTGTTGTGTTCAGCCCCCAGCAAAACTATGTTATGTTTCTTCTTGTTACTTTAACTCTTCAGTACGTACATACTAGTATTTCTTACATTTCATCTTTTAGTTGGTATAGTACTACCACTCGTTTCTTCACATTATATACGTATAATATATAAGGCCAACATCATATAGCCAGCAGTTTAGTTCTCAAAGAATTTCAGGGTGCTTAGTTTTGTCAAAGAATTACAGGGTGCTTAGTTTTATTTGAGGGGTGGGTTGTGCTGGACACCGTTATTGTGACTAGCCTTTTTAATAGTACTATATGCATAATTTGGCGATGAGCGCTCTCTATATGTACTACCTCCATCCTGGTTTATAGGTTCCCTTTGTAGTTTGTGTCAAATTTTGACTAAAGATTTAACTAACAAAATGTTAATGCATGTCAAGAAAAATTATCTCATTGGATTCGTACTTGAACATAGTTTTCAAAAATATAATGTTTGGTGACATGCGTAGACATTTTGTTAGTTTAATCTGTGGTCAAAATTTGGCACGAAATATAATGGGGACCAATAAACCCGGACGGAGGTAGTACCACCTTTTCTTAATTTCAAGTTTTGCACATGGCGCAATCCGTCGGATTTCAGGTTCCGGCAGACCCTTGAGGTTCGAACACTTGGGTGCACGCGGAGATCTTTCCCCTACCAGCTCACGCGACGATGGTTTGCAAGGGATCTAAACTACGAACGATGAACAACACCGAGACACGAGGTTTATACTAGTTCGGGCCACCATTGTGGTGTAATAGCCTACTCTAGTTTGTGGTGTGGTGGATTGCCTCAGGGGGCTGATGAAGAACAGTACAAAGGAAGAACAGCCTCGCGAGGGGCTGTTCTTGAGCTGGTGCGATGGACTGCTTGGGTGAGTCCAGACGCCTCTCTCTCTCTCTCTCTCTCTCTAGGGGGTTCGACTTGTCTCCAGTCTGTCTCCCCTCTTTGTGGTGGCTAGTCCTATTTATAGAGGGAGGCCCTAGGCCTCTTCCCAAATAATGAGCGGGAAGGGCGCCAACAATTGGCCATTTTGAAGGGGAACATCTAGTACACTTATCCTGACTAAAGTTGGTCTTAGGCTGCCAAAGGCTCTAACGGTGACGCCGTCCTAGGCTCCACGATGACCTCCATCCTGCCGCTCTGCTGGTCTTGGTCTTGTTGCACCGAAGCTGTAACCTTTGCCTGATGCCTTGGCCTGTGCTTGCCTCCTTTGCACCAAAGGGGAAATGAGGACACTGCGCGGGCCGGCGCCCGCCTGGCCTCGATCGTCATGGCTTGAGTCACAGGGCACCCTCGTGAGGTACCCTGCCTTGATCTCTCCGCCTCCTCACGAGCCTGCCTGATGAAGCTGCTCCTGAGAAAGGTTCCTGTCGTCCACCCCGCGAGGCTTGGGCCCTCGCGAGGGTCTTGAGCTTGGGCTGATGAAGCTGGTCCGTGCTGGGCCCCCACTTGAGCAACGCTGCAGGTCGCAGGTTGGAAAGTCTGGGGACCCCCGTTCCCAGAACGCGGACAGTAGCCCCCGGGCCCAAGGCGCACTCGGACTTGGCTTAGCAAATAAGCGAAGGGGCAAGTGCGAAGCGCCGCGGGCCCCAACTGCCTGCGGCCTTGGGCTCCGCGTGGCGGTTGATTGGTCGTGGGCGTCTCCGCTTCCCCATGATGCCTCATTACACGGACGGCTAAGCGGACCCGGGGTTGCACACAGCCATTACCCTTTCACCGTCCGCGCACTCCCGGCTCTTCCTTCTTCCTCTGGCTCCAACTTCCGTCGTCAATCCAATTCGGACTCTCACCCTTCCTGTCGTCATGGCGCCAATGAAGAAGGAAAAGGGGAAGAAGCCCGCGTCTTCATCCCGTTCGCCTCCGGCGGTGGCCCCCGCCGTCGACCGGTCTATCATACTCAACCCCGAGGCCTTGGGCAAGGTCCGCTATGCTTTTGCCACCATCTTCAACGAGTACAGCAGGACCACGGCATGGCCTGCGTCCCATGCCTCCCCCGCAGGATTGTCACTGAGGTCGGGTTCTTCGCTGATGCCCTGTGGGCAGGTCTGGTTCCCCTCTTTTCCTCTTTCTTCAATGTGGTGCTCTCCCACTATCAGATCCACATGATGCACATCTCGGACCTGAGTCCATTACTCTCCGGGCTGTCTTTGTCTTTGTTTGTGAGGCAATGGTGGGCATCCCTCCTTCTGTTGCTCTGCTGCGTCATTTCTTCTCCTTGCGCCTGAGTGACCCTACTCAATGCTCGGGGTGCGTGAGCTTCCTTGCGGTGCCAGAGGCGGCTGCTTCAGGGATTGATTTCGGACTCCCTCCCCCCGAGGCCAAGTTCAGAGAGCGGTGGTTGTATGTGGATGTTGGGGTGTTCAGCCCCATGCTCTCGCATCCTACCTCGCCTGCTGTTCCCAACTCAGGCTGGGGTCATGAGACGCTCGCGGACACCCGGCTTGCATTCGTCTGGTGCCGCTTTGAGAGCTTGAGGGCGCTCAACGTGACGGCGCCCAAGGTGGTGAAGGAGTTCCTCCAGTGTCGCATTGCTCCTCTGCAGCACCACTCTCACAGGATGTGGGACTTTGCGGGGCACAAAGACCGCATGCGGCTTCAGGAGGGGGACCTGGCGCCTGAGGTGCTGAAGACGGTGCTCGGGCTCTTTGTTGGCGATCCTTCCCAAGGCAGCCTTCGATGTGATGGCGCCCTCTTGTATCTCTGCTGGGGCAGGGCCGATTTCGTGAAGCAGATGCCCAGCGTCGACGAGTGGGGGCTGCGCCCGGTTGGCCTCAGGGGACCTCGCGAGTACCCAGTTGTTGTGCTAGCTCTTCCGGTCGCCCAAAGTGGCTCTGTCTCAGGTGATGAAGCAGGGAGACGAGAACCATCGGGAGTGGAAGGATATGACGTTGAGGTGGTGATGCCGCGTGAAGCCCCGAGGGCGGCATCTCTCGGAGCTCGTTCCGAAATGGTGACAGGTGAGGAGCCGCGGCCTCCGGCTCCCGAGGTTGGGGCTCCCGAGGCCCTGGTCGTCCGTTGTGAGGCGGTGCCTGGGGGCGTCCCTCAGGCTCGTCCCATTGACGCTGATCTTCTTGCCGCCTCCTCCATGCCACAAACCGACCCCTGCGCCGAGCGCTTAGGCCGGTTCTACATAGACTCCGCGGCCCTCCGCAAGAGGAAGGAGGCCTCGGGCAGTGATGATCACCCTTGCCGCTTGCTGAAGTGCAGGAGGTACTTCGCCACGGACGAGTAAGTCCTCTTCTCTCTCCGCTCCTCTAGTTCTTGGTTCTTGCAGCTGACTGTGACCTTTCAGGGCCCTTCCTGCCGAATTCGTGGAGACGGCCAAGGAGCCATCTCCTCAAGCTTCACCCTCGTTGCCGGTCCTTGGTGCGTCGACTTCAGGCGGCGCCCTTACCACTCAGCCGGTCGGAGAGGTGAGCCGTTCAGCTGAGTGTCCTGAGCCTGTGCGCCCGCTGCCTTCCCTTCACGAGTTCTTCCGGGGCACAGCCAGCTTGCCCCGTGCTCCTTCCTTGGTCGTGGACGGCGATTGGTTGAAGTCAATCTTGAGCTCTTCTTCTTGGGACGGACCGGCGCCAGGCCCTGCCCCTGGCGTGGCCCGTCCGGCGATTGTCGGGGCGCTAGCCCCATGTCCTGCGGGAGGAGGCGCGTCACCTCCGGCCCCCCCGCATACTCCAGCAGCTGAGGGGAACGCGGAAGACGTGCTCAGGCGTGCTCACGAACGCCGCGCCCTTCGTCAAGAACTTCTCCAAGGGGCGACGACTGCGGTGAACCGGCTCGGGGCGGAGCTCGCCGGCAAAGATGCGCGTCTTGAGGCATAAGGTTTGCGCCTTGCTGAGGAGAGGCGCAAGCTGAAGGTAGCCGTTGACCTCGCGCGTCATCAGCGTGACCTTGACAACGCGAAGGCTGAGGCGTCGCTGGCGGCCCCACGAGAGGCTTGCTCCCGAGCCGTGGAGGAGGCCCAGGAAGCAGATCATCGGCGCCGGGACGCGGAGGAGCGTGCGTGGGAGCTCCAAGCCTGGAGCAACTATCTGGAGGAGCAGGTGGAGTTGCGCCAGGTTGCACTTGCGTCGTTGAAGGGGGCTTCCGTCGACCAGGTGGAGCTTCAGAAGCGCGAGGAAGCGCTGTTGCTGGAGGCTGCCGAGCGCAATCTCGACCTTGAGCGGTTGGAGACGAGGGAGCGCCTGGTGACTCAGGCGGAGGACAAAGTCGCCGCGCGCGAGGCCCGAGCCCAAGAAGAGGTCGACCGCCACGTAGCGGAAGCCCGCTCAGGCCTTGAGCGCTAGTATGAGTTGAGGTTGGAGTTGGTCAGGGCCGAAGCTGAGGGCAGGACCGCGGCCCTCAAGGCCAAGCTAGATGAAGTGACGTGGGGTGCGGACGCCTCCGCAGCAGCCCTTCACGCAGCGCAGGAGGAGCTGACCTCCTCCCGCGCCGAACTGCTTCTTCTCCGGCAGAGGGTTGACGGCGCCGAGGCCACCACACGGCAGAACGAGGACGAGATCCACCGGAGGCGGGTTCTGGAGCACGAGCATGCCCCCATGCTCTGTACGCTCATGGAACGGGCAAACACGGCCCTTGGCAACATTTGCGAGGCCGCTGCTGAGGAGCCGCACGAGACCAACTATGCCGGCAACCTCCAGTATTTTGCTGATGTGGTGACGCTCCTAGAGAACCGCGCCGAGAGGTCTCGTTAGCTCGTCGAGGAGAGGAGCCGAGCCTTGCTCGGGCGCGCCTTCTCACGTGTCTTCAGTTATCTGCGGGACAGGGATCCCCACTTCGACTTTGATGCCGCCATCGCACCAGTGCCCATAGCTGTCCGGGGTGACCTGGCGCAATGGGTGGATGGTCACGTGGACGACCTTGTCAGGGCCTTCACGTCTGATGACGACGGCGTGATCGTGGCCGCCGATGAAGGCGGTGTGGTGGATGGTCCTGGCGCTGGCGGAGGTGTTGGTGTAGGCGACGATGTCAGTGACGCCAGCAACGCCTCCGGAGGTGACCCAGGAGGCGCAGCAAGCGACATGTTCGACTGACTGTTTGTCACCGTTGTTTACCCTGTACAAAAGAGGTTCAGGCTTGGCTCTAAAGACTGTGAAAGCATTTTGGGAGGGGAAGCCCCTCATGTAAATATTTGCGATAGATGCATTGGTAATCTTAACGCTGCGCGTGAGCTTAACGACCGGCCCGGTGGTGGGTCAGCTGACTCATTTACCTTTTTGGCCTGGTGAGCCCCGAGCGGGGCTGTGGGGGCCATACTACCATATGTGTCTTCTGGGTGAACCCATTGATCCTGCGATAAGAACCTCCGGAGAGGGCGCGACGACGGCTGTCCGAGCTGTGGACGCGGCTGCCCCGGCCCGGCTCGCGAGGGGCTCGCGAGGGGGGGGGGGCAGCTAATGCTAGCTTTGGACGCAAAGCCGAAACCAGAACACGAGAGATTGCTCGAATGAGACTAAACACCCCTTCCCCAAACGCACGCAAGGCTCGAACTCAAATCCAACTTAAATTCAAATCGAAGAAACTCGTCAACAGAGAAAAAAGGCAAAAAAGCAAAAGGCCGCGTCCGGCACCTAGTCTAGTCTTCGACGTCTTCTCACTAGCGTGGAGCTAAGTGCTGCCACTGGGCGTGGGAGGGAGCCCCAGGGCCTGAGGCCGGTGCTCCTGAGACTCCGGGGCGTGTACAGCCCCACTCATTATTACGTGAGAGTGTCACGGGGCGGCGAGCTTCACAGGCACTGGGCCTTCTTCACAGGTACCGGCCTTGCTTCATATCGCCAGATGAGGGCCCTGCCTTGCGCCACAATCTACCGCCACTGACGGCGGCCGGAGACCAAGGACGACGCCAGCGGGGTAGAGCGGTCACCAGCGGTTCCCCCGACGACCACGGGTCCTCTGCTGGGGGCAGGCCCTGAGGCACCTCCCCGGCAGAGCGCCTACCTCCTGAGAACATCTTGCGCCAAGCGCCGCGGGGACAAACCCGGATCTCGGCCCCTCTCCTGCAGCCCCCGATGCCCTCCTCCTGAGGGGTAAGAGGCTGCAGAGTCGGGGCAGCCACCTGTCGTGACGGCCTGTACCTCCTGCGGCACATGGTTAGCAGAAGCTTGCTCCTGAGGAATTAATGGTATCATATAGTTGTTGTTGCCGACACAGTCATCGAGGCCCTCTTGGGGTTCCTGAAAGAGCTCAGCTTGTGGTGTCTCCTCGCCCCAGCTTGGCCCAAGGAACGAGCCATGGCCTTCTCCCTATGCGCACTCTTGATCCATCATGCGGGGCACATAAGCTTCTGGGGACACCGCCCGTAGGCCTCGCTGTAGTGCCCCATGTGCCACGCAGTCCGGCCCGGAGCGCCGTCTTGAGAGTGGTGGCGCGGTGGTCCGCCGAGGCCCAAGGTCACGACGTGCGCTCTTTCGCCGGCCGGAGATGGGGTCCGTGCGGCTTGTCGCTGGCGCTGCTGGCCAGGTTGGCGTTGATTAGGCCCTGGAGCCCGCTTGAGGTTGCATGAGCACGCATGGGGCCGCCATACAGTGCGCTCTGGGCCAGAGGTGGCAGCCGGACGCAGAAAGGAGGTGCTCCTGAGGCGGCGGCGTCCAAGAGCTCGGCGACCCGCTCCAACAGCACGTCGCGGCCACCCTCTAGAAGACGGCACCATAGCAGTTCTTGGGCCACCGTGAGCGCGGCCTTGGAGTTCGACTGCTCCCGCCGGGTGTGCGGCGCCGTGGTCGCGGCGTGGTTTGAGGCTCTGGCCGCTGACCGTACCTGCCGCGGTGTGAGGGCAGGCGGCGTCTGGCCGCGTCGCCCGTGCCCCACAGCGCCTTGCGGAGCGCGGGCTGCCTGAGGTGCAAGGTTGAGGTCACCCTAGGCTGGCAGCACGGCATGGGCGGGCCACACCACCCAGCGGTCGGTGTCGGCTGCCGGGTCGCTTGACATGGAACGACGAGGCGACGAAACACGAGGCGGCGGAGGAAGGATTCCGGCACACCCCTACCCGGCGCGCCAAATGTTGGATTTCGGGTTCCGGCAGACCCTTGAGGTTCGAACACTGGGGTGCGCGCGGAGATCTTTCCCCTACCAGCTCACGCGACAATGGTTTGCAAGGGATCTAAACTACGAACGATGAACAACACAGAGACACGAGGTTTATACTAGTTCGGGCCACAATTGTGGTGTAATACCCTACTCTAGTTTTTGGCGTGGTGGATTGCCTGAGGGGGCTGATGAAGAACAATACAAAGGAAGAACAGCCTCGCGAGGGGCTGTTCTTGAGCTGGTGTGATGGACTGCTTGGGTGAGTCCAGACGCCTCTCTCTCTCTCTCTCTAGGGGGTTCAACTTGTCTCCAGTCTGTCTCCCCTCTTTGTGGTGGCTAGTCGTATTTATAGAGGGAGGCCCTGGGCCTCTTCCCAAATAATGAGCAGGAAGGGCGCCAACAATTGGCCATTTTGAAGGGGAACATCTAGTACACTTATCCTGACTAAAGTTGGTCTTCGGCTGCCAAAGGCTCTGACGGTGACGCCGTCCTGGGCTCCACGATGACCTCCATCCTACCGCTCTTCTGGTCTTGGTCTTGTTGCACCGAAGCAGTAACCTTTGCCCGATGCCTTGGCCTGTGCTTGCCTCCTTTGCACCAAAGGGGAAATGAGGACACTGCGCGGGCCTCGGTCGTCATGGCTTGCGTCACAGGGCACCCTCATGAGGTACCCTGCCTTGATCTCTCCGCCTCCTCGCGAGCCTGCCTGACGAGGCAGCTCCTGAGGAAGGTTCATGTCATCCGCCCCGCGAGGCTTGGGCCCTCGCGAGGGTCTTCAGCTTGGGATGATGAAGCTGGGTCGTGCTGGGGCCCCACTTGAGCCACGCTGCAGGCCGCAGGCAGGCAAGTCAGGGGACCCCCTTTCCCAGAACGCCGACACGATCCATCGATACTACTATTGTACAAAAGTATACATTTTTAAAAAGTCTATAGGGCGGGGCAGTCTAGCTTGGTCGGTTTCACGAGAGGCAAGGGCTTTGTGATTTGATGGCTCATTACTGCTGGAAGGCGGGGCCTTGTGATTTGACTGCTCGTATAAATGCGCCGACGACCTGATCGAGGAGGAGCAAAGAACCATGCGGTATACTCAAGTTTTCCACTAGAGTAGTACTGCAACGGAGGAGCACGAAACACGGCAGCCCAGTGCCATATGGCGATAAAAAATGATCTAATTTGCTAGTCATCTCATTGTTAGCATTGTTCTATTCATTCCCTCAAAAAACAAAAACCATTGTTCTATTCATGCCTCGCAGAGAACGTGACACGTGCGGCGAAACACCCAAAGCAAAAGATGAAACACAGCAGCAAAAGAAGAAGAAAGATTAACACCCAAAATGATCTAATTCGCCGCGGAGTCGTAACTACTTCTTCATCGCCTCCATGACCTCCATCTCCTTGCGCGTCTCCTCCGCCATCTTCTTCATTCTGTCCATGACGCGAGATTTCTCGACGCGATCCTTCATCATCTGTTCCACGGCCGCATTACGTACCTTGACTGCAGCCGGGTGCTCTATGCGGAGCTTCGCCAACTCCTCCTTCTGTTCCATGACGAGGGCCTGCAGCATCTTCATCTAGGAACTACTATTCTCATGCAGCTTCTTCCAGCCGGCGTTCTTCTCCTTCAACAGGTCGATCTCGTGGCAGAGCTTCGCCTTGTCCTCCTGAAGTCATAGGATTTCGTCGGTCGCCTTCTTCTCCGAGGCAATACTCTTCTTCAGCAGCATCACCAAGCCGGCGGTCAACTCCCCCTGCTGATTGAGCTCAGCAGGCATGTCGTCGAGGCTCTCCTTCAGCAACTCCGTCAAGCCTTGGATGAATTCCTTCTGCTTATTGATGTGCGTATTGAGCTGATCGGGCATGTTGTCGAGGGATAACGACTCCAGCTCCGGCAGCTCGGCATGTTCGCCTCCGCGGCTAGGGCGCTCTTGGGAGCCATCGCCTGCCCGTGAGAGATCTTTCAACGTCTCTACGTGGCAGCGAGCCCTCTTTTTTTCCGCAGCCTTGGTTGCTGCTCCCTTCTTACGAGTAGTTCTCGACCTAGAGCTCTGCTCACCGGCCATGGTAACGACGGACGAAGAAGAAGCACTTATGACGAGGAAAGGTAGAGTAATTTTTGGTTAGGTAGTTCCCCTTTTTATAACCTAAGTACTAGCACTAGTAGTACTAATACCTGCATAGTGGGAACACGTTCAGGTTTGGTACATACTAGTAGGTGTGAGCAGGCTTTCGAATGTGATGGGAACAAGGTAAAGATTAATTGATGGTTTTGGTTTCGAGGCCCGAAACGGCTCCCGATGAGTTTAGCGGAACATAAATTTCAAGTACAACACTGCTCAAATGCGTAAATATTATGTTACTGTCAAAATTGGCACAAAATAAGAAGGAGACCAATGGAAGTACTACTAGCAACCCACGATTTAACTACTCGCATGCGCACAGTGGAGTAATAATGTCTTTCTTCCGCCCTCACGTCCACTCAATTTGCATGCGTTGTATTAATTGACCATCAATGAAGTGAACGACTTTACACGCGTCAAATTATCACATGGGGTGGATCTTGGTACAAAATTGCGTCCGCCCGTGTACCCGCGTGTGCATGCGAGGGAATGAGTGCGTGCGTGGCGTGCGTGCACATCTTCGCTTCGTGCATGTACCGCCAGTATGGCTCAGGGAAGACGAGTACATTCTTCTGGAACCAGCAGCACGTCACTGTGATCAATCCACGCAAGGAGGTCGCGACAACGCCTCCACATGTGCCACGTGGCTTCAAGAACTGTAAGAGAGACACCATGTAGCGTGCCATTGGTATTCTAATTTACGTGTTTTACACATACTCGAAGTACTAGTAAGGTACACGTGCATTGCACGCATCAGATTTTGCAACCAAATTATGAATAAATACCACACTATAGCATGTAAGCTCTGAGTCATATATGCGTGATGTAGCCCTTCGTTTAATTCTTATGGTTCATCTCATTCAAAATCAATTAGTTTTTATAAAAAAAGCTAAGAACGCGTGAATAGGAAAAACATGGGATTATAGTGGAATGTCGTCTTGAATCCTACAGGATTGTACGAGTGTTTGATTGTGCATAGAAAAAACGCAGAATTCTTTCAAAGAGGTTTGAGTGGATGGGATGTTTCCTATGAAATCTAGTGCAAATGAATCATATGAAAAAATTCCTATGGTTTACAATCCTACGAATCAAACAACCAAGATAGGAAAAATTCCTAATGATTAGAATCCTCCAAAATTCCTTTGAGAATCCTTTGAATCAAAGAATCCCTTAATCTATTTTATGATTCAAGGAATTGTGCGTTGTAAAGCATAAAGTAAAAAAAAATAATGGCAATTCAACTAGAAAAAAAACTTGGGCAGTTATGATATGGAAGATTCTAGAACAAAAGAGAACCACTGTTGTTTTGAGGTTTGTGCATTATGCTTAAGTTCAACCATGGAGTCTGCTAGATTGTACATGTGGCAAAATCCGGTGGGGGGCTAGAAGATGGTGCGAGGGGCCGAGTGGTGGGAGACTATGAAGGAATGCACAAGTGCGAGATCGATATATAGAGAGGGGGGGCGAACACGTGCGCTGTTGCATGCAGTGGCGGAGCCATGAAAAATAAATGAGCCAGGGGGCCAAGCATTGCTAATCCTTTACGAGGAGGGTCAATTCATGAAATTAAACCTTTTTTAGCAGCAATTGTCTAATGATCACATTCATATTAGCCTTGATATATAGTGATGTTAGGGGGGGGGGGGCA
>LR880968.1:874348831-874360582 GCA_904067115.1 Aegilops sharonensis | reverse complement strand
TTTTTAGCAGCAATTGTCTAATGATCACATTCATATTAGCCTTGATATATAGTGATGTTAGGGGGGGGGGGGCAGGGCCCTTACTTCCCCTATCTTCGCCATTGTGCACGCGTCTGACAGATGAAGCGGAAGGCATGGATGATGAGAGGGGGACGTTGGTTATATAATTTGTCGGGGGTTGGGTGCGACATATGCCAAGAGATGGCTTATCATGGTGGGGGCGAGTAGAACGTCGCCGGTGCCTGGAAACGGGATGATGCGAAGACATGCACGTCGGCGGATCTTACCCAGCTTCAGGGCTCTCCGTGGAGATGACACCCCTACTGCTGCTCTGCGGGGTCTCCGCATGATCACTAGATGAACAAGGGCTACAAGAGGCTCCTTGAGCTGTTCGGGGTGAGGAAGGAGAAGGGCACGGCTAGCTCTCCTCTTCCCTCTATGTGTGTCTAAAACTATCAGAGTCCAACCCCTTGCATGGGTGCCCCGGGGGGTTTATATAGGCCTACCCCCTGGGGGTACAATGGTAATCCGGCTGGGCACGGGTCCCAGCCGTCGGTCTCTCAGGCCGCCGTCTTCTCCGCCGACTGCTGGGGCCCGCCGACGGGTCCGGTACGGAGCCGACAGGCCTTGTCCGCCGCGGGCGGGTCTTGCCGACTGCGGATTACTGTAGCCGTGCTTCTAAAGATGCTGGCTTGGTCATGGGGTCATGGCAACAGTGCCGCCGCCTGTCGAGCGATCACTGTTGCCATTCCCCGTCTTGTCTGGTTAATGGCGAGCGGGGCCCGCGGGAGGGGCTAGCCGACTCCTGGGGGCCGACTCCCAACGGGTCCGTCTTGTGGCGCTCTCGTCGTCTTCTGTATCCCCGCTGACAGGCGAGACCCGCCGTCTCTGGGTCGTACAGACATGCCGTCGTGGGCACAGGGCGCCGCCCACGAGGGCTGATGTCATGGATGGCATGGCAACAGTGCCGCACCGGATGGTGATCTCCGTTGGTACAGCGCACTGTGGCCATGCCTGCCCTTTGCAAACGGGGCAGGAATGGGTCGGGCGGTGGCCGTACCCCGTCCCGTCCATTATTGCGAAGGCAGGAGGTGGTCGGAGTCGCGGGCCGACTCCCCATAGACGGCTTCTCTGGAAGCCGCCAGTTAGGAGTCGGCTTATCTTGAAGTCGACCCTGGGACTCGGCCGTGAGGGGCATTCGGCGGCCTTGCCGCCGACTCTTCAAAAAGCGGCTCTTCATGTTGGGGTCTTGAGGGGCGCAGCCTGCCCCGATGTCTTGAAAGGTTCAGGGGCTTGGGTTAGCTCTACTCGTGGCCCATTACTCCGACAGTAGTCCCGGAAGCTGGTGAGGCGCCGAGGGTGACATGTCGAGGAGCCTCAACAGTTTCATCCTTCTAGTGGTGGAATCTGGGCCTTGGTCGCCGTCCTCCTCTAGGCCGACTAGCTGGAGCCGGACTCGCAGAAGGCCGCCTTGCCCCTTAAAGAGTATGAAAGTCGTAGCGGGATCCAGGCAGCGTGCCTGATAAGCTCCTAGGCAGCTGCCCGTTGCGGACCCATCGCGTGGCGCCACGCGGCAGGGTCAGTCTGCCCACCAACGCGCGCGACGGGACAGGCTGTCAGGCGGGACCCGCCACTACCGCGCCTCGGCACGCGAACGGATCCGTTGCGGCCGTGCGGACGGTTGGGGTTCCCACGTCATAACTGCGCGCAGTAACTTCGTGTGGTAAATCGTGGGGGCGTGGGGTCCTGGGCGTAGTTAATCCCACGTCCACTCCATCGGCTTCTCAGCCCACGAGCCTATAAGTAGGCGGGAGGAGGGGGGCGGCGAAGGACGCGCGCCCATCTTCCCTACTCCCTTCGCTTCCTCTTGCTTCTTCTTCCTCTCGCCGCCACCGCGCCGAACCACGCCACCCCCGCAGCGATGAGCTCTTCCTCCGCTGCCGCACCTCCTGCAGTGCGCTCCGGCGTGTGGGACGGCTCCGAGGTGGACGACGACCACATCGAGTTCCTTCGCAAGACGCGTCGTCTCCTCGGCAAGAACCTAGTGCGGGCCCACGCCGCGCCGGCGAGGGAAGTATCGCCGGCGCCGGAGGAGGGCGAGCGGGTCGTATTCCGCTCGCACCTCATGCGCGGCCTAGGGCTGCCGGCGGGCGGTTTTTGCCGCTCCTTCTTGGAGTTCCACGGGCTCCAGCCGCACCACCTTACTCCGAACACGGTGGTGCTGCTGGCTGCCTTCGCCACCTTGTGCGAAGGCTTCCTCGGTGTTCTCCCCACCATCGAGCTATGGGGGGAGTTCTTCCAGTCCAAGCTCGGCACGCACTTCACTGGCGTGCCAGCCTTGTGCGGTGCCTTCATCGCGATGCGGAGATCTATGGCCGACAACCCGTTTCCCACCATCTCGCTGATTAAGTCGGTGAAGATGTGCAGCGGTCTTATTTTTATGTGAAGAACGTCGCCCCAGAAGGCGACTGGGTCAATCTGCCGCCTCACGAAGCCGGCGCACTGGCCGGGAGGCTCCCCAGCTGGTCCCACCGGGCCAGGACGCTGACTCCCACTGGTGCCGCCGCCGTCGCGCGACTCCGAGTGCTGACGCAGTCGGAGGGTTTGACCGGAGCCGACCTGTTGGCCGCCTTCATGGCGCGCTGAGTCCTCCCGCTCCAAGGCCGACCTCATCTGATCTGCCAGATGAGCGGCCACCGGGATCCAAGTCGGATGTGCTCCAAGGACTTGCCCCACGCGGAGGTGGCGGACACGGTGAACTACATCGCGAACTGCAATCTCACGGCGGATTGGCGGTTCCGCAAAGAGCCGTACTCGCGCGCCAACCCCCCGCCTATTGTAAGTCGTCTCTCTTCTAATTCTGCTTTCTTTTTCAGCCGAATCCGACTTCTGATCTCTTTTGGTTTTTCGAGTCAGAACCCCCTCATCAAGCCTTCAGCCGGCACCACGGGACCGGCCCGTCAGTTCGTCCCCGACCGAGCGGAGTGCGACGTCGACGACCCTGACTTGGGGGCGGCGGCGATGGAGGCCGACGCCGAAGGAGGAGGAGGAGGAGCAGGCGACTTCCGGCCCTCGGCTACCTTTGCCGACTGGCCTGATGACGACGTCGACGGGGAAGTTGCCCCGCGCCGCCAGCCAAAGGTCGGCCAGCCGAGCGCGAGTTCCTCCGCCGGCTTGGATGGTCAAGGCGGCGCGAAGAAGCGCCGGGCCGGACCGAGCTTGCTTGGCGGCCGGTCGAAGAAGTTCAAGGGGGCAGCCGCCGCGACCAAGCGGGAAGAGGCGGTCGCAAAGGCCAGCCACTTCCGCAAGGAAGTGAAAAAGCCGCCACTGTTTTCTTCTGGTGAATCTTGTCCAAATCTTTTACATGCCTTCCTCGCTTCAGGGCTCCCCTTACTTTAGAGAGGGTCGCCGCCCCCTCCATCATGGGGTCGGCAGAGACGCCCGCCACTACTCGGCGGATTGACCCCGACGCCGACCTCCGACAGGCGACGGAGTGGAACGCGCAGGAGAAGCGCGACGAGGAAGAAGCCGCCCACCTGGAGAAGGCGGAGGCCGAGAAGGCGGCGGCCTCCGCCCAGAAGAAGTTGGATGAGGCTGAAGCCGCCGTCGCGGCAAAGCGGCGAGCTGAGGAGGTCGCGCACCGCCAATCGGCGTTGCTCTTCATCCCGCTGAGCTCCGCCCCGCCGCCCCCGGAGTTCACCGGGCAGACTGAGGGAGCCGGCGGCGAGAACCCCGTCATGGAGAGGGAAAGCGGCGAGACCTCCATGTCGGACACGGCCGTGCCGCCACTGCCGCCTCCGCCACCATCTGGGAGCGCGCAAGGTAAACAGCTGGCGGACCCACCGGTGCCACCGACTGAAGACGAGGCCGCGGCGAAGCTGCTCCTTCAAGTCGCCTCGCCAGTGCGCCACCGCCTTGAGAAGGCGATTTCGGCGCCATGACCCTTGGATACCGGCGCTGCCAGCTCGGCCATCCCAGACGCTGAGGCGACGAGCGCCGTGCCCATTGGGTGGGTGCGAGGAGGCGGCACAGGCCCGCTGAACCAGGCACTTCTGGACGTTCAGGCGAAGCTGCGAGCCGAGGGCGACGCCATCCAGAACTGCACCAAGGCGCATCTGGCGTCGCGAGCAGCCGTCCGGGTATACTTTCTTCTTTTGACTTTGTTTTTCTTGTTCTTCTCTGTGGGGGCGCGCCAGCGCACCCACTGGGTGTAGTCCCCGAGTTTCGGGCCGGCTGCTGAGCAATCGGCTCGGAACTCCATCAGGTGAGTTCCAAATATTTTACCTTTGTCTACAATACTTATCACAGGAGTATCACAACCTCCGCGTCACTGCCTTCAACCGCAATGTTGAGGAGCTGGGCAAGCGGACTGCCGACTTGTCGAAGAGCCGGAGTGAGTCCTCCTTCTTCTTCGCGGGGGTGCGCTGGCGCACCCGCGGGCTGTAGTCCCTGCGATTCGGGCCGACTGCTGAGCAGTCGGGCCGGATCTTCCCGGCGACCTTCTTTGTTGATGACTTAACGTCCTTTTTCTTTTTATTCTTCATAGGCCAACGCCACTCTTCAGCAGCAGCTGGGCGAAGCCAACACCGCCTTGCGTGCCAAGGGGGAGGAGTGCAGCAAGCTCGCCGCAGAGCGCGACCTGCTGGCTACGCAGCTGGCGGAGCAAAGGGAGCTGCTTAAGAAGGCGCAGGACGAGGCGGAGAAGAAAGAGACTTCTCTCCTGGCCGAGTTCGAAAGCGAGCGCTCCTCCTGGACCGACAAGGAGGCACTGCTGACCTCCGGCTTCCATGAGATCGAGGGTATCATCGACGGTGAGTTTCTTTACTTTCTTTCTTTGCGCCGCTGACTATAGGTCGGCTGACTCCTGATTTTTTGACTTGCTTCTTTTTCGTCTTGGCAGACTTCTTCCCTGGCCACACGCAGGCGGCCACTCAAGCCATCGAGGATGATAGCGAGGCGCGGAGGGCAAATGGTGCGGAGATTGCCGCCAACGCCCCCCGGACTCTTGATGAGCAGCTTCTGAGCATCAAGGCTCGTCTGGGGCCGGCCCATCGGATGTTGCGCCGGCTTCAACGTGTCGGCGCCCAGGCGATTGCTGCCCTGTGGCCAGACATGCCGGTTCTGCGCACTCCCAGTCAGACTGCCGACTGGCTGGAGGTCGCGGCTGGCCGTCTTGAGGCCTGGAAGGGTTCCTCGGCCCGGGCTGGAGCGTGCCGGGCCTTGGAATTCGTCAAGGCATGGTATCCAGGGCTAGACCTGGACCGGCTGGCCGCGTTCCGGTCAGAGGCCCAGGCGGAGCTGATAGCTGTTGAAGACGCCCTCGTCGAGCGTGCGGCAGCGATTGCCGACTACACAGACACCAGCATCTTTGTCCCTGAGCGGGCTGAAGACGTCGGGAGGCGCCGCCGGAGTGGTTCGGGATGAACCCGGATTATGACGAGGACTCGGCGGAGGTGATCGGCTCCAGCGCCGAGGAGGACGGCGAGGCGGAGGACGGAGGTGAGACGGAGGCACCAGAAGACGGAGCGGGCGACCAGCCTCAGCTCGACCGCGCCTCCAGTAACGAGCCGCGCCCGACCGAGCCGGCTGCCGCCGGAAACGATCAAGCGAGACTGCCCAGCCGGCCGCCCCGGCGCTTGACACCGTCGTCTCTTCCGACCCTCCGAACATGTCTGCCGCTTCCTAGGCTAACGTCCTGCCTTTATTTTATCTGCTTTAGTAGTCTTTGAAGAACTTGTTAATTCGCACAATTCCACCCGCGGGGTGTATTTTGAACTTCTGCTTGAAGATTTGGCCAAGGTTCTATGTTATGTAAATATTTATCCGGATTCTATCTTTCCTTGCTCATTGCTCCTTTGGCTTTTTCCTTTGCCGCCTTCCCTTAGTCGCCGCCTTGCCAGTCGGACAACCGTTCTGCGGACTGCCGCAGGATCAAATGCTTGGCTACTTTGGGGAAGGCAAGTACTTGGCCATTTTTTAGAGTCTTTTTAACAAGTTGGATAGAAAGCGGCAAGCCGACTACTCAAGAGTCAGCTTTGATAAGAGAGGCTGGAAGCCGGCTTAAGCTATGTTTATGCATTGAGTCCTTAGTCATTTTTCATGTGGGCGCCCATTCTTCCTTACTCCTGCCCACCAAACAGTCGCTCTGTGAGCTGCGGCTTCTGACAGGAGACGGCTTAGGCACCACACACTACTTGTCCTACTGCAGGAAGCATTCCATAGCGCGAGGCGGCAAGTCCCCGGGCCGACTAGTCGAACCCGGTGCCAAGCGGCATAACAAACAGTAGCATACTCGAAGGCATAATTCTTATCATATAGATAACGAAAAGGGCAGTCCCCGAGCTCGTCTCAGGGGGCCCGAAGTCTTGGTACTTTAATACAAAGGGTAGCATGGTACATACTGCATCAACTGTAAAATCTTCGGAGAAGATTTGCATTCCATGGCCGTTCCGTCTCTTTGCCGGAGTCGTCCCTCTTGCGTGCTCGGGGCTTCTGAGCGTCGATCGGGTAGTAGGAGTCGTTGCCCAGCATTTTGCTGATAATGAAGGGGCCTTCCCAAGGCACCGGCAGCTTGTGCTGGCCGGCTGTTCGTTGGATCAGTCGGAGCACGAGGTCGCCCTCTTGGAAAGATCTCGGCCTGACCTTCCTCTTGTAGTATCGGCGCAGGCTCTGCTGGTAGATGCTGGACCGGCTGAGTGCCAACAGCCGACCCTCTTCCAGTAGATCGACACCGTCTTGACGTGCTTCTTCTGCTTCCTCCTCGGTGTACATGGTGACTCGCGGGGAGTCGAACTCTATGTCCGTTGGGATGACTGCTTCAGCACCGTAGACGAGGAAGAAAGGTGTGAAGCCGGTTGACTTGTTTGGAGTCGTGCGCAGACTCCAGAGGACGGCTGGCAATTCATCAAGCCAACAGCCGGTCGAACGCTCCAGTGGTTCGACCAGTCGAGGCTTGATGCCAGACAGGATGAGGCCGTTTGCTCGCTCCACCTGGCCATTTGACTGCGGATGGGCGACGGACGCTAAGTCCAGTCGGATGCCCTATGTCGCGCAGAAACGGGCCAAGGCGCCTTTGGCAAAATTTGTGCCATTGTCAGTGATGATGCTGTGTGGTATGCCGTACCGAGTTGTGATGTCGGAGATGAAAGTCACTGCAGTCGGACCATTCAACTTCTTGATGGGATTTACTTCTATCCACTTGGTGAACTTGTCCACCGCGACAAGTAAGTGAGTTAGGCCGCCTCGTGCTGTTTTGAATGGTCCCACCATGTCCAGGCCCCAAACCGCAAAGGGCCAGGTGATGGGGATAGTCTTGAGTGCGGAAGCCGACTGATGCGGCTTGGAGCGGAACTTCTGGCACCGTTTGCATTTTTGGACTAATTCCTTGGCCTCTTCTAGGGCAGTCGGCCAGAAGAAACCGTGTCGAAAGGATTTGGCGACGAGTGCTCTTGAGGCCGCATGGTGGCCGCACTCACCTTGATGGATGTCTTTGAGAATTGCTTGGCCTTGCTCTGGCTCGATGCAACGCTGGTAGACACCAGTGACGCTGCGCCTAACCAGCTCTCTGTTGACTATGGTGTAGGCTGCCGCTCGGCGTTGTACTTTCCGAGCCAAGATTTCATCGGATGGCAGCTCTTTGCTCACTAGGAACTTGAGGATGGGCTGGGCCCATGAGGGTGCTGCTATTTCTTCAACTGCCAGCACTGCGACTTGGACGAGGGTGGCTGGGATGGGAGGTGGCAGGCTGGAGTCCGCGGCCGCTTGCTGGATTGATGAAGTCCCCGGGCCGACTGGTGTAGTCCTCGGGCCGAGCTCTGGAGTCTTCGGACTGGTCGCCGCAGTCCTCGGGCCGGGTTCTGAAGTCCCCGGGCCGGCTTTGACTGCGGCGTTCTTGGAGCCATCTATAAGAACTCTCGTGCCGTCTGCTGGGGCTCTTGAGTCAGATCCGACTTCTTCGGGGGGAGCCGGCACAAAGATGGAGTCTGATTCTGGTGAAGACTTGACAGACGGCTTGAGGAGGCGCTGAAGGGCAACGCCGGATGGTATTGCTTGGCGGGTGGAGCCGATTCGTGCCAGGGTGTCTGCTTGGTCGTTGTCATTTCTTGGCACGTGAAGGAACTGGCACCCCTCGAAATATCCGCTGAGTTGCTGTACAAGGAAACGGTAGCTCGCCATGTTTGCATCTTTGGCGTCCCAATCGCCAGATGACTGCTGGACCACTAAATCGGAGTCGCCATAACACAGGATCCGGCGAATGCCAAGTTCTTTGGCAAGCCGGAGCCCATGAATGAGCGCCTCGTATTCGGCGACGTTGTTGGAGGCGGTGAAATGGATCTGCAGCGCATATTTGAGCTTGTCGCCTTTGGGGGAAGTGAGGACAACGCCGGCTCCCAAGCCGGTGCGCATCTTGGAGCCATCGAAATGCATCCGCCAATGGGTGGAGTCGGGCGCTGGCGGCAGGTACTGGGTCTCGGCCCAGTCGACGAGGAAGTCGGCCAGTGCTTGCGACTTGATGGCAGTGCGGGGCTGGTAGTAGATGGTGTAGGGAGCCAGCTCTATGGCCCATTTGGCCACTCGGCCAGAAGCATCTCGGCTTCCGATGTTCTCGGCTAGTGGGGCTGTGCAAACCACAATGATTGGATGCTCTTGAAAGTAAGGCTTCAACTTCTTGGCGGCAAAGTGCACGTCGTAGCACATCTTCTGGTAGTGGGGGTAGTTCTGCTTGGAGGTCGATAGTACTTCGCTCAGGTAATATACCGGTCTCTGGACAGGTAGCGCCTTGCCTTCCTCCTTGCGTTCAACTACAATGACTGTGCTGACTACCCGGCTAGTGGTGGCAATGTACAGGAGCATGGGCTCTTTAGGAGTCGGGGCTGCCAGCACAGGGGAGTAGTCAACATTTTCTTCAACTGGAGAAAAGATTCGTCCGCCTTGTGGTTCCATTCGAAAAAGGTGGTCTTCTTCATGAGCTGGTATAAAGGGAGAGCTTTCTCGCCCAGCCGACTGATGAATCCGCTGATGGACGCCAAGCAGCCGGTGAACTTTTGCACATCTAGCAGTTGGCTGGGTACCTCCATCCTCTCGATGGCCTTGATCTTTACAGGGTTGCACTCTATGCCGCGTTTAGAGACCAGGAATCCAAGGAGTTGGTCGGCTGGTACTCCAAAGACGCACTTCTCAGGGTTGAGCTTGATCTGGAATCGGCGTAGGTTCTCAAAGGTTTCCTTGAGGTCTTCCAGCAGTGTTCCACACTTTTCCGTCTTCACCACCACATCGTCCATGTAGACGTGGGCGTTTCTGCCGAGTTGCTTGAGGAGGCACTTCTGCATGCAACGCTGAAAGGTGGCGCCGGCATTCCTCAAGCCGAACGTCATGGTAAGGTAGCAAAAGGCTCCAAACGGCGTGATGAAGGCGGTCTTCAGTCTATCAGCCGGGTTCAGCTTGATCTGGTGATACCTGGAATATGCATCTAAGAAGCTCAATAGCTCGCATACGGCTGTGGAGTCTATCACCTGATCAATTCTCGGCAGAGCGAATGGGTCCTTGGGGCAAGCTTTGTTGAGGCTTGTGTAGTCAATACACATCCGCCACTGCTTGTTCTTCTTCAGCACCAGGACCGGGTTTGCTAACCATTCTGGAAAAAATACTTCCATAATGAAGTCGGCTGCTAGGAGTCGGGCTATCTCTTCTCCAACAACTCTTCTCTTCTCTTCTGACAGGCGGCGCAAGGGCTGCCTGACGGGCTTCACATCAGATCGGACATGTAACTTGTGCTCGGCGAATTCCGTCGGTACACCTGGCATGTCTTTAGGGGACCATGCGAAGATATCCCGATTCTCACAGAGGAAATCGACGAGCTCGCCTTCCTATTTGTTGTCAAGGTTTGCACCTATGACAGCGTACCTCTCTGGGTGCTCCGGGTCCAAGGGTATCTTCTTCGTTTCTTTGGCCGGCTTGAACGAACCCTCAGCTTCCGACTCCTTGGGGTTGGGCGATATCTCGGGCTGCTTGCCGGCCATCGCCACAACCCGATCAAGAAGCCGCTTCTCAGCTGCGATCACCAGGGACTCGGCTAGCCGACTGGTTTCAGCCGCGCAAGCGGACGACTTTCCGTAGTCTCCGGCTATGGTCAGAATCCTCTTGGAACTCGACATCTTCATCTTTGGGTAGGCGTAGTGGGGGACCGCCATGAACTTGGCCAAAGCAGGTCGGCCAAGCAACGCATGGTATGGATTTTCGAGGTCCACCACTTCAAACCAAACTGGCTCTCGGCGGAAATGATCTTTGTCTCCAAAGAGGACGTCTGTCAGGATCTTGCCGATTGGTGAGCAGGAAAGGCCAGGGACAATGCCGTGGAACACAGTCCGGCTGCTCTGAAGCTGTCTTTGCTTGATTCCTATCTGTGGATGTTGATGCTACTGCCTCCGTCTATCAGCACTCGCGAGAAGCGAGCGGCCCGCCTATCTGTGGCAAAGGTGGCACCCAAGACTAGGGCGTAGGAGCCCGGACTCGGCATCACCTCTGGGTGATCAGCTCTGCTCCAGCTGATAGGCTTCTCGGACCAGTGCATGAACTCTAGAGTATCTGATGCTACTGCATTCACCTCTTGCTGCTGCTGCCGCCTGCTGCATCGATCGTCAGCCACACTGGTGAACACCACATAGGCTCCGTGCTCTTCTGGGTACTCATCTTGTACTGCGCTGACTAGCCTGACAGCCGACTGCTGGGGCCGCGGTGGAGGCGGCGGCCCAGCAGGCGGAGGAGGCAGGAGGCCGTCACCCTTGGCGATCCTGGTAAGCCAGTGGCACTTCCGGGTGGTGTGGTTTGACGGCTTCGCGCCACTGTGGAACTTGCAGGGACCATCTAGATTCTGCTCGTAAGAGAAGGCTGGCAACCAGTTGGACTTGCCGCCTTTCTGTCGCTTGATCAGGGGTTGCCCCTCCGGCTGCTGGTCTTCGACTGTCGCAACCTGCCGGCTGCTGGAAGCCGGCTGTGGGGCCTTGCGCTTGTGATTGTCCTGTTGTTGTCGCCGACTAGCGTCTCCAGACGGAGTTCTGGGAGCCTGAGGGGCCACTTTGCCAGTCGCACTAACTTGAATCTCCGCCTTCATGGAGGACTCGGCTGTGGCGTTTGTCTGCTATGATCAACAGCTCATCGAGGGTCTCCGGATCGTCGCAGAGGAGCTTGTGCTTGAGGAAGGTGCCTTCTCTGCACCCGGCAGTGAAGTACTCGATAGCCTGCACCTCATGCACGCCCTCTGTCGGTGTCAAAACCGGCGGATCTCGGGTAGGGGGTCCCGAACTGTGCGTCTAGGCGGATGGTAACAGGAGACAAGGGACACGATGTTTTACCCAGGTTCGGGCCCTCTTGATGGAGGTAAAACCCTACGTCCTGCTCGATTGATATTGATATTGTGGATGTTTACAAGAGTGGATCTACCACGATATCAAGGAGGCTAAACCCTAGAAGCTAGCCTATGGTATGATTGTAAGGGTTGTTGATGATGTGGTGTCGTCCTACGGACTAAAGCCATCCGGTTTATATAGACACCGGAGAGGGCTAGGGTTACATAGAGTCGGTTACAATGGTAGGAGATCTACATATCCGTATCGCCAAGCTTGCCTTCCACGCCAAGGAAAGTCCCATCCGGACACGGGGAGAAGTCTTCAATCTTGTATCTTCATAGTCTTGGAGTCCGGTCGATGATGATAGTCCGGCCAATGATAGTTCGGCTGATGATGATAGTCCGGC
>LR880968.1:874324744-874348589 GCA_904067115.1 Aegilops sharonensis | reverse complement strand
GATTGATATTGATATTGTGGATGTTTACAAGAGTGGATCTACCACGAGATCAAGGAGGCTAAACCCTAGAAGCTAGCCTATGGTATGATTGTAAGGGTTGTTGATGATGTGGTGTCGTCCTACGGACTAAAGCCATCCGGTTTATATAGACACCGGAGAGGGCTAGGGTTACATAGAGTCGGTTACAATGGTAGGAGATCTACATATCCGTATCGCCAAGCTTGCCTTCCACGCCAAGGAAAGTCCCATCCGGACACGGGGAGAAGTCTTCAATCTTGTATCTTCATAGTCTTGGAGTCCGGTCGATGATGATAGTCCGGCCAATGATAGTTCGGCTGATGATGATAGTCCGGCTATCCGGACACCCCCTAATCCAGGACTCCCTCAGTAGCCCCTGAACCAGGCTTCAATGACGATAAGTCCGGCGTGTATATTGCTTGGGATTGCAAGGCGGGTTCCTCCTCCAAATGATAGAAGATTGTGAACACCAGGATAGTGTCCGGCTCTGCAAAATAAATTCCACATTCCACCGTAGAGAGAATAATAATATATACACAAGTTTAATCTGCTAACATTTTTTGTGGCATGACGTCACACCACTACCAAGCCATTACTCGAATTGTTTTTTACTTTACCACCTCAGCGCATTTAGCGAGGCGGTTTCCTTGGCACGTCTTTGTCGAAGCAGAGATCGTGTTTCCCCTTAATCTGGGATTCTCATCAATACGGACGTGGGTAACCCAACCGCGCCCGTTCGCCACGCACCCTCTATCGAAGGCGAGTCCCAAACGGTCACGGAGACGGCTCTTGTTATTCTCCCTCTTTATAACGGGACCAAGGCTCGTTTCTTTTTTCTTCAATCCTTCATCGAATCCTCTCCCCGCTCCAAGTTCCAGCACCTAGAGCTCCAGATTCGAGCGCTTCGGACCTTCAACGATGTCCGGTTCCGACCTCCAGGGCCGGTGGATGCCCTCCTCCGTCACGGAGGAGGACGTGCTAAAGTTGCGGGAGGCCAAGTACCTGTCTTACGAGATTTCGCACAGGTTGCCTGCCGAAGGGCAGGCCATCCCCACCCCTGAGCCCGGCGAGTATGTCGTTTTCGTGTCCCACCTCTGTCGGGGTTTAGGCTTCCCGATGGATCCTTTTGTGAGAGGGCTCATGTTTTATTATGGGTTGGAATTCCAAGATTTGGCTATGGAGTCCATCCTCCATATCTCTGCATTTATTGTCGTCTGCGAAGCCTTCCTCCGCGTCACCCCTCACTTCGGCCTGTGGCTCAAGACCTTTAATGTGGCGCCGAAGATGATCGGGGGGCGTCAAGCGAAGTGTGGCGGGGCGGCCATAAGTAGGAGGGCCGATGCCCCGTGGCCCGCTGGCTCCTTCCAAGACGAGCTTGGCCTGTGGCAGCAAGAGTGGTTCTATATTACCGTTCCGAGGGGCCACAGACAAAAGCCGCCGCCCCTATTCCGCCTGGGACCTCCACGACGGTTGATGTCGTGGGTCAACCAAGGGCTCAACTGGGGGCCGTCAAAGGACGTGCCCCTATTGCAGGGCCGGATTCGAGATCTCCAAATGAGGGAGATCGATATGGTGGTGGTGATGCAGGTTATGCTGATTAGGCGTCTCCTGCCCTGCAAACGCCGCCCTCTCCGGCTATGGGAGTTCAATCCGGAGGGTCCACGGATTCTTCAACACTTCATGGGTTTGACACCCCTGGAGATGTACAAATTATTCTTCGGATCGCAAGAGGTGCGTCCGGAATTGACTGAGGATGCTGGACTAAGCTGCAATCGCCCGGATACTCAAGTAAGTAGTTTCGAGTCCAGACATACAGTTTGTTTGCCTTTCGATGATTCGCCTTATGACCAATTTCCTTCTACACAGGAGTGGATAGCGGAAGCAAAATTGATACGGTGTCCAGCCCCCCTCCCCGAGACAGCGCCGGATCCCGTGCTGGTCCGGATGCTTGAGGTTGCGCCTTCAGAGGAAGACGAAGGGGAAAACAAGGAAGCTACTACCTCGCCTAAGGAGGCTCTTGGAAGAGGGGGGATCGAGAATCCCTCCCCCCAAGGGGAGAAGAGGACAGCCTCCGAGGACCCGGGGGCAAAAGCCCCTAAACGAGGGAAGAAATCTTCGCCAGAGGGTCCTACGTCCGGGGAGGCCCCGGCCGCACAATCTCCCTTAATGAGTCAGCCCTCCAACGAGCCGTAAGTAGAAAGAAAGGAGTTTTATAATAAGGGACATCCCTATTTGTGCTTCTGAGGATAACTAAAGTTTTTACCTTGTAGTTCGGATCTCCGTCCTTCGCAGATGAGCTCGTCTTCGAGGGACCTTCGTCCGGAGATGATAGAGAGCGAGACGCCTCCGTCCGGGGCGCCGTCGGATAGGGCGGACGAGCCTGAAGTTTCGTCACGGAGGGAGCCCCCGGGTTTGGCAAAGCCGGATAGTTCGGCGCCGACTGGTGTACGGCTGAAGGATCTGCTTGAGAAGGCGTCTATCTCAGAAGATCAGCACACATTGATGAGCGTGGTGATTGAAAGGATTGCGTCCGCCGAAGGCGGGTTGCACGATGCCGTCAGGAGTTTGCTTGCGGGGTTTGAGGTACGTAAAAATAGCACACCTTTTAACAGTTTTGCATATAGGATGCGCCCTGTATAGATAGTAGCCCCTGAGACTCGGTAGGTTGTCGAAATCGACAGCGTGCCGAGGATCAAAATCGCAGGTTTAAATTCCCGTCATGCCGATGCAGATGACGGGTCGTCCGGAGGCCAGCCGGACTGATGGAGTTGCCGAACTAAAGCGGCAACTCGATGCTGCGGATGCGGACATCACGCTGATCAACAGGCGACTTGATGAGTCGCAAGGTAAGTGTTACTGCGCGGTCACTTGGTAAGGGAGCCGAAGCCATCCCCTTACAATATGTGCGTGAAATGCAGATAGTGCCGCTGCTGTGGAGAGCCTTCGGGCCGAACTTGCTAAAGCCAAGGAGCAGGCCAGAAGGAGTAATGCGGCGGCCTCGAGGGCGGACGAGGAGTTAGCGGCCGAAAGGGTCGCACACTGCCGGAGCAGGGAAGAGATAGCCGAAATGGCCATGAAGTTAAAAGATGCTACCAACCGCAATGAGGCTCTTGGGAAGGAGCGCCTAGCGGGGCAAGAAGACCTGCGGAAGGCCACCGCCGAAGCCAAGAATGCCCGCTCTGCAATGCGGGCTATGAAGGAAGAGTTGCGCCAGGCCGGGGATATTGTAGCTGGCAAGCCGTTTCTGCTGCGCCGAAGGTTTACGGATCCAAAATATGCTCAGCTGGGCCAACTGTGGTGTCCGGAGGACCCTTATATGGACTTAGCAGCGAGTGCGGCGGATGCAGTTGTGCATTTTCGAAGCCAGAAGGATCACAAGACGGAAGAGCTGTTTTGGTCTCAATTTCATAGTCCGGAGCATTCACTTCCGCTGACCGATCGTTTGGCTGAGTGGGCTGAGCTAAATAGGTTGTCCGGGCATGCTATGACGGATATAGTGACTCATATCCGGCCGGATAGGCCCCAGCCGAAGAGTTATTTTGGCTTATTGCAGCAATTTCTTGGGGCGGTGCCGCATATAAAGGCGATGAAGCGGTCGGCCTGCATAGAGGGTGCGCGGATGGCGCTCACCCGTGTGAAGACACATTGGACAGAGATGGATGCCACCGCTGTTGCGACCCCGGGTTCGGATGATAACCGGTTACCCGTCGAGCACTATTTTGGCGAAGTACTGCGTGGTGCTCGTGTAATAGAGTCACAGTGCTCGAAAAATGTTACGTTCGAATGAACGTTTATTATGATGTAAAATGATATGTAAGCGCCTTTGATACTTGTGCGTTCAAGTAATAGAATATCTCCTATGCGGCCGTTCATGTATACGTGTGTATAACCTGAAAGATGGCAATCGTCGGCTTCAGCCCCCAAACACAAGGTGCGGGGGTGTTCGCAAAAAATGGCGCGTTTTCACACTTAATCCGACGTCTCGGTCCTGTAAAGGAGGTGGTAGCGTAGCAAACGAGGCAACCGGACTATGATGCTTTATCACTTTCACTTAGCCATGGAGTTCGAGGGTGGGGCTACGACATAGCCCCTGGGGGCACCGCGCTCTCCGAATTCGGGGCGCGTGTGTGCCTGGCCGGGAAACGGCCCTTCGTCAAAGCGGAGGAATCCTAAACTTTCCCATGGTCAATCGAGTGGTTGACCAGTCTCTCGCTGTATCATGATAGTCAGTTTTTGGCTTTCTCTACTGAGGTGCTCGCCCAGCCGAACTGGGGCACAATCGCAGTAGTTCTCCTGGAGCCGCGTTAGCCGATGATACAGAACGTAAGGCAGCAAAACACAGGAACTGGGCAAACCCAACATTTGACCAAAGACATGATTCGGAGCTGATGCATATAAGGCCTAACTCGAGACGCCGAACACTCCCGAAGGTGTTCGGTCTTTATAATAGCGGGCAAAACAAAGCCCTAAGCCCCTTGTGTCCAGGTACGGGCAGGTTCTTCTGGCGCGGCCGATGCCAAAACGCCAGTCTCCACTCTGGTTATAATGATAAACCAGGGGATTATAGCAAAAAGAGACAGTTAGAAAGGTTTACGTCGGGTCTTAGTCTGAAAAGAGTCCTTGCAACGGGTCCCTACTGCACGTCTGCGCCTGTGTCTCCGTTGTGCTGTATCCTGGACGGGTGTGCATGTTGTTCATCTGTAAAAATAGAAGAACTTGGTTAGAAAAGAAATCGTGCGAGAAAGTGCATAAAAAATTGAAATATAGATTAAGAAAGCTGAGCCTATGCTAGCTCATTATGGCTTATATGTGCAAACCCTTGTGAAGGGATGTGCGGCTAGGTAGCCCCTAGCTTATTTATTCCGGACTCGTCCAGCCGTGTCCGGGGTCTCAAGCGACCTTTTAATGAAATGATGCCACGTGAACCGGGCATTTTAAGCGTAAGAGACGCGTAATGTGGTATTGCATTGAAGCAGACGAAAGCTTCCCGTCCCAGTGATGCTTGATAGCCACTTTTAAATGGGGCGACATGAAAGGTTAGCTTTTCTCGTCGGTAGTTGTCAGGTGACCCTGACACAACTTTTAGTAATAATGAAACTGGGCACCTGGCGTAAGGGCCTGGCGCCACTCCTTTGAAGGGAGTGCGGCTATGCCGAATTGTGGTAGGGTCTATCCCCACTTGCGGATTGTGTCCGGAAATAGCAGGTTCAAGTCACTGCCGCCGTCCATCAAAACCTGCATTAATTGCAGTCCATCTATTATGGGATCCACTATCCGGGCAGTCTATCCTGTGTTCCGGATACTTTTGGACTAATCCAGATGGTCGAAAGTGATTGGTTTTGACGTCCAATCTCGGTCCACTGGGGTGGATCGTGCGACACTTGTCTTAGCGAGTGCCTTGTTGGCTTTCCGTACTATCACGTGAAGTGGGTTTACTGTTTTGACTTCTTGTGGGAAAGTCTTTTGACTTCCGGTGCTCTGCTGGTGGGGTTCGTCATCGTCCTCGCTTGGCGCATCGAGCCCCTTGCGTCCGGCGTTGAGTCTGCCGGACTGTTTAAAAACCCAACAATTTCGGTTGGTATGGTTTGCAGGCCTTCCAGGGGTACTGTGGATTTGACATATCCGATCTAAAATTTTGTTTAAATTTGATAGCTCATCTCTGTTCTCCTTAAGAGGCCGTGTTGTATTGTTTGGCCGCGAGCTTTTGAATCCGGCGTTGACCGCCGTGCCCTTTGGGCTTTTTTCTTTATTCCGGCGTTGGTCCTTCCTGCGCCGTGACTGTCCGTTTCCATCTCTGATCTCGGATGTACTCGGGTCGCTGGTGCTGCATCTTGCTAGCCAGCTGTCTTCTCCTGCGCAAAAGCGCGTCATGAGGCTTGTTAGCGCGGCCATTGTTCTTGGCTTCTCTTGGCCGAGGTGTCTCGCGAGCCATTCGTCTCGGACGTTGTGTTTAAAAGCTGCTAATGCTTCTGCGTCCGGACAGTTGACTATTTGGTTCTTTTGGTAAGGAACCTGTTCCAGAATTTGCGCGCTGATTCTCCGGGCTGTTGGGTTATATGACTCAGATCGTCTGCATCCGGAGGGCGGACATAAGTCCCTTGAAAATTTGCTCTAAATGCGTCCTCAAGCTCTTCCCAACTTCCAACAGTATTTTCTGGGAGGCTTTTGAGCCAATGCCGAGCAGGCCCTTTGAGCTTGAGGGGTAGGTATTTTATGGCGTGGAGATCATCTCCTCTAGCCATGTGTATGTGTAGTATGTAATCTTCTATCCAGACTCCGGGGTCTGTTGTGCCGTCATATGCCTCTATGTTTATGGGTTTGAACCCTGCTGGAAATTCATGATCCAGCACCTCATCAGTAAAACATAGCGGGTGTGCGGCGCCCCTGTATTTGGGTGTGCCGCTGTCTTCGAACACTTGTCGTGGTGTGTTACTTCCTGGGGTCCTCTTTTTTGGCCCGTAGATGGACCTAGTTGGGTCGTCCGTTTTCCCCGGATTATAATTCGGCTTGTGTGCAGCCCCGCTTGTCGCTTTGGGCATGTCATCTGGCCGTCTATCCGGCCAGGCGGCCTCTTTATTTTTTGACCGTGAGGGCTCTATGGCTTCCTCGTCAAATTCTGGCAGCAACTTGCGCTTTGGGTAGCTCTTAGTTTGATGGCCATTGCCATATTTGTCTGCAGTCTTGAATACTTTGCTCCACTTCATTCTGAGCGTGTCTTCTGCTGTTTTGAGCTTCCGTTTCGCCTTCTTCAAACTTCTTGCAGTGGCGACGAGTCTTTTGTGTATGTTCTTATGCTCCGGTATTGGGTCCGTACTGTTGATTGCTCCGTGAAGGGGTTGATTATCCGGCTCGTCCTGTTCGTCGTCCGCTGGTTTGCCCTGCTCTATCGCTGGGTCGTTAGGAAGGCTACTTTGATCGAGGCGGGACTTAGGGCGGCGTCTACGTCGCCGTTTTGGTTCTTTATCGGCGAGATTATCCTCTGCCGCATCCCGTTGTTCCTCGTTATCGCTTCCCTTTGGGGTGTCCACCATGTATATGTCATATGACGGGGTGGTCTTCCAGTGTCCTGTAGGCACTGGTTCTTGGTATTCTCCGGCATTGTCGTCCATACCGTCGATGTATTCGGAGTCCTAGTTGAGTACGTCGGTTAAATCGTCGACGGTGGCTACGAAGTGGGTGGTGGGTGGGGTCTGAATTTCTTCGTCGTCCGCGTCCCAACCATCCTGGCCGTAGTTCGGCCAGGGCTCTCCGGATAGCGAGAGATGCTTCAGTGAATTTATGATATCGCCGAAGGGCGAGTGCTGAAAGATGTCCGCAGCGGTGAATTCCATGATCGGCGCCCAATCGGATTCGACTGGCAAGGGCGCAGGAGGTTCGGAGTCCGGCAGGGAGTCCGGCACCTCGGAGTCATGAGCTTTATGCGGGACAAGGTAAGTGTTCGACTCCATCGCCATAGAAGTTGCAGCTCCCGAGGCAATGTCCAGCCATCCGTCCTCGATCCGAGCAATCGGCTCCGGACTATGGGTCGGAGCGGGTTCGTGTGCGGCCTCCAAGGTGCTGTCCAGCGGCAGAGTTAGGTCATGCCCATCGTGACAGCGCGGCACGCTCGGCTGTGGCTCAGATCCATCGAAGATCAAGTCTCCGCGGATATCGGCCGTGAAGTTTAGGCTTCCAAAACTGACCTGACGGCCAGGGGCATAGCTTTCGATCTGCTCCAGATGGCCAAGCGAGTTGGCCCGCAGTGGGAAGCCGCCGAATATGAAGATCTGTCCGGGGAGAAAAGTCTCACCCAAGACTGCGTCGTTGTTGATTGAAGAGGCCATCAAGCCTATCGGTGACGACACAGAGGAACTCTCAATGAAAGCACCAATGTTGGTTGTCAAAACCGGCGGATCTCGGGTAGGGGGTCCCGAACTGTGCGTCTAGGCGGATGGTAACAGGAGACAAGGGACACGATGTTTTACCCAGGTTCCGGCCCTCTTGATGGAGGTAAAACCCTACGTCCTGCTCGATTGATATTGATATTGTGGATGTTTACAAGAGTGGATCTACCACGAGATCAAGGAGGCTAAACCCTAGAAGCTAGCCTATGGTATGATTGTAAGGGTTGTTGATGATGTGGTGTCGTTCTACGGACTAAAGCCATCCGGTTTATATAGACACCGGAGAGGGCTAGGGTTACATAGAGTCGGTTACAATGGTAGGAGATCTACATATCCGTATCGCCAAGCTTGCCTTCCACGCCAAGGAAAGTCCCATCCGGACACGGGGAGAAGTCTTCAATCTTGTATCTTCATAGTCTTGGAGTCCGGTCGATGATGATAGTCTGGCCAATGATAGTTCGGCTGATGATGATAGTCCGGCTATCCGGACACCCCCTAATCCAGGACTCCCTCACCCTCGCAGGAGTTCCGAAGCTCGGCCCAGCGCGTGAGGTAATCACGAGTTTACTCGTTGGGGCCTTGCACGCACAAGGAAAGCTGGCGAGGCTTGGGAGGTCGCTTGTACGTGCTTGTGAAGTTGTGGACGAAGGCTTCGGTGAAGTCGACCCAGCTGTTGATGCTGCGGGGCTTCATGCTGTTCAACCATGTCCGGGCTGTGCCCTGGAGCATGAGTGGAACATACTTTACGGCAACACGCTTGTTGCCGTTCGCTATGTTGACGGCCGTGGAGTAGTCAACCAGCCAGTCTTCCGGCTTTACGGAGCCGGTGTACTTGGGCGTATCTCGGGGGAGCGTGAACACTTTGGGAAAGGGCTCATCTCGGAAGCGAGGCCCGAAACAGGGCGAACCCAACTCGTCTTCTTCTTCCAGCGCGAGGGATCGGTGGAGTCAATCGATCCGGTGGAGGGCGTCATTCTCTCCGACTCCCTCTCGGCGGCCAAGGCGGTCGCCGAGAGTCGGATGCTCGACGGGTGGCGGGGAGACTCGCCTTTCTTTGCGAGGAGGAGGAGGCAGATAGTCGTCCCGCCGTTCCATCACTCTTGGGCGGCCGTCTTGGTCGCGCTCGATGGTGATGCGAGTCCGACTGTGGCTGACAGCCGAATCCTTGTCTTTTCTTCCGCGGACACCGCCCGTCGGTGTCCGAGACGTCGCGCCTTGATCTCGGCGGGGAGGCAGGTCGTTGTTTTGTCGTTGCGGCGCCTCTATGCGGCAACCGGCTTCATTCTGTGCGGCAGCCGGCTTCATTCTGTGCGGCAGCCGCGTCGAGGAGCTGCTGGACTCGCTCCGTCATCAGGCGGCACTCTTCACCCTCTAAGTTGTCTAGCTCGTCCGCCGCCGCCTGGGCGGCGCGGATGTTCTCTGCAGGCATGGTGTACACAGGGCGATTGGCCCCGAACAGGTTGGCGATGGCCACGCCGCGCTGCTGGACCGCGCCTAGGCGGCTAGGCCCAGTTGGGGCCGGCGAGCCGCCCACAGCGTGATCCATCTCACGCTGGTAGGCTTCTGACAAGCGTCTCATGCTTGCCAGCTTCTTCGCGCCTTCGACGAGTTGAAGGCAGCGCGCCTCCAGTGTCTCGGTGTCAGCGTCTTCCGGAATAGGCGCGGTCAGGTCTTGCAGAGCCGCGTCGAGTGGGTCATGAGCTCCTTCGCCGGAATGCTCGCCATGACCGATGACGAGCACCACTGTGACGGTGCTTCCGCCGCTCTTCGCGCGAGGGAGTGGCTCGTCGTAGACCACCACGTTGGTGAGGAACGCGTCGGGCGACGCGGTGTCGGAGTCGACCAGCATTGGGTCGGTGGAGCCTACGGACTCCAAGTCCACGACAGGCTCACCGGCGACGTGGAGTTGGGCAAGGAGGCCCGCGAGAGGCTCTCGGGGCCGCCCGTGCCTGCGTTGGATGCAGGCTCGTCGGAGAGGCGAACCTCGCCGACAAGTTCGGCGAGGCAGCTGGCTGCGCAGGCGATCTCAGCGCCATGCAGAGCATTGGCGCAGACTCCGTCTGGCGTGCCGGGCTGGCTGCGCTCGCCAGGGAGAAAAAGGGTTCCCGTCCAGAGCAGGTCTACGGACGACGGTGCACCTCACCCCATGGTGGGCGCCAAATGTCGGGGGTTGGGTGCGACATATGCCAAGGGATGGCTTATCATGGTGGGGGCGAGTAGAACGTCGCCGGTGCCTGGAAACGGGATGAGGCGAAGACATGCACGCCGGCGGATCTTACCCAGCTTCAGGGCTCTCCGTGGAGATAACACCCCTACTGCTGCTCTGCGGGGTCTCCGCATGATCACTAGATGAACAAGGGCTACAAGAGGCTCCTTGAGCTGTTCGGGGTGAGGAAGGAGAAGGGCACGGCTAGCTCTCCTCTTCCCTCTATGTGTGTCTAAAGCTATCAGGGTCCAACCCCTTGCATGGGTGCCCTGGGGGGTTTATATAGGCCTACCCCCGGAGGTACAATGGTAATCCGGCTGGGCGCGGGTCCCAGCCGTCGGTCTCTCAGGCCGCCGTCTTCTCCGCCGACTGCTGGGGCCCGCCGACGGGTCCGGTACGGAGCCGACAGGCCTTGTCCGCCGCGGGTGGGTCTTGCCGGCTGCGGATTACTGTAGCCGTCCTTCTAATGACGCTGGCTTGGTAATGGGGTCATGGCAACAGTGCCGCCGTCTGTCGAGCGATCACTGTTGCCATTCCCCGTCTTGTCTGGTTAATGGCGCGCGGGGCCCGCGGGAGGGGCGAGCCAACTCGTGGGGGCCGACTCCCAACGGGTCCGTCTTGTGGCGCTCTCGCCGTCTTCTCTATCCCCGCTGACAGGCGGGACCGGACGTCTCTGGGTCGTACAGACAGGCCGTCGTGGGCATAGGGCGCCGCCCACGGGGGCTGATGTCAGGGATGGCATGGCAGCAGTGCCGCGCCGGATGGAGATCTCCGTTGGTACGGCGCACTGTGGCCATGCCTGCCCTTCGCAAACGGGGCAGGAATGGGCCGCGCGGTGGCCGTACCCCGTCCCGTCCATTATTGCGAAGGCAGGAGGTGGTCGGTGTCGTGGGCCGACTCCCCATAGCCGGCTTCTCTGGAAGCCGCCAGTTAGGAGTCGGCTTATTTCGAAGTCGTCCCTGGGACTCGGCCGTGAGGGGCAGTCGGCGTGGTTTGGAAACGAGCATGTTGTAATGTATACACATTGAACAAGGTCAGACCGATTTGAATTTGAGATACCGATGGCAGACATCATTTGCCCACGTCGCATCCGTGCATGGACACACTATTCTAATTGGAGATGATGGGCGGCTTTCGCATCACATATCTATATCTATACCCCTATATATATTATATTATATATTTTTTATTGTGTGAGGGTAACTTTAACTTTGAAAGATGGTCGTTGGATGAGACGAATCCGATGGTCCAAAGATGGCAAATTTGAGCACTATTGGTCATTGGATATCATCTAGATTCCACCAGATTTCGCCACATCAATAATATAGAAGACTTCATGGTTGAACTTAAGCATAATGCACAAACATCAAAACACAAGCACTTCTTATTTGTTCTAGAATCTTCCGTATCAGAATTGCCCAAATGTTTTCCTACATGATTTGCCATTATTTGTTTTTTACTTTATGTCTTACAACGCACAATTCCATGAATCTTAAAATAGATTAGCTTTCTTATAAAAACTAGATGATTTTGAATGAAATGAACTATAAGAAATAAACGAACATCTACATCATGCATATATGACTCAAAGCTTGCATGCTATAATGTGGTATTTATTCATAATTTGGTTGCTAAATCTCATGCGTGCAATGCACGTGTACCTTACTCTAGTCTAAATGGTGTTTCTATGTGTGTTGTGCGTGTTGAGGTGCAAATTGTCTTTTTTTTGGTACACGTTAAGCTTGTTCTTCCGAAATTTCAAGACGCGCCTTGTTATGCCGAAAATTGAAGCTAGCGTCTCTGTATATCGTGCTGCGAAACTCCTGCCTCTTCAACCCGCGCCTTGTTAGCCCGAAATATAGATATATCTTTGTCTCGTTGTGCTCCGACAACTCCCTCCATCTCAACCCGCGCCTTGCTATTCTGAAATTACAACGCGCGCGAAAACTCCCACCTCCTGTGAAATCCCGACACGCGAAATGCCCATGGTACCCCTGAACCGAAAGAACCGCCTGAAATCGGTGGGGGGTACTTTCATAACTTACCCCACATTTTGGACAAGCGCGTCTCTAAGACATGGTTCCCCACTGCCATCCCATCCGCCCACCCATTCGTACACCGAGGCCGCGAAAACCCGCGACGAAACCCCACACCCTGCTCCGTCCGCCACCCAGCCGGAGCCTCTTCCCCGACGACGTCGTCCACAGCAACACCTCGACGTCCCTCATCCACCGCACCGGATGAGAATCCGTCGTCGATCTCATCGTCCCGCCGGTTCAGCCACCCCGTCCTCCACCTCCAAGGAGCTGCCCCGATGTTCCCCTTGTCTTTCGCGCCACCTCCATTCCCACACCGCCGTCTTCACCTGCACCATCGGAAGAGCATCATCATCACCGTTTCCTCGGATGAAGCTACGTCCTAATCGGCGCCACCAAATAGGTTGTACACTAATCGCCGCATTTTCTTCTTGATTCGATCTCACGGTGCTGCCGGCGCTCGGTCCTGAGCCGACACGGCGCGGCTCCATCCACGACAGCGTCGCCGGCCACTTCCTCCACGGCGTCGCTCCCTCGGCGGTGATGTCCACATCAGTAGGAGCTGCTGCTGCTTTAGCTCTCACTCGCACTGCTGCTCTGCTCTTGCTCTCGGTCCCCTGCCTGGTCTGCTCTTGCTATTGCTCTTGCTCGCGCTGCTGCTCTCGCTCTTGCTCTTGCTTGTGATGCTGCTCCGATTTGGCTACCCTTCAGTTAACTGAATCGACTTTTGGGTCAGTCAATTTTCAAGGGGTGGGCTTGTCGGGGTGAAGGAAGAACCAGCCGCAGCGGGGAGGGGGGCTCGCCGGAGAGGTACCCCACTATCTATCTTAGGGTTCAGGATGGGGGCGGTGGTCGCCGGCGGTAGCGGGGCGTTGGCGGGGTGGGGGCGTGGGGATCGCTGGAGAAAAAGCTCGGCACGGGGGGGGCCTAGAGGGATGGCCGGGGCGGCGGCGGACTGGCGGTGGGGAGTTTTTTCGGGGCGGGCGGGGCAGCGCACCGCCGGCCGCGGGCGGCGGGGGGCTGCTGTTTGGCCGGTGGTGGCTGGCGGCTCAGGGGGGGTGGAGGTTGAAGATGAACCGCAGGCCCTTGATTTCGTATCCAACGGCTGCAAAATCCACTGACCAGAGATGAAAAAGTCAGTCGACCGACGTGTAGCCTCACCTTGGTAGGGCGTTCAGTTTCGACAGCATAATTCAGTTTCGACAGCAAAATTCAGTTTCGACAGTTAGGTTCAGTTTCGACAGTTAAGTTCAGTTTCGACAGTTAAGTTCAGAGATGAGCGGCTGATGTATTTTACATCTAGCACTTTGTGGTTGTGTATTTTACGTCATGTATTGGAGATGCTATTAGAATTCCACTCAGGTTAACGTTGTTCATTGTCTCTCTTGTCCTGCTTCAGCCTCGGTGTCGTACAACTCATCGGAGCTGCTCCAACGACGAAACCCTCCATCACAGCGGAGCAGTACCTCGGGCTCCATCTCCAGACGTCTAAGATCTTCTTCCCCTCCTCCGACAGCAAAGTCAGCCGGAGCATCCTCATCGGCCAACCCAATCACGCTGAGATCGACATGGGTTCGCCAAAGAGGTTGTACACTTGTTGCATCTCTTTTTTACTCTACATGTTATATATATTGTCCACTGAGCACTCGTAGTAACGGGAAATACGATTATTTTATCCTACTATATGACAAGCAGTGAGGTACTAGGCAACTTAGCTATCCGTGATGGACTCTCTTGAACGCCATCATTATTTATCTCTGCGCGTTTGAGCTATGCATTTGTCGATGGGCCTGGGAGTTGAGCTAGTATGGCAGTGGCCTGGGTCCAAAGTGATAGAAGTAGCACAAAAACATTTTTTAGTGTAGGATTTTCCTTGCTCAAGCCTGCCTACTAGAATCGCCAGTGCTTGAAAGGAAAAGTGAATTAAAAACATAGGAATTGGAAAGTTTCCTATGGTACTACTATTCATGAATTTGGTGCAAAGGAATGGAGCAAAGGAAAACTGTAGGATTTGTTCCTTTAGTGTCTCCTTGAAAGAAAAACCGCAGGAATTCTAATTTCCACTTCTCCTCCTTTTCATATTCCTATTCATCAAGCACAAGACTAAGAGATAGTAGCATAATAGCATTATAACCGTACATTTTCTTGTGGTTTGACTTAATCTCACCATGCTTTTTTGCATCCTGTGATCTTCCAATTGTTGTGAATCAAACACCCAGATTGGCAGAAATCCTGTGTTTTTAAATTCTCTGTTTTGCACGTGCATTCCTATCCTATTCCTGTCTATTTTCCTATCCCTGCATTGTTAGAATCCTCAAATTCAAACAAGCCCTTACTCAATTACTTCTGTTATAGATATGTGTCAAAGAAAACCTTGTGTGGTTTGTCCTGCTCCTGCGGCGTTGTGTTCCACCCCAGCTCAGCTACTCCAACGATGGAAGGGTTCACCACAGCAAGGATCCGCTCTCCAGACTGTCTTTCGCCGCCTCAGATCTTCTTCCCCGCCGTCGGCAGCCACGACAACTGCATTACCATCATCAACTGAGTAGATGACCTTGAGGACTACACGGGTCCACAAGAGAGGTCGCACTCTTCCGTGTCTGCTTACGTTATGCGTCGCTTAATATGATGACATGCTACATTATTGTCGTGTTCACCTATTAGACTCCGAGTCAGGTCCAAACTAATGCTGAAACTTGAGCTTTTAAATGGTTGTGGGGTACATATTGGGGCAGCAATCAGTACTACCTGTCTAATATCTGGTTAATCTCCGGTGTCTACTATGAGTTTCATGTTGGGTGCAAACAAACATTAAAGGAGCCATTATGTATTTTTTAACTAAAGCTATTATCTGAATGCTATCATTGGTTTTGGGTCTATCCACAGTTTGCTACCATCACTCTGGATTTGTGCATGCACTCCTTACATAATCTCACTATGTTTTATTCCTATGCATGCCAGTTATTGTACACAATGGAACTGATCATGTAGAGCAAAAGAGACGAGCCTTGCGTGGCAATAAAATTTCATGCAGACGTCGTTCCATGGTGGGCGCAAAGGCAGCCCCCCCTCCACCCATCACGAATCGTAATCAAGAGGAAGATAACTGTTTTGAGGGGGATTCATAAGGAGAAGACCACTCCTATTTACCCCATGAGGTCTTCGCTCTAACTTGGCATGCTGATGTTGGTAATATCATGCATATGGTGCCTTGCATTGCCTACTGTATACATTAAAGATGTCATCTGCTTAGTTTAGACATGCTTTGTGTCAATGCCATCTCTTTAGTTTCTTTATCGTATATGTGAATCATGAAATGCCATCTTGTCTAACCAGGCATCATATATGTGAATTTTGCAATGCCACCCTGGTTAGCCAGTCATCTTATATGTGAATTATATCATGCCATCATTTTTTTATTATGTGTTAAATTTGTCAACAATTTTAGTACATTCAATTACTCTTCCTGTGCATCAGCCATTCGGCACGGTCATGGAAAAAATCTGGAGTGGAAACAAGGTCTTCAGAGCAGACAATGCTATTTGACGAAGCGCATGTCTTGCTGGTTACCATTAGCTCCTCAGAGGAGGATTCAGAGACAGATGACCAGTCATGTTTCCCCCCTGAGGTGCATGCCCTAACTTGGCAGGGTTATGTTACTCATATCGTGTGAATGGTATCTTGCATTGCTATGTCATTTGCTTAGTTTAGACATGCTTTGTGTGAATGCCACATGTTTAGTGTCTAATTACCATATATGTGAATTATGCAATGCCATCTTGTTGCAAGACATTATATATGTGAATTATGCAATGTTATCTTGTTGCAAGGCATTATGTATGTGAATTATGCAATGCCAAGCTATTTAGGCAAGCGTCATATATGTGAATTATATCATGCCGTCCTTTTTTTTGTATTTCTCATTGCTTTTGTCGACAATGTTTGTATATTCAACTGCTCTTCCTGTGCATCAGCCATTTGAATTGGTGATGGAGAAATCTGGAGTGAAAACAAGGTCTTCAGAGCAGACAATGCTACCTGCTGAAGCAGATATCTTGCTGGTTACAGATAGCTCTTTAGAGGAGGATTCAGAGGCAGATGACCAGTCCTATTATCCCCCTGAGGTGTATGCTCAAACTTGGGAGGGTTATATTACTCATATAATGCATATGTTGTATTGCAATGCTTAGTTTTTACATCATATACACAATATTGAATGCCATCTCCTTAGTTGACACATCATATATGCAATTGCCCTCTGCTCACTTCCTTAGTATGTAAATCATATATTTGAATTATGTCATGCCATGATGTTTACATATACAGCATGTATCTGAATTATGGCATGCCAACCCATTTTCGAAAGACATAATATAGTTATATCATCTCATGCTGTTTACATAGTCATCATATTTTGAATTATGTCATTATATTCGTGAATTATATCATGCCATCATGTTTCCATCGACGGCATGTTTGTGATTTATGGCATGCCAACCACTTTAATAGACACATCGTATAGTTATATCATGGCATCCTGTTTACATAGTCATCATATTTTGAAGTATGTCATTCTATCCTGTTTAGTTAGCCATCATACATGTGAAATTGTGTCATGCTATCTTGTTTAATTAGCCAGCATATATGTGATATTATGTCCTGCTATTCTGTTTGCTTAGACAACATAAATGTGAATTATTTCATGCCCTGTTTTCTTCCTTACTATCCATTGCACCTGTCTATATTACAATGACTGTACATTCAATTACTTTTCTTGTTTATCAGCCATTTCAATTGGAGGGAGTGATGGCAGTATCTGTGGGAGTAAAAACACGGTCTTCAGAAAAGATCGTGCTACCTGTCGATGCAGATAGAACCAGGTTGTACTTGCCCAAGAATCAGCCCCACCACACATAACCCACACTCATGTAGATTGTACCCCTACCCAGTTGGACAGAGAACCAGCTACACCCCTTCTAACACCAACCCTAGCAGATAGACACCCAGTTCCCGTTGACACAGCACCCTCTCCAACACAGAGCACCCAAACACGAGAAGTTAGTAAGGCAATTGCAGTGCCCAAATCACGAGGACCACCACTCCGAACCCGAAGTCAACGCTTAAAGCAGAAGAAGAATTGTTCTCAGGTCAGGTTCCGTAGCTATGGTTCATACTACTTTGCTCTTGCATCACTGTATTTACTGATACCAACCAATTTCAAATTTGAAGGATGCAATTGAAACTCCAATGGCACAACAGGTATGTTTTAAACCTGTTTCTTCAATGTGTTTGGCTGTTTGCTATTGTAACTTGCTCTATGTTGATTTCAGTTTCAATTGAATAAACAGTTATGTTCTCATGCCATGCACATTACAAGTGTTGCTATTGTTGTGTAGTTTCCCACACTTATATTCTGTGTATGCTGCTTTGTCTTAAATAGATATGATTTGAACTGTATCTATCTTGATTTGGCAACATAAACTAGAATGATATAGACCATACAGTGACCATACTACATAGATATATGTTTGTTTCATGATGTTATCCTGTCCACCTTACTACTGAACTGGTTTACCAAAATGAGTTTCATATACTACATTGTAAACCTGAGATGTGTTTGTTTGTTTCTCTTTTAGAATGCGGATAAAATATTGGAGAAGAGTACCCTGTTATGCAATGGTAAAGGAAGTAATGCAGATAAGGTTCAAGATAGTGAGACATCCCTGTTGGTCTCCAATAAAGCTGATAAAAACTATATTGAGGACACTGAGACAACCCCAAAGTCCTGTATTGATGTAGTGTTCGAGTTACTGGCTACCACTGCTGGCACCAGCTCTTCAAACTCGTTGCCTGAATCTGTTCGGCTTCTTAAGTCTCAACTTCAGGTTGAAGGACATCGATCAGATGTTATGCGACAGGAAGCCGAAGGACTGAGGAAGTCCCTGCAGAATTCAGATGCATACTTTTTGCTGCAACAGCGAGCGCTGGAGGACTTAAGCGCCAAACAAGAGAAAGTTAATAAGCTTGCTAAGCATCTTGCCAGCATTCTGGGTACCCAGGATATTGTTTCTTGAGCTCTTCTGAAGTGGTTTCAATTCTGGAGTTGTTTTGCTGCGGCATTTATATGCTGATGTGTTCCCTATATTTGCACTGGTGGCGAACTTTGGTGCCCAGTGGATGTAATATGTGTAATAGCCGTGATAGCCTAGTGTAAGTTGCTTGCTTATTTATTTCCTTGTTGTCTTGTTTATTTGTTTGCTTGTAGTCAGTGCAGTTCTTTTTCTGCGGTTTGCTAGTGGTTGCAATAACCTATTTTTTAAAACTAGGCCACAATAACCATGGGCTAATATTTACTGTAGTGACACTGGACCTATGGGCCGTAAAAATAGTGGGACTTCTACGGGCCGTATAAACAGTGGGCTTCTACGGGCCGTAGAAACAATGGGCCTTCTACGGGCCGTATCATCAATGGGCCTTATATGGGCAGTATGATCGATTGGCCAAACATGGACCAATAACATGCCGCATTATGGCCGTAAACGGGCTAGAGTTGGAATCGTCCGTTCATGGTCCGACCATAACGGGCCATCGTTAATAGGCTGTATTTCATGACGCTATGAAAATGGCCCAATGTGTTAACGGACCACAAATGGGCCGACTGTAACCACGGACTGAATTTGGCCCATAAGCAGAAAATGACGGTAACGGGCCGTAAGTAAACGAATGCTGGAAATGAGCCCAAGAATAAATGGGCTTTGAGAATGCTGAAAGATAACATGGGCTGGAAACAGCCCAATGGAATAACGGGCCCTTAATGGGTATAAAGTGATACACTGTTCATTACGGGCCAGTTTCACCACGGGCCGTTAATGGGTGTAAAGTAATACACTGTTCATTACGGGCCAGTTTCACCACGGGCCGTTAATAGGCCAAGAGTTACATAGGGCCTCATATGGGCCGAAAGACGTCATGGGCCATACATGGGCCAGAAGTGAAAACGGGATGGAATCATATTAGGTGGCCCAGATGACGCTACAGGGCCTAATTTGGATAGGGCGTAACGGGCCTTGGGTTAGCGGGATGTAAATGAGCTATATGCGAACATGCCGTTAACAGGCTTTACATGGGCTGGCCTGCCACCTTTTGACCAAGTCAAACGGGCCGGCCTTTTCACAGGAATGGGCCTCTGTTGGGCCGTGCCACATGTCGATGTATCATAGGCGCCTTCTATCCAATGAGTGGATGACATCTGTGCCAACGGTGAGCCGACACGTGTTTTCTCCAGCCAATGATGATTTTACACGTGGAAAATCCCCATTGGTCAGGGTTGTTAATGGGTTATCGGATCCAAAACCCGACCTGATAGCTTAACGACGTTCCGTTACGGTGGATGCCATGTCTCGGTCACCCTTGACGAAAGCACTTCTATGACGCGTGATTTATCGTCATGGAAGTGGACACTTCCGTGATGATAATTTTGGTAATGTCATGGAACACTTCTACGACAGCACAGGTATGACTATCTTGATTCTGTCATAAATTTGTCATGGATGTACATGCATGACAAAAAATGCGACCTACTGTGACAAACATGTATCATCACGAAAGTGTATTTTTTGTAGTGTTCCTTTTTTCTTTTTTTCCTTTTTCAGGTATCTTTTATACAGGCCTCCTCCGATTGCCTGATTACCGGTCCTGTCAAAGGCCAAGTACACCAGATTGGCGCAGAGCAAAGGTATACAGGGTAAGCCCTAGAGGACAAGCCAACGACTACTCTACCTGTCTTTCAGTACCCAAATGCAGCTCTCCTCTGGTTCTGGCATGATAAATAGCCGGTTGCTTATCGCATTATTTGTATAAATGCGCTTTGACGCATTAACCCAACCATGATGGAAGCAGTTTACGGCCCAAGTCAAGGGGCCCCAGATACTACCTCTACTCTTTTTCTGTTTCCCGTTCGCCCCATAATGCGGCGACAAATTCCGAACACTTCTTATAAATAAGTTTGGCACCCCGAATTAAGCAGTATATGCATTGGCTCCGAATCATGTCTTTGGTCAATAGTTGGGTTGCCCGGCTCCTGTGCTTGCTACCCTATGTTCCGCTACATCGGCTAGGGTAGTAAAGGGAGAACTACTGCAATTGTGCCCTGGCCTAGACCAGATGAGCACCTCAATAGAGAAAGCCAAAAACTGACTGTCATGATGCGACGAGAGCCGGTCAGCTGTTCGGAGGTTTCAAATTGTTGGAGATTTTTTCCGCATCTCACGAAGGATCGGTACTTCCCGATCAGACGCTGACAGCACTCTAGTTTGTATACCAGGGGCTGTGCCTATGTTTTATTATAAAACTCCTATGGCTAAGTGTGGGCGTTTAAGCCGCATAGTTTGATTGCCTGGTTCGTTGCGCTACACAACTCCTTCAAGGACCATATAATTGGATCAAGATTGTTTAGATTCCATCCCGAACACCTCCATACTACCAACATGAGGGCAGAAGCCGACGACTGGCCAACCCTCAAATTTCACACAACACGGCCGCATAGGAGGAAACAATCAAAACATAACAAACATTATATTACAAACCGGATTTGTTCTCATCACACAACGCAAAGACAAAAAGCGAATGCATTCATTCGAAAATAATGCCCTGCCCACACTGCGCTGTTACAAGTTGAGATCCCTCCAGGACATCTGCAAAATATCGCTCGGGTGTGCGGTGCTCCTTGCCTTCCGGCGACCCATTGGCCACCTCGACGACGTCCATCGTCGCCCACCACATCTTGCAACGAGCGAAGGCCATGCGGGCACCTTCGACAGAGACTGATCGTTTGACGACGTCTAGTCGTGGACAAGCCTGCATCACCCGCTTCACGAGGCCAAAATAGCTACTAGGTATAGCTTCGGCTGGCCACAGCCGGATTATTAAATCCTTCATGGACAGTTCGGCCACCCTATGCAGCTCGATCAACTGTTTCAGCTGATCGGCAAAGGGCACCGAATGTTCTGGCATAGCATACTGCGACCAGAATAGCTTCTCCGTGGAATCACCTTCTCCGTCTCGGAAGAACTCCGCAGCATCGGACACGCTGCATGGCAGATCCGCAAAGGCCCCTGGGAAACTCTGAACCCGGGTTAGTAAAAGGTACTTCCTCTCCGCATACTTGCTTTGCATGTTAAAAGCCTTACCCGCTGTGATCTTCTTGGCCTCCCGGATCTCCTGGAGAGCACCCCGGGCTTCATTCTGTGCGGCCTCTAAGCTCTAGCGAGCTTTAGCAAGTTCAGTCTCTTGAACCGACGCTTCGCGCTCCAAAGCCTCACACTTCTTCACCGCTTCTTGGAGCTCCTGCTGGATCTCGCCGACCCGGGCCTTGAGCTTGTTACGGGCGGCTTGCTGCTGGCAGCCTTCCCTTCGGCTTCGGTCAAGGCATTTTTCAGGGCCTCGACCTCGGTTGCCGCCCCTACACATATTATGACACTCCTGTCAATACTCACCACTTATTCTTTCCGAATACATAGCAAGTCGTCACTCACCTTGCTTCTCATGGAGCTGAGTCTTCAGCTCGCCGAGCTCGTTCTCGGCCCGCTCCAACCTCTGCTTCAGTTCAGAGACTTCAGCAACATGCGAGGTCACGGCCAACAGCGACGCCTGCTTATTCATAAAATATCAAATTAGTCTCCTGCAAAGGGTTGATCCTCTGTCCAGCCTTTCTTTCCGAATACCGGACAGTGTCTCAGGGGCTACTGCCAGCACGGGTGTTCTCTTTCTACGTGACTTACCTCGAAACCTGTCAATAGGTTGTTGCAGGCCTCTTTTAGTTCGCTCTTGACGGGCTGAACCTTCTCGGTCACCGTACCCATAAGGACACGGTGCTCGTCCACAACGGAGGCGCCTCTTAGCGCCTCCATCAGGTTATCTTGCGCCCCTGGCTGGACAGGGGCCATCGGTGGAATTGGCGCACCCCCTCCTTTGAAGGAAGGCGGTCGCCGGATTCCGGGGCCGTATCGGTCCCCGGAATCGTATTTGGCTGAGGGCCGAACCGAATACGTCCCTCTTTGCTAGTCTCCATGGGGATCTGCTCCCCCATGTGTCCGGCGGCGTAGGTCTCGCCTTGCGGCGTCTCCTTGACAGCGTCCTGGGCCCCTCCCCGGCTCGGAGTGGTCCTCTGGGACAACACTTCGGTTTCGTCCTTGGCCCCAGGGGAATAAGCGGGCGTCGGGGACATACTGGCCATTTCCGCTGGATCCAACAAACCCCCAGATGAGGACCGCTAGATGCTGCCATGGGCCGGACTGCAATGGCACAGTTAATCATGTTAAAACAATGAAAACGAGAGGCCGGGTACACTTATGTACGAGAGTCATAGTACTTACGATGCGGCCCGAGGCTTAGTGCGGAGGCGTCGCTACAGACTGCTGTCAACATCCCACGCGGTGTTGACCGCAGAGGCGCCCTTCCCCTTCTTGGGCTTTCCCACCTCCAGATTCGTGGAGGCCCCCATCTTCTTCTCCTTAGGGGGAGGGTTCTTCTCCTCCTCCTCCTCCTCTTCCTCGTCGTCGTCCTCAGGGATGGAGGAATGGGCCTCCTCGTCTTCGGATGTCACGTCCGAAGTGCCCTTGCGACGGGGGCCACTCACTAGTAGAAAACGGAGCTTTAATACTGGTTCATAAGGGCCTTTAATACCGGTTCTGCAACCGGCACTAAAGAGTGGAGACTAAAGCCCCCCCCCCCCTTTAGTACCGGTTCGGCATGAACCGCCACTAAAGGCCCACCACGTGGCGTGAGCTCGCGCCGTGGTATGGGGAACCTTTAATACCGGTTGGTGTTACCAACCGGTACTAAAGGTATTATTTTTTTGAAATTTTTTATTTGAAAATTTTGAAGAAAAAAATTGATTTTTTTTCGATTTTCAATTTTCTGAATTATTTGATGATTTAGTCTCTAATCATCCCTCTTAAGTACACAAGTGTGGATCACTCATTCCAAATCGTCTAACTTCCCGACCGGTCACCCATCCTCTCACTCCCCCACTCTGAGCACGCTTAACTTCGGAGTTCTATTCCCCCTACTTTCCAAGTCTGCACTTGTTGTTTTCCTAACAAATGTAAGCTGTAAATCCTATTAACCCTCAGCAGTTTAGCTTGAGCATTAGGTCACACATTTCACCGTTTGAGTTTGAAACTATTATTCTAAAAAACAGTAATTATTTAGTAACACTAACATTTCTTAAATAAGTTTGACCATAGTTTGACCACAGTTTGACCATAGTTTGACCAGATTTGACCAAAATTCAAAAAATTGAAATAATTATTTAGTAACACTAATATTCTTGAATAAGTATGTAGTAACATTAATACTTCTTGAATAAGTAGTTTGACCAGATTTAACCAAAATTAAAAAAAAACTTAAATTTGAGCATATCTTTTTCTCCTTTTGGAATTTGAGGACTCTAAAAAAATTGCAAATAGGCCGTAGATGCGGATTTTCATGCTGAATTTTTTGATATATTATACGTTTTTTCCGACATTGTATGCAAAAGTTATAGCCGTTTTACATTTTCCCTACACTTTTTGCAAAACATGTCCAAATTTAAGTTTTTTAATTTTCCTAACTAGTAGATGTAGTAATATAACTACATCTCGAAGAATTTTATTTTTTGAAATTTTTATCATTTTCTTTTGTATTTTTCAAAACTGAAATGG
>LR880968.1:874298078-874318324 GCA_904067115.1 Aegilops sharonensis | reverse complement strand
ATACTTAGAAGAAAATATGACTCTATATGAATGCCTCCGGCGGTGTACCGGGATATGCAATGAATCAAGAGTGACATGTATGAAAGAATTATGAATGGTAGCTTTGCCACAAATATGATGTCAACTACATGATCATGCTAGCAATATGACAATGATGGAGCGTGTCATAATAAACGGAACGGTGGAAAGTTGCATGGCAATATATCTCGGAATGGCTATGGAAATGCCATAATAGGTAGGTATGGTGGCTGTTTTGAGAAAGATATATGGTGGGTGTATGATACCGGCGAAAAGTGCGCGGTATTAGAGAGGCTAGCCATGGTGGAAGGATGGGAAAAAGTGCGTATAATCCATGGACTCAACATTAGTCATAAAGAACTCATATACCTATTGCAAAAATCTAGAAGTTATCAAAGAAAATTATTACGCGCATGCTCCTAGGGGGATAGATTGGTAGGAAAATACCATCGCTCGTCCCCGAGCGCCACTCATAAGGAAGACAATCAATAAATAAATCATGCTCCGAGTTCATCACATAACGGTTTACCATACGTGCATGCTACGGGAATCACAAACTTCAACACAAGTATTCTTTAAATTCACAACTACTCAACAAGAATGACTCTAATATTACCATCTTCATATCTCAAAACAATTATCAAGCATCAAACTTTTCTTAGTATTCAACTCACTCAAAAGAAAGTTTCACATATCTTGAATACCAAGTATATTAATATTTAAGCAAATTACCATGCTATTAACGACTCTCAAAATAATCTAAGTGAAGCATGAGATATCAATAGTTTCTTTAAAACAAATATACCACCGTTCTCTAAAAGATCTAAGTGAAGCACTAGAGCAAAAATTATCACGCTCAAAAGATATAAGTGAAGCACTATGAGCAAAACTATCAAGCTCAAAAGATATAAGTGAAGCACCTAGAGTATTCTATCAAATTCAAATTTATGTATGACTCTCTCAAAAGGTGTGTACAGCAAGGATGATTGTGGTAAACCAAAAAGCAAAGACTAATATAACACACGACGCTCCAAGCAAAACACTTATCATGTGGTGAATAAAAATATAGCCCCAAGTAAAGTTACCAATGAATGAAGACAAAAGAGGGGATGCCTTCCCGGGGCATCCCCAAGCTTAGGATTTTGGCTATTCCTTAATATCTTGGGGTGCCATGGGAATCCCCAAGCTTATGCTCTTGCCACCCTTTATTCCATAGTCCATAAAAGCTTTACCCAAAACATGAAAACTTCACAACACAAAACTCAATAGAAATCTCGTGAGCTCCGTTAGAGAAAGAAAACAAAAGACTACTTTAAGGTACTGTAATAAACTCATTCTTTATTTATGTTGGTGTTAAAACTACTGTATTCCAACTTCTCTATGAATTATAAAATATTTTACTAGCCATAGATTCATCAAAATAAGCAAACAACACACGAAAAACAGAATCTGTCAAAAACAGAACAGTCTGTAGTAATCTGTAACTAACGCAAACTTCTGGAACTCCAAAAATCTACCAAAATTAGACGACCTAGACAATTTTTTTTATTGGTGAGTAGAAATTGGAATCACTGTTTTATAACGTTCTGTTGATTTTTAACAATTCAGGCACTGAGCACAAAGTTTCTGGAAATTACAGCAAGATCAAATAACTATCATCCAAGAAGATCCAATTGGTTTAACTTGGCACAAACACTAATTAAATGATAAAACCACATATAAACGGAAGGTAGATGGATTGTTTATTCCAAAACAGACACAAAAACAAAAAAAACAAAAAATAAAATTGGGTTGCCTCCCAACTAGCGCTATCGTTTAACGCCCCTAGCTAGGCATAAAAGCGAGGATAGATCTAACGGGTGCCATCTTTGGCACTAAACTCATAAGTATAGCACACATGATAGATTCATAAGGTAATTTAACTTTCTTTCTTGGAAAGTGCTCCATGCCTTTCTTTAATGAAATTGGAATCTAATATTCCCTTCCTTCATATCAATAATCGCACCAATCGTTCTAAGGAAAGGTCTACCAAGAATAATAGGACATGAAAGATTGCAATCTATATCAAGAACGATAAAATCTACGGGCACCAAATTTCTATTTGCAACGATAAGAACATCATTGATCCTTCCCATAGGCTTTTTAATGGTGGAATCCGCAAGGTGCAAATTTAAAGAACAATCATCAAGATCATGGAAACCTAGAATATCACATAAAGTTTTCGGAATCGTGGAAACACTAGCACCCAAATCACACAAAGCAAAACACTCGTAGTCTTTAATTCTAATCTTTATAGTAGGTTCCCACTCATCATTAAGTTTTCTAGGTATAGAAACTTCCAAATTAAGTTTCTCATCATAAGATTGCATCAAGGCATCAACAATATGCTTGGTAAAAGCTTTATTTTGACTATAAGCATGAGTTGAATTAACAACGGCTTGCAACAAGGAAATACAACCTTTTAAAGAGCAATTATCATAATTAAATTGCTTGAAGTCCGAGATAGTGGGTTCAACATTATTATAAGTTGAGGATTCTCCAATCTTACTTTTACCAAATTTATCATTAAGATCTAAAGATTCCGAATTCTTGGGACGCCTTCTAGGCAAAGTTTATTCATCATCAGTCCCATAATCATCAAAGTTCATATTGCAAAACATAGATCTAATTGGAGATGCATCAATAACTTTAAGATCCTCATCATTATTTTCACGGAAACTAGACGAACACGCTTTTATAAAGCTTTCTTTCTTAGCACGCAACCTAGCGGTTCTTTCCTTGCACTGGTCAATGGAAATTCTCATTACTTTGTGAGACTCGTTGATATCATGCTTAGGAGAAGAAGATCCAAGTTTAAGAGAATTAACATCAAGCCAAAGTCTATCAACGTTCCTAGCCAAATCATCAACTTTGAGCAATTTTTCTTCAAGCATAGCATTAAAATTCTTTTGAGAGATCATAAATTCTTTCACGCTATTCTCAAAATCAGAGGGCATCTTATTAAAATTACCATAAGAATTATTGTAGGAATTTCCATAATTATTAGAGGGATTACTAGGGAACGGTCTAGCATTAAAATTTCCTCTATAAGCATTGTTTCCAAAACTATTCCTACCAACGAAATTCACATCCAAAGATTCATTATTATTCTCAATCAAGGAAGACAAAGGCATATCATTGGGATCAAGAGGAGTATTTTTACTAGCAAGCATCTTCATAAGTTCATCCATCTTTCCACTCAAAACATTGATTTCTTCTATAGCATGCACTTTTTTACTAGAAGATCTTTCGGTGTGCCATTGAGAATAATTAGCCATAATATTATCAAGTAACTTTGTAGCATCTCATAACGTGATTTCCATAAAGGTGCCTCCCGTGGACGAATCTAATATATTTCTAGAAGCAAAGTTCAAACCGGCATAAAATTTTTGTGTGATCATCCATAAGTTCAAACCATGAGTAGGGCAATTGCGAAGCATCAATTTCATTCCTTCCCAAGATTGGGCAACATGCTCATGATCAAGTTGTTTAAAATTCATAATATCATTCCTAAGAGTGATGATCTTAGAGGGAGGAAAATACTTAGAGATAAAAGCATCTTTGCACTTGTTCCAAGAATCAATACTATTTTTAGGCAAAGACGAAAACCAAACTTTAGCATGATCTCTAAGTGAACACGAAAATTACTTCAGTTTGACAACATTGTTATCCTTATCTTTCTTCTTTTGCATATCACACAAATCAACAAAGTTGTTTAGATGAGTAGTGGCATCTTCTCTAGGAAGGCCGGCGAATTGATCTTTCATAACAAGATTCAGCAAAGCTATATTGATTTCACAAGACTCATCATTATTAAGAGGAGCAATCGGAGTACTAAGGAAATCATTATTATTCATATTCGAGAAGTCACACAATTTGGTATTATCTTGCGCCATGGCAACAAGTAATCCAACACACAAGCAAACAGAAAAACGACGAGCAAAAAGAGAGGAGGAGACAGGGAAAGAGAGGGCAAATAAAACGGAAAGGGTGAAGTGGGGGAGAGGAAAACGAGAGGCAAATGGCAAATAATGTAAATGCGAGGGAGATAGGTTTGTGATGGGTACTTGGTATGTCTTCACTTGAGCGAAGACCTCCCCGGCAACGTTGCCAGAAATCCTTCTCGCTACGTATTGAGCTTGCGTTGGTTTTCCTCGAAGAGGAGAGGGTGATGCAGCAAAGTGTATCGTAAGTATTTCCCTCAGTTTTGAGAACCAAGGTATCAATCCAGTAGGAGGCTCCTCAAAAGTCCCACGCACCTACACAAACAAACTGAGAACTCGCAACCAACGCAATAAAGGGGTTGTCAATCCCTTCACGGCCATTTGCGAAACTGAGATCTAATAAAGATAGTATGATAAGATAAATATATTTTTGGTATTTTATAATATAGATGCAAAAAGTAAAGATGCAAATAAAAGTAGATTGGAAACAAATATGACAAGAGATAGATCCGGGGGCCATAGGTTTCACTAGTGGCTTCTCTCAAGAGAGCATAAGTATTACGGTGGGTGAACAAATTACTGTCGAGCAATTGATAGAAAAGCGCATAGTTATGAGATTATCTAGGCATGATCATGTATATAGGCATCACGTCCATAACAAGTAGACTGACTCCTACCTGCATCTACTACTATTACTCCACACATTGACCGCTATCCAGCATGCATCTAGAGTATTAAGTTCATAAGAACAGAGTAATGCATTAAGCAAGATGACATGATGCAGAGGGATAAACTCATGCAATATGATATAAACCCCATCTTGTTATCCTCGATGGCAACAATACAATACGTGCCTTGCAACCCTTTCTGTCACTGGATAAGGACACCGCAAGATTGAACCCAAAGCTAAGCACTTCTCCCATGGCAAGAAAGATCAATCTTGTAGGCCAAACCAAACTGATAATTCGAAGAGACTTGCAAAGATAACTTAATCATACATAAAAGAATTTAGAGAAGATTCAAATATTATTCATAGACAAACTTGATCATAAACCCACAATTCATCGGATCTCAACAAACACACCGCAAAAAGAGATTACATCGAATAGATCTCCACAAGAGAGGGGGAGAACATTGTATTGAGATCCAAAAAGAGAGAAGAAGCCATCTAGCTAATAACTATGGACCCGTAGGTCTGTGGTAAACTACTCACAACTCATCGGAGGGGCAAGGATGTTGATGTAGAGGCCCTCCATGCTTGATTCCCCCTCCGGCAAAGTGCTGGCGAAGGCTCCAAGATGGGATCTCATGGATACAGAAGGTTACGGTGGTGGAAATTGTGTTTCGTGGTGCCCCTGGATGTTTTCGGGGTACGTAGGTATATATAGGAAGAAGAAGTACGTCGGTGGCCGCCTGAGGGGCCCACGAGACATGGGGCGCGCCCTATAGGGGGGCGCGCCCTCCTATCTCGTGGAGGCTCCGGTTGCTTCTTGACTTGGACTCCAAGTTCTCTGGATCATGTTCGGCGAGAAAGTCACGTTCCCGAAGGTTTCATTCCTTTTGGACTCCGTTTGATATTCCTTTTCTTCGAAATACTGAAATAGGCAAAAAACAACAATATGGGCTGGGCCTCCGGTTAATAGGTTAGTCCCAAAAATGATATAAAAGTGGAAAAATAAAGCCCAATAAAGCCTAAAACAGTAGATAAAGTAGCATGGAGCAATCAAAAATTATAGATATGTTGGAGACGTATCAACCACCTTCGGCTTCACGTTGAAGACTTTGAGCCACAGCCCGAAGTGGGGTTGGATTCGGAGGAAGGCCTCACACACGATGATAAACGCCGAGATGTTGAGGAAGGAGTTCGGGGATAGATCGTGGAAATCTACCCTGTAATAATACATCAGCCCGCGGACGAAAGGGTGGAGTGGGAACCCTAGCCCGCGGAAGAAATGAGGGATGAATACCACCCTCTCGTTGGGCTTTGGCATGGGGACGACTTGTCCCTTTGCCGACAGACGGTGGGTGATATCCTTCGCCAGGTATCCGTCCGCCCGAAGCTCAGTAATGTCCTCCTCCCTGACGGAGGAGACTGTCGGTGTCAAAACCGGCGGATCTCGGGTAGGGGGTCCCGAACTGTGCGTCTAGGCGGATGGTAACAGGAGACAAGGGACATGATGTTTTTACCCAGGTTCGGGCCCTCTCAATGGAGGTAATACCCTACTCCTTCTTGATTAATATTGATGATATGGGTAGTACAAGAGTAGATCTACCACGAGATCAAGGAGGCTAAACCCTAGAAGCTAGCCTATGGTATGATTGTTGTTCGTCCTACGGACTAAAACGCTCCGGTTTATATAGACACCGGATAGGTTAGGGTTACACAGAGTCGGTTACAATGGTAGGAGATCTACATATCCGTATCGCCAAGCTTGCCTTCCACGCCAAGGAAAGTCCCATCCGGACACGGGATGAAGTCTTCAATCTTGTATCTTCATAGTCTTGGAGTCCGGCCGTGATGATAGTTCGGCTATCCGGACAACCCCTAGTCTAGGACTCCCTCAGTAGCCCCTGAACCAGGCTTCAATGACGACGAGTCCGGCGCGCATATTGTCTTCAGCATTGCAAGGCGGGTTCCTCCTCCGAATACTTCATAGAAGGTTTTGAACACAAGGATAGTGTCCGGCTCTGCAAAACAAGTTCCACATTCCACCGTAGAGAGAATAACTTTTGCACAGATCTGCTGACGTATTCTGCGGCGTGACATCACATCACGGCCAGGCCTTTATATGAATTGTTTTTTACTGTTCCACCTTAGCACGTTTAGCGAGGCGGTTTCCCTGGCACGTCTTATCAAAGCATAGTCGTGCCCCCTTATTCCGGGATTCTCATCAATACGGACATGGGTAACCCATCCACGCCATTGATTACGGCGCTTGGGAGATAAGCGAGTATTACCAGGCTGGTGGGGGACGCATAACTTCGTTCGTCCATATAAGGGGATAAGGATCCACCTTTTTCACCTACGCCTTCTTCCTCCTTTGCTCATCCATTTCCGCGCACTAGAGCTCCAGCGCCCAAGTTTGCACACCCCACCTCAAACTTCTCCAACTATGTCAGGAGCGGGAGGCAGGTGGATGGCCTCCTCCGTCACGGAGGGGCACATCACAAGACTGCGGGAGCCCGGATATTTGTCCGGCGACATCGCGCATAGGCTGCCCGATGCGGGGCAGCTCATTCCAACCCCCAGGCCCCATGAGAGGGTGGTGTTTCTCCCCCACTTCCTCCGCGGACTAGGTTTTCCACTTCACCCATTTGTCCGGGGGCTCATGTTCTACTACGGCCTGGACTTCCACGACCTGGCCCCGAATTTCATCCTCAACATCTCGGCGTTTATCGTCGTGTGCGAGGCCTTCCTCTGCATCCAGCCCCACTTCGGCCTATGGCTGAAGACCTTCAATGTCAGCCCGAAGGTTGTGGGCGGCCGTCATGCGGAGTGCGGAGGCGCCATGGTCGGCAAGATGGCCAAAGTCCTATGGCTCGAGGGCGCCTTTGTGGAGACAACAAAGGGGTGGCAATCGGGGTGGTTCTACATCACCGAGCCACGCGACCCCAAATGGGTGGCGGCCCCCGAATTCAGATCTGGCTTCCCCACACGGCTCTCGTCATGGAAAGAGACGGGCCTGTCATGGGGGAATTCGGACGAGCTATCCGGACTCCAAACATGCGTCCGAAACCAGGTGGACAAGAATCTCTGGCTTGTTGACGTAATCCAGGTGATGCTCATCCGCCGGATTCTCCCATGCCAACAACGGACCTTTAATTTGTGGGAGTTCGATCCGGCACAGCACCGAACCTTGAGCCGGCTCTTCGACACTACGTACGAAGATGCCTGGAAGGTGCTGTTGAAGGGCGCCGAAGCCCCCGCATCCGCTAACAAAGATCGCGGATACAGCTCGCGGCGTCAAGCCGGCGAGGTAACTTATTTTAACCTTTACGGGACTCTTTTTTCATAGATTGACTCTATGTGGGATCTAAAACTCCCTAATCTTTGACAGGACTGGCTGAAGACGTCCGGACATATTAACTGTCCGGCTCCTTTGCCGGAAGACCCAGCGGACGCCCGATTGACGGGGCTGCTGGCTCCGGCACCCCATGTGGTGCCAGAGAAGAAGGCCAAGAAGGAGGCCACGGGAACTGAAGGAGCTCCCGACGCCAGGTGCTGTCAGATTCTGAAGCAGAATCTTCTCCTGAGGACGAGGAGGAGGAAAAAGAAGCTTCTCCCCCAGCGGGGGAGGAGAGGAAAAGGAAGGCCGGCCCAACTGGGGAGGCCGGAGGGTCCAAGAAGGGAAGAACCCTTCCTCCGGACTTCTCCACCAACGTCGACAACGATGAGCAGGATTGGCCAACAAGGGCTAAGCCCCTGGCGAGATCGTAAGTGTCCGGATACCCATGGTTTTTTTATCATTGCATAGTGTTCTCTAATGTCGAACAATCATGCAGCCCGCCCAAGGGCGAGTTCGCCGCTTCGTCAAGCGGGTCCCTGAGTTCGTCGGAAATGGAGAGTACTTCACTTCTGGCCGCCTCCTCACCTCACGCTGCGGACGACGCCGAGGTGGGGCCCCAAGGGGGGCTTGGTCAAGAGGAGGTGGCGCAGGAGGCGCCGCAAGGCAACCTCCCGGACTCCAGGCGCGTGGGGGGCGAGACCCCCAGGGGCTCTAAACCCGACCCTCGTCCGGACTCCATGCCGGAACCTTCAGCGGTTTTGGAGTCCGGCAAGCGGTCCCTTCGCAAGAAGGGTAAGACGCCGGTGTCCTCCGTCCAACCGGAGGCACCGGATAGCTTACTGGAGGCGCTTAACAGCGCTTCCATCGAGGAGGAGCACCGCACTGTTATGTGTGCGGTGATCCGGACAGTTCAGTCCGCCAAAAGCGGGCTGACCGAGGCCTGTACCATCCTTCTAACAGGCTTTGAGGTAAGTTTAGAATATGTAAAAATATTACCGCATAGACAGTAGCCCCTAATGCTTAGTTCGGTGTTCGGAAAGAAAAGCCGGACTAAGGATCTAAAAAGATATACGCGGGAGTCTAATGTAAGTATGTCAATATGGGAATGCAGGCTGCGCTGCTGACCTCTGCCGCACTGACTGCGGAGGTCAATGCATTGAAGCAGAGCCTAGAGCGGTCTGAGAACGAGCTCGGCCAAGCCAAGAAGCAACTCGAGGACAAGGAAGGTAAGTAATACCTTATTAAAGAAATACCTTATAGAAAAGGTTTTGGTTGCAAAAAATAACAGGAATAACATGGGTACTGCAGGGGCCACGAACGAGGTGGCGACCCTGAAGGAGGCGGTGTCCGTGGCAAAAACAAAGCGGCTGCGGAACGCACCGAGCGAGAAAAGGGGGAGGCGCAGCTGGCGGAGGTACGGCAAGAGCTCCAGGCTCTCGTGGAAAAATACGAGAGTTTGGAGCGTGACTCGAAGACCCGAGAGTCCGAGCTTGCTTCGGCTCTTGAGAGTGCCAAAGCTGCTAAGGCCGAGGCCCAAAAAGCCCTCCAAGAAATTGAATCATTAAAGAAGATAGCGGTGGGTAAGGCATTCTTTATGCAAAGCAAGCATGTGAAAGTGAATTACCTATTACTTACCCGGATTCGGAGCTCTCCAGGAGCATTCGCAGATTTGCCCCGAAGTGTGTCTGATGCTGCCGCATTCTACCGCGCCAAGGAGGGGAGCTCGACGGAGAAGGTGTTCTGGTCTCAGTATGCTGAGGCCGAACGTCCGGTGCCCCTGAGCGACCAGCTGAAGCAGCTGGTCGAGCTCCACAAGGTCGCCGAACAGGCCATGAAGGGCCTCATAGTTCGGCTGTGGCCATTAGAATCCATGCCTGGGAGCTACTTTGGGCTAGTGCGGCGGCTGGTGGACGCCTGTCCCAGGATTGATGTCATCAAGCGCTCCGTCTCCATTGAAGGTGTCCGTCGGGCCCTTGCCCATGCTAAAGTGCACTGGGGCAAGCTGGATGCGGAGAAGCTTGTGACGGACGGGCCACCGAAGGGCAAGGAGCATCGCACGCCCGAAATGTACTATGAGGGCCTCCAGAAGTGTGCCCGCCGAATAGCGGATGAGTGCTCCAAAGATGTAATTTTTGAATAGACTCGCATTTGTTATCCTGTACGCTGAAAACTTGTTCATATGCGCTAAGCAACACTTGTTAATTTAAAATATTACCTTCTGTGCGGCCGTTTATCAAATTTGAGAGATGGCAAGTCATTGGCTTCAGCCCCCATGCCACGAGTGCTGGGGTGTTCGGGACAAAGTTGAGCACTTTTGTTCCCATTCTTGGGTCCATCTAGGGAGGCGCTCAACGCAACGAACAAGGCAACCGGACTTATAATGCTTGAACACTCTCACTTAGCCATAGAATTCTATAATTTTAAATTTCGGCGAAGCCCCTAGTATTAGGAAGACCGAGTTCGGGGCGCTATCCACGCCTTTGCCGGAAAACTCCGGTTCCTCGCTCTAAGCGGCATAGGTCTTTAGGGACCCAAAAAAACCTCTCGAACAGCGACCGGCTCTCGCCCTATCATGACGGTCCGTTTTAGCTTTCTCCACTGAGGTGCTCGACCCAGCTCAACTAGGGCACAATCGTTGTGGTTCTCCCAGTGCTACCTTAGCCGATATAACGGAACGTAAGGTACCAAAACACGGGAGCCGGGCAAACCCAACTATTGACCCAAGACATGATTCGGAACCGATTCATATAATGCTATAAGTTCGGGGTGCCGCACTTGTGAAAGTGTTCGGACTTATCACACCATAATTTTGGGGTACTTAAGCCCCTGGTGTATTGGTCGTACCAAAGTGTACGGGTGCGTAATGTCATAAAATGAACATATATATAGATAAAGAAAAGAGTGCAATAATAGGCAAAGGCTATGTATTGATTATTCAAAAAGGTATTGCAATGAAAGCAGAATGATACAGATAGTGCGATAAGCAAGGGATGGGACTATCTAACATGTCCCCCTCCAGGGGTAAGCTGCGGGATGGTATGAAAAACAGGTATAATGCTCGTAATAGAGACCACCTGAACACTCGACGTAGCTTTCTGTTTCCCTGGCTGTTGCATCGTCAGTTCGGCGGTTCTAGTGCCGGACAGGACTTCTGGAAGACGGAGTCCTGAAAGTGAGAAAAAAGAAAAAAGAAAAAGAATGACACAATCGGGAGCCCCTGGTGCGGTCGAGCCGCATTCTTGGCGTGCCGTGGTCGTGCCCCTCCCCACATGCCCATGGTATCTCCAGAGCGTAATTATGTACGCGTAATACTAGCTTTGCAATTTCGCGAGGGCTGGGGTTGGGGCCGGATTGCTACGCGTGCTTGAATCATGCCAGGCGGTCTTGTTGTAGGTTACTCTGCGCGCGCTTGACAGTGTCCGGATGCTTAGTGGCCGGACTCGAGAATTGCCGTGAGAGGCTGCTTTGCACCTCAGCCGCGAGGGCCGCCGTGTGCTCCTCCGTTCGGAGAGAGCGTTCGGTGTTTCCATTGACCGTGATTACTCCTCGAGGGACCGGCATCTTGAGCTTGAGGTATGCGTAGTGCGGCACCGCATTGAACTTTGAAAATGCGGTTCGTCCAAGCAGTGCGTGATAGCCGCTGCGGAACGGGACTATGTCGAAGATTAACTCTTCGCTTCGGAAGTTATCCGGGGATCCGAAGACCACTTCGAGTGTAACTGAGCCTGTACAATTGGCCTCTACACCCGGTATGACGCCTTTAAAGGTCGTCTTTGTAGGTTTAATCCTTGAGGGGTCTATGCCCATTTTGCGCACTGTATCCTGGTAAAGCAGGTTCAGGCTACTACCGCCGTCCATCAGGACTCTGGTGAGGTGAAATCCGTCAATAATTGGGTCAAGAACCAATGCGGCGAAACCGCCGTGATGGATGCTAGTGGGGTGGTCCCTTCGATCGAAGGTGATCGGGCAGGAAGACCATGGGTTGAACTTCGGGGAGACTGGCTCCATCGCATATACGTCCCTTAGTGCACACTTCAGCTCCCTTTTGGGTATATGGGTTGTGTATATCATGTTCACCGTCCGCACTTGTGTGAGAAAACCCTTCTATCCTCTATTGTTCGGCGGCCGGGGCTCTTCCTCGTCATCGCCATGCAGCCCCTTGTCATTGAGTTTGGCACTTAACTTGCCTGCTTGCTTGATCACCCAACAATCCCTGTTGGTGTGATTGGCTGGTTTTTCGAGGGTGCCATGTATCTGGCACAAGCGATCGAGTATTCGGTCCAAGTTGGACGGGCCCTGGGTATTTCTTTTAATGGCTTCTTCCGCTGACCGGGTTTAGAGCCTCTGAATCCGGCATTGACGGCCGTATCTTCAGTATTATCGCCGTTAATGCGGTGCTTGTTCTTGTTGCGATGCGACCTGCCATTGTTGTCTTTGGTATCTGAACTATCAGGGTGTTTGGCCAAGTTGTTGCTTCGAGCTAGCCAGCTGTCCTCTCCCGCACAAAAGTGGGTCATGAGTGTTGTGAGGGCTGCCACGGATTTCGGCTTTTCCTGTCCTAGGTGCCGGGCAAGCCATTCGTCGTGGATGTTATGTTTGAAGGCTGCAAGGGCCTCTGCATCCGGACAGTCAACAATTTGATTTTTCTTTGTTAGGAACCGAGTCCAGAATTGTCTGGCCGATTCTTCTGGCTGCTGAATTATGTGGCTAAGGTCATCGGCGTCTGGTGCTCGCACATATGTGCCCTGGAAGTTATCAAGGAATGCGGCTTCCAGGTCCTCCCAACAACCGATTGATTCTGCTGGCAAGCTGTTGAGCCAATGCCGAGCTGGTCCTTTAAGCTTGAGTGGGAGGTATTTGATGGCATGTAGATCATCACCGCGGGCCATGTGGATATGGAGGAGATAGTCCTTGATCCAGGCCGCAGGATCTGTGGTACCATCGTATGATTTGATGTTTATGGGTTTGAATCCCTCGGGGATTTGATGATCCATTACTTCTTCTCTGAAGCATAGTGGGTGTGCGGCGCCTCTGTATTGGGCTATATCACGACGTAGCTCATATGAGCTTTGTCTACTGTGTTCGGCCCGGCCTGGTTTGCTGTATCCGGCGTGACGGTAATCATCCCGCATCGTTGGGCGCCCATGCGATCCGTAGATCGATCTTGTATGTTTTGCCTTATCCTCCAATATATCTCGCAAGTCCGGTGCGTTTTCCCGTGCCTTGGTACTTCTTGAGCGGCATCAGGGTCTGGCTTGAGCGAAGGGCCGAGAGGCTTCTCTGTCACGGCCGCGGGGTGGCCGGTCTGCCATGTCGTGCGCTGGTGACTTGGGTACTTCCTCCTCTGATCGAGGCAACGGCCTGCGTTTGGGGTAGCTTTTGGAGGGGCGTTCGAGTTCATACTCTTCGGCTGCAAGGACTTCAGTCCATCTGTCAGCTAGCAGGTCTTGGTCAGCTCTAAGCTGTTGCTGCTTTTTATTGAGGCTGCTTGCCGTGGCTATAAGCCTGCATTTGAAATGCTCCTGTTCGGCGGGATCCTCGGGCACGACAAATTCGTCGTCGTCAAGGCTTGCCTCATCTTGGGAGGGAGGCACATAATTATCGTCCTCGACCTCTCTTTCTACCGCACTGTCGTGCGGACTTGCTTCTCCCTCCTCCTGCGCTGAGTCCTGCTGGAGGGGGTTGTCTTCGGCACTGTCCGAGGTGTTATTATCTCCCGTGCCGGAATCACCGTTTTTGCTGTGGCGGGATTTAGAGCGGCGCCACTGACGTCGGTGCTTTGGTTGCTTCTTGGAGGGGTCATCCTCCATTGTTCCATCGCCGTTCCCATCTTTTGGGATGTCCACCATGTATATGTCGTATGACGAGGTGGCCTTCCAGTGCCCAGTAGGCGCTGGGTCTTGGTCGTCTCCGGCATCGTCGTCCATACCGTCGATGTCTTCGGAGTCGAAGTCGAGCATGTCGGTTAAATCATCGACAGTGGCTACAAAGTGGGTGGTGGGTGGGCGTTGAATTTCTTCGTCGTCTGTATCCCAACCTTCCTGTCCGTAGTCCGGCCAGGGCTCTCCGGATAAAGAGAGAGACTTTAGTGAGTTCAGGATGTCGCCAAAGGGCGAGTGCTGAAAGATGTCCGCGGCTGTGAACTCCATGACCGGTGACCAATCGGGTTCGATTGGCAGGGGCGCGGAGGGTTCGGTGTCCGGAGAGGGGTCCGGCACCCTGGAGTCGAGGTCTTCGCAAAGGACAGGGATGGAGTTCGGCTCAATCGCCGTAGAGATTGTAGCCCCCGAGGTGGTGTCCAACCACTCGTCCTCGATCGGGGAATCCGGCTCCGGATTAAGGGTCGGAGCTGATGCTGGTGCGGCCTCCAGGGCACTGTTCGGCTGCAGAGCTAGATCATGCCCATCGAGACAGTGCGGCACGCTCGGCTCTGGCTCGAATCCGTCGAAGATCAAGTCTCCGCGGACATCGGCCGTATAGTTCAAACTTCCAAATCTGACCTGATGGCCAGGGGCGTAGCTTTCGATCTGCTCCAGATGGCCAAGCGAATTGGCCCGTAGTGCAAAGTCGCCGAATACGAAGATCTGTCCGGGGAGAAAGGTCTCACCCTGGACCGTGTCGTTGTTGATGATCGAAAGAGCCATCGGGCCTATCGGTGACGACACAGAGGAACTCTCAATGAAAGCACCAATGTCGGTGTCAAAACCGGCGGATCTCGGGTAGGGGGTCCCGAACTGTGCGTCTAGGCGGATGGTAACAGGAGACAAGGGACACAATGTTTTTTCCCAGGTTCGGGCCCTCTCGATGGAGGTAATACCCTACTCCTGCTTGATTAATATTGATGATATGGGTAGTACAAGAGTAAATCTACCACGAGATCAAGGAGGCTAAACCCTAGCAGCTAGCCTATGGTATGATTGTTGTTCGTCCTACGGACTAAAACCCTCCGGTTTATATAGACACCGGATAGGTTAGGGTTACACAGAGTCGGTTACAATAGTAGGAGATCTACATATCCGTATCGCCAAGATTGCCTTCCACGCCAAGGAAAGTCCCATCCGGACACGGGACGAAGTCTTCAATCTTGTATCTTCATAGTCTTGGAGTCCGGCCGTGATGATAGTTCGGCTATCCGGACACCCCCTAGTCCAGGACTCCCTCAGAGACCATCCACTTGCCCTGACCTCCGGATCCGGACATGGTTGAGTTCTAGCTCGAGTGGAAAGGAGATGAGAACTTGGGCGCTGGAGCTCGAGATTGGAAGGGCGAGGATAGAGACAAGGCGTGGGAGAGGAAGAGGGAATCCTTATCCCCTTATAAAGGCAGTTAATATTGAACGCTTCCCCACTCGCCTTAGAATTCGCCTACTCCCAAGGGCTGTATAAACGACACGGTTGGGTTACTCATGCCCGCATTGATGAAAATCCAGTGATAAGGGAACACGATCTCTGCTTTGACAAGACATGCCAATGGCAACCGCGTCTCGGGATGTGGGGCGGCAGACACAACAACGGTTCGGTATTATGACCGGTCGGCCGTGATGTCGTGCTGCGAAAACATTTGTCAGCGAATTGGATTCGTGTAAAACTATATTTTCTCTATGGTTGTGTGTGGGGTATGTAACAGGTCCGGATACTATCATCGCGTCCGAAGACTATCTTAGAGTTTGGAAAGAAGGGAACCCGCCTTGCAATGCCGAAGACAATCTGCCCGCCGGACTCCTCGTCATTGAAGCCAGGTTCAGGGGCTACTGAGGGAGTCCTAGACTAAGGGGTCCTGGGCGACCGGCCTGTTATCCATGGGCCGGACTGATGGGCTGTGAAGACATGAAGGCCGAAGACCGTACCCGTGTCCGGATTGGACTTTCCTTGGCGTGGAAGGCAAGCTTGGCGATCAACTATGAAGATTCCTTCTTATGTAACCAACTCTATGTACCCCTGGATCCCCCCCCCCCCCGATGTCTATATAAACCGGAGGGTGTAGTCCGGAAAGGACAGACTCATTACCATAGTCATACAGGCTAGACTTCTATGGTTTAGCCATGATGATCTCGTGGTAGATCAACTCTTGTAACACTCATATTCATCAAGATCAATCAAGCAGGAAGTAGGGTATTACCTCCATAGAGAGGGCCGGAACCTGGGTAAACATCGTGTCCCCTGTCTCCTGCAATCATCGACCTTAAGACGCACAGTTCGGGACCCCCTACCCGAGATCCACCGGTTTTGACACCGACAATGACCATAGAAGGTTTTATTCATGTAAATAAAACAACAATTACTCTTCGACTAAAATTAATAACCGTATTGCAATAAACATGATCCAATCATATTCATGCTCAACGAAAACACCAAATAATATTTATTTTTGGTTCAACACTAATCCCGAAGGTAAAGGGAGTGTGCGATGGTGATCTTATCAACCTTGGAATCACTTCCAACACACATCATCACCTCGCCCTTAACTAGTCTTTGTTTATTTTGCAACTCCTGTTTCGAGTTACTACTCTTAGCAACTGAACCAGTATCAAATACCGAAAGGTTGCTATAAACACTAGTAAAGTACACATCAATAACATTTATATCAAATATACATTTGTTCACTTTGCCATCCTTCTTATCCGCCAAGTATTTGGGACAGCTCTGCTTCCAGTGACCATTTCCTTTGCAGTAGAAGCAGTTAGTTTCAGGCTTGGGTCTAGCTTTGAGCTTCTTTATGGGAGTCAAAAATTGCTTGTCATTCTTCTTGAAGTTCCCTTTCTTTCCCTTGCGCTTTTACTTGAAAGTAGTGGTCTTGTCAACCATCAACACTTGATGCTTTTCTTGATTTCTACCTTCGCCGATTTTAGCATCGCGAAGAGCTCGGGGAATTCTTTTCGTCATCCCTTGCATATTATAGTTCATCATGAAGTTCCAGTAACTTGGTGATAGTGTCTAGAGAACTCTGTCAATCACTATCTTATCTGGAAGATTAACTCCCACTTGATTCAAGCGATTGTAGTACTCAGACATTCTTAGCACATGCTCACTGGTTGAGCTATTATCCTCCATCTTTGTAGGCAAAGTACTTGTCAGAGGTCTCATAACTCTCGACTCGGGCATGAGTTTGAAATACCAATTTCAGCTCTTAGAACATCTTATATGCTCCGTGGCGTTCAAAGCGTTTTTGAAGTCCCGGTTCTAAGCCGTTAAGCATGGTGCACTAAACTATTAAGTAGTCATCATACCGAGCTTGGTCATACGGTCATAACGTGTGCATCTCCTCCTGTAATAGGTCTGTCAACTAGCGGTGCATCAAGGACATAATTCTTCTGTGCAGCAATGAGGATAATCCTCGGATCACGGACCAAGTCCGCATCATTGCTACTATCATCTTTCAACTTCTTTTTCTCTAGGAACATATCAAAAATAAATGCGCAGCTACATCGCAAGCTATTGATCTACAACATAGATATGCAAATACTATCAGGACTAAGTTCATGATAAATAAAGTTCAATTAATCATATTACTTAAGAACTCCCACTTAGATAGACATCCCTCTAATCCTCTAACTGATCACGTGATCCATATCAAGTGAACCATGTCCGATCATCACGTGAGATGGAGTACTTTTCAATGGTGAACATTACTATGTTGATCATATCTACTATATGATTCATGCTCGACCTTTCGGTCTCAGTGTTCCGAGGCCATATCTGCATATGCTAGGCTCGTCAAGTTTAACCCAAGTATTCTGCATGTGCAAAAGTGGCTTGCACCCATTGTATGTGAACGTAGAGCTTATCACACCTGATCATCACGTGGTGTCTTGGCACGACGAACTGTCACAATGGTGCATACTCAGGGAGAACACTTATACCTTGAAATTTTAGTGAGAGATCATCTTATAATGCTACCGCCGTACTAAGCAAAATAAGATGCATAAAAGATAAATATCACATGCATCCAAATAAGTGATATGATATGGCCATCATCATCGTGTGCCTTTGATCTCCATCTCCAAAGCACTGTAATGATCACCATCGTCACCGGCTTGACACCTTGATCTCCATCGTAGCATCGTTGTCATCTCGCCAACTATTGCTTCTACGACTATCGCTACAGCTTAGTGATAAAGTAAAGCAATTACATGGCGATTGCATTTCATACAATAAAGCGACCACATATGGCTCCTGCGAGTTGCCGATAACTGTTACAAAACATGATCATCTCATACAACAAATTATGTATCATCACGTCTTGACCATATCACATCACAGCAAGCCCTGCAAAAACAAGTCAGACGTCCTCTACTTTGTTGTTGCAAGTTTTACGTGGCTACTATGGGGTTAGCAAGAACCGTTCTTACCTACGCATCAAAACCACAACGATTTTCTGTCAAGTGTGTTGTTTTAACCGTCAACAAGGACCGGGCGTAGCCACACTCGATTCAACTAAAGCTGGAGAAATAGACATCCACTAGCGACCTGTGTGCGAAGCACGGCGGTAGAACCAGTCTCATGAACGCGGTCATGTAATGTCGGTCTGGGCAGCTTCATCCAACAATACCGCCGAATCAAAGTATGACATTTTGGTAAGCAGTATGACTATTATCGCTCACAACTCTTTGTGTTCTACTCATGCATATAACATCTACGCATAGACCTGGCTCGAATGGCACTATTGGGGAATGCAGCATTTCAAAAAATTTACCTACGATCACGCAAGATCTATCTAGGAGATGCATAGCAACGAGCGGGAAGAATGTGTCCACGTACCCTCGTAAACCGAAAGCAGAAGCGTTTAGTAACGCAGTTGATGTAGTTAAACGTCTTCATGATTGATACGTCACCAACGTATCTATAATTTTTTATTGTTCAATGCTATATTATATTATATTTTGGACATTATTGGGCTTTATTATACACTTTTATATTATATTTGGGACTAACCTATTAACCAGAGGCCCAGCCCAGAATTGATGTTTTTTGCCTATTTCAGAGTTCCGCAGAAAAAGAATATCAAACGGAGTCCAAACGGAATGAAACCTTCGGGAACGTGATTTTCGGAACGAACGTGATCCAGAGGACTTGGACCCTACGTCAAGACATAAACCAGGAAGACACGAGGCAGGGGGGCACGCCTACCCCCCAGGGCGCGCCGTCCACCCTCGTGGGCCCCCTGTTGCTCCATCGACGTACTCCTTCCTCCTATATATACCTACGTACCCCCAAACTACCAGATACGAAGCCAAAAACCTTATTCCACCGCTGCAACCTTCTGTACTGGTGAGATCCCATCTTGGGGCCTGTTCCGGAGCTCCGCCGGAGGGGGCATCGATCACGGAGGGCTTCTACATCAACACCATAGCCTCTCCAATGATGTGTGAGTAGTTTACCTCAGACCTTCTATTCCATAGTTATTAGCTAGATGGCTTAAGGGTGCAAGAAAGAAAATACAGCCACATATGTGTACATACGGGGCGGGGTCTCGAACGCCTACTCGCGCATACGTACATGGCTGGGTCTGAACGGAGAAACAGCGTCATCGTCGTGTTCATGGGGAGCCAACCGGCTGGGTCGGAACGAAATGCGTGGTCGTGTTCATCGGGAGGGCTTGGACGGAACAAGATGGAAACGAGGCCTGGCGTACCGCACAATGGAGGAAACAGACCTCCTACGTTCGGAACAGTGTCCTGTTGATCGGGAGGGGTGTGGCACACCTCAAAATGGAGGAAACGGACCTCCTACGGTCGAAACGGGGGTCCTATTGATTGGGAGGGGTGTGGCGTATCGCAAAACGGACGAAACGGACCCCCTATGGTCGAAACGGGGGTCCTGTTGATCGGGAGGGGTGTGGCGTACCACAATACGGACGAAACGGACTTGTGTTGGAGCGCTACGGTCGAAACGGGGGTTGTATTCATCGGGAGGGGAGTGGCGTACCGCAAAACGGGACTCCACGGGATACTGTCCATCTCCACCGTCGACCTCCTCCAGCCTCCACGGGCTACCGTCGACCTCCTCCAGCCTCCACGGGCTCCTGTTCATCCAGCCTGCACCGCGCGCTACTCCATTGGATACTGTTCAACCACCCCTCCACGGGCAGCCCTCCACCGTCTACTGTTCATCCTGCCCTCCACACCACGGGGTCCTGTTCAACCACCCCTCCACGGCCACCCCTCCACCGTCTACTGTTCATCCAGCCCTCCACACCACGGGGTCCTGTTCATCCAGAGGCAACGCCACCGCTCACTGTT
>LR880968.1:874219617-874257724 GCA_904067115.1 Aegilops sharonensis | reverse complement strand
GGGGGGGTCTCCGTGCCTTGGGGAAGGGGGCGGCGGCGGGGTCCGGCGTAGCCGAGCCGGACTCGGCGGCGGGCGGCGTGCGGCGGCGGGGCTCCTCCCGCGCGCGCGAGGGGGAGGGGGAAATGGGCCGGGGCGGCTCCGGTTGGGCTGGGCCCTTGGCCCAGGCGGGCGGCGGCGATGTTTTTTTTTAAAACAAAACTTAAACAAAATAAAAATCAAATCAAACGAACTCCAAATTAAATAAAATTAATTTTCCCCGACTCCTAAAAATGAGTCGAACAAAATGAACTTTAAACGGGGCAAATATGCATATTTTTAAAATGCTCATTTTTTTGCCTAAAGCAAATAAATCTTCAAAAACCAAAATTTGATTTATTTATAATATCTTCATTTTTCCTAAATGTTGGGAAAATCATATTATTCCCTCTCTTAAATTTTTGTATCGGAAAAACTTTTGAAGATAAATAAATAAATCCAAATGATCCTATTTTCAAAATTTGAGAAATCTCAAATATGAAAATAATGAAATCTCCAACTCTCTCCGAGGGTCCTTGAGTTGCGTGAAATTTCTAGGATCGAAAAAAAATGCGAGAAAATATGATATGCATGATGACCTAATGTATAACATTCCAAATTGAAAATTTGGGATGTTACAGTAAGTATCCAGATACCATAATGGTCCTGGTATATTTTGCATTATTGCTTCTTATATCATGTCGAACATGATTGTGTAGCCCGCCCAAGGCCCACATTAATGTATCCTCGTCGGATGGTTCTTTGGACCCATCGGACATGGATAGAGATTCACTTCCGACCGCCTCCTCCCCTCGCCCTAGGGACAACGTTGAGGCGTTGTCTTAAAGGGCACCGAGCCGGGGGAAGGTAGTCCTGGAGGCGCCTCGAGGCGACCTTCCGGACCCTGGGTGCAGAGGGAGCAAGACTCCCAAGGGCTCCAAGTTCAGCCCCCAGCCGTACACTGCACCGAACCCTCCGGTGGTTCCGGACTCCGGCAGGTGACTCCCCGTTAAGGGGGGTAAGCCGCCCGCGCCGGTGGCCTCTGTCCATCCAGAGGCACCGGTTAATTTGCTGGAAGCGCTTCGCGGCGCTTCCATCGACGAAGAGCACTGCACTATCATGAGTGCGGTGATCGAGAAGGTTCGGGCCATCAAAAGCGGACTAACCGAAGCTTGTGGCAGCCTCCTAACAGGCTTTCAGGTAAGTAACTAAATTGTAGGAAAATAGTACCGCATAGACAGTAGCCCCTGATGCTCTGTTTGGCGTTTGCAAAGAAAAGCCGAATAGAGGATCGAATAATAATCACAGGAGTCTAATCATAATATGTTTATGTGAATATGTAGGCTTCACTGTTGGCCGCTGCCGCACGTACTGCGGAGGTCGCTGCACTAAAGCAGGACCTTGAGCGGTCTGAGGAAGAGCTCGGCCATGCCAAGAGGCAGCTCGAGGAGAGCAAAGGTAAGCAATACCTTGTCTATATTAAAAAGATTTGGTTGCAGAATAATAGGATCATCATGAATGTGACAGGAGCCACGACCGGAGTGGCGACCCTGAAGAAGGCGATGTCCGAGGCTGAAAACAAAGCGGCCCAGGAGCGCATCGAGTGACAAAAACAAGAGGCCCGAGTAGGCGAGGTACATGAAGAGCTCCAGGCTCTCATCAAGAAGCACGAGGTCCGAGCTTGCAAAGGCGCTCGACAGCGCGAAACATGCCAAGGCCGAAGCCCAAAAGGCCCTCCAAGAAGTTGAGGCGGTTAAGAAGATAGCGGCGGGTAAGGCATTCATTATGCAAAGCAAGCACATGAAAGAAAATTTCTTTGTACTTACACGAGTTCAGAGCTCTCCAGGAGCGTTCGCAGATCTGCCCCACGGTGTGTATGATGCCGCGGAGTTCTACCGGGCCGAGGAGGGGACCTCAACCGAGAAGTTGTTCTGGTCTCAGTATACTAGGACCGAACACCTGATGCCCTTGAGCAACCAGCTGAAGAAACTGGTCGAGCTCCACAAGGCGGCCGAAGAGGACATGAAGGGCCTTATAGTCCGGATGTGGCCTAGCGATCCCCTGCCCAACAGCTACTTCGGTCTGGTGAGGCGGCTTGTGGATGCCTGCCCCCGGTTTGAAGTCATCAAGCAGTCCGTCTGCATCGAAGGTGCAAACAGGGCTTTTGCCCGTGCGAAGGTGCACTGTGCGAAGATGGACGCCGAGAATCTGGTGAAGGAGGGGCCACCACAGGGCAAGGAGCATCGCCACGCCGAAATGTATTATGACGGTGTCCTGAAGGGTGCTTGCCTTGTGGCAGAGGAGTGTACCAAAGATGTAATTTTTGAATGAATTTGCTCATGTGATCCTGTAACTAGTTCATTTGCACTATGCAATGTTTTTTGAATTTAAAATATTACCTTATGTGCGACCGTTTATCAAATCTGAGAGTTGGCCAGTCGTCGGCTACTACCCCTATGCAGCTAGTACTGGGGTGTTCGGGATAAATCTGAGCACTCTTTTCCCCATTTTTGGGTCCTTCGAGGGAGGTGCTCAGCACAACGAACCAGGCAATCGGACTATAATGCTTTATCACTCTCACTTACTCATAGAAGTCTACAATTTTATTTTGGCAAAGCCCCTAGTATTCGGAAGACCGAATTTGGGGCACTATATGCGCCTAAGTCGGACAAGGCCGACTCCTCGCCCGAAGCAGAAAAAGTCTTTAAGGACTTGAGACCTCTCAAAAAGCGACCAACTCTCGCCTCATCATGACAGTCAGTTTTAGCTTTCTCTACTGAGGTGCTCGTCCGGAAGAACCGGGACACAATCACAGTAGTTCTCCCAGTGCTACCTTAGCCGATATAGCGGAACGTAAGGTACCAAAACATGGGAGCCGGGCAAACCCGACTATTGACCCAAGACATGATTCTGTGCTGATGCATATAATGCTATAAGTTCGGGGTGCCGCACTGTCGAAAGTGTTCAGACTTCTCACGCCATATTATGGGGTATACGAAAGCCCCTGGCGTATTGGCCGCACCAGAATGTACGGATGCTGATTGTCGTAAATAAACATATAAAAAAGAATAGATAATGCAATAATAGACTAATGCTATGCATTGTTATTTAAAGAATACGTTGAAGCGTACTGATACAAGTAGTGCAATAAGCAAAAAATAGGACTATTTGACATGTCCTATCCGAGGGCAAGCTGCGGACTGGTATTTAAAGCAGGTATTTCACTCGTTATCAGAGACCACCTGGGGATTCCATTGTACGACGTAGCTTCCTGCCTCCTTGGTTGTTGTATTATTTGACCGGCAATCGCACTGCCGGATAGGGCTTCCAGAGAGTAAGGTCCTGAAAGAGAGAAAATGATAAAGGTATTCAGCCCCTAGGGTGGTTGAGCCGCACTGTGGGACGTGCCATGGTCGTGCCCCCACCTATGCCCATGGTATTTTCAATTCTTAACTATGTACGCGCGACACGGATTTCGCCGTTTGACTGGGACTAGGGCAGGGGCCGAATTGCTAGGCGAGCTCTGAACGTGCCAGGCGATCCTGTTGCAGGTTACTCCGGACTTGCTTGACGGTGTCCGGGGGCTTTATCGTCGAATTGGTGGATTGCCTTAAGAGGTTGCGTTGTGCTTCTGCTGCGAGGGCCGCAGTGTGATCCTCCGTGCGGAGCGAGGTCCTGGGATTTTGAGCTTGAGGTATGCGTAGTGCGGTACCGCATTGAATCTTGCAAATGCAGTTCGCCCGAGCAGTGTGTAATAGCCGCTGCGGAACGGGACGGTATCGAAGATTAACTCCTCGCTTTGGAAGTTGTCCGGAGATCCGAAGACCACTTCCAGTGTGATTGAGCCCGTGCAATGGGCCTCTACACCTGGGATGACACCTTTAAAGGTCGTTTTTGTGGGTTTGATCCTCGAGGGGTCTATAGCCATTTTGCGCACTGTATCCTGATAGAGCAGGTTCAGGCTGCTGCCGCCGTCCATAAGGACTCGAGTGAGGTGAAATCCGTCAATGATGGGGTCTAAGACCAATGCGGCAGATCCGCCATGACGGATACTAGTGGGGTGGTCCCTGCGATCGAAGGTGATCGGACAAGAGGACCATGGGTTGAACTTTGGGGCGACGGGCTCCATCGCATAGACGTCCCTTAGTGCGCGCTTCCGTTCCCTCTTGGGGATGTGGGTTGTGTACATCATGTTCACCGTCCTCACTTGTGGGGGGAACCTCTTCTATCCTCCTGTGTTCGGCGGCCGGGGCTCCTCCTCGTCATCACTATGCAGCCCCTTGTCCTTGTTCTCGGCATTTAACTTTCCGGCCTGCTTGAACACCCAACATTCTATGTTGGTGTGATTGGCTGGCTTATTGGGGGTGCCGTGTATTTGACACGAGCGATCGAGTATGCGGTCCAAACTGGACGGGCCCGGAGTACTTCTTTTAAATGGCTTTTTCCGCTGACCGGATTTAGAGCCACTGAATCCGGCATTGACTGTCGTATCCTTGGTGTTATCGCCGTTGTTGCGGCGCTTGTGTCTTCTACGACATGGTCTGCCGTTACTATCCTTGGTATCCGAAGTGCGAAGGTTCTTTGATATGTTGTTCCTGCAAGCCAGCCAGCTATCCTCTCCCATGCAAAAGCGGGTCATGAGTGTTGTGAGGGCTGACATAGACTTCGGCTTCTCCTGGCGGAGGTGCCGGGCGAGCCACTCGTCACGGATGTTATGCTTAGATGTCGCTAAGGCCTTTGCATCCGGACAGTCGACAATTTGGTTCTTCTTAGTTAGGAACCGCGTCCATAATTGCCTGACCGGTTCCCCCGGCTACTGGGTTATGTGGCTCAAGTCGTCAGCATCCGGTGGTCGCACATAAGTGCCTTGGAAGTTGTCAAGGAATGCATCTTCCAAATCCTCCCAACTGTCGATGGAGTCTGCTAGCAAGCTATTCAGCCAATGCCGAGCTGGTCCTTTGAGTTTTACTGGGAGGTACTTGATGGCATGTAGATCATCACCGCGAGCCATGTGGATATGGAGGAGGAAATCCTCAATCCATACTGCAGGATCTGTTGTACCATCGTATGCTTCAATATTTACAAGTTTAAAACCCTCCGGGAATTCGTGGTCTATAACTTCATCTGTGAAGCATAGGGGGTGTGCGGCGCCTCTATGCCAGGCTATGTCACGACGCAGTTCATATGAGTCTTGTTTGCTGTATTTGGCCCGGCCGGATTTACCTTTAGTGTATCCAGCGTGACGGTCATCGTCCCGCGTTGGTGCGTGCCCCCGTGACCCGTATATTGATCTTGCATGTTTTGCCCTGCTTTCCAATTCATCTCGCAGGTCCCTCGTGTTGCCTCGGGCCTTAGTATTTTTGTTTGAGTGGCGGTGGGGTGCAGGCTGAACTTCAGGCTGAAATGCCTCTCTATCTCGGCCACGCGGTGGCCGGTCAGCCGCATCGTATGCTGGTGAAGTAGGTTTCACTGCTTCCTCCTCTAGTAGCGACCTGCGTCTTGGGTAACTCTTGGAGGGGCATTCGATTTCATATTCCTCGGCCACAAGGACTTCGGTCCATCTGTCTGCTAGCAAATCTTGATCAGCTCGAAGCTGTTTTTGCTTTTTCTTCAGGCTATTTGCCGTGGCAATAAGCCGGCGCTTAAAGCGCTCCTGCTTGACGGGATCCTCAGGCATGATAAATTCTTCGTCGCTGAGGCTCACCTCGTCTTCGGAGAGAGGCATGTAATTGTCATCCTCTGTTTCTCCATCTGCTACCTGTTCTAGAGGGCTAGCTTGTTCATCCTCCTGATCCAAATCTGGCTGGGATTGTCATCGTCTTCGGCACTATCTGGAGTGTTATTGTCTCTTGTGCCAGTATCATTGTTTTTTCTATGGCGGGACTTAGAGCGGCGCCGCTGACGTCAGTGCCTGGGCTGCTTTTTGGAGGGGTCCTCCTCCACTGTCTTGTCGTCATTGCCTTCTTTGGGGGTATCCACCATATATATATCATATGATGAGGTGGCAGTCCAGCGCCCTGTAGGTGGTGGTTCCTGTTCGTCTCCTTCATCGTCGTCCATACCGTCGATATCTTCGGAGTCGAAGTCGAGCATGTCGGTTAAATCGTCGACAGTGGCTACTAAGTGGGTTGTGGGTGGGTAGCAAATTTCTTCGTCGTCCGCATCCCACTCTAGTCGGACATAGTTCGGTCAAGGTTCATGCATGTAGTTGAATCAAAACCAACATAGCCTCTATGATATTTATGTTCATGGTGTTCATATCCTACTCATGCTATTGTCCAATGTTACTTATGCATAATGCATGGTTATGATCGTTGTTGCTCTCTAGTTGGCCGCTTCTCAATCTAATTGCTAGCCTTCGCCTGTACTAAGTGGGAATTCTGCTTCTACATCAAAAACCTTGAACCCAAAAGTTATTCCAGATGAGTCCACCATACCTACATATATGCGGTATTACCCTACCGTACTAAGTAAATTTGCATGTGCCACCTCTAAAAACTTCTAAAAATATCTGTTTTGTGTGCCTGGATCATTCATGGAATGACAGGAGGTAGTCGGTATCTTCCATGCTAAGCGGGTTATTCTCAGGTCGAGTGTTTATTCACTCGCCATCGCATGAGAAAAGGGCGGTATTAGGGATGTCCAGTCCCAAACATCAAAATACAAAAAGAGTTAACCGCTCGAATAATCAAACAAAAACTCCCAATGGAGTCAAAACCTTTACTTTTTATCGCTTGGGAACCGCCACTAGCTTTTTAGCATGGGAGATATTGATAACTGATAGTCATGAAGTAAATGAGAAGGGTGCATGTCCCAAAATATCATTTACCTCTGTTTTAAAAACTGAGCTCTGGCACCTCTGCAAATCACTTCTTCCCTCTGTGAAGGGACTATCTATTTACTTTTATGTTGTGTCACCACCTTCTAAAACAAGCGCTAGCAACTGAGGGAGCAGAGCTGTCATGATTTATGCATTGTGTGTAGCTAATGTTGGGTGCATCATGACTAGATCTTTTCTACCATGAATTACAATGTTTAGTCGCTGCTTGAACTTTGGAGGTGCTCTGCATTTATATTTTGCGGTCTCAGAAAGGGGTAGCGAGATACCACTATTGTCATATTATATCATGGTTGTTTTGACAACGTGTTGTCGTTTGAGATATCTTATTATTGCTCGCTAGCTGATTATGTCATTGGTATGAATCATTATAATCTTTAAGAGTTATTGACGACATGGTTAGTTATAATGTTGGCTGAAAACATGGGTGTTGTTTAAGCTTATTTATGGAAACAGGAGCAAAACAGTTCGTAAAAGTTTTTCTTTTTCACTTTCAGTTTATCAACTGAATTGCTTGAGGACAAGCAAAGGTTTAAGCTTGGGGGACCTGATACGTCGCCAACGTATTTACTTTTCCTAACACTTTTCCTCTTGTTTTGGACTCTAATTTGCATGATTTTAATGAAACTAACCCTGGACTGACACTGTTTTCAGCAGAACTACCATGGTGTTGTTTTTGTGCAGAAATAAAAGTTCTCGGAATGGAACGAAACTTTGCAAGGAATTTTTATACAATAAAAGAGAATTTGTGGAGCCAAGACCTGCCAGAGAGGGGCATCTGGGTGGGCACAACCCACCAGGGCATGCCCCCTCTCCTAGCACACCCAGGTGGGTTGTCCCCACCTGGTGGCACCGCTGGCCCTGAAACCAACGCTATAAAATCCTAGTTTTGGAGAAAATAATCACAGAGAAAGAATTATCGCGATCCATGAGACGGAGCCGCCACCAAGCCCTGTTCTTCCTCGGGAGGGCAGGTCTGGAGTCTGTTTGGGGCACTGGAGAGGGGGATCTACGTTCTTCATCATCACCAACCGTTCTCCATCACCAATTCCATGATGCTCCCCACCGGGAGTGAATAATTCCTTCGTAGGCTCGCTGGTCGGTGAGGAGTTGGATGAGATTCATCATGTAATCGAGTTAGTTTTGTTAGGGTTTGATCCCTAGTATCCACTATGTTCTTAGATTGATCTTGCTATGACTTTGCTATGCTTAATGCTTATCACTTTGGGCCCGGGTGCCATTATTTTAGGTCTAAACCGTTTATGTTATCATCATTATATCCATGTTCTAGATCCGATCTTGCAAGTTATAGTCACCTACTACGTGTTATAATCCGGCAACCCCTGAGTGACAAGAACCAAGCCCACTCCCGGTGATGACCGTAGTTTTAGGAGTTCATGTATTCACTATGTGTTAATGATTTGTTCTGGTTCTCTATTAAAAGGAGGCCCTAATATCCCTTAGTTTCCAATATGGACCCCGCTGCCACGGGAGGGTAGGACAAAACATGTCATGCAAGTTCTTTTAATAAAGCACCTATGATTATTTACGGAATACATGCCTACATTATATCGATGAACTGGAGCTAGTACCATATCGCCCTAGGTTATAACTGTCACATGATGAATATCATACAACAAGTCACTGATCCAATGCCTACAAACTTTTATATATTGTTTCTGCTAAGTTACTACTGCTATTATCACTATTACACTTGCTACAAAATTACTGCTATCACCGTTACTGTTACTATTGCTGCCGTCACTACTATCAAAACTATCAAACTACTTTGCTACTCATCACTTTGCTGCAGATAATTAATCTCTGGGTGTGGTTGAATTGACAACTCAGCTGTTAATACCTTCAAATATTCTTTGGATCCCCTTGTGTCTAATCTATAAATTTGGGTTGAATACTTTACCCTCAAAAACTATTGTGATCCCCTATACTTGTGGGTTATCAATAAGGTCTAAACTTATCACAAATAAACACCACTGCTAAGAGTTCTTTTTCAGTAGTAGCATAGTTCCTTTGAGCACTGTCTAGAGTTTTACTAGCAATGAATTACATTAAGTTTCTTATCAACTCTTTGTCCTAAAACAGCACGCACAGCATAATCACTAGCATCACACATAATTTCAAAAGGCAAGTTCCAATCAGGTGGTTGAACAATGGGTGCAAAAATTAAGGCTTTCTTGAGTGTTTCAAAGGCTTCTAAACAATCATCGTCAAAAACAAAGGGAATATCATTTTGCAAGAGACTAGTGAGAGGCCTATAAATTTTAGAAAAGTCTTTGATAAATCTCCTATAGAAACCAGCATGACCTAGGAAACTACGAATACCTTTTATATCTTTAGGACATGGCATCTTCTCAATTGAATCAACCTTAGCTTTGTCCACGTCAATACCTCTTCCCGAAATTTTATGACCCAAGACAATGCCTTCATTAACCATAAAGTGGCACTTCTCCCAATTCAAGACAAGATTTTTTTGTTCACATCTCTACAAAACTCGATCAAGATTGCTTAAACAATCATCAAAAGACTTCCCATAAATAGAAATGTCAACCATGAAAACCTCTACAATCCTTTCACAAAAATCAGAGAATATAGCAGTCATACATCTTTGAAAGGTAGCAGGTGCATTACATAAACCAAAAGGCATACGTCTATAAGCATAGGTTCCAAAAGGACAAGTAAAAGTGGTCTTTTCTTGATCAGGCTGAGAAACAGGTATTTGTGAAAATCTAGAATATCCATCAAGTAACAAAAGTGTGTGTTCTTAGATAACCTTTCAAGCATTTGATCAATAAAAGGCAAAGGGTAACGATCTTTTCTAGTTGCTTTGTTTACTTTTCTAAAATCAATCAACATCCTATAGCCTGTAACCGTTATTTGTGGAATAAGTTCATTCTTATCATTAGGAACAACAGTTATACCTCCTTTCTTAGGGACACAATGAACAGGACTTACCTATCAACTATCAGCTATGGGATAGATTATACCTTCTTCCAGAAGTTTTAATAGTTCCGTTCTTACCACTTCTTTCATCTTCGGATTTAACTGGCGTTGGTGATCAATAACGGGTTTAGCATCAGGTTCCATATTAATTTTGTGCTGACATAGACTGGGACTAATATCTGTAGGAATGAAAGTAGGTCTAGAAGGGGGTGATTAGACTAATTGACCAATTAAAAATCTAGCCTTTTCCCAATTTTAGTTCTTGGCAGATTTTAGCAACTTAGCACAAGTCAAGCAATCAACCTACACATGCAATTCTAAGAGTGTAGCAGCGGAAAGTAAAACAATTGCATATGAAGGTAAAGGGAGGAGTTTGAGGGAGCAAACTCAATGTTGACACGGAGATTTTTATCCGTGGTTCCGATAGGTGGTGCGATCGTACATCCATGTTGATGGAGACTTCAACCCACGAAGGGTAACGGTTGCGCGAGTCCACGGAGGGCTCCACCCATGAAGTGTCCACGAAGAAGCAACCTTGTCTATCCCACCATGGCATCTCCCATGAAGGACTTGCCTCACTCGGGTAGATCTTCATGAAGTAGGCGATCTCCTTGCCCTTACAAACTCCTTGGTTCAACTCCACAATCTTGTCGGAGGCTCCCAAGTGACACCTAACCAAGCTAGGAGACACCACTCTCCAAGAGGTAATAAATGGTGTGTTGATGTTGAACTCCTTGCTCTTGTGCTTCAAATGATTGTCTCCCCAACACTCAACTCTCTCTTATAGGATTGGATTTGGTGGAAAGATGATTTGAGTGGAAAGCAACTTGGGGAAGGCTAGAGATCAAGATTTATGTGGTTGGAGTGGAATATCTTGACCTCAACACAAGTGTAGGTGGCTCTCTCCATGAATGAAGAGTGGGTGGAGGGGTATATATAGCCTCCACACAAAATCTAACCGTTACACACAAATCACCAAACTTGGTGGGACCGAATAATGAAACTCGGTCGGACCGGTTTAGTTCAAAATGTGAACGTTAGGGTTTTCGGTGGGACCGACATGTCAACTCGGTGGGACCTATTTCATTAGGGTTAGGGCATAATGTAATCTCGGTGAGACCGATTTTGGTAATAGTCAAACAGAGAGTTGGTCAGGCAAACTCGGTGGGACCAATTCGCTCATATCGGTTGGACCTAAACGTTACGAAAGGGAAACAGAGAGTTTGCATTGCAATCTCGGTGGGACCGATCGCTCATCTCGGTTTGACCAAAACGTTACGAAGGGAAACAGAGAGATTACAATCCCATCTCGGTGAGACCGAGATCCCTAGCGGTGAGACCGAAAAGACTAGGGTTTCTGGCAGTGGCTATGTCAATTGAACTCGGTGGCGCCGAATAGAAAGTTTCGGTGGGGCCGAGTTTGACTTTTGGTTTGGGACATATGTGGATGTGAGAAAGTAGTTGAGGGTTTTTGGAGCATATCACTAAGCACTTTGAGCAAGAAACTCATTAAGCAACACCTCACCCCCTCTTGATAGTATTGGCTTTTCCTATGGACTCAATGTGATCTTGGATCACAAAAATGAAAATGTAGAGTCTTGTGCTTTGAGCTTGAGCCAATTATTTTGTCCTTAGCATTTTGAGGGGTCCACTTTTCTCATCCATGCCATGCCAATCATTGAGCTTTGCTGAAATGTTTATCTTGAAGTAGTATTAGCTCGATGAGCAATATGTTGTCAGGAATTACCAAAACCACCCAGGGATAGTTGCACTTTCAATCTCCCCCTTTTTGGTAATTGATGACAACATATAGATCAAAACTTCGACAAATGATAATAAGATTGAAAAACATCGTCGCTTTGAGAAGTATGTGATAAGCAAGATCTCCCCCTAAATTTGTGCATTATTTAGAATTTGCTTTTGAATGCAAATGCACAATCGATTAGGATCATGGGTTACTCTTCCATGTCACATACATCTTGGTGGAGCGCTCAAAATGATAGAAGTTAAAAGCATGCACTCGTCACCAAGCAAGTGAATGATCATATAAGGATATAAGAGATAATATCATCCAACAAGTATTAAGGGTAGCATATGATCAAACACATGATCAAACAAGTATCTCACAAGCACACAAAGTATATCACACAAGCACACAATAAAAACGTTCAACCAAAATAGCAAGAGAGATAAAAAGCAACACTCTCTCTCGAAGCCTATGATCTAGACGTTTTCTCCCCCTTTGGAACAAGTTACCAAAAAGTTCAAAAATGCATAGTGCTAAACGACTCTCAGGCTTGGTCTTCATGAGGTGGTTGTCGGATTTCGGGTTCCGGCAGACCCTTGAGGTTCGAACACTGGGGTGCGCGCGCAGATCTTTCCCATACCAGCTCACGTGTTAATGGTTTGCAAGGGATCAAAGCTAGAAAACGATGAACAGCACACGAGACACAGGGTTTATACTGGTTCGGGCCACCGTTGTGGTGTAATACCCTACTCTAGTGTGTGGTGTGGTGGATTGCCTCAGGGGCTGATGATGAACCATACAAAGGGAGAACAGCCTCGCGAGGGGCTGTTATTGAGCTGGTGCGATGGACTGCTTGGGTGAGTCCAGTCGCTTCTCTCTCTCTCTCTGTCTCTCTCTCTCTCTCTCTCTCTGGTAGGCTCAACCCATTTCTCTCTCTGTTCGACCTCCTTGGTTCTCCCGTGTTCTCCTCGGTCCTCCTCTTCGTTTGGTGGCTAGTCCTATTTATAGAGGGAGGACCTAGGCCTCTTCCGAAATAATGAGCGGGAAGGGTGCCAACAATTGGCCATTTTGAAGGGGAACATCTAGTACACTTATCCTGACTAAAGTTGGACTTTGGCTGCCAAAGGCTCTGACGGTGACGCCGTCCTGGGCTCCACGATGACCTCCTTCCTGCCGCTCTGCTGGTCTTGGTCTTGTTGCACCGAAGCGGTAACCTTTGCCTGATGCCTTGGCCTGTGCTTGCCTCCTTTGCACCAAAGGGTAAATGAGGACACTGCGCAGGCTGGCGCCCGCCTGGTCTCGATCGTCATGGCTTGCGTCACGCGGCACCCAAGTGAGGTACCCTGCCTTGATCTCTCCGCCACCTTGTGAGTCTGCCTGACGAGGCTGCTCCTGAGGAAGGTTCCTGTCGTCCGCCCCACGAGGCTTGGCCCCTCGCGAGGGTCTTGAGCTTGAGCTGATGAAGCTGGGCCGCGCTGGGCCCCCACTTGAGCCACGCCGCAGGCCGCAGGCAGGCATGTCTGGGGACCCCCCCGTTCCCAGAACGCTGACAGTAGCCCCCGGGCCCAAGGCGCGCCCAGACTTGGCTTAGCAGAGAAGCGAAGGGGTAAGTGCGGAGCACCGCGGGCCCCAACAGCCTGCAGCCTTGGGCGCCGCGTGGCGATCGATTGGTTGTGGGCGTCTCCGCTTCCCCATGATGCCTCGGCAACCGTCCTTTTGACAAAAAGGAGGCCCGGGCCAGACTTGGTACTCGCTCTTGCTCGCCTTGCTCCAGATCCCCTTTCTCGCCCTTCTCCTCCTTGCTTCCGAAATCCTCCAGATCTGTCTCAATCGTTCCATCCTGCAAGCAATGGCGCCTCGCAAGACCCCGCCTGAGGCCGGCTACCTTCCGGCCCTGGATCCTCCGACTGTGTCGGGGAAGAATCTAGTCCTTGTGCGCCAGAGGATGGTGGCGCAGCGCAACAAGGGAGCAACTCTGCTCAAGGCCGGCTCCGATCAGCCTGAAGGCCAGGGGAGCACCTTACCCGTTCTTTGTGAGCGCCATCATCGCCGGCCTGGTCCCTCCTTTTTCCGAGTTCTTCTTCGCTGTTCTCCGCCAATACAGCTTGCAAGCTCTGCATCCCCACCCCAACTCTGTTCTTCTCCTGGCGATTTTCGCCTACTATTGTGAGGCTCATGTTGGGATAAAGCCCTCGGTGGCTTTTCTGCGCCATTACTTTTACCTCCGAGTCTCTCGTGGCTCTATTACTGCATGCGCGAGCTTTGTCGCATACTCCAGCTCCAACTCCATCTCCAAGCCCGGGAAGAGGATCGAAGGCTTCAGTAGCAAGTGGGTCATGGTGGATGTCGGGCGCATCCACCCCCGACTGGCGCTGCCGTCGGGGCAGCCCAAGACCGTTTATGCATGGTCTCACGCGGAGCTCGTCGACTCTCGTGCGAAGATGGTGCTGAAGAGGATAGATGCGGACCTGAGGCCAGGCAGCTTGGGGGCGGTGAAGCTGACCGGGGCCACGCTCCTGAGGGAGTTCCTGGAACACCGGGTGGCTCCGCTCCTGGAGCATTCGCTCCCGTTGTGGAGGCTTGGGGAGGCAGGTGATGCCCTTCGCCCGAGCTCCGAGGCCCTCTCTGATGAGGATCTGGCCGCAGCTCTTCATTCCTTGGTAGGGGGAGACGTCGCGAAGCCGGAGGGTGCTCCCGACACCCTGTTCCTTCGCGACGACTGGGAGCAAGTGGTGAGTGCCATGCCCACCTTCAGTGGTGAGGGGCTGGTGCCCGCCGGGGCTCCCGAGGATCTGACGATGTTGGCGACAGTGAACGTTTCCTCCACAACTCCAGCGGGAGTGAGGAGGAAGAAGAGGAGGTGGAGGAAGAAGAATCTGACTACGAGGCGACTGGCGAGGAGTCGGGGGATTCCTTCCTCGGTGCAGGTCCCACGCTCTTCGCTGCATGCCGTACGACGACGAGGCCGGTGCCAGGCGAGGAGAGGAGGATTCTCCCCTGGTTCCGAGGAAGGGCAGGTCGCGGCTGGTTCCCCCAGGGTCCGCTCTAGCTCCGGGGCAGTGTGAGGCCAGATCCGGCCTTCCCGACGCGCCTACTGTTTCCGGGCCTCCCAAGGCTGACCCTAGCTGCAGGCTTTCGGGCTTCAAGTTCGGCCGAGGCTGCTTGAGCCCGTGGACGACGACCAGTAAGTGTTCGATCCGTGTTTTGCTTTGTTTCTGCCGCCGGGGCTTGACGTCGGTATTCTCTTGACTAGGTCGGCACCTGCAGCAAAAAGGCCGAAGGGGGCTTCTGCGGCCCTGCTTGAGGCGGGTTCGCCTGCCGTGGTTGCGGCTCCGTCTGCGGGGAAAGGAGGCAGCGAAGCTCGCGCCTCCCCTGCCCGGTCATCCTCGCGAGCCCAGCAGGGGCATTCTGGTGACGAGTCAGCCCCCGTGGCCCCGCTGACTCTGGAGGTACCTGCGCTTGACGCTGTCGCTGAGGTGCCCAAGGCCCAGGGGGCTCCTCCTTCCCAGGTCGTGATCACGCTGCCGTCTTCTACACCTGCTCCACCGGCTCCAGTCCCTTCTGATCCCTCGGCCATCCTGGACCAGGCTGCCAACGAACTGAGCCAGCTGCAAGAGGATCTCCGGAATGCTGATCCCCGTCTAGTGGCCGGGCGCCTGGAGCTGGCTTCTGGCTGGGCCCGCTCTGCTGCCTCCGTCCGAGCGGCACTGAGCCAAGCCGCATCGGCCTTCGATGGGGGAGAAACAAGCCGCCTGCCAGGCCAGGGCCGCTCGCGATGCTGCCCAGGGCGACGCCGCGGACGCCCGGGACCGCTGCAAGGCGCTGGAGGTCGAGCTGCAAGGCCTGCGCAATGAGCTCGCCAAGGAGGTCCGCGGCCGCCAGGAGAAGGGGAAGGAGATGGAGGCTCGGGAGGCTACTGACGGTGTCCTGGACTAGGGGGTAATCACCACGTCGTCTCCCGATCAGTTGGATTGGGCCGAGGACCCCCATGGCCGTATACTCATGGGCCAATCCGGACAGCTGCCGCATACAAGGAAGATTCCACAAGACCGGGCGATCAAGACAAGGACTCCTCCCCACCGGCATATTCGGCTAGGACTCTTGTTATCCTAGGCCTCTGGTGCACTATATAAACCGAGGCCGGGCTAGTCGATAGATATACAACAATCATACCATAGGCTAGCTTCTAGGGTTTAGCCTCTATGATCTCGTGGTAGATCAACTCTTGTAATACTCATATTCATCAAGATCAATCAAGCAGGAAGTAGGGTATTACCTCCATAGAGAGGGCCCGAACCTGGGTAAACATCGTGTCCCTTGCTTCTTGTTACCATCAATCCTTAGACGCACAGTTCGGGACCCCCTACCCGAGATCCGCCGGTCTTGACACCGACATTGGTGCTTTCATTGAGAGTTCCGCTGTGTGTTCGGCAAAAGGTCGATGGCTCGCCTGCAGATCAACTGCGACTTCGGCATCTTCGTCACCAGCTCGACTGGTCACCTTGGTTCGACCAAAGACTGCGCCCTACCTCCGATCGTCATGTTCGGATGAGGGCCTTCATCAACATCAGCTCTGATCTCTATCAAGATCATGGAGGAATCATGCAGGGAGCCCGGGGGCTCAACGTCAACATTGCCCTCAAGCGACCATGCTGTTTTTCTAGACAGCGAACTTGTGTCCACCGCCACCGCCTCCTCAAGTCGTTTTAACGATTGCTTCAGTGGAATTGTGCGGAATTGAGTCTACAACAACCCTGGAAAATTTCGTCGAGTTCCGATGGAGGAGTCTCTGGCAATCCACGATATACCGAAGCCCTGTTAAATCTGGACGAGAATCTGGATGAGTTTAGGGCGTGGTGTCCCGCTTCTAGGTCGGACGTCCTTTGGAAGATCCAACCGTTGATCGGCTATGGAATTCCTATATCTACCACCCCTCAAAATTTCAGCTCGGTTCGACCGTCCAAACTCCGGGAACCTTCCGATTAGTGCATCACTTTTCGGATCTGTTTTCTGCGTGAAAACGAATCCGACCCGAGTTCGTCTTTTTTATGAACGGGATTTCGGACATCCTTTTTGAAGGAAGTTTCGTATGGGGTATTGTGTTTTGTTTTCGAACACATCCCACTAACTTTAAAATCTTTTGAACATGATCTTCAACATCATGCTGGTATCAAACCAGTCCGGTAATATCGCTCCACGGCCGCCGACCTGCGCTAAACACGTCGTCACTTTGTTGCGCTAAACATGCTGGTATCAAACCAGTCCGTAGTGCTCAACTTCTTTGAATCATCATCTCGGCAAGCCGAACAAGAGTTCTGCGTCGGAAAGGATAAATCATCACCAACATCGCCGCCCCATGGATTACATGGATCAGGCACACCGGCATCGCCGCACGGTCACTTCATCAAGCCGTCATTGACCACGTCACGGCCTGCTTCGGCAGGGCCGCACTCTTGCTCCTTCGAGCTGGTGTCCATCACGCCGACCTACTTCGACTCATCGGCTGACATCGAGGCTTCGACATCTCGGCTGGACCGGGGGCTTCGCCATCTCTTCATCAACCTATACTCCAGAGACTTCGGCGTCACTAGCCGACCAACTCTGTCATGTTAGCTGGACCGAGGGTTTTACCTTGGCGAGCCAACCTTTGCCAGCATTGCCATGCCGTCGCTTTATCACCCGTCAGGCAATAGGTGCGCGGATCGAGTCCCAATTTCGGGAATCACCTTTCTTCGGATTGCTACAATAAATAAACCAGGTGCTATTAATTCTAGTATTTTTTGCTTGTTTGGGTTCATTTTTCCCAAGGAATTATTACTCTGGCTTGTCCATCATATGTACGCAGGTCTATCAAGTGGTGGCCGCATTAACGACGATTGCATGGTGGCTCGGTCAGTTTCCGTACATAGTCCGGCGAACGCCGCATCCGGAACTCGGACCGACCTGTGAATTCAAGCTTTGCCACGCCTTTACCGCATCACGCTGACGCCCTGCATCGACATTGACTTCGGCGCCATGCCATATTTCTTTTATTACTCACTTTGGATAAATTATTTATTGTGCAACATTTTTTTTATTACTATTATCCCCGGTCTGCACTATTTTTTGTGCACAGGAAAAATGATCCAGCCGGACTATATCCTTTGGCGTCACCTCGGCTGGACGAGGGGCTTCGTCAACACTTCATTACCTCATGCCCGGGACTTCGGCATCACTCTGCCGGCCTGCATTGACCGTGCTATGTCACCACTTCGGAGTGCCGAGCTCTTTGCTCCGCCATCTCGAGACCGGCTTGGGGGATGGAACCTTGTCCCGCATCAAGCTCGGACCGTGTCATCAATACTGAACACATTAACCAGCTAAGTCGCCTTCATGCTCAAAGTTTTAAATTTTTAATTTATGTTCGGTTCGACCAAGCATTATACTTTTTTTTGGAAAAAAGTTGCTTGTAAAAAATTTCCTTGTCCAAACTTTGTTTGTGACACACAAATTCAAATACCCCGTTTACTTGGGCGCTCCCTTGCCGGAGCTTTTCCTCTTGCATATGATTATACTTGTACGGCTTCGTTCCTTGTTCGTGTATTACGCCACAATATGCACCATATTGACCTAAGTGATTTGCAAGTTGGGTTGCCTTGCTCTTGTGTTTACCCCTACGTTCCCGATTGTTCGGCTAGGGAGTAAAGGGAGCACCTCTGCGATTGTCACGATCGGGTCACCCGAGCCAGACCTCAGACTGGGTGAAGCCGAAAGCTAGCGCTCTTACTGTTTTCAATTATGGTCGGCACACAACGGAACTCATGAGTAGAAAAAATCAATTGCATAAGTCTCATAGTAGAAATGAGCAACCGAAGAAAGGTATCGGTGGGGGTACTATTTTCTTCGAAGATGCTTCTTACACTTCGTTCGTAATATAGCATAAGTTCCCTGAACGCACTTTGTCTGTTACAGCCTTATGGCCTGATTGCCTGGTTATTGGAAACACCGTCGATATTCTCGACAGGTGGAGTACATAACACTTTTCGGTCTTTTGACCGAAGATGGAGAAGCCGACGGTCGGTTAAGACGCGTTTAAAGTTCGGGTGAACATAGATATGATATAAGTACTTCTTTACACACAATCATTCTTTTACCCAAGTCACTTGGGGGCTCTTAAGTTTATTTGAGCCGTTTTATATTAAGTGTTTTCTTCTTGGTCATTGCAAAGTCTTTTTTCTATCACTCCTTTCTCGATGCAAGCGTGTGGTCAATAGCCGGATAGCCTTGCTTCTCTCGAGTGCAGTTTGCTAAACTAGCCTCGGAGAAGCACTCCGCCTTCGGGATAAGGAGGTTAAATCCATAGGCTGACCCGCTTGAAGTCTTGAGATAGGATGTGTCATTATAAAGCATGGCAGGAAACACAATTTTCTTTTTCCAAGTCCAATTTTCGATTTGGCACTGAACAGTCGATTTAGTTCGGACGTCCAGTTTTTACTGAAGTTTTTTTTTCAAGCCTATGGCACTTTTAAACTATTGTGCGATTCCAGCATTAGTCTCGCAATGCAACACCGGACACCTTTAGGGATTCGGCAAAAGCATTCTCGGATATCGCCATATATGCATCGGTTTCGAATTGTGTCTTCGGTCAATAGTTGGGTTGCCCGGCTCCTGTTCTTGCCTCCTATGTTCCGCTTTGTTCGGCTAGGTGTGCACAGGGAGAACCACTGCGATTATGCTTCTAGCTCGCATGGTTAAGCACCTTAGTGGAGAAAGCCGAAAACTGACTGTCACAATAGGCATAAACTGGTCAAACGATCCGATGACTATGTTGACAGGCCGTTCATAACATTGGCCGATGTGTTTACGGCTTGACCTCGGATGTCGCCGAACACTAACCGGGGGCTCATAGCTAGCTTCCCTAGTTTAAATCTCCTATGACTAAGCGAAAGTTATAAAGCCCGCATATCTGATTGCCTCGTTTCCGCTAACACAACCACCTTCGGACACCGAGACGTCGGCTAAGGGTTGTTTTGTTAGTGCGGAAACACCCTATGTAGTGTCTACCAAGGGGTAGAAGCCGACGATGGGCCACTTTCAACTGATAAACAGTCGCAGTGGAGTCAAAATAATGATGTAAAGTACTTGGGTACATAGAATCATTATACATAATCTGTGATTTTACTCTGGACATCGATCCTTAATTCGGCCACCCGTGCCCACATTAAGGCTCGGGGGCTACTGGGCTCTGTGCTCATTATTTATAAATATTAAAGGGGCACATCGATCCACTGATCTGGTGTTTCCACCCGACCAGTGTCTCGGGGGCTACTGCATTGCTTATTCAATGCATAGAATTCAAAGTGCTCAGTGTTCGGCTTGACCGAACTATGCGCATACATGTCTTCGGACAATGATAGGTACCATATGGACCTATCCGGCGTCAAGCTAGTATATTGCGGTGACTTCTCACGACCCTCTCTCAGGGGCCCGTTCGCCAATCACTATTATCCCTAATATATTACACTGTGTTTTTATTCTTATGTATGCTGCCGAGCTAGGAGTTGATCCTCAGGCCGATTTCGCGCATCGACCTGAGTCTCTAGGGCTACTGGGAACAATGGTTTATGCTTTCCTTCAGGTGCATCTCGGGTTTTAAACTGATACACACCTTGAGGGATACTGGCTATATATCTCGGCAGAGAATAAACTGCACCAGTTAAAAATATTCACACAAAAATCAGCCCGCGGCCGGGGTGGTGCACCACCTTGGAGGCAGTCCGGCATAAAGCTCGGGCGCCAGCGGCTAGCTCCATAAAGGGCATTTCCGGCATTAAGCTCGGCTAAACTCCTTCAACTTTTTTGGACCAAGATGATCTATGACTTCTTGGATATATTCCGGCGTTGGAGCTTGGACACAGTCCGGCGTTGGAGCCCGGATACATTTCTGCGTTGGAGCTCGGAAGCAGTCCGGCATTGGTGCTCGGCTGCAAAAGATACCTCGAATGCAGTCCGGCGTTGGAGCTCGGATGCAAGAGGACACTGCCTCCCGGGAAAAACTTAAAACCCGAGGTATGGCATAAAAGTAACAAGGCATTGATAAAGGCCGTAAACTTAAAGGGGCTCCTCGGATACCCGACGTATAAACTCTTCGGATGCACTTCGGCGATCCTCAAGATCGAAGATGAGAAGATTTGTTGAACCAATTTTCAAGACCGACGACCGAAGATGAAGAATAGTTCGAAAGAATCGAGGAGCGTCCCTAACTTGAAGACCGGTTCAGGGGGCTACTGGCGGTGTCCTGGACTAGGGGGTACTCACCACGTCGTCTCCTGACCAGTTGGATTGGGCCGAGGACCCCCATGGCCATATACTCATGGGCCAGTCCACACAGCTGCCGCATACAAGGAAGATTCCACAAGACCTGGCGATCAAGACAAGGACTCCTCCCCACCGGCGTATTCGTCTAGGACTCTTGTTATCCTAGGCCTCTGTTGCACTATATAAACCAAGGCCGGGCTAGTCGATAGATATACAACAATCATACCATAGGCTAGCTTCTAGGGTTTAGCCTCTACGATCTCGTGGTAGATCAACGCTTGTAATACTCATATTCATCAAGATCAATCAAGCAGGAAGTAGGGTATTACCTCCATACAGAGGGCCCAAAACTGGGTAAACATCGTGTCCCTTGCTTCCTGTTACCATCAATCCTTAGACGCACAGTTCGGGCCCCCTACCCGAGATCCGCTGGTTTTGACACCGACAGCCGCCGTCAGGGACCGGGACGCCAAGCTTGATGACTGTCGTGGTCGGTTGGAGACGCTGGAAGAGTCGCTGAAAGCGGAGAGGATCGAGCTAGACAGGAAGGCAGAGATCCTAGCTGAGGATCGGGTGGCCTTCGCCAGGTTGGAGGAGAAGGCTCGCACCGCGTTGAAGACGCTCTACGAGGGTGTCCTGGAGAAGCCGTTGGCTAGTGCGGAGGACAGCCCCGCCAAGCTGCTTCCTTTCTTGGTCCGAGCACTTGAAGATGTCGCGGATGGCCTTGGCCCCACGGCCCAGGCCGAGGCGCATGCCCTGTCTTCTGCAGCACTGACGCGCGTCCTCAGCCACGTCTACCTTCGCGACCCCAGCATCGACCTTGACGGCCTGCTGTAGCCTGTGAGCTCCGACCTTGCCGCTGCTGCTGCTGAGGTCGTGAAAGGCCGAGCTGAGGCCCTGCTGGGGAAGTTCCGCGCCTTCAGCACCTTGCCTGGGCGTGGTGCCGCCAGCTCCGTGGCCTCGGGAGGTGGGGCGCCACAGGAGAGTCATCCCTTCGCAGCTTCCGCTCTGTTTTAATTCCTGCAACATGCACCATGCCTCATGGAGGCGTTTAAACTTGTGTTTGGAGTTGTGAAACGACTTATGGCTTGTAATATTTGCTTCGAATTCGCATTCTTCCCTCCTACTTGCGTGTGTTCTATGTCGGCAGGGCCCGACCCCGCGCATACCTCAGCCGCCGTTAGCCCCGACCGGAGACCAGGACGGGACTAAGGAGTGAGGGGCTACGTGGCAAGTTAGGCTCCTGAGTCGCGATGCTCAGGAGTCCCCATTGATGCGCGAACATCAAGTAGGGACAGGAGTCATAGGAGTGGATTGGTCGTTCTACGTCGGCAGGGCCCGGCCCCGCGCATACTCCAGCCGCCGTTAGCCCCGACCGGAGACCAGGACGGGACTAAGGAGTGAGGGGCTACGTGACCAGTTAGGCTCCTGAGTCACGATGCTCAGGAGTCCCCCTTGACGTTCAAATGAATTTTCATACCTTGGCTCTGCTCGGGGAGGCGCGCGACGACCAGGTCCGAGGGACCTGGCTGGGTGGCGTACGCTCGGGCGTGGCCCAGGCGCAGCCCTCGTGTCCAGCCCCCTCGCGTGGCACTCCCGAGGGGAGGCGTTGCGATGGCGCCGAACAATGAGCTCTAGGCTCCCTGAGGTTGATACGGTTGTGAGCCGCCCTCAGTTTGTTTATCATCAGCGCGGAGCATAGCGCTTCCCTATGTGTATGGGTGTCGGTGTCAAAACCGGCGGATCTCGGGTAGGGGGTCCCGAACTGTGCGTCTAGGCGGATGGTAACAGGAGACAAGGGACACGATGTTTTTACCCAGGTTCGGGCCCTCTCGATGGAGGTAATACCCTACTCCTGCTTGATTAATATTGATGATATGGGTAGTACAAGAGTAGATCTACCACGAGATCAAGGAGGCTAAACCCTAGAAGCTAGCCTATGGTATGATTGTTGTTCGTCCTACGGACTAAAACCCTCCGGTTTATATGGACACCGGATAGGTTAGGGTTACACAGAGTCGGTTACAATGGTAGGAGATCTACATATCCGTATCGCCAAGCTTGCCTTCCACGCCAAGGAAAGTCCCATTCGGACACGGGACGAAGTCTTCAATCTTGTATCTTCATAGTCTTGGAGTCCGGCCATGATGATAGTTCGGCTATCCGTACACCCCCTAGTCCAGGACTCCCTCAGTAGCCCCTGAACCAGGCTTCAATGACGACGAGTCCGGCGCGCATATTGTCTTCGGCATTGCAAGGCGGGTTCCTCCTCCGAATACTTCATAGAAGGTTTTGAACACAAGGATAGTGTCCGGCTCTACAAAACAAGTTCCACATACCACCGTAGAGAGAATAACTTTTGCACAGATTTGCTGACGTATTCCGCAACGTGGCATCACACCACGGCCAGGCCTTTGTATGAATCGTTTTTTGCTGTTCCACCTCAGCGCATTTAGCAAGGCGGTTTCCCTGGCACGTCTTATCAAAGCATAGATCGTGCCCCCCCCCCCTTATTCCAGGATTCCCATCAATACGGACGTGGGTAACCCAACCGTGCGCGTTGGCACGCCTCCTCTATCAAAGGCGAGTCCTAATCGACCACGGGGTGGGCTCTTGGTATTCAACCTCTTTATAATGAGACCAAGGCCCTCTTCTTTTTACACCCTCCATCGAGTTCGCCTTGCGCTTCGAGTTCCAACACCCAAAGCTTCAGATTTAGGCGCTTCGGACCTTCGACGATGTCTGGCTCCGACCAGCACGGCCGATGGATGTCTTCCTCCGTCACAGAAGAAGATGTGCTAAAGCTGCGAGACGCCAGGTATCTAACCGGCGAGATCTTGCATAGGCTGCCTGCTCCAGGGCAGGTCATTCCCACTCCCGAGCCCGGCGAGAACGTGGTGTTCGTGCCCCACTTCCTTCGGGGTTTAGGCTTCCCGACGGATCCCTTTGTGCGAGGGCTCATGGTCTATTATGGGCTTGATTTCCATGACTTTAATCCGGAGTCCATCCTCCATATCTCGTCATTCATTGTCGTATGTGAGGCCTTCCTCCATATTACCCCCACTTTGGATTGTGGCTCAAGACCTTCAAGGTGGAGCCAAAGATGATCGAGGGACAACAAGCAGAGTGCGGAGGGGCGGTCATAAGCAAATGTGATGATGCTCCGTGGCCCGAGGGCTCTTTTCAAGAGGAGCTTGGTTTGTGGCAACGGGAGTGGTTTTATATCACCGCTCCCAGGGGCACCAAATGGGTGGCGCTCCCTGCCTTCCGCTCAGGTCCACCACAGCGGCTGGCGTCATGGTCCAACAAGGGGATCGACTGGGGGGCGTCCAAGGACGTTCCTTTGCTGCAGGGCCGTATTCGAGACCTCCAAGAAAGAGAGATCAATCTGGTTGCAGTGGCGCAGGTTATGTTGATCCGGTGCCTTCTGCCCTGCAAACGTCGCCTCCTCCACCTGTGGGAATTTAGTCCGGAGGGACCACGAGCTCTCCAAAATTTTATGGGCACGACGCCCGTGGAGATGTATAAACTGTTCTTCGGATCACAAGAGAAGTGTCCGGACCTGACTGAGGACGTAGGACTAAGCTGCAATTGCCCAGATACTCAAGTAAGTAGTCCTATAACCGGACAAGCTGTTCATTCATTTATTATATATATATGCCCTTTAAAGGAGTCGTTTCTTGAACAGGAGTGGATAGCCAAGGCAAAGTTAATAAGGTGTCCGGCTCCCCTCCCGGAGACCACGCCGGATCCCTTGCTGACCAAGATGTTGAAGGTCGCGCCTTTTGAAGAAGGCGAAGGGGGGAGCAGGGAAGCAACTGCCTCTACGAAGGAGGCTATCAAGGAAGGAGGGATTAGAAGTCCCATCTTTCGAGGAGAGAAGAGGACCGCTTCGGAAGATCCGGAGGTCAAGGCCTCAAAGAGGGGAAAGGAATCTTCGTCAGAGAGTCCAGCACTGGGAAGTAACCCAGCCGCACTATTTCCCCAAGGGGATCAGCCCTCCAGCAAGCCGTAATTAAAAAGGAGGGGTCTTGTAAATAAGGAACATCCCTGCATTTATTTATGAAGATAACCGAAACTGTACCTTGTAGTTCGGACCTCAGCCCTTCTCAGCAGAGAGCGGATTGCATGAAGCCGTCAGAAGCTTACTGACGGGGTTCGAGGTACGCAAAAATGATGTACCTTCTAATAGTTATGCATATAGAATGCGCCCTGTATAGATAGTAGCCCCTGAGACTCGGTATGTTGTCAAAATTGACAGCGTGCTGAGGATCAAAATCTCAGTTATAACATATCGCCGCTCCTAAACAGGTGGCGGGGCGTCCAGTGGCCGGCCGTACTGATGAATATGCCGAACTAAAGCGGCAACTTGACGAGGCGGATGCGGACATCGCGCTGGTCAATAAACGGTTTGACGAGTCACAAGGTATGCGACTTTTACGCGTACACCTAGTAAGGGAGCTTGACGCCCATGTCTTACTATTTCTATGCTTAATGCAGATGGTGTCGCTGCTGTGGAGGAGCTGCGGGCGGAACTCGCCCGAGCGAAAGTGCAAGCCAGAATTAGTAATGCGGCCGCTTTAAGGGCGGCCGAAGAGCTAAAAGCCGAACGAGCTGCTCACTGCCGAAGCAAGGAGGAAATGGCCGATATGGCCCGAAAGTTGAAGAATACTACCGATCGCTGCGAGGTTCTTGAAAAAGAATGTCAAGCAGAGCAAGAGGGCCTGAAAAAGGCCGCCGCCGAATCCAAGAATGCCCATTCGGCTTTGAGAGCTGCCAAGGAGGAGCTGAGTCAGGCCGGGGCAATTGCAGCTGGAAAACCGTTTCTGCTGCGGAGGAAATATACAGATCCAAATAATGCTCAGTTGGACAAGTTGTGGAGTTTGGAGGATGCTTATCTGGACTTGGCGGCGAGCGCTGCGGACGTGGTTGAGCACTTCCGGGACCAGAAGGGGCACAGAAGGGAAGAGCTATATTGGTCGCAATTCCATAGTCCGGAGCGTCCTCTTCCGTTGACCGATTGGTTGGCCGAATGGGCAGAGCTGAATCGATTATCCGGATTTGCCATGAAGCATATATTGACTCATTTGTGGCTGGGCGGACCCCAGCCGAAGAGTTATTTTGGTTTAGTGCAGCAGTTCCTTGGTGCGGTACCGAGTATCGATGCAATGAAGCGGTCGGCGTGTATTGAGGGAGCGCGGATGGCTCTGGCCCGTGTCAAGACATACTGGGCAGAGATGAAGGCCACCGACGTTGCATCCCAAGATTCGGACAGAAGCCGAGTACCTGCCGAGCACTACTTTGAAGAAGTCCTGCAGGGCGCTCGTTTAATAGAGACGCAGTGCTTGAAGGATATTATGTTTAAATGACATGTATGATTTGTGAAAACAATGTTTCAATATAATATAAGAGCTTTTTATACTTGTGCGTCCAAGTAGTAAACTACTCCCTGTGCGGCCGTTTATGTATATGTATATATAACCTGAAAGATCGCAGTCCTTGGCTTCAGCCCCCACGCACATAGTGCGGGGGTGTTTGCAAAGAAAGCGCTTTTTCACACTTAATCCAACGTCTTGGTCTTGTTAAGGAGGTGGTAGCGTAGCAAACTAGGCAACCGGACTATAATGCTTTATCACTTTCACTTAGCCATAGGAGTTCGAGGGTGGGGCTACTATATAGCCCCTGGGGGCACCGCACTCACCCGAATTTGGGGTGCGTATGTGCCTGACCAAAAACCGGTCCTTCGTTAATGCGGAGGAATCCTAAACATTCCAGTGAGTCATCGAGTGGTTGACCAGTCTCCCGCTATATCATGACAGTCAGTTTTCGGCTTTCTCTACTGAGGTGCTCGCCCGGCCGAACCGGGGCACAATCGCAGTAGTTCTCCTGGTGCCGCGTTAGCCGATAAAACGGAACGTAAGGCAGCAAAACACAGGAGCCGAGCAACCCAACATTTGACCAAGGACATGATTCGGAGCTGATGCATATAAGGCCTAACTCGAGACGCCGAATACTCCCTAAGGTATTCGGTATTTATGAAAATGGGCAGAATAATGCCCTAAGCCCCTGGTGTCCAGGTACGCGCAAAAATTCTGGTGCGGCCAATGCCAAAACGCCAGCTTCCTCCTTGGTTATACTAAGGAACCGGGGGATGTATATCAACAAGAGACAGTAAAAAAGGTTTATGCAGGGTCTTAATCTGAAAAGAATCCTTGCAACGGGTCCCTACTGCACGTCTGCTCATGTGTCTCCGTTGTGCCATATCCTGGACGGGTGTAGCACGTTGTTCATCTGTAAAAGAGAGGAACTTAGTTTGAAAGAAAAAAGATCGTGCGAAAGATGTACTTTACATTAAATAAACAGAGTACGGTTTGAAGAAGTGAAGAAAATTGAGCTTTATTGTCTCTTGTTGTACATGCAAGCAGCCCCTTGTATGGGGGTATGCCGCTAGTAGGCGCCGGACTCGTCTAGCCGTGTCCGGGGTTTGAATGACCTATTCAGTTTCTTTGACTAGCGGGGCCGGATAGGTGTGGGGCTGTCAAGGAAGTCTCACGTTCTTCCGTGCTCGCGTAACACTTAATACTTCCTTTTAACGAGATGATGCCGCGTGGACCGGGCATTTTAAGTGTTAGAGATGCATAATGCAGTATTGCGTTAAAGCGGGCGAAAGCTTCGCGTCCCAATAGTGCTTGATGGCTACTTTTAAACGGGGCGACATGGAAGATCAACCTTTCGCGGCGGAAGTTGTCGGATGAACCGAACACAAATTCTAGCAGTATGGAGCCCGTACAATGGGCATATGGGCCTGGAATTACTCCTTTAAAGGAGGTGTTGCTACGGCGAATTTTGGTTGGGTCTATCCCCATCCTGCGGATTGTGTCCTGATATATCAGGTTTATGTCACTGTCGCCATCCATGAGGACTTGTGTAAATTGGAATCCGTCGATTATAGGATCCAATATCAAGGCAGTCCATCCTGCGTTCCCGATACTTTCGGAATAGTCCTGATGGTCGAAGGTGATTGGTTTTGACAACCAGTGTGCGGCGCGCGTTTTAGTGGGCGCCGCTCTGTATTTCCCTTTGCTCACGTGAAGTGAGTTTACTGTTTTAACCTCTTCTGGGAAATTCTTTTGTTTTTCGGGGCTCTGCTTGTGGTGCTCGTCATCATCTTCACTTGGTGTGTCGAGCCCCTTGTGTTCGGCGTTGAGTCTGCCGGACTGTTTGAAGACCCAACAATTTCTGTGGGTATGGTTTGCAGGCCTCCCGGGAGTACTGTGGATTTGACATTTCTTGTCCAAAATTTTGTTGAAGTTGGATAGCTCATCACTATTGTCCTTATGGGGCAGCTTTTTATTGTTCTGCCGTGAGCTTTTGAATCCGGCGTTGACTGCCGCGCTCTTTGGACTGTTCCTTTTAATCCGGCCCTGGTCCTTGTTGCGCCGTGGTTTCCCAATGCCATCCCTAATTTCGGATGTACTTGGGTCGCTGGTGCTGCATCTTGCTAGCCAGCTATCCTCTCCCGCGCAAAAGCGGGTCATGAGGCTTGTTAATGCGGCCATTGTTCTTGGCTTTTCTTGGCCGAGGTGTCTGGCGAGCCATTCGTCTCGGTCGTTGTGTTTGAAAGCTGCTAAGGCTTCGGCGTCCGGACAGTCGACTATTTGGTTCTTTTTAGTAAGGAACCTGTTCCAGAATTTCCGGGCTGACTCTCCGGGCTGTTGAGTTATGTGACTTAGATCGTCTGCATCCGGAGGTCAGATATAGGTCCCCTGAAAATTTGCCCGAAACGCATCCTCGAGCTCTTCCCAGCTTCCAATGGTATTTTCGGGAAGGCTTTTAAGCCAATGTCGAGCTGGCCCTTTGAGTTTAAGGGGTAAGTATTTTATGGCGTGGCGATCATCTCCTCTAGCCATGTGTATGTGGAGGATGTAATCCTCAATCCAGACTCCAGGGTCTGTTGTTCCGTCGTATGCCTCTATGTTTACGGGTTTGAACCCCGCTGGGAATTCATGATCCAGCACCTCATCGGTGAAACATAGGGGATGTGCGGCGCCCCTGTATTTGGGTGTGCCGTGATGTTCGGATATTTGGCGTGTTGCATTGCTTTGAAGGGCTTGCTTTCTCGGCCCATAGATGGACCTAACTGGGCCATCCTTTTGGTGTGAATCCTTATGCGGCTTGTGTGCGGCGCCATTTGCCACTCTCTTTTTGCCGTGGGGTCGTCCATCCGACCCGGTGGCCTTCTTACTTTTTCTTTGTGGTGGCTCTAAGGCCTCCTCGTCAAATTCGGGTAGTAGCTTTCTTTTTGGGTAGCTCTTTGTTCGGCGACTGTCGCCGTATTTGTCTGCGGTGTTGAATATTTTGCTCCATCTGATCATGAGTGCATCTTCCGCTGTTTTGAGCTTCCGCTTCTGCTTTTTCAGGCTACGCGCAGTGGCGACGAGCCTTTTCTGGAAGTTATTTTGCTCCAACAATTTGTCCGGCGTGAGATCGTCCGGACTGTTGTCTTCGCCGGGGACGGGTTGTTTATCCAAGTTGTCTTGTTCGGACGATTGCTAGATAGCGTGTTCGTCGTCCACCGGTTCGCCCTACTCTATGGCTGGGTCTCTTTTGAGGCGGGACTTGGTTCGGCGTTTACGTTGCCGTTTTGACTGCTTTTCGAGGGATTTATCCTTAGTAGCGTCACGTTGTTCCTCGTCTTCATTTCCTTTAGGTGTATCCACCATGTATACATCATGAGATGAGGTGGTTGTCCAGCATCCTATAGGTGCTGGTTCATTGTTGTCTCCTACATCGTCGTCCATACCGTCGATGTCTTCGGAGTCGAAATCGAGCACGTCGTGTAAGCTTTCGACGGTGGCTACGAAGTGGGTGGTGGGTGGGCGTTGAATTTCTTCGTTGTCTGTATCCCAACTTTCCTGACCGTAGTCCGGCCAGGGCTCTCCGGATAAAGAGAGAGACTTTAGTGAATTCAGGATGTCGCCAAAGGTCGAGTGCTGAAAGATGTCCGCGGCCGTGAACTCCATGACCGGCGCCCAATCGGATTCGATTGGCAGGGGCGCGGAGGGTTCGGAGTCCGGAGAGGAGTCCGGCACCCTGGAGTCGAGGTCTTCGCAAAGGACAAGGATGGAGTTCGGCTCAATCGCCGTAGAGATTGTAGCCCCCGAGGCGGTGTCCAACCACTCGTCCAAGATCGGGGAATCCGGCTCCGGATTAAGGGTCAGAGCGGACGCTGGTGCGGCTTCCAGGGCACTGTTCGGCTGCAGAGCTAGATCATGCCCATCGAGACAGTGCGGCATGCTTGGCCGCGGCTCGAATTCGTCGAAGATCAAGTCTCCGCGGATATCGGCCGTATAGTTCAAACTTCCAAATCTGACCTGATGGCCAGGGGCGTAGCTTTCGATCTGCTCCAGATGGCCAAGCGAATTGGCCCGCAGTGCAAAGCCGCCGAATACGAAGATCTGTCCGAGGAGAAAAATCTCACCCTGGACCGCGTCATTGTCGATGATCGAAGGAGCCATCGGGCCTATCGGTGACGACACAGAGGAACTCTCAATGAAAGCACCAATGTCGGTGTCAAAACCGGCGGATCTCGGGTAGGGGGTCCCGAACTGTGCGTCTAGGCGGATGGTAACAGGAGACAAGGGACACGATGTTTTTACCCAGGTTCGGGCCCTCTCGATGGAGGTAATACCCTACTCCTGCTTGATTAATATTGAAGATATGGGTAGTACAAGAATAGATCTACCAAGAGATCAGAGAGGCTAAACCCTAGAAGCTAGCCTATGGTATGATTGTTGTTCGTCCTACGGACTAAAACCCTCCGGTTTACATAGACACCGAATAGGTTAGGGTTACACAGAGTCGGTTACAATGGTAGGAGATCTACATATCCGTGTCGCCAAGCTTGCCTTCCACGCCAAGGAAAGTCCCATCCGGACATGGGACGAAGTCTTCAATCTTGTATCTTCATAGTCTTGGAGTCCGGCCGTGATGATAGTTCGGCTATCCGGACACCCCCTAGTCCAGGACTCCCTCAACGGGCATAGCCGCTCCTCGGCAGTGTCATCAGCCAACGCGGAGCATGGTGCTTCCACTAGTTCGTGGGAGGGGGCTCCCCTCCGAGAGGAGCCCCCGGGGCGTGTACAGCCCCGCCCTGTCACGTGGTCGGCATGGTAGGGCTAGGAGAGGTGTATCTGGGCACCCGTGAGCCAGCGCGGGACTCACGAAGCCCTACCTCGAGGCGGGTTGCGCCTGGCTCTGGGCCTTTATCATTGGTGTGTCCCTGCAGGGTTAGAATGCAAATGCTCTACGTCCTCAGGTCCCGGCCCTCGAGCGAGCTCAGCCGCCGCTGGTATGACAGGTCGCGATGCCGTGGGTCAAGGCCAGGGGGTGAGGGCTGGAGAGCCAGTAAGAGCCCATGAGTCACGATGCTTAGGTACCCCCCTTTTAACGTGCAAGCGCTTTGCATTAGGGCGGAGAGGCCCGCAACAGATAGTATGCAACAATTGCGTGAATCAAGTTAAGCGCGGAAGAGTATATCCATCTATATAGGTGCAGAGAAAGCATACACCACTGGGTCTGGCCCGAGCATCTTGGGGATAATGCAGCCCGAGGGGCGCCCCCAACAAGGTAAGTAAAGAACATAAGCAAAACGGATACATGCCGCAGGGATGGACCCACGCGGCCTGGGAATGATGCAGCCCAAGGGGCACTCCCAGCTGAAAGCGGAACTTGGAAAGGTGTCACCTGATATGGTCTGAGATGGCGGGATGTTGAGGTAGCAGATGACGCGTGATGAGCAAGCCGACCCTCACGAGCCCTCCGGTCCTGGAGCCTCAGGAGGCTCCGGGGGTACGGGGAGTTCCTCGAGAGCCATCTCCATCTCTGCTAGGACCGCGCGTTGCTTGACCTCCTGAGCCTCCAGAGCGCACCTCAGCAGGCGCTGATGGGCGACGACAGCGTTCGGCAGGCCGAAAGGCATGCGAACGTAGCTGTGAGGCGGACCCTCGCAACGCCCCACGCATGAGGGCCAGAGGCGCTCCTGAGACGCGGCCCAGTTGAGCCCTGGTATGTCGATGCAGATTTGCAGTCCGGCATCCTCGCCTGGATGCGGGGCCACGGCGGGCAAGCAGCGACAGCCGCGCATGACTCTTGACTCATGTAGCTCCTGGACGCTCCTCGTGATGAACTCCTGAGGGTTTGGCCCTCCTTGCCTCATATCTTCCTGAGGAAAAATGCCTTGAAGCACGCCTCCAAGTGGTGCCCGAGCGCCTCCCTCGTGACTCCGGCTAGGTCGGTGGCTCGCCATGAAAGAGCCCCCGAGCCCCGCCTGAGGAGGGCGCTGGGTGCGCCTTCCTATGCGACAGAGAGTGGCGCCCCTTGAACGGGCGCGGTTCCTGTTGCCATGCCTTCGGAGGTGCCTGCCCCACGAGGGATTGGACCAGGCGAAGCCTTCTTCTTCTTAGGGATCCCCTCGGGAAGTCTCCCACTCCTGTGATCTGGGTCTTCGATTGCTGCGGCTTGGAAGGCACGCTCAAGAGAGCACACTGCATCCCTTTCCTCATAAGGCACTGCGATGACTCCTCCGCTTCCTGGCATCTTGAGGACATAGTAGCCATGGTGAGTTACTGCCATAAACTTGGCCAAAGCTGGGTACCTAGGATGGCATTGTATGGCAGGCGAATGGGGGCGACGTCAAAGTCGATGAGCTCGGTGCGGTAGTTGTTGTGCTGTCCGAAGGTGACGGGGAGGCGAACTTGCCCTATCGGGACGGTGGAGCCATCGGTGACTCCTGAGAAAGGCTTGGTCGGCTGAAGCTGATCGTATGGCACTTGGAGATCGTTGAATGTCTCGACAGATAGGACGTTGAGTCCTGCTCCGCCGTCGATGAGGGTCCTGGTGACTTGCATGTTGCTGATGACTGGTGAGCAAAGCATGGGGAGGACTCCGGTCGTTGCCGCGCACTTGAGCTGATCCGCCGAGCTGAACGTGATAGCGCACGACGATCACCTGAGAGGGCGTGTGGCCTCTGGTCTGGGGAGGACTGCATTCACCTCGCGAGCAAACTGCTTGAAGATGCGCTGAGAGGATGGGTCCTAAGCGCCACCCAGGATGCAAGCGATTGCGCGCGGCTCCTGGAAGCCCCCAGCCCCCTCGTCCTGATGATTGTCTTCGTACCTCCTTGGCGGTTGCGGCACAGGTGGGAGCCCTGCGTTGCCTTGAGGGCAGTCCTCACGAGGCTGGTCCCTCTAACCTCCCTCGCGAGGCTGGTCCTGCCAGCGGTCCTCGCGAGGTCTGTCACGCCATCCCTGGCGAGGGCCACGGTCTTCCCAGCGTCATGCACCTCTTCCTCCTCCTCGTTCGTAGCCCCGATCATTGCGCTCGGGGCGTCGGCCGATACGCCCTTCTTGCACGGCCCTGAGCTCCTGGCATTCATTGGTGTTGTGGGTGCGGAGATCGTGGTATACGCAGTACCGGCTGCCCTTGGATGAATCAGGCTGATCCCTGCCTTGCTTGGTGTCTAGTTCTGCCGCGAGCACGGCAGCCCCCTTGCGCTTCACGTCCTTGGCATTGGGCTTGTTCTCTTCTGGATCGGAAGCCGGAAGCTCGAGGAGGGAGAGGCGCCCTTCCTCAGCCCTGGCGCATTTGGTCGCCAAGTTGAATAGCTCCAGGGATGTGCACAGGTCTTCATGCATTGCTAGCTCCTCCTTCATCTTGACGTCACGCACGCCATCGGAGAAGGCTGAGATGATGGCTTCCTCAGTCACCCTGGGGATCTTGAGGCGGGCGTTGTTGAAGTGCTGGATGTACTTCTGCAGGGTCTCTCCTGGCTGCTGATTGATGCAGCGCATGTCACTCACGACCGGAGGCCGGTCGCGATTGCCTTGGAAGTTGGCGATGAAGTGGGTGCGCATCTCATCCCAGGAGGAGATCGTGCCAGGAGCTAGGTTCAGGAGCTAGGTTCGGGCTCCGTCCTTGAGCGCCATGGGGAACCAACTCGCCATGACCTTTTCGTCCCCGTTGGCGGCTTTAATGCCCAGCTCGTAGAGCTGAAGGAACTCCGCGGGGTCGGTAGTGCCATCATAGCGAGGAGGCAGGTCTGGCTTGAACTTGCCGTGCCATGCGACGCTGCGTAGCTCAGCGGTGAAGGCGCGGTAGCCTGCAGTGGCCACCGGGGCTCTCTGCTGATGCGGAGCTTGCTCTTGTAGATTCCCGCGCACCGCTGCCTGGAGCAGCGCAGGGTCTTGACGCGGTGGTGTTGGAGCGCGGTCGCGGTGCTCCGGTCCTGGGAGCACACGAGCACCTTCTTGGGGACGAGGGATCTCCTGGCAGCTCCTTTCATGTTGCACGGGTGCCAGACTGGGAGGGTCTCGGCCCGGGGCCACGCGCCTTGGAGCCAGGGCGCCTTCTTGGGGAGGAGGTGGCGGGGGCACCTCCGGCTCCCTGTCTCCCGCGCGTGGTACGGGGCGAGGCAACGAGAGGGATGGCACGGGGGAACCCCCTGCGGCGCGGACGAGCTCGGCGACGCGGTCGAGCCATTCCTCGTAGACGTCGTCGACAGGGCGGTAGCGCAGGAGCTCGTTCGCCGCTATGAGCGCGGCTGGGCCTCCATGGGAGCGCGGTGCGCGCGGGACGAAGAACCAGCAGGGTCGAGCAAAGGAGTAGCGGTGCGGCATTCTCGCCTCACCGATGGATACAGGGACGAGGCCTGCTACTCGTTCCCCGCCGGGCCGGTGGCGGCGTTGGCGGCAGGCGACGGGGAATGATGAGGGTGTCCTCCGACGGGAGCCGTCTGGGCGACTCGAGCGGCGCGAGCTGCCCGGCGCTCGGCGCGGGCTCGGCGAGCGTCATCCATGGACACGACGGAAGATCACACGCGACCAGCGGAAGAAAGATTCTGGCGCACCCCTACCTGGCGCGCCAAATGTCGGATTTCGGGTTCCGGCAGACCCTTGAGGTTCGAACACTGGGGTGCGCGCGGAGATCTTTCGCCTACCAGCTCGCATGTTAATGGTTTGCAAGGGATCTAAACTAAAAAACGATGAACAACACAAGAGACACAAGGTTTATACTGGTTCGGGCCACCATTGTGGTGTAATACCCTACACCAGTGTGTGGTGTGGTGGATTGCCTCAGGGGCTGATGATGAACCATACAAAGGGAGAACAGCCTCGCGAGGGGCTGTTCTTGAGCTGGTGCGATGGACTGCTTGGGTGAGTCCAGTCGCTTCTCTCTCTCTCTCTCTCTGGTAGGTTCAACCCGTTTCTCTCTCTCTGTTCGACCTCCTTGGTTCTCCCTTGTTCTCCTCGGTCCTCCTCTTCATTTGGTGGCTAGTCCTATTTATAGAGGGAGGCCCTGGGCCTCTTCCCAAATAATGAGCGGGAAGGGCGCCAACAATTGGCCATTTTGAAGGGGAACATCTGGTACATTTATCCTGAATAAGTTGGTCTTCGGCTGCCAAAGGCTCTGACGGTGACGCCGTCCTGGGCTCCACGATGACCTCCTTCCTGCCGCTCTGCTGGTCTTGGTCTTGTTGCACCGAAGCGGTAACCTTTGCATGACGCCTTGTCCTGTGCTTGCCTCCTTTGCACCAAAGGGGAAACGAGGACACTGCGCAGGCTGGCACCCGCCTGGTGCCCGCCTGGTCTCGATTGTCATGGCTTGCATCACGGGGCACCCTCGTGAGGTACCCTGCCTTGATCTCTCCACCTCCTCGTGAGCCTGCCTGACGAGGCTGCTCCTGAGGAAGGTTCATGTCGTCTGCCCCACGAGGCTTGGCCCCTCGCGAGGGTCTTGAGCTTGAGCTGATGAAGCTGGGCCGCGCTGGGCCCCCACTTGAGCCACGCCACAGGCCGCAGGCAGGCAAGTCTGGGGACCCCCGTTCCCAAAACACCGACAGTGGTGTTGAGAGAACTCCAAGGACGAAGGCTTCAGATGATGTAGCTGGAGCTGGTGGAGTAGTTGCTGGAGGTGGCACTTGATCTGTAGCTGCTAGTGCTAATGCTGTTTCTCTAGTATCTGTCACGAGCACTGGAGCAGATTTTGTCCTCTGGGCACTCTAGCAAAAGCATCTGTGGTAGACTTTCCCTTCTTCTCCTCTGCTTCCTCCTGAAGCTGCTCAACTGCAGTTTGGATCTCAGTTACCTTCAGATCAAGATCATAGAATCTGGTCTATATAATCCTCTCCAAGCTCTCCTGGTTTTGAGTCAGGGTGGCCAAGCCCTTCTCAATCCTCAAGGTGGATTCGATCAAATATGATAACTGATCTTTCTTGCTCTTCAGGAAAACCTGAGATGCCTCCTCTACACTTGACATCTTTGCAGCTTTCTCTGCCCTTGCCTTCTCTCTGCTCATGTGCTTGAGCTGAAGATGGTTCATTTTCAGTCATGACTACAGTGTTGTCTTCAAATTCAGGGTAGATGGGCAGGTGCTCCTTATCCAGTAGATATTTGCATGTGCCCATCTTTGTGTTGATGAGCTCCTGAATTTGTGGGGCATACCCACAACTCCTCTTCTGATCAGCTGTTGTCCTTTTGAGTGTCTCCACAATCAGACTCATGACTTTGAATTTTTTAGGCACATCAAACAAATGTAGCAAGTTGATGGCATGTCCTCTGATCATCTTGTGATCACCTGACTTGGGTAGCAATGTGTGCCTGAGGATCCAATTTATGGTAGGCAGACCAGACAATAAAACGTGGACATATCCAAACTTATGAGTGTCCAAAGCATCATCTGGGATCTCTTTGTACATGTTGGCCATTGTGTTGTGGTCTTTCTTCTTCTTAGCATAAATATCCAAGTCATCCTCATTCTCTTCTAGGGCATTGATCAATTGAGCCCATTCTTCAACAAAATATTGGTACCTAGTACCTTCTGACATCCAAATGATCTTCCCATCTGGGTAGAACTGGGCAGTGGAGTAAAACTGCATGATGAGCTCATCATTCCACTTGGTGAGCTTATGAGCAACAAATATGTCAACTCCACATGCCTTGAAGCTGTCATATACACCTGGATAGTAATCTCCATTCTTCTTAATGTACTCCCAGTCAACCCATCTCATGTCACACACTATGGGCTTCTTGTCAAGCAGGATTGTCTCACAAAAGTCTTGTTGTTCCTTGGTGTGAAACATGTAGTCCATAGCAGTCCTCCTCCTGACAGCATATGGATCAGACTGTCTCCATAACCTCAGTCATGCATCCTTCCTGATTTTCATGTTTTCTGCCACTGGTTGTGCATCATTGTGGTCGGGGATCTTGGGCTTCAGCTTCCTCAACACAACTGAGTCATCTTCTTCTTCAGCAGCAGCTTCAGGCACTGGGGCCTTGTTTTTCTCCTCAGCAGGAATGTTTCTAGTTGTTCTCTTGGGTTTAGACTTCTGAGCTGGAGCAGCAGCCTTGGGAGCAGCTTTGGGCTTAGATGGAGCAGCCCCTGATCTGATTGCATCTCCCATGAGCTTCTGTGTTTTGAGTGCTGGTGCAGCATCCTCTTCCTCTTCCTCTTCTCCTTCAGAATCTTTCATCATTGAGGGCTTGCCAAGAACTCTGGCAGTAGTGGTTCTTGCCCTCTTCTTCTTCTTACCATCACCTGCTGCTTCACCATCATCTGATACAATGGTGAACTTCATATATAGTTTCACCTGTGGCAACTTTCTTTGGCTTGGAAGCTTCAGCAGTTGAGGCTCTGGCTTTTGACATTGGAACCCTTCTTGCTGGAGCCTTTGTTTTCAGTCCAGGCTTTGTTGCAGCAGATGTGCCATACTCCTTTTTCAGCACCTTTTTCCTTGAGGTGGCTTCATCCTCAACAGCCACATAGTCTTCATCCTCTAAATCAGAAGTTTTCTTCTTCCTTGTCCTGATAGCTACTTTTGGCAAGTTGCTGAAGGAAATATGCCCTAGAGGCAATAATAAATGTTATTATTTATTTCCTTATATCATGATAAATGTTTATTATTCATGCTAGAATTGTATTAACCGGAAACATAATACATGTGTGAATACATAAACCTACAGAGTGTCACTAGTATGCCTCTACTTGACTAGCTCGTTAATCAAAGACGGTTATGTTTCCTAACCATGAACAAGGAGTTGTTATTTGATTAATGGGATCACATCATTGGTTGAATGATCTGATTGACATGACCCATTCCATTAGCATAGCACCTGATCGTATAGTTTGTTGCTAGTGCTTTTCTTCATGACTTATACATGTTCCTATGACTATGAGATTATGCAACTCCCGTT
>LR880968.1:874190531-874203028 GCA_904067115.1 Aegilops sharonensis | reverse complement strand
GAACGTCATGAGAATTGCACCATCTCTTATGAATTCTTGATGTAGTGATACTTCTCACCATCATTATTCATTCCTCGGTTCCGTGTTGATGTAACCGGAATGCCGACAAGTGAACTGTGATGTGTGAAATCAATACTCCTAGCAACCTCGTGTTGGTTATTAAATTATCATCCTAAGATTGATCGTGCTACCTAGTCCTTATTTCTGGTGCACTCTTCGATCAATGAGTTAGGATTGTGACAATCCCTCACTCTTTCGATCGTATCACCTTGCCCTGAAAAGCAAGGTTCTTCTCGAGCTTAGTAACATACCGGTGGTTCGTGATTTTTCGAATATCTTCTCGGAAGTATTACCAGGTTGTTCCCTGACTGTTATGTTGAGCTCGTGATCATGTTGGTTTTCCTCCAAACCACCCATTCTCCAAGAATCTGTGTGGGATACCCTGAGCTAGTTGGTTAAGCCAAACAACAACTTGGAGAGTTGGAAGATAAAAGCTTGTCTGACTTAGTCCATTTTAAGGGATATCCTTTTGTGTGTGTGTGTTGAAGAAAGATGATACCTTCACCAATTGTTCCTCATGATCAGTTGTTGGATCTGTTGTCCTGCCAAAACTTTGACTTGAGTATGGGCTATCGTCAAATCAAATCAGAACCAACGATGTTCGTAGTGTTGTCTTACTCGTGGTTGATCCCTCGAGCATACACCATTATATCTTTTGGGTCTGACCAATGCTATTACCGTGTTCACATGATGGTAGAAGTCCAGTGATATGGAATTCCGATGAGTTGCTGTTGAGCCCATCAGCAGCATTTTGTCTCCCCCATGATTCATGTTGAACATCAACCTAGTGTTGGAAACTTTGTAAGCAATTCCTTCGTGTCTCGTTCATGAAGCTTATGCTTGGATGGAAGAAATGAATTTCTATAATTCATGTTCATTTGGTGCAAGTTGCCGCCGTGAGTTCGAGAAGGATTGTTTTTGTTTCCTCTGGTACCATACCAAGTCAGTTATGCATGTGCGAATGTATTCTATGGTTTGGTAGATTAATTACCTCCACTCCATATGTATTCCCTAGCACACCAAGCCATTGACCGATTTGTTCAAAGAAGAGAAGTCTATGCTTGGGATCTAATCCATGGACTTGCGTAAAGACTTCGTTATCCCTGATGATGGTTCCCCACCTAAACTCGATAGTGTTTTATTATGAGACTACCATGTGGTCATTCTTGTCTTGGACAACATGCTCACATGTATGTAGCAGAACCAGCTCATGTTTTGGAGCATGCTATCATAGTTCATTTCCCGAGAATCTCGCAACGTCATCTCGTCGATTGTGTTGCAATCTTTCCTTTCAGACATGTTGAGTCTGAAGTATCCTATCACCAACTGAATCTGAATCTCAGGCAGATATGATGGTTGGAACATTCCAACATTTGCATTTTGTTCCTAGCTTGCACCGTCTTTGTGACATTTCACTATGGGTTGCCTTCTTAGTAATTCTTGTTCAGGAGCATCCTCAAAAGCGGTCCTACCATGGGTCCCATCCATTCCCGATGATAAGAAAAATCATCCATCGCGTTCTCTTCAACAAGGTAGTCCACATCATCCATCCGAATCCGGATATGCCATTCCTTTGAACTCCGCCAAATGATCGATTGTGATTGCCTTAGGCTGGTTTAAAGAGTTTCAATGATCTCTGAATCAAAAGTAATTCCTTTTGCCACTTACGATAACAAACCTACGAGTCACCTTCCCTAAGGTGCCCCGTTATGGAATCATGGCAATTCTTCCTCGCTATTCTGAAACCCTCGTCAAATTGTTTCTTCCGTCTCTCCTGATGCATGTTTTGCCTCTCAGCTCCAGAGATGTTTTTATGTCCCATTTCGTGAGTTGATCTTGTGACCATTAAGATGATCCTAAGTTGCTCGAACCTCAGGAAGATTGATTCTTCTAAAATTCTCCCTTTCTACTCGTTTTTATGTTGGATGAAGTTCTCAAAGCAAGGAGACGAGATCAAGGTGATGCAGTGAATCAACGTCCCCGAGAAAGACATCTGGATCGTGAAGATCGTGTTAGCTTTGTGTCCCCTCTGTCTTCTTACCTCACGACTTGAATCTCGGGACGAGATTCTTGTTTAGTAGGGGTGAGCTGTCACATCCCTAGCTTCTGGTACTGCTTAGTTCTAGCATCTGGTGTTGCATCATCTTTAAATTCCTCGGAAACTTGAAATGGGGATGACAGAACCCCCAGCACCCCCCCCCCCTTAAACCAACTCTGGTTTACTAAAAATCTTTTTCAATGATTTCAAAATGCCCTTTAAAAATGTTCATCATTTCTGGATCAAGGTGGAAGCATCTACCAAAAATGGTTGACATTTTGCAGGACATATTTGGACTTTGAATTAATTCAACCATATTTGAATTAGAGCTATTTAAATGCTATATATATTTTAGTTGCTCCAAAAATGTTGGAAATTGTTAAGGGTCACTGGAATAACTCGAAAAGCACCCATAATTATTTCCAGGATTTTATGAATGGTTTACTATTTATCTTAAACCGGAACAGAAAAACAGAAATTAGAAAAGGTAACAGAAATAAAAGAGAGAGACAGAGGAGTTACCTGGGCTTACCTGGCGCCCCAACGGGCCACCTCTGTAGCAGCCCGGCAGGGCAAAGCCAGCCCAGCCCACCAGGGGCAAGGTTGTCTTCAACCTTGCACCAGTAGGACGCCGAGCGTGTGCTCGCCGCACGCGCGCCCTCCGAGCGCCACCTCTTCTCTGCCTGCTCGCCCGGATGCTTCTGGACGACGCCATGCGGCTCCCCCGACTTCCTCTCACTCTCCCTCGCCATCATCCCCTCCTCTGCTTCCTCCCTTTTCTCTGTCCGTGGGCGCCGAGACCACCGACGAGCACCACCGCGACCACAGCCTTCCCCGTGCCTCTCCGACGTGACCTCGAGCTCCGTCGTTGACCCATACGCCGTCTCCCCCGAGCCACGTGACGAGAAGAGCCTCGGAGCGCCGCCCCGACGTCTTCTTCCTCCTCAGGCCACCAAGATCGCCGGCGACCGTGCTTCCGCTCCGACGCGTCCCCGAGCCCGCTGGCCTTCTCCTCCGCCCCCTAGTGAGCCCCTGATCGCTTCCCCTGTCCCCTTCTTCGATAGCACGCCCTAACTAGGCCACCATCGAGGTCGAGATCTTCCCGCCGCCGGCCATGTCACCACCGTGGCCACGGTCGCGCAAGCTCGCGTCCGAGCTCACAGCTGCACTCACCGCACTCCCTCGAGTCGAACACGACCATCCACGGCTCCTTTCGTGCCCCGCATCACCCAAACCATTGTTGGCCGAACTCCGGCCACCGCACTCGTCGTCACCACCGCCGCTACATTCCACTTCGCTCCTTTTCGTGGCCACCACTGGATGCGTGCATGTGCCAGCAACCCATAGCCGCAAACCTCGCCCGAAACCATCGCCCGTAGCCCAATCCTGAGCGGACTCTGCCGCGACTTGAGGTCGCCGGCGACTAATCACCGGCAGTGCTGACATGGCAAGTCATTAGCACTAACCACCACTTAGTTAACCCCTAGAGTCATTGACAGATGGGCCCCACCCGTTGGTTAACCACAGGGTTATTCCCTGTTTAATTTAAGCTAATGGCCGTGGCCCCACCGGTCAGTTTAACCTTGCCACCTCAGTGTTGACCTGGCCCCACTAGTCAGCCTCTCCTGGTGACGCTGTTACACTGACATGCGGGACCCACATTTCAGGTTTGACCTGGACCCGGTCTGTTGACCTGCTGGCATCACAGTGACGCAGAGCTGACGCAATAAGTCATTTTCTGGATTTTATTTAATTCAGGAAAATCCAGAAAATTGCCTAAACTTCTAAAAATCATAGAAAATCAACCGTAACTCCAAATGAAATAAATTATATATGAAAAATGATAGGAAAAATCTAATCTATCCATCTGTACCATTTTCATGCATGTTTGAACAACTTAAAGTTGCTGTATAAGACAATTTGAATAAATGGCATTTGAAATGCCTTACATGGAGTTTGAATTTGAACCTAGGGTTCAAACCAACTCCATTTAACATGTTGCTAGTTGCATTAGCTCCAAACACATCATATTTCCATGTCATGATCATGCATCATATTGTTGCATTGCATTGATTGTGTTCTTCCTTGTTGCCGGTATTTGTCCCCTCTCAGTAGACGAGGTTCCGACGATGAGTTCGATGACACCGATGAAGATCTATATTATCTTCAGAAGTGCCTGGAAAACAAAACCCCCTTGTTCATTCCGATACAATCCCACTCTCTCACTCATGCTCTCTTTTACTGCATTAGGACAAAAACGATTCAACTATTACATGTTGCGGTAGTTGAACCCCTTTATCCTCTGCATGACCTGTCATTGCCACAGTAAATAGATGAAACCCACTAGCATGAGTAGGATTTGTTTGAGCCCTGTTGTGCCTACTCATTCATGCTTGTTTGTCATGCCTGCTACTGCTTAGAGTTGAGTCAGGTCTGATTCATCGCGGATGAATCGGAGGTGTGTGAACATGTCCTACTATTGAGAGCTAAAGTGTGTGAACACAATTTGGTAAAGGTAGCGGTGAGAGGCCATGTAGGAATACATTGTGGGTTGTCTCATTGCAGCCGTCCTCAGGAACTGAGTTCTGTGTTTGTGATCCATGAAATAGTTACTACCACACATTGGGTTCCGGTAACTCGACCCCTCTCGGCTTATTAATCGCCTCGATCTCTGTCCAGGAGTTGCAACTAGTTTCTGGTGTTTGTAGGATATGTGTTGGGGGCCGTGCGTAGCGCTGACCCTAGGGGTGGGCTATGTTGCAGTAGATACACCATGGCCCGGTGTACCGAGCGCCCGTTTGGTGTCTCGGGAACCCTACACACATCGTTTGGGGCTGTGAGCGACACCCCGGTCGGATCTCCTTGCGGATGGAACCCGAATAGGCGATAAACCTGGACTAGAGACTTGTGTGGTTAGTCAGGTCGTGGCGGACTCCCTCGCCAGGCTTCCGCTTGAAGGTTGCCGAGATACACGACGTGTACATGGTGGTAAGTGGCGAGAGCGTGTGTGAAGAAGTACACCCCTGCAGGGTCAATATGATCTATTCAAATAGCCGTGTCCGCGGTAAAGGACTTCTGGGTTGCCTATAACAGTTCATAGACAAGTGAAAGTGGATACTCTAAAATATGCAAGATAAGCGTGGGTGCTATGGATGGTGTTCTCGTAGGGAGACGGGAGCGGATCCATAGTGGTGTATTGATATTGTGAATATGTGGACTCGTGTGCGCCACCTCAAAAGAGTTACTTGCAGTCGTAGTTCATGATAGCCACCGAGTCAAAGTTGGCTTGCTGCTGTTAAACTCCACCACCCCTTTGTTGATACCTATGCATATGTAGTTAGTTCTGATGTAAGTCTTGCTGGGTACATTTGTACTCACGTTTGCCTATTTTATGTTTTGTAGAGAGACGTCAGTCTCGCTAGTAGCTCTGCTTGGACTTCGACGTTTAGCTTGTTACCTCAGCTACGATCTTGTGCCCTCGGTAGGATCTGGTAGATAGTCAGGTTTCTAAGCCTTTTTCATTTGTAGATGTCTGTACTCAGACATGTTAAGCTTCCGCTTGTGCTTTGACTTGTATGCTCTGAATGTTGGGTCATGAGACCCATGCTTGTAATATCTCGCTCCTCGGAGCCTAATGAATAAATACTTGAGTTGTAGAGTTATGTTATGATGCCATGTTGTATTTACACATATCGAGCATATTGTGTGTATGTTTGAAATGCTTGGTATGTGTGGGATCCGACAATCTAGTTATTAATCCTTGGCAGCCTCTCTTATGGGGAAATGTAGTATAGTGCTTCCTTGAGCCATAGTAGTCCGCTACAGCCCAGTTCACCGGAGTCCTGCTAGCCCAGCACTACTGCTCAGGACACTTGACTGGCCGGCATGTGTTTCACTTCGTTCCTGTGTCTGTCCCTTCGGGGAAATGTCACGCGGTGACATCCGGAGTCCTGCCTAGCCTGCTACAGCCCGGGTTCCCGGAGTCCTGTTAGCCCAGTGCTACAGCCCGGATTCACACGCTGCTGACCGACATGATCGATGTGATTCATGTATGCCTGTCCCCATGGGTTAGTACCGCTTTGGGTTCACGACTAGCCATGTCGGACCGGGTTCTCTGTCATATGGATGCTAGCGACACTATCATATACGTGAGCTAAAAGGCGCAAACGGTCCCGGGCCATGGTAAGGCGACACCCGTGGGAATACCATGTGTGAGGCCGCAAAGTGATATGAGGTGTTACCGGCTAGATCGATGTGACTTGGAATCAGGGTCCTGACAACACCGATTTGTAATTCTCGGTCAGACCAAAAATCACATGTGCAATGGCCTAAGCCAAATAGGTGAGACCGATTTCTACAATTCGGTCGGTCCGAGATGAGTTCGGCAGAAACCTAACCCTAAGTTTTCAAATCAAGTCTAATCTACGGTATGTTTTCATTGGACAGGATGATCTCATACCTGGGAAGAAACATGGCAAAGCAATGTGCTAGGAATCGGAGTTAAATAATAGCACAAAGATCAAGTTCATACCCTATCTCGGCAGTGAACTTGCTACGGTGGCAACAGCGGGGCAGATTTCCGTTGACGGCGGCGGAGACTAGTGTCGGGAGGTTGCTGGCGGCAAGAGGACGATCCGGAGACCCTAGAAGGCAGAGGAGGTTACGCGCGGGCGAAGGGTTTTGGAAAAATTTCCAAAATTTGACCCGTCGGTATGTATAACCTGACCCTGTTGGTGTGACCGAGTGGAACAACTCAGTGGCACCGAGATGCAAAACTCCGGGCAGTTACTGCAACTCGATGTGACCGAAATGTTCTAATCGGTTGCACCGTGATTGAAAACCTAGATCAACTTGGTGATCTCGGTAGGACCGAAAAGGATGAATCGGTCCGACCAAAATGCACAAAGAGGTTTTGGAAGTTTAAGTCTATGATGAACCGGGGACTCCAAGTGCTCCTCACACAGAGTGGTTTCGAATCTGACTTGATCAAACTTTGTGATGTAGCATGAATAGAGTTTGAGACGAGAAAATCATAGATAGCTAGAGGGACTTCTTAGGCATTCTTGTCCATCCATTTGGCAAAAGAGAAAAAGCAAAACAATCAAAGCAACAAATGGATGTCCTCGAATGAGAAAAATATGCATTCAACATGCTCACACAATAAAATGACAAATTAAATATGTGACGAAGCATGCACAAACACTCTAGCACATATCAAACAATTGGCGATGACTAGGTCATCTATATATGAGTATATTGACTTAGGAGTCAAATGAGAACATTTGATCATAGGTCATACTCATCGTTTAAGCACAAGTGGGGTTACCACTTTTACATAAAGCATTGTTGTGTTCACATCATTAGAGTTGCTTTAGCTCAATTGATTAGAGTAAAGCTCCCCCTAGATGTGATATCCCCCCTAGGAGGGATGAACTAACCTTGGGTTTCGTCGATGATGACTTCATGTAGATGTTGAAGATGTGGATGCTCAATGTTGATGTAGATCATTCGGAGAAATCCTTTGGAGTGAGTTGCATTTTCAATACCTACACGGGTTAGTCCCACAAGGAACAAGCAAGGATATCCATAGACATAGAGTGATGTATACACAAGACGTTGTCCATGAAAGCATTAGGTTACCTTGTCCCTTGTCTTACCAACAAGAGGTTTTGTGACTCCTTGGACTAGTGCAAGATGTGGAAGTTTTTTTCACTTGTCCTTGACAAAATGATAAGAGTGAAGTATGTTGGCGGAGTCACCCTCAAGAACTCTCTAGTTCTTCTTATAAGGGATCCACACCATCTTGATGGGAATCCTTGGAGTTGTAGTCGTACTTGATGAAGTAGAACTTGATGTAGTTTTGGGAACCCACTTGACTAAGGCCTTAGGTGCTTCTTCAAATGCATTAATTTCCTCTTGAAGCTTGTCCTTGCCTTTTTGCTTGTGGTCTTGTGGTGGAAGATCATCTTGAGCTTGTGTTCCTTTGAAAGAAGTGGGATCATACTCCTCTTGTTGAGGACAAACTTTGTCTTGGGGTATTGATCTTCTTCCCACTCAACTCCATTAGCATTGAACTTTCGTTCAAAACCAACACCTTGATTCTTCCGACGCCTTCCTTGCTTGCGTACTTCCGGCAAGGCTCTTGTAAACACCTTTCTCTATAATTCCCTTCAATAAGCTATTTTCTTGCTCAAGAGTAACTTGGCTAAGAGAATCATTAGTGGAATCAAGAGAACTACTAGAAGCAACAACATTGGATTTAGCATGATCGTTGTTACTACTAGAGGAAGAATCTTTCTTGTTCTTATTGTTAGATTTAACTTGTGGCATGTAAGTAGACAAGAGTAAATGCTTAGCAATGTAAGAAGAACTTTTCTTGGGAAGATCATCATTGATTGCCTTTAAAAACTCATGTTCTTGCTCAAGGTTGAGCTTTTCAAAGCGTAGCTTATCATGAGTCTTTAAAAGTTCTCGATGATCTTCCAAGGTAGTTTAATGAGCTAACTTAAGAGTGTTTAGTTCTTTAGTTAGATGCTCAATATCCTTCTTATCATCATCATCATTCATTTTATCTTGATTATCATGATTAATAGCAAGCTCATCATAGTTTTCATAACTAGAGTTGTCAACAGGTAAATCATCATCTCCTAGCAAATCATCATCATCACTATTGAAATCAACATACTCGGGGTGTGTTACCTTTGGACCTTTGGCCATGAAGCACATCCCAATTCCTTCATTTGGTGATTCAAATATGTTGTAGGAGTTGGTTGACACAAGTGCTAGACCGGCAACACCTTCATCTTGAGTATATTCGGAGTCGGAGTGATAACTTCTTTCGGAGTGATTGTCGGAGTCGGAGCCGGATACCCATTCACCAACATGATCTTGATGTCTTCTTTTTGTGTAGCTCCTTGATGACTTACCCTTTCTTTACGAATCCTTGCTTCTTCGAGAGGGTCTTCGTTCATAACGATCATCTCTACTCCTTCTTTCTCTTGATGGTGATTCTTCTCTTCTACTCCTTCTTTTGGGGGAATCTTTCCTTCTTTTGTAGGGAGCCGTACACTCATTGGAATAGTGTCTGGATCTTCCACAATTGTAGCAATTACGCTCACGACTAGAAGATATTTTGTCTTTGTAGGACCTTGACTTGGAACTTCTTTCCTTGCTTCTACTTTTGTAGAACTTGTTAACGTTCTTCACCATTAGGCTCAATTCTACATTGAAGGTTTGTTTCTCACTTGATGATGTAGGAGCTTCACATGAGGCTTTGTAAGCACCGCTTGACTTGTTATGGAGCTCTTATCCTTGAGTGACATCTCATGAGCAACAGTTCTTCCAATATCTTCCGTTGGCTTGATATCTTTGTAATTGGGCATCATTTAGATCAATGTGCACACGGTATCATATTTTCCATCCAAGGCTCTTAGGATCTTCTTGATGATGAATTTGTCGGTCATCTCTTCACTTCCTAAGCCGGCAATCTCATTTGTGATGAGAGCAATCCTAGAGTACATTTCAGCGACGCCTTCACCAACCTACATTTTGAACTTGTCAAGCTGACTTTGGAGCACATCCAATTTGGATTCCTTGATGGAGTCGGTACCTTCGTCCATATCAATCAAAGTATCCCAAATTTCCTTTGCATTCTCAAGACGGCTGATCTTGTTGAATTCTTCGGGGCACAATCCGCTGAATAGAATATCACAAACTTGAGCATTGTATTGCAGCATCTTCAACTCTTCTGCGGTAGCTTCACGGTTTGGTTCTCTCCCATTGAAGAATTCACCTTGCAAGCTAATACACACAATAGCCCAAACGGTGGGGTTATGTCCAAGAATATGCATTTTTATCTTATGCTTCCAACTAGCAAAATTTGTACCATCAAAGTAAGGCCTCTCCGGTGGTAATTTCCCTCGCTAGACGCCATAATCTCCTAGGTTGTGAAACCAAGGTATGACCACCAAGAGCTATGGAAATAAAAGCAAATGGAGACCAAAGCTCTGATACCACTTGTAGGATCAAAAGTAGGTCTAGAGGGGGTGATTAGACTACTTGACCAATTAAAAATCTAGCCTTTTAGCAACTTAGCACAAGTTAAGAAATCAACCTACACACGCAATTCTAAGAGTGTAGCAGCGGAAAGTAAAACAATTGCATATGAAGGTAAACGGAGGAGTTTGAGGGGGCAAACTCAATCTTGACATGGAGATTTTTATCCGTGGTTCCGATAGGTGGTGCTATCGTACATCCACGTTGATGGAGACTTCAACCCACGAAGGGTAACGGTAGCGCGAGTCCACAGAGGGCTCCTCCCACGAAGGGTCCATGAAGAAGCAACCTTGTCTATCCCACCATGGCCATCGCCCATGAAGGACTTGCCTCACTCGGGTAGATCTTCACAAAGTAGGCGATCTCCTTGCCCTTAAAAACTCCTTGGTTCAACTCCACAATCTTGTCGGAGGATCCCAAGTGACACCTAACCAATCTAGGAGACACCACTCTCCAAGAGGTAATAGATGGTGTGTCAATGATGAACTCCTTACTCTTGTGCTTCAAATGATAGTCTCCCCAACACACAACTCTCTCTCATAGGATTGGATTTGGTGGAAAGATGATTTGAGTGGAAAGCAACTTGGGGAAGGCTAGAGATCAAGATTTATGTGGTTGGAGTGGAATATCTTGACCTCAACACAAGTGTAGGTGGTTCTCTCTCAGAAAATGTATGTTGGAAGTGTAGGCATGTTCTGATGGCTCTCTCCACGAATGAAGAGTGGGTGGAGGGGTATATATAGCCTCCACACAAATTCTAACCATTACACACAAATCACAAAACTCGGTGGGACCGAATCATGAAACTCGGTCGGACCGGTTTAGTTCAAAATGTGAACGTTAGGGTTTTCAGTGGGACCGACATGTCAACTGGGTGGGACCGATTTTGTTAGGGTTAGGGCATAACGCAATCTCGGTGAGATCAATTACACAAACTCGGTGAGACCGATTTTGGTAATAGTGAAACAGAGAGTTGGTCAGGCAAACTCGATGGGACCGATTCGCTCATCTTGGTTGGACCGAAACATTACGAAAGGGAAACAGAGAGTTTGCATTGCAATCTCGGTGGGACCAATCGCTCATCTCGGTTTGACTGAAAATGTTATGAAGGGAAACAGAGAGATTGCAATCCCATCTCGGTGAGACCGAGATCCCTATCAGTGAGACCGAAAAGACTAGGGTTTCTGGCAGTGGCTATGTCAATCGAACTCGGTGGCGCCGGATAGAAAGTTTCGGTGGGGCCGAGTTTGACTTTTGGTTTGGGACATATGTGGATGTGAGAAAGTAGTTGAGGGTTTTTGGAGCATATCTCTAAGCACTTTGAGCAAGAAACTCATTAAGCAACACCTCACCCCCTCTTGATAGTATTGGCTTTTCCTATGGAGTCAATGTGATCTTGGATCACTAAAATGAAAATTTAGAGTCTTGTGCTTTGAGCTTGAGCCAATTCTTTTGTCCTGAGCATTTTGAGGGGTCCACTTTTCTCATCCATGCCATGCCAATCATTGAGCTTGCCTGAAATGTTTATCTTGAAGTAGCATTAGCTCAATGAGCTATATGTTGTTAGGAATTACCAAAACCACCCAGGGATAGTTGCACTTTCAATACCCTTTTAATCGTCAAGAGTATATTCAGTAGCAGCTCGGTGCTTCCTTAGAACTTTCAATAATCTTTCTTCTTCATGTTCTGAATGGTTAGCACTAATAATAACAGGATATCTTCTTTTCATGATGATAAGCATATTTCGTTTTAATTCAAACACAGGATCACCTTTAGGTGGAGGTGGACCTCCTAGAGTTTCAATAGGCAAGTTGTGTTTAAGTAGGGGACGTTGTTCAAAGAAAACTTTATCTATTTCATTTCTTTCATGCATATGTAAATCATTTTCATGGTCTAGCAAATATTATTATAAAGGATCAGTAGGTGGCCTAGCAATAGAAGCAAGACCAATTAATTCATCCTTACTAGGCAATTATTTTTCATGAAGCTTTCTACTAAACTTGGAAAAATTAAACTCATGAGACTCATCACCAAAGCTAAAAACCAACAGTTTGTTTCTTACAATCTATCTTAGCATTAGCTGTGTTCAAGAAAGGTCTACAAAAATAATGGGACGGAAGTCATCTTGTGGGGAACCAAGAACAAGGAAATCATTAGGGTATTTTATTTTCCCACACAAGACTTCAACATCTCTAACAATCCCAATTGGTGATATGGTGTCTCTATTAGCAAGTTTAATAGTAACATTTATGTCTTTCATAATTTCTTGATATAAGGTGTAAGGAATAGCACTCACACTAGCACCTATGTCACATAAACCATCATAACAGTGATCTCCTATTTT